>CM047805.1:23361473-23961473 GCA_026214975.1 Gentiana macrophylla
TCATGTATTCGGCAATGAACACTGCTATATGTTGTGTAGAAACCAAAATGAATGATGTGTATGCATATTGCATGTAACATTAAAATACTGCATGTGTTACACAATTCATAACTCGATAGAGCTCATGAGTCTGATTATATGGTTAATCCATCATTCAGCAGAATCAAAATCACAACCAGTGGCGGATCTGTCAATACTCGATTGCTACCTCTCGATCCTGCAAATTTACATTCCTGGCCCGAATCAGACAAGTAACAGAGAATGCTTTGAATCTGTGTTAAATGATGTCAAGAATTGTGCATTAATTCTAGCAACATGATAATTCTCCCTAGAAATCATTTATCTAGGGACAATAATGATCTTTGACTAGATCATTTATGACTCATTTAAGCTAAACGTTTTATACTATTATAGAGACACAATCCAGATCGAACTCCGAATTAATGTACTGGGCTTAGTCCGGATAAATAAACTAAAATAAAATCCATTTTGTTAAAATTGAAATATTTTTGGACGAATTGGTCAAACGTGAACAAGTTATTTAATAATCGACATATATATATATATATATATGAAGAAAGTTTGAGAATGTGATAAACACAAGAGTAAACTTCAACTTGTTTATTCATGTTGAAAGAATGAGTATAAATAGATACAAGAGAGGATCCTTACAAGAGAGGATCCTAGCTAGTAAAGTAAAAGTAAACTAGAGCCGGCTACAATAAATGCTAAAGTCGGCTATGTCTATGCTATTACATAATAGGACAAAGGATAGTTACTTTATGATTATTAGGACATATTAATTGTTTATTCAATGCAATTAATATGTCTCTTGATAAAAGTAACACGTTACATTGTAACATGTTATGAGTGTAATAATAATAATGTAATATTAACTATAATATTTCCACACCCCCTCAAATCGGGTTGTATATGTTTATACAACCAAGTTTGCTACTCACCAATAACATAAGTGGTGGTATGGCCTTGGTGAGAATATCAAAGATTCGATCTGTGAGGAACATACCGAGTTGAATAATCTTGGCATCAATCTTCCTTTTAGAAGTGTCCACAATGTCCACATGTTTTGTTTTATCATGATGGATCGATCCTCTCGCCATGCATAAGGTCAATTATTGTCACAAAGAGAGTGTGATAGTTGTCAAGAGGTTGGTCAAGTTCGGAGAGTACCTTTTTAGCCACAGAGCTTCACAAATGCCAAGTACAAGTGCCCCCGAGTTCACCAAGATCGCTTGACACAAAGAGGGTCGCTTTCTTGCTTCTCCAAGTAACTAGGTTTCCCATACATACGAGCAATAGCCTGTGGTAGATCTTCCCGCACAATGTGACATCCAAAATTTCAATCAAGATCAAGGCATCTTGATTGATCTATCGAGACTTGGTGAAATGTAAGCCCGCCGAGTGGACTTCGTGTACCTCAAGATCCTGCTCACAAAGATCCCAATGTTGCTCAAGAGGGGCAATGCATGAATCAAGCTAACCAGATCGACGCCATATGCAATATCGTCTTGTATGGGATGAGATAAATGAGTTTCCCAACAAGTCTTTGATATTGATCCTTTCGACAAAGAATGTCACCATGCAAAGAGGTATTACTTGGGGTCTCACTCTGGGATACAGCAGGTTTGCATCCCAAAGATGCCAGCTTTCCTTCAAAGAGTCCAAAATACATACTCCTCGTGAAACAGATATACCCCTGGCTTCCTAGCTATTTCCATACCAAGAAAGTACTTGAGGTAGCCCAAATCTTTAACTTGAAATACTTTTGCCAAATAGGTCTTTCAAGTGTTGGATCTCGCCAGGTCATCACCGTGTAAGGGATGATATCATCCACATAGACAATAAGAATGGACCTTTCTCGGTTTGTTGTTTTGATAAACATTGTGTGATCTCGAGTTGCATTGATGGTATCCAAAGAATTTTAACCATTGGGTGGTGAGTTTGCCAAACCAGGCTCTTGGGACCGCCAGGCCATATAGAGATTTCCTCAATTTGCAAACTTTCCTTTGAGTGTGAGTGTTGGAAAACCAGGAGGCACATTCATATAGACTTCCTCAAGAAGGTCACCATTTAGGAAAGCATTCTTGATATCCAATTGGTGTAGAGGCTACCAAGTTGGACAAAGAATTGAGATCAAGACTCTGACAGTTGTTTAGTTTTGCCACAGTGCAAAGGTTTCCTTTGTAGTCAAGGCCATATGTTTGAGTGAATCCCTTGCAACCGAGCCTAGCTTTGTATTTGTCAATAGTACCATCAAGATTGTACTTGATAGTGAATGACCATTTGCAAATGACTGCCTTCTTTCCATGTGAGAGTGGTGAGATCCCAAGTATGGTTGTCAAGAGAGCAATCATTTCGGGCTTTTGATACCGCCTTCCACTTATCATGTTGGAGAGCTTCAGATATTCTTAGAATAGAGTGAGAATCCAAGTCCTGTGTAAACATGGCAAAAACAGTGATAACCGATCATAGGATAGATAATTATGAATAGAGTGATCGATGGTGCAAGATCTCTTTCCTTCCTCGATAGCAATAGTCTCATCATCATCAACGCCAAGCAGGCGTCGAGTCGTCTTTGAGGTTCGAGGTTCACCGTGACTCGATGAGTTGCCGAGTGTCGCAGGGTCCGCCCAAAGAGCCTCGGGTCGCACTCGGTTCGGGGAGGTTGCCGAGGATCGAGGGATGCCGAGAGTCAAATGGGGTCCGAGGTTCAAGAGTTTGGCGAGGAAAGGATTTAGGTCAAGTTCAATCAGTTTCCACTGTTGATCGCCTCAGTGGACTTGCTATAGTAGGGAGTCCTTTCAAAGAATTTTACATCCATAGAATTGTAAAATCTCTTTTCAGAAGGAGAGTAACACTTGTAACCTTTCCTGCCCTTTGCATATCCTAGGAAAATGCACTTGTGAGCTTTGGGATCAAGTTTGCTTCAATGTTGGGCATGGATATAAACAAATACAAGACAACCAAAGATTTTTGTGGTAATTGGGAAATAAGATGAGGCGTGGAGTGTGTGTTCGGGAGGGTTTGGATAGGAGTTTTGAAGCCTAACACTCTGCTTTGAAGTCTGTTGATTAAGTATGTGGCGCTTAATATAGCTTCACCCCACATATACTTTGGGACATGGGTAGTGAACATGATTGATCGAGCCATCTCCAAAGTGAGTGCCTCGTTTTTTCTCCTCAAAGAACCCCATTTTGTTGAGGTGTTTCCACACAACCGCCGATATGGACAATCCCCTTATTCATCAAGAAATTAATGAGGTTAGACTCATAGTATTCAAGAGCATTATCGCCTTTAAGATCTTGATCTTAGTGTCAAATTGAGTAGAGATCATGTTGTAGAATTCCTGAAAACGGGTCCAACTTCAGATTTATCCTTCATTAAAAACAACCATGTGTTCTGGTATGATCATCAATGAAAGTGACAAACCACCTTTTTCTGTTATACTTTTTACCTTGAAGGTCCCCATACATCACTATGAATTAAAAGTGAAAGGTGTGGAAGGCAAATAAGGTAGTTTGGCATACATGATTTGGTAAGTTTGGCAAATTGACAAATATCACATGAAGATCATTGACATTACATCCTTTAAATAATTCAGAATTACAGTGACTTCAAATAACCAAAACTTGGATGTCCTAGTCTATAATGCCATAACATGATATTATCTAAGGTTTGAGTGCAGTCACCGAGGCAGATTCATCTTGATCTTTCACTGCCTTCGTGTGGTCGACTACATACAATCCTAAGCAGGTTTAGCCCTCCCAATCACTTCCTGTGAAGAAGGTCCTGGAAAGTGCACCGATTCTTATTAAAAACAATAAATCCAATTTAAATCTTTTGCAAGTCTAATGGCTGTGAGATATGAGATTGCATCTAATTTTGGAACAAATAGGACATCCTTGTAGACATATCTTGTTAGTGAGTTTAACATTTCCAAAACCTTTTGCACGAGAGATGATCCATCAGCGAGCCTTAACATTGTGAATTTGTTGACATGGCATAAGGTGAGTTATGAGGTTTTATTACTACCATATGAGGAGGCCCCGTAATCAACAATCCATGTTTCATTACTAATAGAAGAGTAGAATTTACTCAAGACTAGCCTCGAGTAGCCGTGTCGGTAAGAGAGGTACTACCTTCTTTTGTTGAGTGAGGAAAGCTTTGAATGCAAAGAAACCGAGCATTCAACTTGTTGTCATTCTCTTCTTCATGGACATGCCTCGCCTGACTTTCCCTCGGTAGGTTTGAGGATTTAGGCATGCCATGTAGCTTCCCAAAGAAGTGTCCTTGGTGTGATTTGTGCGTTGCGGTGGCTCACGTAACAACTTTCCATTTCTATCGTCAGAGGCTTCCCGATTACCTCAAGAATCTCTCAAAGAGGCTTCCCGATGGTCAAAGCAGGTAGCACTCTCAGGTTACACAACAGGGGGAGTTCAAGAAGATCACTTTCCTCCTCGCTTTCCTCATGTTTGACTTCAAAGAAACATGGATTTGAGATCGGGGAGAGGTTTTGTTGCAAGGATTCTTCCCTAACATCATCAAGAGTAGGATTCACCCAGTAAGAAAAACTTGAATACTCTCTTTTCAAATAATGTCCTTATAAAGGCAAAGCATCCTTGACATCATTCCAGGGGTGAGTTTCAACATGTCAGTGTGTTGCCATGCCCTGCATAGCTTGGTTGAAGTATTGAGTTACGACATATATCTCCTTGTCTGCAATTTTGAATCGAGCTTCAAGTTCATACACTTCGATGTATTGTCTTTCTTGGAGTAAAGATCCCTAGCATTATCCTGCATCTCCTTTGCAAAGATTATACATCATAAAGTTCTCACTAATCTCTTTTGTCATTGATCTTGTGAGAATGGTCATGACTTGATTATTAGTAGTATCCCATGCTTCAAAACCTGGGTCATCTTCAAAGCAGGGGGTTAGAGCTTAGAGTCGATGTATCCCATCTTACCTTGTCCAGAGATGTACATTTTCATAGACCTTGACCATAGCAAGTAGTTGTTGCCATCAAGTCTATGATTTGTGTAAGATGAAGAGTCAGTGACCCCAATCACGAGGTAGCCGGACTCAATCGAGGTGAGGAAGCTTTCGAGATAATGAAGACATTCTTGATTCAAGAGGGTACCGAGAATTTGCAAATGGATTCGTGGATTTTAAGGTCCGATACCATGAAGAAAGTTTGAGAATGCGATAAACACAAGAGTAAACTTCAACTTGTTTATTCATGTTGAAAGAATGAGTATAAATAGATACAAGAGAGGATCCTAGCAAGAGTAAAGTAAAAAGTAACAGAGCCGGCCACAATAAATGCTTTAGAAATGGCCATGCCTACGCTTATTACATAATAGACAAAAGATAGCTACTTTATGATTATTAGGACATATTAATTGTTTATTCAACGCAATTAATATGTCTCTTCGATAAAAAGTAACACGTTACATTGTAACATGTTATGAGTGTAATAATAATAATGTAATATTAACCATAATATTTCCACAATATATATATATATATATATATATATATATATATATATATGCAAATGATATAGTCAGAAATACAAAAGGATACAGACAAAAGGGATTTGATCATCTTTTTTCCTGTACAAAATTGAATACATGCATGCATACATATATGAAATAATCAAAAATACAAAAAGATTAAGAAAAAACGAATTTGGTCCGACCAAAAAAAAAAGATGCATGTCATATAGTTAGACCTGGCCGGTTCCGGTTCCAAATCCGGGTCAGACCCGCCGGTTCCGGTTCCATAACCGGCGGTTCCACGGTTCCACGGGTCCACGGAACCGGCGGTTCCACGGTTCCTACCCGGTTTTAGGTTCCATCGGATCCGGCCCGGCCCGAACCGGCGGTTCGGCGAATCGGACGGAAAACGGCGCGTTGAATCGCCGGAACCGCCCGAGGACCCGAACCGGCGGTTTTTTTTTTTTTTTTCCTTTTCCTGTTTTTTTTTTTCTGTTTTCTTTTCTTTTTTTTTTTTTTTCCTTTTCCTGTTTTTTTTTCCTGTTTTCTTTTTTTTTTTTTTTTTTTTTTTTTTTTTTTTCCTGTTTTTTTTTTTTTTTTGTTTTTTTTTTTTTTCCTTTTCCTTTTTTTTTTCCCTTTTTTTTTTTTTTTTTTTTTTTTTCCTTTTCCTGTTTTTTTTCCCTTTCCTTTTCAAGTTGAATCCAACGTATATATTATTCAAATTTTTGAATAATATATTTTTATACCATAAAATGTTGGAAAATATATCTTTGATAAAATATATTGTGACACTAGTGTCACAACATACTAATATATTACTTTTACTATAACTTTTTGAATGGTGTTCTTAATAAAACAACTTTTATATACATTTCATCGATTCATTAAGATATAAAATCAACTTATATGCATAATATTATAAGTATAAATAATCGTAATCACTATATGAAATATAAGTTTAATTTATCAAAGATGTGGGATGGTTTTATATATATATATATATATATATATATATATATATATATATATATATATATATATATATATATATATATTTTTTTTTTTTTTTTGAATTTTCGCTTTTTTTTTCCTTTTTCTTTTCCTTCAAAATTTGCCCAAGATTCCAATTTCCAATTTGAGCAACGGTTGGCAACGGATATATATTCAAAATTTTTGATTTTATTTTATTTTATTTTAAAATATCACACACTCATCACACTATAAATACATATTCATTTCATAACTTTTTACCCACAATTCTTTTCTATCTCTCATATTCTAACTCACATATTATAATATTATTCACCATTACAATATATTTTGGATAGTGATTTGAAGTTGTTTCAATAAATTCGTTTACTTTATCACATTCAAATATATTATTTAGCAAATGCCAATCATTGTATTCGCTTTTCATTATTTTTTCAAAAGAAAATGTTACCATGAAACTACCGAAGTGAATCATTGAAAATTTAAGGTTGTTTGTAACGCTTGTGAAAAACGATATCATTCTGAGCGTGGAATCGGGCTTGGTTCTTATATGCGACATTTACGAATAAGGCATTCCGAGGAATATGAAAATTATATGCATGATGCGCGGATACGCCGAGACGGGTAGCCGGGTAGGATGTGACATGTAACCACGCCAACACGCACGCGATGAAAAATCGATGAATATCAATGCTGAATGTTGCTTGTTGTAGTGTTTTGTTGTATTAATTTAGTTTTATCAATGTAATCAAGTACGTAGAATAATCGGTATCCATCATTTATGTTTAATTTATACATCGCTTATTATATATGATTGGTTGAAATTAAATATTATACAAGCTCGTGTTTTTTTAAAACATACTTATGAAAATTAAATATTATATATAGTTTAATAACCAATTAAATTTATTATTAATTTTAACGTAAGTTATACAAATTTTGCAAAAAAAAATTATTTTTTTTGGTCATAAATAACCTTTTTGTCTCACAAAACGGAATATATATTTTCTAAAAAAAAAATGGAATATATATTTTTTGACAGTTCTGATTTAAATCACCAAGCAAATTGATATATTTTATCATAGTAATCCAGAGCACATCCAAAAATAGGACCCATTAACAATTCACATCAAAAAATTTATTTCTTTTTGGGTTGAGATTATTAGTATTTTTTTTATTTTTTATTTTTGAAGGGATTATTGGTCATTTGGGAGTTTTCCGTTTTGCTCATTGATACTGCAATGAGCGGAGAAGATATATACCTGGATTCGCCGCGACAGTGTTTGAGATTCGAAGATCCTTTTGGGACGCTTTATCAAAATTGCTCATAAATTTGAGTCATTTGCCTTAGAGACGTGTGCCTTAGGGACAATAATGCCTAAGATTACCCCCCACAAGCACAGGCCTAGCCTTTTATCTTTCCTTTTAAGTATTTTTATTGTTCATCGGAATCAGATATCGGGTCAAGGAAATAAAGAAATTTTAATTTGCGCTGCGCAACCTCACAAGCAGACAATTGAGGATGGTGTTAATGATACTCGAGAAAAAGCGATGTCCAGAGAGGTGAATAATCTTGGTCTTGGGGCCTCAGGACAACCTGCCCTTGAATGGAAGAGAATCAGATGGCGCTCTTTTTTTTTTTTTTTTTTTTTTTTTTTGGCAAAGCAACGACAAGTGGCAATGCAGCCATTGAATGATTGGCCTACTTATGAAGGTTCAGATGAGGACTAATCACATGGAATAAGAATTCAATCAAAACTAATGAATGCACCTTTAAAATTTGCAAAAAAGTCGAACACAAGGGATATCAAGGAAAACTCAACCCTACAGGCAATGCTCAGGGAAGTCAATATGAAGAACAGGGTCCTATCTATCATCTATGTGAAGAAGAGCAAGTTTACATAGTCTAATAAGCACTTGGAACAGAAGCATAAGGGAGAATCCATTTTTCCAAAGGGTAGAAAGAGTAGAACACCCCTCCCCACCACACACACACACACACACACAGAGCGCGCTTTAGAATTTGAGTCCAGAATGGATCGCTACAACTCCGCCTACAAGATTCTCGTGACTCACATTCTGGAACCCTGCATCTGCAATCATTGCTGCAAATTTATCCTGCAATAATAATAATAATAATAATAATAATAATAATAATAATAATAATTGAGATCATCTCATTACAAATCTCAGCTCAAGAGATGTCTAAACTGATAACACAAATTCTCTTATCATGTTTGATACTTAGATGCATTTTGTCAGCGTTGTAGCGCAATTTTACCTATTTCGCTACATAAATACGTAAAATTCCTTAATCACTATCTGAACTAAATTCATAAATTCAAACCTGAAAAAAAATTCGATAAGGGGGGAGATTTGTCATCATACTCTGCCACAAAAGCATGGTAAAAGACTAAAAGCACCTGTAATGGAGGAGTCCCTAAATAGTTGTCAATTCCTAAAATACGATAAAACTTAACGATAGCCCAATAAATCAATCAGCTCCAAAACCATTCACATCGTTAAAAACTTTTTTGTTGATCCCATATAATTACTCCCATTACTTGTAGACTCACAATATCAATCCCTAAACATATTTAAATGATTGAATATTGTCGGGATTGTGTTAAGATGTCATTGAAGAATGAATATCTAGTGCGTAGATAGGGTGTGAGACGGAGTGATATGCATAATTCAATGTTGTGGGATAGGGATGATGATACCTAAGTAGGAAATTAAAACAAATACTCATTAGTATAAAGAAATGACATACAGGGGAAAAACACGGATATGATACCTGAGGAGGGAAACGGCGAATACTCTCAACCAAGTATTGGTAGGATTCAGCGATCACCTGCAACCAGCTCTCCTACTGCTGGAATTACTGAAAACGAGTACACGCGCGTACCTGAGGAAGGATATAACCCCAATGAAGCTTCATTATAAACACCAGCCAAACTCAACACGCTAGATAAATTTGCACAACGATTTAACAGAGCTTGTATTTGATGCAGCAGATAAAATAAAACGAAGAGAAGAATCGACCTCAACTTTAGAACAGAGGCAAGGATTTGTTTGGTTTTTGAAATGTTAGCTAGTGTGATAAGGTTTGCAAGTCCTTACTAACAGTGTCTAAGGTAATGAAAACTATAGCCAAAACAAAGGACAATAGCTTCAAGCAACAGTCTGGAAGAAACGTAATGTGACATTAATTCATGAGTCAGAATCGAAACTAAAATAATATAAATGTACAGCATCCGGTTGGCATAAAACAAGGTGTTGGGTGCAACAGGAACAGTTTTGATACACAATACTGTGAAAGTTGAGTAATAAGAACAGTTAGTTTACAGGAAAGCAAGAAAGAACATAACAAATAAGAAGAAATTCATAAGCTCCTCTCATTAACCTATTTTTCATGTTTAGACTTTCATGATTGTCAGAAATCTTAAGAAACCCCTATCTTTACTTGTACAGAGGAAAAAAGCATTTACATTGCCCCGTATAAGGTGACTACATTTTTCATTATATCAACCCCCACTCTTCTGCATCCAATTAACCGTAAAAGGAAACGTTCCTGAAGTTTTATGGTATCCTGATCATTTCAAAAGGTCCACTTTACACAATACCGAGAGAAATCAAATAAGCACAGTAATATTGGACAATGAGCACATAACCGAACACTGCACGTCATATAAAATGACTACTAAAAGCTTATGCATGTAAAAGGCGTGTCAATTGAATAACGGTGCCAAAGATACTTACAGTTGTTTGAAAATTGATTTTCTACGTGGCTCAGCTCAAGGCAAAGGAATCTTCCTCCTCTTTTTAGCACCCTGAAGACAAGGCAACAATTCAAGACATCAGAAAGACTGATTTAGCAAAATAAACAAATTAGAAATGAGAATAACTGAATAAGAAACCATATCGCACACTAGATCAACGGTATACACCTGATACCTTATATATTTGATTTAATTTTATCAAAAACTAGAAAATAAGTAAAAAAAGATGCAGTGTTTGCTTCATTATACACTCAACAAGTTACTCATGCAGTGGCGGATCCAAAAAAATGTTGTTGAGGGATGATCCATCTATTTTTCGTACACTCAAACTTAATGCTGGACATACATACATAGTAAAAAAAATTAAAAACAAGGGCAAACATATTATCCATTATTTTTATTCGTTAAAATTTAGAGCGGATATATCTAGTCAAGAAAAAGGTTAGCCAGGGGTGGATGCCTCGGTCCGATGGGAGTAGAACCGCCCTGCACCCATGTATTCGGCAATGAACACTGCTATATGTTGTGTAGATACCAAAATGAATGATCTGTATGTATATTGCATGTAACATTAAAATATTGCATGTTTTACACAATTCATAACTCGATAGAGCTCATGATCCAAAAATTTGGTTAATTCATCATTCAGCAGAATCAAAACGACAACATGCATGATCGGTCAATACTCGATTGCTACCCTCAATCCTGCAAATTTACATTCCGGGTCCGATTCAGAGACGTATCAGAGAATGCTTTGAATCAGTGTTAACATTAAAATATTGCATGTTTTACACAATTCATAACTCGATAGAGCTCATGATCCAAAAATATGGTTAATTCATCATTCAGCAGAATCAAACGACAACATGCATGATCGGTCAATACTCGATTGCTACCCTCAATCCTGCAAATTTACATTCCGGGTCCGATTCAGAGACGTATCGGAGAATGCTTTGAATCTGTGTTAAATGATGTCAAGAATTGTGCATTCTAGCAACATGATAAGTCTCCCTAGATAAATCTACCTCTATTATGCAGCTCCAGTGAGACACGTTTCCATAAGCTCAAAAACAAATGAATCATTTTACCAATGCAGTAAATTGTAGATGTTATTAAGCAATTACTAAACACTATATACTTCCAGCTTAAATAGTAAAAGTACCTATAAGCTTCTGTTATAGCTTTCTCAATATGTGTAACATTTCTGATCCCAAAAGCAATAGTGTAACCATCCATTGAATTGTCCGCGAAATTGAGGGCCTCTGCATCGCCTTCCACCCAAACAAGGGCTTGTTCTTTGTTGAGACCTGAATAATCATCAGTCAAAGGCATATTATCCCTTCTATCACAGATATTATTCTCCTCAGTCTCACAGTAACATTTTACCCCCACTCCCACCCCCTCTCCTGTTACGAGAAAAAGGAGAACATTTAACGCAGTTAAACATTACACCCTCCTTCCCAAAATATAAGGCTTTTTAGAGTTTTCACACAAATTAAGAAAGTGGGAGGATAAAAGTCTAAAGTACCCTTTGACTATCATTAATGTAATAGTTGTCGAGTAATGAAAAGTTATGAGTTGATAATAAAATTAGGGTAAGAGGGAGAAAATTGTAATAAATGCTCCACTGGTATTCTAAAAGGACTTATATTATGGGACAAAACCAAAAAGGACTAATATTTCGGGACAGAGGGAGTAAAAGCTTACTTGATAAGGATTTTACCTTGCTCTTGAGCTCGGTTCTTGCCAACATTCAACATATTTGGGTTGATATCACACACATATATCTGTGTTTCCTCCAGATTATCAACTTCAGAAGGCTCTCTCAAGGCTATTCGATTTAGGCTTCTCACCCTTTCTAGTATTCTGAAAGCAACATCCCCTGTTAAGTGTTTCAATTTAATTAGTCCTATAGCACAGTAATCTGAAAGGTTTTTTACTGGGAAAGTATCTCAAAAAAATATTCTCTTACCAACCGTAGAAGAAAAAAAGACACGAGATTCAGTATAAGAAGATATGAATTACGGTTTGAAGGTTTCTCTACGAGGAAAGAGTTGATATGACTAATGACACAGTAATGAAACATGTGAATCATCCATATATTCAATATGTATGTATGTGCAATTGTTGAAGCGCGTGCTCATTAAAGTAGTAAATTACTCATCTTCCCTACAACTTAAGAGTTCAGGAGAGACGGTAATTCGACAGCAATAAAGGCTGCACGTTGTGGGTTTTGGGTCAATCATGAATCAAAAGTTATGTAAAAGGAAATTCGCTAACATGATGCTCAAAGCATAACCAGTATCTATAGTTTCCTGCTAGCACAATCATAGAGAAATCAATAATTCCCAAACTGAAAGAAGAATAGGGAATAGCTTCACAAGATCCTCGGGTACTAGGTAGAATTATCAAGTCATTCTTTTTTGCCTCCATTGGACTTAGAATAATGATAGAGGAAACTACAATATCATAGTTCTTCCTGCTTTCAGTGTACTACAACTAACAAACCTCTTACTATGCCTGAAAATGTCAATTCACGGTCCAAGCAGAAAGATACAGATCACGGCTGAAGGACAGCTGTATTCAATTAATACAAGGACAGCCGCATTCAAGCTGCCCATTTACTGCTTTTTCATCTATTTTCAAAAGCTAATTTAAGACAACTGCAAGGATACGCTTTCTAAATACCATGACATACTGTTTTTTTAAAAGTTTATGAACTAATCAGAAAACTCACCAGTACCACTAGCTACATCAAGATGCTTCATCCCAGGAAATGGATTCAACATGTCAACTAATCTGAACAACAACAAATTAAACCAACAAAATACATCAACTAGCCAACTTTTTTATTCTTTTGAGAAAATGCTGGGCAAATTGACAATATTTAGTGTCTGAAAAGAAAAAGGAAAAACAGATGCATAAAAAGAAACCAACCTATCCTTCCATAACCTGTGTAAGCCACCACTCATTAAATCATTCATTAAGTCATAGTTTGAAGCAACATTCGTGAATACATTACTGACCAATTGGCTCTTCTCTTCTTCACGTACTCTTTAAATCCTGAAATTTCGCCTTCACGTAAATATAGTTTGCATTTATATGATTGTTGTATCTATCAAAATAAATAAAGCTGAACTTACAACTTAGTATATTGGTAATACCAAAAGATATAAAACAAAATTAAGATATACTTCCACAATCAATAGAAAAATATGACCCACAAATGTAAACCAGGAGACAATTTCTCTCAAGCCAAAATAAAAATAAATTTAAAGCTTAGGATTTCCATAAAAAGGTTGAAGTCAAGGGAACATAAATTGCAAAGACCACATATGCTCAAGGGCAAGAACATTCTGATAAAAAAAGAGTTAATAATAATGACATTTCATGAAGGATTGAAGAAATGGGATCACCAAAACTAGTGGCATGAGAATGCAACATAGATCCGGTGCTATACATCGCCAAAGATTCTTCCTTCTGAAAATCTGAGCAATTGACTTCAAATTTCTTGCCATCAGTCCGCTTAAAATATTACCCTGTCCAATCAAATGACAAGTTCCACTGTAGATTAGAAAGGTAATCGCATGGAATCCAATAAACACAGGACAGAAGTAAATCACTATAGGCAAGTAAAAGAAGAGAGTCAATTTCAATGCATGTTATCCTCATATGGATGATAGTTTATTGAATGGTCCAGATCAGGGATGGATTGAAAGAAAATACACATCCCAATATCCCATATACCGAGGGCAAGAAAACTAAACCTCCACAGTCTGAGAATCTGTTGCAGCTTGCATAGTCCCAGGACACGGCAGAGGTTTGAATTCAACTTCAGGACCTATTCTTTTCTTGGAATGGGAACCATGAGATTGTGCAAGTAAAGTACCCTCTATTTTTTATTTTTTTTGAGGCGAGTTTATATTTGGGCCATGAAAGTAAATAAATCAAAATCATCATGTGGTATTCAATCAAACAAGGGGCCGGCGGCTATTAAGATTTAAGCCTGTTGGCCTAAAGTTTTTGTTATATAATTTTTTCGGAAAAAGCTCTTACTCAAAAGACTCTCACCCAATTTTTTCTCCTAACTTACCCAAAATGCCCCTGAACAAGTTTAAACATATTATACGAGTTTGAACATGTTACACAAGCCCAATTCGAACTCATTCAAACCCAATCACCCCATTCGAACCCAAATCACACCCATTCGAACCCAAATCACACTCATTCAAACTATAATCACCCATTCGAACCCAAATCACCCATCCAAATCACACCAATTCGAACCCACTCGAACCCCAAGCCCCTGAACATGCTTGAACTTGTTACACGAGTTTAAACATGTTACACAAGCCCAAATCACACTCATTCAAACCCAAATCACACTCATTCGAACCCAAATCACCCCTTCGAACCCAAATCAACCATCCAAATCACACCAATTCGAACCCACTTGAACCCAAGCCCCTGAACATGCTTGAACTTGTTACACGAGTTTGACCATGTTTGAGCATGTTACACAAGCCCAAATCACACCAAATCACACCCATTCGAACTCAAATCACACCCATTCGAACCCAAATCACCCATCCAAATCACACCAATTCGAACCCACTCGAACCCAAGCCCCTGAACATGCTTGAACTTGTTACACGAGTTTGACCATGTTTGAGCATGTTACACAAGCCCAAATCACACCAAAACACACCCATTCGAACTCAAATCAGACTCATTCGAACCCAAATAACCCATACAAATCACACCAATTCGAACCCACTCGAACCCCAAGCCCCTGAACATGCTTGAACTTGTTACACGAAAAACAAGTTTGAGGAAGAAAAAGAAGAAGAAAGAAGGAATAGAAAAACGAGTTAATGGAGGAAGAAGAAGAAGGAAGAAGGAAAAAAAACGAGTTTGAAATAGAGGAGAAAAAAAACGAGTTTGAAGAGAAGAAGAAGGAGGAAGAAGAAGATGGAAGAAGAAGAGAAAGAATAAGAAAGATAAGAGGGGAAATGGTGTGTTATTCAAAATTTGAATTTGGGGGAAGGAGGGAATTAAAGGGGGGCAAGTTAGTCCTAACATTATTTTCGGATTTTACTTTTTTTTTTAAAATAGGCAAATAGTGAAAGACTATTTTGATAAACAGAGTTAAAAATAAGACTATTGGGGCAATCCCCCCATCAAACAATACACTTAGAAGACATGGAACTTAAGGCAGTGGTGACTGCTTGGTGAGGATATTGGTGATCAGCAGTCCTCAGAATCAAAAGACTACAGGGCGGTAGCAATTAACTTCTCCATCTGTTTGAGAAACAAGATTGTGCTTCACAGTTTCCATTAAGTTAGGAACCCTAAGTAAAATCACTTCATTAGCGAGGCAACAGCATGTTAGC
Organism: Gentiana macrophylla; assembly: GCA_026214975.1. NCBI lineage: Eukaryota > Viridiplantae > Streptophyta > Magnoliopsida > Gentianales > Gentianaceae > Gentiana > Gentiana macrophylla. The sequence goes on from CM047805.1 coordinate 23,377,156, forward strand.
AACTTGATGTGGTCAAGAAATTGCAAAAAAATACTTCTTTTCAATGCCAACGATACCGGAAAAACTTAATACAACTATAAAGGGAGTCTCTTTATAGTTGCACGGCACGGATACGCCGACACGGATACGTGGACACGGGACACGTGGATACGGAATTTTTTAAAAATATAGGATACGACACGGGTTAAAATGTAAATATTAAAAATATAGGGACCAAAATGCAAATAAAAATATAAGCATTATAATGTAAATAAAAAACTATAAGCACCCAAAAAAAATCAATATTCCTAATACCCCCAATCTACGAGCTGGAAATTAAATTCAAAGAGAGATATCACAAAATCGTGACTGAAAATCGAAATACAAAAGGCTTGGAAAATCAACTTAAGGCTGTTGTTCTACCTTCTATTCAATCACAATTCTCAAACTCACGTACAAGAAAATGCAGAAGATTTCTAGTATTTAAAAAAATGACTTGCAATGAAATGCTTGGGCTTGACAGCAAAAACGACGGGATGGCAGCCTTGGCAGCAGGGAACGGCGGCCGGAGAACAGACTATCGAGGCAGATCTGATTTGCTAGGGTTTGGTTAGGTGGAGGCGCAATTTCAGTTTGACTGGTGGAAAGTGGAAAATGAGAAAAACTCTCAGTCCCCTGTATATATTGACGAGAAACGTATCTTCCTCCCGGATACGTATCCTCATCAGTGCCCGAAGTTTTTGATAATTTCGATTCAGCCCAGACACGTATCCAGAGCCGTATCCGGCGTATCGGTGGCGATCCGCGTTCCCTCCGATTCAGCCCCGACACGATCCAGAGCTGTATCCGCGATCGGTGGCGATCCGTGTCCTATGCATGTCGGACACGGGTGCGGCCGAAAATTTGACGTATCGGTGCATCATAATATAGTGGCATCACCGTGTTCTTACGACCAGCGGAAAGTCTTTGTGAGCTGTAGAATCGAGTACGGAAAAGTTTATTGTCAAGGTGATGCCACTACATCCAACTATAAAACTAACAAAGCTTAAAACAGATGAGGTGCACCGAGCCACAGCCACCGAGCCACAGCCACCGCCACCGAGCCACCGCCACCGCCACCGAGCCACCGCCACCGAGCCACCGAGCTGGAAATGTTAGACAAAGCAGAGCTATCCATTGACCTATACAGATCACTACAACAAACCGAGCTATCCTCTTATTTACTACAACAAACCTATCCATTGTCCTATACAATTCAATACAATGAAGCCAGACTCACGGTGTAATTAATCAAAATCCATTTCATATACCAAGTGAACATCAAATCAAAAACAGAATATAATAATGCTGATATGAATCATAAGACGCAAAAGAAAACTGCGTACAAATTAAAACGTCGCCGAGGAAACTCACCGGAGAGATCAATTATATGAGGAGGAGAATTTTCCGGCAAGTTTAAAGAACCACCGCCTGCGTGTTGCTAATTGTTCTATTTTTCAATTTTTGTTTTCTGTGATTCACTTCCTCTGTGGAGCGTGTTGGAGAAGTTCGCGCTAAGGGGCGGTCAAATTTCTCCTAGTTTGGGCTTGCATCTGTTGAAACCATTGGGTTGTTTTCCATTTGGGCTACGAATTTTATTGATATAGACTTATTTTGGATTAATTTTAGACGGTTTTTATTTGATACCACAAATTTACTTTCATCTCAAATTACTTCGATTATCAAGATTATATTTTGTTAAAATAATGTCACGTCAACCGACATTATTTTTCATAACAAAAGTTCGCACTTTGGGGTGTTTTCTGAGTGGAAATATGTGATCTAAAGATCGTTGGTTATGAGTAGCGATATTTGAAGAGTTTCGGTGTGTTGTTCGCGTGGATCGGAAATTGGACAATTGGACATCTTTTGCAAAAAGAGATCGTCCTCGAGTTTCATGATCTCTAGGTACTCCCGTAATGGGGTTGATTTCCGATTGATAACATCCTTCAGTACAGAGGTTTCAAAGGCAGTCCATGTTGGAGCTACTAGGTTATCTGATTAACATCTACTCACTTTCCCGCGGATCGGGGTGAGAGACTTTTAATGGTAGAGGCTTACCATTTTTTTCTAGGTACTCCTCCGCCCTTAAAAAAATATCACATTCAAAATTATAAATTTCCGCCATGCGTATGTTGGTTGATTTACTTACAAGAGTGGTATTTCATCATCATTGATTAAACTCAAAATGTTGTTGCACTTAAATAAATTTGATCCGACTAATTTAGATGAATGGCGACAAACCGGTCTATGTCATGCTCTGCCGCCTCACCTCGAGTAAAGCATGTTGTCTATCATCAACTTTTTAGTTCCACCCAATGAATGTCTCGCCTTTCTGAGCATTTTTGGTTATATTTTATAGTAAGTTTTAGTAAAGTATCGTTTTGGTAGCTAGAGAAGAAATCTTATTTTCGACCTAAAAATCTTGAAATTGAGTCGCACTCCCGGTAATAAAAATTTGATATCCGATTTTCTTAATTTATGTATTATAGAATATAAAATACGTACACCCAGATTCTTTGAATCTGCTTTTGTTCTTAAAATTTTGAGAAAATCCAAAATTAATACAACAATAACAACAAAAATCACATTACCAAGAAAACAGCTCCTTGTAAATAATTGAGGGTCGTGATACATTGTTCGATGTTAATTGAGGGTCGTGATACATTGTTCGATGTTGGTTACGATCGCTTACTATGGATTAGTTAATTTAATATTATAATTCAAACTTATGGACAATATGTTCAAAATCATAATGAGTCACATGCAAAAAAATAACAAGTCAAATTAAAATTGCGATTATGGACAATATGTTCAAAAGCATAATGAGTCACATGCAAAAAATAACAAGTCAAATTAAAATTGCGATTATGTGAAAATCAATAAGATTTTAACTATGTTGTCTTACAAGTGTTGAAAACTAATATAAATAAATATTCAAGTATGATTTATTTAAAGTAAATAATAGTTAGGATCTAATATCCCGAGTCTAATTTGACGCCAACACCATTTTCGGATTTGACGCCTCCATCATTTTTAGATCCCCGTGGCATCATGAATTTACATATCTCTATAAACACATCCGTTTTTACAATAATGTGAATGAACAATGAACGAGCTAGCATGTATGTTAAAGCAACTTAGAAATCTTAATAAGTTGAAAATGAGCATGTTGAATGAATTGACAACATGTAATCAACAAGTTGATATGTTCTTGTTATTATATAAATTAGGAAGAATGTTTTTAGGAGTACACCGTGATCATGTGAATACGAACCTTTATACGACTTCTGGCCAAAAAAAATTAAGGTGATGTTAGAAAGCATGTTATCAAAAGTGGACTTACGTGAAAATGGTTGTACACGGATACGGATTATCCGAAAACCGAACCGAACCGAGATCATTTGGTTCAATTCGGTTCGTTAATAACTACTTTCGCCTGGTTCGGCTTTGGTTAGTATTATAGAGAAATCGAAATTTTCGGGTCTATTCACGATAACTCTATAAATTATCCGTAATCAAACCGAATTAAAAACCGAACCGTTTACCAAAATTGCATAGAAAATTGTAACCGAAATGTCTATAATTAACTTGTATAACTAGTTTTTATAACAAAATATTATAAGCGTTTATGAAAAACTGCATATAACCGAACCGTTGTCCAAACAATTTTTTAACTGAATAAAGAAAGACGAATAAAAACCAAAGCGTTGATAACCGAATATAATTTTTATTTTTATTTCAATTTCGGTTAACTAAACCAAACCAAACCATATATTTCGGTTCGGTTCAATTCGGTTACATAAAACAAACGGTTCGGTTTCGGTATCGAATTTCAATTAACCGAAAATTTTGGATCGGTTTCGATAAGCCCATTAACCGTACTGACCAGAACCGTATACACCCCTACGAGATATGCATGTGCTAGTTGAATTATTCTTGTTTTATGTATATTAAGCATGTTCTATGGTTGTATGTGAATTATACGGTTATGATCTATAAACGATAAGCATGTAAAGTATCAATTCACGAAGTTTAATAAACGCACGATAATGAGAATGAAGAGAAATGTGTTGAACGAGCATGAAATGAAGAGGTAAAGTATACAAGAAAAGTTTATAAACAACAGTTCATGGTCAAGATTTGATAAAGAATAAAGATAATGAATTCTCGAGGTCCCAACGCCACCCCTGCTCACGGGCAATGATAGTGAACAAATGCCGGGTCGGTTAGCGCCATGGGCTATAATAGTGGTCGGGCTTAGTTTTTCAATATTTAGCATGCTCTTTATGTTGGACTATACTAAACACGTACGTGATACTCATGAACTTAAGCAGATGATGAGATTCACCATGTCGGGCTCTATTAATCATGGTATGGTTTAATGAACCTAAAGTTAAGCAACAACATATTCTCCATATTGGGCTCAACTAACCATGATATGATTATAATAAACCTAATCAACATACTCTCAATGTTGGCTTACTAAAACATGGGATGTTAAGCATAAACGTGTTAAAAAGTGAAAAAGAAGATGAACTTGATTATTTGCTTACATTTATGTTCCGTTCATGATTATTACTTGTTAATATGTATGTGGTTTGAGTAGATTTTATTAAATATACTTATGCATCCATTGTTCATGCGAAAGAGGAACCTGGAATTTTGCCATAGTCCAAGAATATGCATTAGAAAGACTCGCATTTGTCAGTTTTTTAATGTATTCTTTTTATCTTACAGACTACAAACACCATTTTTTTTATTTGCTTTTACGTAATCTCTACATACTGGTCAAATCAGAATCTCTCTACTGCATAACATTAAAATAACTACAAACTATAAAAAAATAAGACATAGTTTGAAACTCAGACACACACACACACACACACACACACACACACACACACATATATATATATATATATATATATATATATATATATATATATATATATATATATATATATATAATTTACTGTCAATTCTTACATGGATAAATATTTATATTAGACAAATATTAGTTTGTATGAATCTTTTAAATATTATAGAAGATCGATACAATGAAATATTTGTCAAAAACAAAATTTTGTCAACTCCAAGGAAATATAAATATAAAAAAAAATAATATATATATATATATATATATATACTATTTAAAACTCACACATGCATTTGTGGGATTGATTAACTTTTCAAATGAATTTTAAAGAGAAAGGGTGTTGACATGGTTGATTATCGTTTTCTTAAAAATCATAAATAATCACATGAATTATGCACACATCTAGCTATTATATTTGAATATTTATTAACGTAGTAGATAACATAAGTACATGCACATCTTATCATCGGCAACTTAATAATTACATACTAAATGGATGCTTCAATCACATTTAAAAAATGTCAAAACAATGATACTTATCATAAACCCTTGTCATTCCTCAAAGTGTGTTTGATACTTGACTGCATAAACTGTGATGGATACTATGCCCTTCAAACACTTCAATCATTACCAATCTTGAGCATTTTCTTCATTGTAAGGGATGAAATTAATATCACACCATTGCCTCGATCATTTGTAATTTACCCATCAAGAGCAAAGTTCGACCACGTTGAACAAATCAACAAAAAAACTGGAAGTCAACATTGGATGATCCATATAGGAATAGATTCCACCTGATCATGTTAATCATGTGCTCATGAAAGGAACAACTCAACCACAAATAATAAATAGAAGTGATAAAAAAACACAAAACATGTTTACCGTCCCATGTCATCAAGTTCTTTAGCCTTGCAAGAATCTCCTGCAAGTAAATATGACTCGGAACATGCTTTAGCGTTTACATCCAAGCAAAAATCATTAAGGTTTTGTAAGAAGTACTCTTGGACACGCTTTATGCAAATACTTAATCGTTGAAATAGCAACAGATGACAAAATTGTATTTTTTAACTGTTCGGGATGCTGAATCATAGAATCAAATCTCACCAAAAATAACTCCAAGCAATTTTTGTATGAGGAATTCTCTAATGGGTCATCACGAAATAGTAGACCTGTTAACAGGTTCGATTTGAAAGCATGTATAATAAAGGGTCCTCACGAAATAGCAGACTTTAACAATATCCATGTCTACCGGAATATTTCAAACAACTCATCTGGTTATGTTCCTTTTTCTTTCAACTGATTTTTTTTTCTTTCCGTAAAATATATCCATACATAATATATATACAAAGAAACATACACGCATATAAATACACACACTGATTTGCAAAAACAAATAGGAACAGAAAATCATAGATCACAAATTTCGTAAGCTTAGACTCTTAGTGACAAACAATCCTTAAAAATTCTAAACGACATACCTGAACATGCATATTTGGTCGCCAAAACTCACAAAATCAGTCAAACAGAGGGATAGATTCACGGTAGTAAAATACGTTTGAAAAAAACTGTAGCAACAGAGAAACCGTAAAAAACAAAACATTAATCAAATAACCGGAAAAGCGCATAACAATTTACCTCATTCATAGAGAATTTAGTCTAATGCATTCATCCACCAGGTTGTCTTCAATTTTCATAATAAAAAAATTAAAAATATATGTCCTCAACTACCAGAAAAATCATAGAATAAATGAAGTAAATATAAAGACGTTGAGAATGCATCAGACTAAATTCTCTATGAATGAGGTAAATTGTTATGTGCTTTTCCGGTTTTGGTAGTTGAGGTAAATATGTCCTCATTCAACTACCAAAAAATCTTAGAATAAATGAAGTAAATATAAAGACGTTGAGAATCAATCACCAACTGGAAATAGAAATTTGGCATCTTCAAATTAAATGTCATCTGGGCCAGAAAATGAGAAGCTTCATACTCCGGCTATCCTGCACATTAATACTTTGCATATTGTTGAATTTTCAGTACCATATAAATCGACTTTCCGGCTATTTGAATATGAAACGTAAAAGAAATTGCAGACCATGCACCAAATTACAAACATCGAACGCAATATAAAATAGCCAAAACATTAATAAAAGCATATACCCATAATTGAAATCTTGAATCCATTTCCACACAGTTTTGAGTGAGAGACATCAATTTAAAACAAATTACATTTCACACAACCAATTAAGATTAGTTCAAACGAAAATGATAAAGAAAAAAAGATGACTATGTCAAAGAAATAAATTTTAGGAGGAATCAGGGAGAAGGACAGAAATATTTCATCAATTGAGTAGAAGGACAGTCTTTTGAAACTTTTGCATAAAGGACAAAACTATTTATTCACTATCGAAATTCACTTGTGTTCAAAATTCACTGTTTAAATTCACTGCCGAAATTCACTGTCGAAATTCACTAATTTTCAAAATTCATTGTCGAAATTCACTGATTTTCGGGATTCACTGTAGAAATTCACTGACGAAATTCACTGATTTCGGGATTCACTGGGGAGATTCACTGATTTTCGGAATTCACTGTTTGTCCTTCTTGCTATAAAAATTATGTAGTTGTCCTTCTCCCTATAAAAAATATATAGCTGTCCTGTTACTTAAAAATATTTCAGATTGTGTCCTTATCCCTAATTTTCCATAAATTTTATGTTGTTTGCATATATTTGGCAGTACAATGTTTATCCAATAGTCTAATTATACTTTGTACCACAAAGTAGAAAGCGAGGAAGGCAACAAAACAAATCGAAATGCTACTCAAACAATGTTTAACTGGTATCACTTTCTTGCATTTTATATTCATGACGTTTTTCAACATCGATCTATGTAAGCATGTCTTCCTACGAAAAGCTATATTGAAGACCAAGTTTCAGATTTTGTTTCATAATAAACTGTAAACGGCTTCTTGAAAGAAAAAAAATTAGAACAAAACATAATTTAATGTAAAAATAAAGATAACTATTAACTCGTATCTTTTCGCCATTCCGAAAAATCCTAACTTCTTGGATGAAGATACAAATAGAAGTTATATTTGCAGCACTTAGAGCATTTGCTTGTCATATAAACAATTAATCCATTTACCATCTTTGGTAAGCCACACCGTCCCAATCAAAGAAAAAGAAACTTGCTGTTGAAATCTTATTAAACATAAGACACACTTACAAAAAGTGAGAATGTTGAAAGCATGAATTACAATATTTTATCAGTTTCAGAACGATCCTCTCATTACAAAAACCAAGTAAATTTGCAGTTATAACGAATATACCTGTTTCTCCATTTCCTTCATCAAATAGCATCGATGAAATTTGATGTCAGTCTTCTAAAATTCTTCATTACTTTCAATACCAAATATTTGAATAAAAAGCAGACGATCGAGGTTTTCTTCCTACTTTCCCAAAGATGAAACGACATAACCATACTTGCTTTTGTGCATTTTACATATGACTTTTCATTGTTTTATAGAGAACCAACAAATATATTTTAAAAAATGATAAAGCTTGCCAGAACGTTGGCACAAATGCAAAAATTTCTACATAAACTTAACCCTAAAACACATACAGAAAAGGAATTAATCCTATTAGCTTACCTTTCAAAGATGCGTGCAAGTTTTTAAAGGCCAACTAATTTTCTTTTTAATAGTTAGGCCGGCATTCTTATCCACCTTATTAGCAGGGCGGTTGGGTTTATCCTCAAGACCATATGCTATCTGTTGCAAGCAAATAAAGAGCAAACTCAAGAAGAAAAAAAGGGCAAAAAAAAAAGCTTAATTCAACAAAAGAACGGAAAAAAATGATGGAAAAAAAACCCAATGTGAATGCTATTTGTATCAAGCACATGTAAAGTTAGAATCCAATCCACACCCGAGAACTATTAATTTATTTATCACAAAACTATTTACCATCAAAGAACTCCAAGGATTGAGAGCACTATGCTCTTCATCACTTTCTTCAAGAATCGCAGATGGGCTTCTAAATAGTTTGAGCTTTTTTCTGGAAGTATCTGTCATATTCTTCTTCATCATGAATCACGTGAAAAAAAGCTCTACGTGTTTCAAGTTCCTCTTTTTTCCCTCCATCTCTTGTTGCTTTACACGCATTTATTTTCTTTGATTAGCATGTGTAACTACTGGCAGCCGATAAACATCGGTTTCTTTCAACAACAAAAAAAGCTTCTCCCCTCTCTAGCTACATGCTTTCAAGGTTTGATTTTCAAAACACCATACATTCTTTTTAGTATCAATGAATACTCAGGTTCATGAAAATTCAGTAAGATTCAAGAAACTCACAAAAAAAAATCGGTTAAAAAATCACTTTAATGGGTGCCTCTTTGGTGCTTGAAAATGTCAATTATAGTTGAGTTTTGATGAGGAGGAGTAGAGGAATAATAATAAAGGATAACCTTGATATAAAAGGTTTTGTTGGATGCACATTCAATATTTGGTAATCTTCACATCATAACATTCAAATACAATTCCAAACAATAACCACCACAACCGTACAGATTATAAACCAAATTCAGTTCTCAAAACATTACGAACATCTCAAATAAGAATAAACTTAATAGTCAACAAAAGAAAACCTTGAAATCACCGTTGATTTTGAAACATAAGAGTGTTGTTGTGTTTAGGCACTTGAAAAGTTCAGAAATTCGGCAGCCCCTTCCCAAAATTCATGGAAACCTATCAAAATCGAGAGGAAAATATTAACACAAACAAAATGAAAACAATCAAACAATCATCAAAATATAACCTTTTTTTAAGAAACAAAATATAACCTTTTCAACCACCGAATCCCACAAATCCACTTATCCAAAAAAGTCGAAAGGACAAAACCATACCAACCAATTTATAAGAAGCTTAACACCCACGGATGAAAACCAAATGCAGACAACCCATGAAAATCAGAGTGAAATAAAATGTTTTGCTTACCCAAAGCGCTGATGAACTGGAATGCCACATAGAGGAGAACTCGTCGGGTTTTCACAGATCTGCAATAGCCTACTATCATGAACATTAGCCGGATAATCAACAATACTATGCATTCGATTAAAAATCACAAACTTAAGTATAGCAGAAGAACCATACCAATCTCTACGATTCATTGCTGGGTATGAAAGCTCCACCGCAGTCAATGCAGAATCTCGTGGTTATAACTTTGGAGTAGTATATGTGAAAACGATTGCGATGATCAGGGATTTCGATTTGAAATTTGAATTACATTGAAACAAATTGCATTGATTAAGGGAGAGTTTTTAGGAAGGTTTTTAGTGATTGAAGGCTTGATGAGAAGAAGAAAAAAACGTGGGTTTGACGAAATTTAATGCAGTCACATGCCGTTTTTATTTTACTGGGTGGATATTTGGAAAAAAAAAATGGAATACTGGGTTCAAGCCGGGTCGAAAGCGGGTTTTGGATCAAAATTACGGGTAATTGGGTTAAATCCCCTCCTCTATATATTATATATAGATATAGATATATATATATATATATATTATATGTATATATATAAAATGTTTGAAAATAGTAAAAAATTGAATCTGTAAATTCTTTTAGATTGCGATAGATATAGAAAGATAAATGTCTAAATCCGTTGAATACAGATCACGTTATGATTCGATACAACCAGATTTTAGTTGGATTTGGAGAGTTAGAATCAGAAAATACAGATTTATCATCTCATGTGATTCTACCTGCAAGTCTTTCTAAGCTCCTTTGATGTGATCGCTTCCTTATTGAGCGTTATAAATTCATTCATTACTTTAACATCTTTCGGATGATTAATTTCTAGCAGCAGCAGGAGGAGAAATATTGATTGCTTTCTTTTTGTTTATTGTTTAAATCAGATTTAAAGGAAATCAAAAACTTAAATACCGCTTGCTCTAAAGCTTGATTTTCTTACAATTTCATTGTCATAGGTTAAACTTGATTTTTTTTTTTTGCATATAAATAAATTTGATATGACTAATTTAGATTTAATGACGACAAATCAACGTCGCGCTACTTTCTTTGCTGCGCCGCGCCGAAGAAAGCATGTCACCGCCACCGGTCTTTTAATTCCACCGACTTTAACATTATGCTTTTTGTTTTGAGCATTTTTAGCCATATTTTAAGTTTCGGTAAATTATCGTTTTGGTAAATTTAGAAGAAAATCTTATTTTCGACCTAGATTCCTGAACTTGAGCCCCCAACCATAAACAATATTTGCTCTTCTTAGTATATGTGTTACAGAAGTAAAAAAAACAAAGGTGAAAATGATAAAATGTAGATAGTAATTGACATTTAATAAATTATAATACTTTTTATATCAATGATGACAATTTAAATATTTTATAATTTCAATGTTTCGTTGTATTTTTATTGGTGATATTGTCCTAAATTCGGTAAAAAAAAATAGTGAATGTCATTTTTGACATTTTTGTCCTGTATTCCATTAACCTTTTATTTTATTTTATTCTTAAATATGTTTTTTTACATCTTGATTCTCTTAATCTCCTTTTTTTTTTTATACATAATTATAAATTTCAAAAAATCCAAAATGAATATAAAAAAAATGGTTTTTTTTAAAGAAACATAAAAAAAAAGTTGTATTACCCAAAAAAAACCCCTCCTATTATTAAATTACTTATTAATACCAGCTTGTTGTTGCATAAATATTGTCAACAGACTACAGTTTTACTCACTCCACCCGACACAAAATTCCAACAGACACAAAACAGAGCCCGTCCGGCAGAAAGGAAAAATCCAAAGCCAAAAAAAAAAAAAAAAAAATTCAGCTGAAGACTGGAATTTTCAATGATAGGAGGGAAAAGGAAAGGCTCCGTGGTCCCACCACCACCGTCATCCACGGCGAAAGACGGAGGAGGAGTTGTTGTCGGAGGCAAATGTGCTGAAAATGGAAATGCTCTTCCTCCAGTTCATGAATCGGCGAAGGAAGCAGAGAAAAAACTTCATAAAACTCCCGCCAAACCAGCTGCCTACGGATATATTTCCAGTGGAAGTGACGATGACGATGATGAAGATTCAGAAGATGAAGAAGAATCAGAAGAGGAGGAGGAAGAAAATGAAGATAACGATTCGGAAATTGAAGACGGTGAGGCTAACGCCGACGCTGACGCTGACGCCGGCGCCGGCGAGGAGGAATCGATCGATAAGCCTAAGCTAGCTGAGGGATTTTATTTGATTGAAGCCGTGAGGAGCAGACGGACTCGAAGGGTAAACATTCTGTTGATTAACTTGATTAAACTCGTGTTTTTGTTTACTTAATTACCGTTTCTAAATAATTTTCTTTTTCTTTTTCAAAATCGAATTTGTTTTCTTGTTAAGCTAATTTTCTGTGTTCAATTCCTTTCCGGTGGTATGCGGAAAAATCCGAATGCTGCAAAATCTAAAGGGCAAACGTGAGTATCGTATCAAATGGTACTTCTCCTCTCTTTTTCTTTCTTCTCCTCTGCATATTACCTGTATTTTATATATATATATATATATATATATATATATATATGTCCAATTTTTTTCTTTTCTAAAGGATACATTTATATCTTTGGGAGCCTAATTTATACATTTAGAGCACTTGCAGATACCGTTTTATAGACTTAATATCTTTGGGAGCCTAATTTATACATTTAGGATACTCTATTTTTTTAATGTAAAATTATTTTGTTTACATTAGTGCGTTTATCTAGATTCTATAATCTTTTTTTTATATCTACTGTATTATATAAAATAGAGAATATGATGCATTTCATTTTATATAGAGATTATGTAAAGTATTAAAATGTGTGATTAAAACGGTAAAATAGAGAATTTGATGTGGGAGACTAATTTTTACATTTATATCTGAATTTATACATGTATATGCGTGGATAATAATTACATGCACCAAGAACTGTTAAATTTTTATTTATTTTAACAGAGTAATAGCTCCCAAAAAAAAAAAGAACAGAGTAGTCAGCACCCTTTTTTGTGTGAATTATGTGAAGGCAGAACAAAGAATTGGGAGCAAATTGGCACATCCCTTGATAATTGTGGATTTTAGAATATGTTCTTATCTGTATGCATGTTTGTGTACTCATTTGCAGATATAAATGCAAGTAATTTTCGATATGTTTTTTTTTCCTGACTACATTATAAAATTTATTGTTTTTGTGTTGAAAGAAGACATTATTGCATGTTGATTATAAGTTAACTGGTATTGTTTAAAGGCGGGCTGGCCGAATCTAAAAATACATGGGAGCCTATGGAAAATCTGAAGACTGTTCCACATGTTATTGCTGCATATGAAGAAAGGTCTGTGTTTTCACCCTTTCCTCTTTTTCTTATGCACATAACTGATATATGATCTTTGTGATATACATATTCTGATTTTTGTACATTTTTTTGTTGGTTATATATTAAGCTTGCGAGCAAAACGTGCACGTAAACGCAAAAGAAAGAACAGTTATTCGTTTACCCAAACGAGGAAAAGGCCACGGAGGCGTTCCTCTACTACTGCTGTTAAGCGCACCGTGTCATCTGCACCGCCTCTGAAGATTACAGAGGAGATTATACCTGCTGTTGTTGTTGCTGAGACTGATACTGTTGTTTTGAACTCGGGGTCGGGGGTTGGTAATGACACCGAGATAACTGATCTTGAAGCTGGTGAGGATTTGAATGAGAATGGAGTGGATTTAGTCCCTTCGGGAAACGAAGGAACCGGGATTGAGGATAATGATGTTATATTGACATCTGAAAAGGAAAAAAGTCCGGTAGAACAGAGTCAAGTCAAGCCTCAGGAAGCTCAATTAACCGGAGAAAACGCTGTAGCAAACGGTTCAGAGAAAACCGAATCTGGGGAAGAAGCATTATTGGAAGCTGGTCGTAGTAGCACCGGGGCTAGAAGGCGAAAATCTGGTCCTGTTAGAAGGTTTAAGTTAGAGCCAAACTCGGGCGGTGCTGATGTTCTTGAAAACACTGCATTAAACGGCGTTTCTACTGGCTTAGATGGGAACCAGCTGCCTGAAAAACTTGACTCAACGAGCAAGGACGTTGGTTGCAAGGAAACGAGGGATACGCGTAAGAACATTTATGACATCGTTGAGATCATTAAGCCGATAAAATATACATCTTTCATGGCTCGCAACACCCTGGATATATGTGTGACCTTCTTAGTTAAAAGGTAAGTGATCTCGGGTTTTTTAGACTGCAAAATAGTCACGAAAAATGCCTAATTTTGGGTTTTTTTTCCTTTCTTTTTCAGGTCTGATGGAAAGGAAATGACTGTAGACAACAAGTTTTTGAAGGCTCACTGCCCAGTTCTGGTAAATGATCCTTCTCTCCATTGTTTTTATTTATATAAATACTCTTGAAGATTTTTGTGTAAAGAGAGTTTCTACTGTATTAGAGACCGTAAGACGAGTTTCATTTGTAAAACTACATTTTTTTGCGTGTTTTTGCAGTTAGTGGACTACTACGAGCAGCGCCTTCGATATTGATCAATGAGCAGAGTTCATTATTGTGGATAGGAATTGAAGAAAGAGAGTTGTGCTTTTCATCAATGTACATCGCCATAATTTTGTTAGCGGTAAATCGTAATGTACCATTGAAGAACATAGTTACCTTAGGGGTAGAGGTAGCTATTAGGATACAGTCTAGTTATGCTGCAGACTTTTTTCTCTTACTTGATTGTGAAATTTAAAGACTAAACTTACTTCATATTGCTTGTCTTAGAATTCTTGAATGTGTAGACTGTACTATTTCCTGCTATTTTGTGCTCGGTTTTCGCAGGCAAATCTGTGTGCTTCTGGGGCTTTTGTTAGCCTCAGGGGTGGTGTATGTTGTATGACTATTGTGTTGACTTTTATGATATTTGAAACTTACAGAAGAATTGGAGTATTTTTTTTTTAATTTTTTATCAGAAATTTATGCCTTTGACTTAGATCATATCCATTGATGTTATCATCAAACCTTCACTCATCCGTAACACTAGTGATTTAGCCATCTTTTTTCTTCATCTTGAAACATGAGTTTCTTCCTTTAATGCCAATGAAGCCCTTTAGCCATCTTCTTTTTTCAACTCGAAGCACAAGTTTCTTCCTTTAAAGCCGGTGAAACCCTTTGGCCATCCGCCTTACTTCTTCAACTCAAAGCACATGAGTTTCTTCTTCCTTTATAAAGCCAATGAAACCCTTTAGCCATCCATCTTCCTTCTTCAACTCGAAGCATGGGTTTCTTCTTTTAAAGCCAATGAAGCCCTTTAGCCATCTTCCTTCTTCACTTCGAAGCACTGAGGTTCTTCCTTTAAATCCAATGAAGCCCTTTGGCCATCCATCTTCTCTTCTTCAACTCAAGCATGAGTTTCTTCATTTTAAGCCAATGAAAACCCTTTGGCCATCTTCATTCTTCGCCTTGAAGCACGAGTTTCTTCCTTTAAAGCCAATGAAGCCCTTTGGCCAACCATCTTCCTTCTTTAACTCAAGCATGGTTTTCTTCCTTTAAAGCCATTGAAGCCCTTTAGCCATCTTCATTCTTCATCTCAAGCACGAGTTTCTTCCTTTAAAGCCAATGAAGCCATCTTCATTCTTCATCTCAAGCACGAGTTTCTTCCTTTAAAGCCAATGAAGCCCTTTGGCTATCCATCTTCTTTCTTCAACTCAAGCATGAGTTTCTTCATATTAAGCCAATGAAACCCTTTGGCCATCCATCTTCTTTCTTCAACTCAAGCAGAGAGTCTCTAGCCATCTTCATTCTTCATCTTCAAGCACAAGTTTCTTCCTTTAAAGCCAATGAAGCCCTTTGGCTAGCTATCTTCCTTCTTCAACTCGACACATAAAAACTTCACACTTGCATTCCGAGCTAAAAACAATTTTGTTTACTTCATTATGTCACCACAAATAAGCACTAAAAGTGTCACAAAATCGCTCATTTAGTCACAAATGCGTCGCAAATCGCAATATGCCACTAGGTTCTAACATTATGAAATGCATGGATATTTTGTAGCACTTGGGAAATGAAAAATGTTCATATGTCTGTACAAAATAGCCACGCAAATGTCACATAAGCATATTTTCCAAATGTTATTTTATAGAACATATCACAACAAATTTATTCTTTTAATGCATATTTTCTCAAGTTCCCCCCTAAAATATTTAGATAATTATTGACTACAAACTTTATTAATTATAAATCATAAATGACATAAATAAAAAATTTCTTTGTTATTTTAATTGATGATTTTCTTTCCGTGTTTCAAATATCCTTCCATACCGATGGTTGTATGAATGACATCAAGATTAAATTTTTTAAATGGCTACAAATCTCCTCTCCAAATGGAGATTTTTATTTTGGTAATTTAATTAAAATAATTTTGAAAATTGAAATTGAAAAGACGGGTCCTGAAATCTATTATTCTTTGGAAAACGATCTATTCGACATGTGCATGAACCATTAACATGTTAGACACGCCACCTCTCTTTGACCAACCAATTTACATAAACTGCATAAGCAAAAAGACAAAACAATTGATTTTGCAATAACTTGAAATAATGATGATCTACGCCTTGAATGTAAAATAACTAATCGATTTGAACATACATATGTATTTGGATGCACATATCTAAACCGAATCGAATCGAACTAACTACACGATTTCTACCAAAGATACTACGCCACGCTAATTATATCCCAAATATGGAGGCGTGACCTAACTGTGAATGCTGAATTGACCAACTATTGTTGGCCCAACGGAGACTAACCGGGTTGAAACTGAGTCTACTATTATATGCCACATGCAAGGATTGATGGGCAAAGGCCCCTCAAGAAACTCACTTCACTTGAAATTATGTGCCTTATTTTATCACGAATTATATAGGTTTTGTGAAGTACAATAAGAATATGGATAGATACAATAATAAAGAAGGCGTCAGCTTAGATAACAATACAAACTTATGGCTGCTGTTGAGTCCCAAATAGCTAAAATAGAAGAATTATTACCTTTAAATAAGTGTTGGACATAACAAATGTCTTGTCAGCTTGATATATGCATCACAGTAAAATAAAAAATAAACAAATAATCTTTGTTTGGAAACTTATGTTTTCCCGAACAGAATACAGATATGAAAACATTCTTGAGGGTTGCGTCCTAGAAGGACAAAATAAGATACAAAATGAGAAGGAAAAAAAAAAAAATAAATAAATAAAAAAGACAAGAAAATAAGATAGTGGTTGCAACCACTATCTTTTCATTTTAGATTAAAAACAGTCATCCACAACCTTTAACTTTTATTCTTGAACAGAATTCAGGTTTATAAAAAAATTTGTGTCAGTGATGACTTTTATCCATTTTAGATTAAAAACAGTCATCCACAACCGTTAATTTTTATTCTTGAACAGAATTCAGATTTATAAAAAAAATTGTGTCAGTGATGACTTTTAGACTTTTAGTAGTAGTTTTTTGAATATCAAAATCAATACAAAGGGTTAAAATGAATAATACAAAAAATCAATACAAAGGATTTTAAAACGAATAATTATGAATAAAATACGGTAATTTGATCAATTAGAAGTTTAATATTGTGAATTGATCAAAATGTATTGTTTTAGATTCTAAATCGAATAAATAATAGTTTAATGATGTGAATTTTGCATTGAGTATACTTAGAGGGAGTATATTGCAATTCTCCCTAAAATACGTTTTTTTTGCCGGAAAGACGAAAGTTTTATTAAAAGCCGAAAAAACCGGACATATGCCGGAAAGTACAGACAAAATGCCGGAGCAAACGCCCGGAAAGTACAAACAACACACTACTAAAACAAACACCAATACTAAACTAGCGAGCTGTTGTCAAAGTATAGATTCCTCGTAGTAACTTTGACAAGAAAGCAACCCCGTGGAGGCCAAAGCTAGAAACCGGGATTAAAGAAACAAAGAAATTACAACAAACAAGATTACAAAGACACACAACAGAGCATGGACTAGCCAAGCGGACTATGACCGAGGAACTGAAGCGAGCAGGAAGCACTGCTGGGAGCACCACCGTTGACCGATGCACTCATAGGAAACAAAGAGCCCGGAAGTGTGACATCCACGTTCCAAAAGAAACAACACCTTAGCAGCCAAACTAAGAGCCCGCAGCCTTAGCGGAACCAAGTAGCCAACACCAATGACCCACCGAAAACGCTGTCCATTGTTGTAGCCGGGAACTTCCACCGCCACAGAGTTATTCTGTTATGTGCTATATATGCACTTTAATGTTGTTGCAGTTACTCGGACATCACGCCTTGTTTTATAGCCGCAAATTGTATCCCTAGTCTCCGTAGTATCTTTTCTTCTGGGCAAGTACTTTTTACTGTGATATGATGTTAGTCTTACGTGGATTTTGAGATTTTGTTATAAAATCATGTGCCGAATATTCTATTTCTGGACAATTACACGTTATCCGGGAGTAAGGTTTTACGAATGCGTTCGAAATTTTTCGATTGGTTAAACAAGCATACATAGTTATCCAAGACCACCCTAACAATTGTGGCTAAATATATGAATGCATAATATTTTCTACTTTTTGAGAGAGGGTGTTTTCTCACTATCTTAGTAATTAGATTATTATTTTAAATTTTACCCTTTAAAAATTATTATTTTTTAACTCAATTTTAGACAAAATATTGAAAATTTAATTCTGCTTAACGTATTTAAATATACTTTCGATGAGATATTGAGCTTTAAAAACATCCAACACATGACTTATATTTAAGTTATACTCCTTCCGCCTCAAATGTTTGGGACGTTTGATTTTTCAACGCTTTTTAAACGCTTAATTAATCTTGGAATTTCGTTAATCACGTAATATTATTAGGCGCGCATGATAAATGTAAAAGTATTAGATCATTCACTGAAATTCGGCGATTAATTAGACGCTTAAAAGATTTGAAAGTCAAACGCCTCAAATATTTTAAGACGGAGGAGAATACTCAACCATTTTTTCACTTTATATCGAGTCGTAATAGTGTATAACGTGAACATATGCTTCTTTTGGTATTAGTCAAGTCAATTAGTCTGAATACCGGGGCCCTCCTCAATCAAAAGTAGTTTAAAACGTGGAAAATCTCTCTTTCGGAATCACTTGGGATTACAAAATTCTTTGTTTTGTAGTAGGACATTTCTTTGTATGGCCTCCCAATTCAATAATCCAAACGAAACAAAACCAACAAGTCAATAACAAATACCCCATTAATTCACCAAAGGTTGAATTTCTTTGTTATATCGCCATTTCTTCCTCAACATTATCGTTTTCATCGATCAAAACACCATATTCTTCTGCATAAAAAAATGGTTAGATCACAAAGAGGGCCATCTCCATTAGTACCTTTATTGATGGTCAGTGTTCTAACTCTGATCATCTTCTGAGTACAATTTCTGGGAATACGTCTTCGTCTTCTTCTTGCCATGGAGATGAACAGGAAGATGGTGGTAGCAGTGATGGAGGATTAAATAATATCATGGTTTTGCTGTTTCTCGTATTGCTTTTGTTGCTTATACGCTCCGTCCCTGCAACTACAAGCCGGCGATTAGTCTTCAGTCCGGCCTGATCATGGATGGTAGCGCCTGTATTCATCAGCTGGAGAAGAACTGCAAGCATTGAAGCTGTTCAAAGTTCCATAAAGGAAGTTCGTTCAGGATTTTTATCAAACATCTACAACAGATAGTTGGTTAGAAATTAAGAACCGAAATAATAAGAATTATTCTTCTATGATTGAATGAGAAATATATGTTGTAAACACTTCTTGATTGAATGAGAAATGCTGTAAACACTTGTTCTGATTTTATTAAGAGTTTCATTTTTTTTTTTTTTTTCTTTTATATGTTATGAACTTTTTATTATGGCATCAGAGCTTGTTGTTACTACACTGTGAGTTTTTTTTCCCCGCCTTTTTGTTGTTGTGTGACACGTGGATATACAACCAAATGAGCAAGAGTATCAAGTGAGTTAAAGGCAGAGCCCACCGAGGACTCTGGGTTCGATCATCTAGGAGGTTTGGGCTCCATCATGAACCGAGTCCCCGGAAGGAGAAACAACTTGGCTCTCCGTAGGGCTCAATGATGAAGACCCCTCCTCAATTCTTGTAACGAAGGCTTTAAGCCCCTAGTCTCTCGAATGGGCTATATGCCCTTCTTTCTATCAAAGGCCTTTAGAGCATATGTAATGGTCACCAAGAAAAAAGGTGTCGAGATTATCAAGTTGGCCCACATAATTGACAGATCGACTTGAGGTACAGCTGGCAAAGTTGAAATTTTTATTAATGATATTTCCATAGAAGCTAATGTCTCAACTTCTTTTATGAGAGGCCAGTCTCCAATCCTTTCTCTATTCAGAAGCCCATGGAGAAGCGAGTTGTTCTAGAGGCCTGAAAAATGAGTCATTAGGTGACCTTTATTTTCTTCACCTTTATTTTTTCAGAAAATGTCAGAGAAAATCTCTGGCGTCGGCCATTGAAAGAAACTTTTCACTGCACCTTACTACCATCGGCGAAGATTCAGACTGCATGCACGACCCGAAATTAACTCCGAATTAGTCGGACCATTGGGTTCCGAATACCGGGGGCTTTAAGCCCAAAAAAAAAAAAAATGTCAGAGAAAATGGAAGCAAAAAATAAGCCACTGCTGATGCTCTTAGGTCCCCAAGGCTCAAGAAGCTTCTTTATCGTACAAAACGCGTCTTCACTTCACAATCCGGATTACATTTTCCCCTAACATGATCAAAAAGCCTATTTCTAAGACACAATGAGATAGTATTATGTCGTTATTTGTGTATGTAAATGACATAATGTTAGTCAGCAAAGATATGAATCTGAATATTGAAATCAAGAAATATATACCAGGCTTATTTCAAATCAAAAAAGCTGGCAACATTAATTTCTTCCATTAGGGACTTCTCCAGTTTCCTTAACTACATACAATCAATTCACGTAAAATGTAAAGGCCATGAATATTCAAGACCTTCTGAGTCATCCCAAACATTCTTGAAAGCAAAAATTTAGGAGCAAAAAGATAGACAACACACCCTAATAACTAATTCTTTGGTATGTTCTTTCCCACTATTTTTGCGGGAGTGATCCGCAGAAGATTTCCCGGCTTACCCGGTAATGCGCCTTTGATCATCAAGATATTCAGATCATTGTCTATCTTGATTATCCTCAGCTTTCTGATCTTCTGTCTTGTGCCACCCATTCTTCCTGGCATTTTTTTCCCTTTATATACTCTTCCTGGAGTCGTTCCGGCTCCGATTGAACCCAGTTGCCGATGACTCTTGGAACCATGAGTCATGGGGCCTCTCTTAAAGTTATGCCTCTTGATTCCACCTGGTTGCAAATATCAAAATTTTCATGTTGATAGAAACTGTATACAAAAACAATGACATAGTATGACAACCATCATTGGTCAGTGGAACTCAAACTACTATATGAAATTGTATCAAGCTGTACATCAATGATACGAATCTCAAGTTCTCTGTAAATCATAACACCCGTAGTTCTGTAATGGAAAAAGTAAAGCTAGGAAATCGGTAAGTCAAATGTCTTTGTAAATCTTGGTTACTAAGCAATATATGCACAATGGAGAGAAACATAGAAAGATCTATTAGTTTTCTAGTTCAAACTGCACAACAATGTTTAACGAAGGATCATCGTATTTGTCTTTTCTTCACATCATCCTAAGAATCTCTCCCAGTATTACGCTTATTAAGGAAAGATACAAGTCTACCAATTCACGCACCTATGAATACTTACGGTCCTAGAGCTATCTATAGTGCCCCGGGGGAGGGGGGTGAGAGGGATAGACATGAAATTTTGGAACCTAAATCTACTTCCCAATAATAAAAGCCTAGTTTCATGAATTATGAAATTCCCCAAACCAAAGCCTCAACATTCATAAAACACCAACACAAAACTCTTGTTAGCTATATGGTCTCTATTGCAGCTTTAGTATACATATAAAGCTTTAATCTTCAAAACAAACAAGTCATTACATTTTCTTTCCGAAATGCACTAATAAACAAAACACAATCTGATTTTCCAACTCAAAGAACTCATATCACAAATTGAATACATGAATGAATTCAGTCAAGAGCCAATAACAGCAGATTTTCTAACTCAAAGACATAAAATTCTGGAAGCAATATGTACTTGCCCAATAATAAAAGCTCAGTTTCTTGAATCATTAATTTCCCCAAACCAAAGCCTCAAATTTTATAAAACACCAACTCAAAACTCTTGTTACCCCAACTCAGCTATATGGTGTTTATGTATTATTGAAACTCTATTATACATATAAAGCTTTAATCTTTATCACAAACAAGTCATTGCATTTCTTTCTGGATTCACCAATAAGCAAAGCACACAATCTTCATCAAATGGGACCAAATAAAAGTGAACCCTGTGAAAGTGCACAAATAGTTCAACAAATTTAAAACAAATACCTTGAAATCCCTTGCCAATAGTAGTTCCAGCTACATCCACGAAATCCCCTTCCTTAAACTGCTCACTGAAATCGAGCTTCTGATTCGGCTCAAACCCATCTACAGAAACCAACCTGAACTCCTGAAGATGACGAAGAGGAATAATCCCACTCTTTTCCAAATGCCCCATTTCTGGTTTAGTCAATTTTTTATCTCTAACCCTCCTATACCCAACTTGAACCGAATTATACCCATCCGTAGCTTCAGTTTTCACTTGTGTAACAATATTGCCTTCCCGGAATCCAACGATGGTCACCGGGACAACAGTGCCAGTAGGTTCAAAGTATGACATCATTCCGAGCTTTGTGCCCATTACACCAATGCCGGCTTCCATTGAGGAGGATACAGTGAAGAGGGATTGGCGAGAAGTGGTGGTGGATAGGGTTAGCTGGGCTTTGGAGGTGGAATTGGGGAAAGGAGTGAAGGAAGGGAGGAAGGTGGACTGCAGAGAAAGGGAAGAGAGGGCGTTGGAGAGGGCGGAGACCGCCATTTTCAGAGAGGGCTATGGTGTTTGAGAAAAAAAGTTTGTTTCTTCAACAAAAGTTTGAAGAATAGTTTGTGTGGTATCTCTTATCCACTCGAGAGAAGAAGGATATGGGTAGTAAAACAAGCCGAGTTGCTAATGTGAGTTTGACGTTCGGTTCGTGAAATGTTTGCTCCGGTATGATTTAATCGAACACGAACCAAATTCAAGCCTTACAATTTACAACAAAATTAAAGAATTGCCGACAAAACCAAGTAGTTTGCTTCAAATGATAAGTGACTTGAGAATGTTTACGGAGGTAACCGATTCGATTTTCCTCTCAGACGTCATGTTGAAAGACCTCTTGGTCAGGCCTTACCCCTGAGTAAACTCGGCAGGCACGACCCGGACTGAACTCTGGATTAGTCGGACCAATTGGGCATGACTCGAAATCAGACTTCTGATTATTCAGCATCACTTGGTTTGGATAACGGCTTTTAAAAAAAAAAACAATATCTCTATGACGACCGCGGCCGAACTCCAAATTACGGATCACTTGGCCCGGATACCGGCGCTTTTAATCACACAAAAAAATAATTGCCGATAAGACATTGACACAATGATAATTACTGTACTCTTAATCCGGAAGTTTCGCACCGAGTTTCAATAGAGGCAAAAATTATACGTCAAGATATTTCGTATCCACAAAATTAAAGAACAAAACTCAAAGACTTCAAAGCTTTGACTCGAAATTTTACGAGCTTGATCTAGAAGTATTATATTTTAGAGATAATTACACTTTTAGTCCATCATATTTTATAATTTTCTAAAACTTAACATATATCTTTCATTGATACGATAAACGCCTTCATGTGTTCGTTTTTGGTTATGATAAACGCCATATGTATTGTATTTGCTATTATAAACACATGTATTATTTTTGTTACAATAAATATCATAATGTGTGCGTTTTTGTTTCGATCAACACCCCGTTAGGTGTCCAATGATTGTAACAAAAACACATTCATAGAGATGTTTATTCTTGAAAGTCTGTACTACACCGACATTCAAAGATCCTGAAAGTTGAATGTAATCTCAACATTCGACTTTGTAGATGTCAAATATCAATTTCCGACCTTTATAAAATTAAATATAGCTTGAAATACGGTGTCACGATAGATTCACGGTGATGTCAATAACGACGTCCTATTTTAAATTTTGTTCCATTTTAAAATACTTGATTGCTAAAACATTTATGAAATGATGATCAATGATCATCATTAATTAACTTGATCGGCATCATTAGGTTTCCAATCTAACCGATAAAATGTCGGGTCGACTGTAGTATAGCTAGGTAAGCAATGTCCAAAGTCGATCTATCGTTGGAACACCATACCGAAATTCGATCTCTCCATAGTCGAATTTATGCACAAAACTCAAACTTTACTCGGGACACTATATCGAAATTCGATATTTTCAGAGTCAAATTTATGCACAAAACTGAGTTTGCCGGAAGTGATGTCCGAGTTTGGTGCCAATTAACAATGCATACAAATTCATACATCCACTCAACGGAAACATTTTTATTGATACTCAAATTCATAATATTATAGATAAGTGTAACTCACTTGACGCATAAGCACCACATATTGTTACAAACTGAAACAAAGATCTTTGAGAAGATAAAAGTAAAACAAAAGGGGAAAACGTGACATAAAATTCTACAAATCAATCACAACAAACACTTTTCGCGCGGTGGTGCTGCTGTAGAAGAAATGTAGCCGAATCCGAACCCTTTTCACGCTCATGTCACGTTGAGGTGATGCAGATCGAAGAAAAACAGTCAAATCCGATATCCAGTTTATCTTAATCGATTAGTCAACACATCGTCAAGGATGAAAAGGTTGAACAGTGTTACACATGCCAGGATGCTTGATACACCAAAGGGGTTGAATTGGTTCAGCACCTATTCCTCTTTTAACCATTCTGTATCTCCATTCATTCAATCTATCTGTTGCCTCTGCAAATCTTTTCACCCCGTTTTCGTCTTTGTTTCCGGACCATAACGCTTCTGCAAATGCTGATGTTCTTGGCCAGATTCTTGAATCCATTACAACACCATCAGCTTGTTCAGACCATAGGGCTACCTCTCCTCCTATTACAAGCTTAGCTTCATCCTCGGTTAGCCCGTAAACTATATCGTAGTTGTAAATCGTTTGCCATGTTTTGAAAGGGTTACACCATGATCCACCTTTATCTTGATCAGTACCTGGTGGTTGATCGTACCGAGTATCGTTTCCAAGAAAACCACCATGCCCGCAATCCAAGTAGTAGTAATCCGACGACGATACAATGGCACGATACCCTGCGGAAACGATCCTTTTCGTGTTGTTAGGCCCGTTGTTCCATGTTTGTAAGACCACTTTTTCTTGAGGAAGAATTGAAGAAGAGACATTAATAGTAGCATCTAACAAAACATCCTCCCAATACACAACGGTTCGGTTTTGTTCAAGGATTGAAGGTAAGGTACCGTTGATGAACATTTCAAGTACTTGGCTAAGTGTCCCATTCCCATTGTTGTTGTTAAGGTGGTTTTGAATAGTGGGATCAGATTTCCAGCAATTGGGAGTGATTTCATCAGCTCCACCATGGATAAAGGTGTCGGGAAACATCGAGGCGACGTCCCGAATGACATTCTTGACAACTTCATAGGTCTTGGGAATCAATGGATTGAGTTGGCCTGGTGTTGGTTCAACTGCATATCTATCATTCCAATCTGCTCCAGCTGGCCACCAGAAATTGTTTGAACATGTTACTATTTCTGGGTATGCCTCTGCCCATGATGCAGCATGTCCTGTATAATAATTGCAATGTTCATCAAATCAATATTAACACATAATAATATAGGTAAAATGAGATATAGCTCAATTATTCATTTACACCTATCATGATCACGGTATAGACGATCGATGTATTACTCGTGTTGACACATATAACGGTTATATATCGTGTATCATTATTTTAATTTATTTTTTTACCATAGTGATCGACCCTTAATCGAGAGGTGTAGCTAGGGGTGTCATCGAATCGAGCCGAAGTCGAGTCAAATTCAATACTCCCCAAAGCTCGACTCAATTAAAAAGTTTGGGCAAAAACTCGGCTCCAGCTTGATTGAGGAATAAAAAGACAAGATTGAACTCGACCCGTTAAGTATTTGATATAGCTCGACTCGCCTTGTAAGCTCGATTAATTTCTTAGAATTAATTTGATTTTTAATAAATAATTACAAGATCGAGTTTGACTTGAATAATTTTGAATTATAAAAAAAATAATATTTTACAATAAATTTAATATTATATGATTAATTATATAATTTATTCAATCAAGTTCGATTAGCTCGCAAGCTAATCGATTACCATATTTTAAAACTCGAGATCGGCTCGGTTAATTATTCGAGTAGCTGGACATGAGTTTGAACTCGAAATAAACCGAATAGAACCAAATTCTCTTACGAAATAAGATGAAGAAATTTCATGAAGAAAGACGACTTACTTAAAGCCTTGGGTGTAGCTGGCTTTTTATAATGCTCAATGTTTCAAGATGACTGATACAAATGTCAAAATTATTTACTATATTTTATATGAGACATTTACATTTCAATCCAATATTTATTATGTTTTTTCTTAAATCTATTTTTATTACGTGCAAATTAAAATATGAAATCAGCTGTTTCTGTTTTTTTTTTTTTTTTTTTTTTTTTTTTTTTTTTTTTTTTTCAAACGAAAGGAGAGGAAGTGGGATCGAACCGCTGACCTCTCACTTGCGCCAGGTAGAAACCTGCGCCGCTAACCACCTGGGATGAGCCTTATGCTCCTGTTTCTGTTAGTTATTTTAGAAAGTTCGGAGAAAATATTTAACAACTAACCGGGCATATCAACTTCCGGCAAAACTCGAACTCCATGTTCCATTCCAAACTCTACAATACTCTTGACATCTTCAACAGAATAAACCATGCTCCATCCGTATGCACCTTTCTCCGCCAGCTGCGGCTCCGACGGCAACTCCAACGGAAACGACTGCGAATCCGTAATATGCCAATGGAACACATTCAGCTTATTCATACTCATCGCCGCAATCAGCCGCTTCAAATCATCGATTTCGTAATAGTTTCTCGCCGTATCCAGCATCAGACCTCGATGTGCGTACAACGGTTTATCCTCAATGTACAGATCGCACCCGATGCTCAACGGATCGCCGTAAACCAGCTGCAAAAAAGTTTCCAGACCTCTCATCGCTCCCCAAATTGTTTTAGAGGTTAGATTCGCGGTGGTGGAATCGTACGGTGAGGGAATCGTGAGGGAATAGGATTCATCCGTGCCGTGAATTAAGGGGAGGGTGACGTCGGTGACGGCGATGTTGAGGAGCTTGAGCGGCGGCGATGGTGGAGTACTTAGGATGAGATTGGGGTCCGCTAGGAAACGATAGGCTTCCTCGTTGATACGCCGGATATAACGATCGACGGCGGGGATTAGGGAGTTGATCAGTTTGTCGTTTGTTGTATCGAAGGCGATGGAGAAGTCCGGTGAGAGCGTGGTGATTTGTGGGTTGGACCATTTGAAGGTTGTGGGTTTTGGCCAGACGTTGATTGGGTAACCAACGGCTGAGATATGTGAGGTGCATAGTGATATTATGAGGACGCAGATAGAGGAGAATGAAAGTACTATGCTTCGACTCTCCATTTTTGGACCTTTGGAGAGAAGAAGATGTTTGATACTTGGCTTATGTATGAGCTATTTATATGTTCTGTTTAGAGAGTGATGGGATATTTTATATAGAAAGAGAAAAATGCTAAATACCTCCTAGTAATACGGAGAGACACACTGCATGACACGACACGAACAAAAACCAATGAATATATCCCGATAGTATCTCGAAGAATTAGTTTGTCTCTGAATACCTTGCGGGAAAAAATGCATATGTGTATACATCGATATTATGTTTATTAAGAAGTATATATGCCACATGAAAGTAACCATAAGGATTATCTTATTTGGCATTTTGATCGGCGTGGGCAACACTCGGTTAAACAGGGTTATCGCTTAGCTGATCATCGATCTATACTTATCTACCAACTCCGGGTCTTCTTCCTCGGCCCAGGGCCGTGTTTGGAGGCATGCATGGTCCTTATCGGTTCGGCCAAAGTGAAGCACTTTCTTTAGAGATGTTTACATAGTTGTTTGACAGTGGGGTCTTCATTCCGTCGACGAGGTGTGAGAGATGGCATGGGAGATGAGAGATGCGGACTATGTGGACAACATGAGGAGGATTTAGGGCATGCCCTTTTTCTCGCGTGGCTCTCTCGGAAGGATGGTCTCGAGTGCGTAATGCCACATTGATGGAGGCATTGCAATCCACTTCGGACTTTGCAGGCTTATTATGTTTCGTTTGTGATGGAGGAGCTGGAAATTATTGTAACTATTATGTGGTATTATGGAAGGCTAGGTGTGCTCGGTTTTTGTTGATAAAACAGTGAATATTGGCTGTTTGATTGATAGTGCACAAGCGAAAGCGGTAGAGTTCGTGCATGCCTCGGGGGTGCAATTGTTTAAGGATCCACCGGTCATCTGGCCGTCGGCGGGAGCCTCCTCAGCATGGAACTCCAAAAGTAAAGACGGATGCGGCAAAGACATAAGATGCAACAACCATTGGCTATCTATTTCGTGATCATACGGGTTGGTTCGACAGGCTACCTCTCAGTAGGTTATAGGGAATAAAGAGGTGCATGGAGGCTAGCTTTGGAGCTTTCAACGATTCTCCAAGCGTTAGTTGCGGCTGCATCTTCAGGGTTTACACGAATTATTGTGGAGACAGATTCTTTGGCTTGTATCCAGCGTTTTTCAACGCCGAACGCCGAAGGACGACTGTCGTCATCCTTCTAGATTTTGGTGACGCATTGTCTAAGTGTGGCTAGGGTTTTTCTTTATGTACTTTTCGGTTTGTTAGGCTGTTGGTCAACAAGCCTGCTCATTGTCTTGCTCGAGCCTGTTTATCTGCTCGGGTGTCTCCCCCGGACGTTGTTGATGTGTGCTTCTTGGATTTGATTCAAGTTATGGTGTTTCCTTAGTGATAAAGTTATGGTGTTTCCCTAAAAGAAAATTAAAAAATAAAGATATAGATATGGTTAAAGAAGGTATATCTCATTTATTTTTGGTAGGGGCCTGTATGTAATTTATGTGCTGTCTTCAAATGGTTTTTTATGTCGTCGTTACATTTCAACGTTTTGCATGGCTTTTTTTTTTTCTATTTACGTTGCCGTCTAAAAGATCCCTTGTGATCACTGACGTAACTACATACAACCAAGATGACAACTGTTCCATTTGATCCGAAAAAATTACATTAATACATATATAAAGCGTATCGTTTGCTTTTCTTAAATTTTATATTTACCTTTAAAAATTTATTGCCCTCTTTATCCTGCATCTGTCCCTCTTGTAATGATCCATGCTTTATACTATTCTATGCCAGATGGAGCCGGAGGGTATTGTTTTATTATATAGATTAAAAAAATATGTTAATAATGGATTCATATTTTGATTAGATATATTTTTTCAAAAAAAAAAAATTTCCAATATAATATAGACTTTTCACATGAATGCTTCTCCTACTTTGAAATTAGGGCTTTTAACAGTTTTAGAACCTCATGTTTTACCATTATGTCAAAATTGACCCTTATTATTTAAAATGATAATTTTAAGACCTCATGTTTGTGTTTTTGTTTTTTTTTTTTTTTTTTTTTTTTTTTAGAGACAATTTCAAATTTCCGCCTAAGTTAGATCAAATTTGAGGAATATTTGAAATCATCTCTAAAACTCAAAAAAAAAAAAAACACAAACATAATGTCCTAAAATTGTTATTATAAAAGATATAGATCAATTTTGACAAAAAGTTAAAACATGATGTCCTAAAAATATCACTTTTAAGGGAATTTTGACACTTTTTAGGACCTCATGTTTTAACATTTTGTCAAAATTGACATTTATCTTTTAAAATAATAATTTTAGGACCTTATGTTTGTGTTTTTTTTTTCTCCCAGTTTTAGGACAATTTCAAATATTCCGTCCAACTTAAGATGTTTTGCCGTTAACTTAGACGGAAATTTCGAAATTGTTCTAAAACTGAAAAAAAAAAAAACAAAACACGGCGCCCTAAAATTATCATTTTAAAAGATAAGAAATAATTTTTGACACAATTGTAAAACACGGCGCCCTAAATCTGCTAAAAGCCCTTGAAATTAAGTCCTTCTTCGCACTACAAGAGATTTATTCGTTGTCCCACACATACCTACCGGAGCACTACAAAATTTTCACAAAATCGATCTCTGTTAAAGTTGAATACAATGCAATATTCGATCTTCTTAGTGTCGATTCTAGTTCGACAATGCAAGAAATCGAAAGTGGCGAACAATGGTGCTTGCATTGCGGTCGGATTGTACATTCGACTTTCATAGAATCAATTCTACTGTGATGCACACATAGTGTGATACATGGTAGATCGGATTTGGTTCAAATAAAGACACTCTTCCGAAATCTTCATTGTCGTTATCCGATACTATTTGATGGTATAATATCTACTATGTGACAAGAACGACCATTGCTATCTTCTTTCTCCTATATTGTAATGAAAGCGTTTATTTTCGTATTAACGATTCTATCAGTACACTATTACTTGTATAACACATTGAATCGATCTTTAAAGGCGGTTTTTGAATTAAAAATCGTTTTTTGAAGTTCGACCGTAAATCGATTTTCAAGAGGGCCTTTCGGTATTTCATGTTTCAAAATCTATCAATCCATCATAAGATCAAATAAAATAAATTGCCGGCCGGCAATCCTAGTTCATGCCAACTATGCACAGTCATATTGACTTGTTCCCCAAGAAATCTGTCAATTTGCTAATTATTACATTGCTTAAATCCAATATAAACCTACACATGTAGATATATCTAGCTATTCAACTTTGTAATATAATACCCTCAAAAAAAAAAAAAAAACATTGTAATATAAAAAAAATTCTACTTGGCATTGCCATTTGTGGGCATAGAAATTGCAGTTGATTATGTAATTCTATTTTATTATTACAGATCACAATTTATTGTCTGAATAGGAATTTAGTAGCCGTTCACGAGTTTGTTTAATTAATGGCATTTATAAATGTCGGAAAAAATGAATACTCAGTAAAAGTATCGACAAAAACAAAACTTGAAGGCACACGATACGTATTTTTTAAGAAATGTTTCGTCGTCTTATCAAATTACTTGGGGTTCACTGGAAAATATCTTTCGAGATATGATATGAAAGTGTTTGATTCAATCAATAATTTGTTTGAATCAAATCTGGCGACACTCAAAATATTCTCGATGATGTTTTTCGACTTGAAATGATTTCGCTTGGAGTCTGGAGCCTTTATAGGCCAAGGTATCCCAACACGAAATATTCATCTTCGTTTACAAATACATGCATTCGGATGAATATGTACACCACTTCACATATGCATGAATTCGATTGATTATTACTACCAAGGCATGAGCCAGGGATTTTGATCTGGGTGAAATTTGTGACTATATGTAACACTACTAGAAATTAGGCTTTTAATGAGGAGAATTCTCCTCATTAATTCTCCACTTCTCCTCATTAAAGACTTTTAATGAGGAGAAACCACTCCTCATTGCCGCTTCTCTAGTTAAAGGTATATTATGAGGAGAATTGAATCTCCTCATTAATTATATCATACATTTAATGAGAATATATCCTCCTCATTAAAATTATTTTAATGACGGAATTTCTCCTCATTAAAATTATTTTAATGACGGAATTTCTCCTCATAAAAATGTTTTTAATGATGACTTTACTCCTCATTAAAATTATTTTTAATGACAACTAATCTACTCATTATCTAGTCATTTACACCTCATTAAATAAAAATTCAATACAACACAACTCCTCATTAAAAGACCATTTGCTCCTCATTAAATCATGAAATATTTATGAATCATCTCTTCATTATAAGGATTGACCCATCACTAATTACAATGCCAAAATAACTTGAAATCCATGCAACTGTAAATGTACAATGCCAACATAATTGACTAAATATCATGTAAATAAGCTACATCATCCCTATCAGACGCAAGACGAATTGATGAAGGAGCACAAGAAGCTAACCGATCAGGTATTAGAAAATCTTCCAGTCATGCATTTGGATCCTTCTCCTTGATGTACGACATCAAAATAGAGGATTCATTCAACAAAGTCTCATGGTCTTTTCGGGAGACAAGCGATGTCTAGGATGGCTGGGTGGATGACAAAGTCACACGTGCGGCACTTGTTTCTACTCCAGTGGTATGACCTCGATGCCTACCTACAAAGTCGCACGACTGTCAATAAAAATACAAATGAGCTAAACTACAAGCCCAAAACAGATTATCCAAGGTAAACAGACAGGTTCGGGAAGAACCTTATACGCAACAGACTAACATCAAATTCTAAGGCTCAAGAAAAACACAAGGTTGAACCATAGACAAACAGAACTTCAGGTCCTTTACTTCTGAAACCCATCCCAGCTTTGAAAACCCAAGTAATCTACCCAGACATCCTTGACCCAATAGACAAAAGCTCACTCCCCCAATTCCTGCAGCAGAAATAAACAAAGAGAGACATTAATTCAAACCATATAAGTTGACATGGCTCTTTATCCATGGTTCAAGTATCAATAGAGTGTTCAACAATATTTAGTGTATATATTAATGAACTAAGAGACAACTCAGATTATGTAAGTTTAAGAATCAGACTTACTAAATTAGTATCACTATAAATTAGTACCACTCAGGTTGTATCTACTGTTTTGTTTTGTATGCCTAGATCTACCTAGTTGTAGTATGTGAATTCAAATCAATAAAGTCTTTTTGTATATATATATATACTGCTTATGTCAAAAAAAAAAGTCTGCCTAAGCATGTGGATACATCATTAAGAATACTATCTTGAGTTAAAGGCACAACAGGAGCAGACTCTTTAACAAAAAGGCCCTCAAAAACAGGAGGAAAACAACATTTGTAACTTTTTTATAATGCCTATATGCTCCACATTGCCAAATATCTTGCCTGATGATTCTTGCTCATTGATAAGTTAATATTAGCATTAATCCAAGAACCCAATTATGACCCACCAAAAAAGGATCTTTTGGATTGAAATCAAACCTCAAGCAATGGTATGCCACTGAGAAAAAGACACAACAATGTAAGAAAAACTGGTCCAAAGATAACAATCCACGCAACTCCTTTTAAAACAGGGGTAGAAGCCACAAATATACCCCACCAAAGTAAGATCTGTAAAACAGAAATTAATGAAAATACGTCAAGAAAACGGAAAATTAACAGCAGGGTAGGCATCAAAATCTTTAAATTGCTAGAGATTTGAACATTGTGCTTTAACAAACATGCACTTTTTGATATCCTCTCCTAAAAACAAATGTATAAATAAAGTCATGCCTTTAATATTAAAACAGTAATCCAATTAAGTCGAAAAGAAACTACCATATTGGTTCCATGTTATGAAAGAAACTGAAAAATAAGCAATAACCGAATAAAGTTGAAAAAGAAGGAAGAGCTAACTTCGCCAAAGTAATTTGGATCACGGGAATATTTCCAAATTCAAACAGCACACCACTTCCCTCTGTTATCTGGGGAGTTTTTGAACATCAACTTATGTTGGTCAACATCAAATAGTTAACAATTATTAGAAGACACACACACACACGCACACCAGTTTGCATGAACACATTAGACCCAAGAGCACAAGATAACAAAATGCTATCCATGCCAAAAGGAGCAACAACAATTATAAACATACTCTACATCCCTAGTCGACTCCTTCCAAAATCTTAGACATAGTGAATCCCAAACTAGAGCCCCCAACACAGAACAAGCGCCATAGCATATTCTTAAGATAATAACACTCTAAACATAAAAAACAAAGAATGTCTACCAATTTAAGTCCAGCCCAACATCATCCCAGAATCAGCTAGCAAATACCAAAGCATTGTACATAACTAAGAAACTGATAATATAGCTGATGGTGAGAATGACATAGTTTAGAAAATCAACTTGTTCATATCATAATAACAGTTAAAGAATGACATTCTTGAGTTCACCTGACAGAAATTTAGAGTGCACTTCTTTTGTTGAATCTACACAAAGAAAAATTATTCCTTTAGTTTATGTAAACAATCATAAAAGTAAAAAGGTAACAAGCTAGTAATAACTAAATCCATGAAATGTAACGATGACTAAAAGTAATAAATACCTTTTTCACAAGATAGCATATACTTCATGAGGTACTCCTTTATTTTCTCTCATTTACGTCAACCTTGTCAAAAAGATATAAATTACATTCATAAAACAATTTATTTGCACCAGCACTTGCGCATATCTGGAATTGTCCATGTCTCCAAATTAAGCTTCACATCTTGAGCATCAAGCAGTTTAATGTTTGTAGTTTTATTACAGAGAAAAGAAAAGGATACAGTAGATTGAGACACAATTATTCCTATAACAATTTGTGCTTCAAGTAGTCACAAGTGTAAAAGAAGTTGACCAATGAGAAATCTACAAGTGATACACAAAATCACAATCAAGTGATATACTTTTACAACCATATTTTCCATCCTAAGCATACACAAAATCACAATCAAGTGATATCCTGGTCCTATTTCCTACCTCCGCTTGTTAAGTAGCATCTTTCAGTTATAATATCAGGTTAAAGACAAAAGCACTAAAATAAGAATTACAAGATAGTACGCAATAAGGTTGCATGCCTTTCAGAAGGTATCCAAAAAATGCTTTCTACATGTTTTGATCAAAGAAAGTGAGATCATGAAACCTAGCCATGATACCCATACAAAAAAAGGACACTATATGAATCTTAACTGAGCCAAATATCCATGTAGCACTATATGATAAAAAGGACTCTATGAATCTTAATGAATCTTAATTCAGACAAATATCCCATGTACTAGTATAAGCTAAAAAGGACTCTTTATGAATCTTAATTGTGACTAACATCCCACGTAGCATTCACAAAAAGACATGTTCTCCAAGATAAAGCAAATAATTAAGGCCTTAACTACGATCATTAACCAAACCACAGAATGACAAATAAAATTCCATACAACTTGAAAAAAATGTATACATGTGCGAGTATGCATACCCCTTAGCCTCCTTGTATTCATTATCAGTCTTGTGTGAAGAGTACAAAAAGTTCACATCAGGGCCCAACTCAAGAACAATGAAGTGGCTGCATTAAAGACAATAATTAGGTAAATCAATCATGAAAAGAGAAAATATAAATGCAAACACACCACAACTGAATCAGTAGATTCAAGAATGACACACTTACTAGTTGGTGTGAAACCACTTGGTCATTTCCATGGCAGGAACAGAGGCATTTCCTTTAGCCATTGAGAAGTAAATGTCATGTCCAATTTCACCTCTATTAAAATTGTATCTTGGGGGCACATCACCAAGCATTGTGACAGTATCTAGCACCAATACAAAAAGGTACATTTTGTACTTTATAAGTTGAAGACGCAAAGCATGTTAGATTGTAGCAATCATGGGTGATTTCATTCCGTAACCCCTCCGAAATCTCATAAATCCGATAAACTGCTTCCACAGAGCAAGCATCACAAGCAAACCCCTAAAGGGTATCAGTAGGCACATCAATGACCTTGCCATCCTTGATTGCTTCAACAGCTGCATCAACATAATCCTCATTAGCAGGCCACACAAATCTTATCGGTGTACCCAAATTCCCATCACGATCCTCCACGTTCCAAGTCATCTCCTTTGAACTATCCCATCTATCAAAACCTCTTATTTCTTGAACCAGACTAGCAAACCAAGCTTTCGTCCCCAGTCAATAGTGCATTAGGAAAGAACAACCTAAAAGTAAAGGTCGAGAGAAGAAGTCTAAGAGCGGAAGTGCTAAATGGCCTATTTTCACCGGGCTGCAAATCATTCTTTGCTGATTTTAACTGTCTTCCTAATCTACAATCAACACCGTCTTGCTCACAGAGTAGAAATTTGATGGGGGTGGTGTCGGCTGCCCAAATCTCTAAACCCTAAACTGTCGAAATTGCCCAAATGAAGATTCACGGAGCTTTGAAATTATGCTTTATGAAATTATGCTTTATGAAGGATTCACGAAGCTTACTTGGTTTGGTTGGTTGATGAACATGAAGACTATATTCTGGTAGTTCAAGAAGCTCGGAGGATGTGGAACAGAGACCTCGACGTAAAGAGTCCGGCTTTACGGCTTTACACCAGTAAATCGATCTTTTCCATCGGAAAGTGGCCGGATCTATGTATCTCCGACGGGAAATCGACATAAGAAGGCAGCGGCGGCATGTCAGGCTGAGTGGAGAAGTCGAAACGGCGATGTGGATTTTAAGAGTTAAAATAATATGGTTGAGAATGATGAATGGGATGGTTTTTGTTTTTATTATTTTTATAAAAAAATCGTTTTTGTTGAGAAATGTTTGGTTTTTGTTTAAAATGGTATAAACAAAGGTTTTTCGCACAAGTAACGAGGAGAAATGTTTATTTTGAAAGCTAATGAGGAGAAATATGACTAGTAATGAGGAGAAAAAAAATATGGTCATCAATCAATAAAATATTTTAGGTCTCCTCATTATAAGTATCTTTTAGTGTCAAAATTTCACATCCTCATTAAATTCTCCTCATTAGAGGACTGTTTTCTTGTAGTGGAATTCATCGGGTGGGCTGAATTAAGAACTACATATATATTTTATAGTATAATATATTTTTTTTCCGGATGGCACTACAAGAAAATCGGTTTTAAATGGGCGACAATTTGTCGTCCCTTCAATGTTTAAAGGGACGACACACGTCGTCCCTATAAAGACGTTACTTCGCTTTGTCCCTTTAAACAACGGATTTTTCTTTGAAGGGCACAAAATCGCCCCTTTAAAGGATATCGACGGCGTGGCACGACTTTTCTAAAAATTTCAACGTCTTTGACATTTAAGAAACTTTTAGGGGCGACGATATCACGCCCTTTAAACATAATTCATTTTATTTTATTAAAAAATTATTATAAGGAAAAATTTTAATTTTTTATAAAAATATTTAAAGGATGATACAATGTCGTCCCTTAAAAATCATTTATATTTAGTTTCAATAATAAAATACAATACGAAAAAACAATATTTTTATCGAAAACATTTAAAGGACGACATAAAAGCATTTATATTTAGTTTTAATAATAAAATTCTACTAAAAACAATATTTTTATCGAAAAACATTTAAAGGGGCGACGACATATCATCGCCCCTTAAAAGATTTATATTTAGTTTTAATAATAAAATTCAATACTTAAAAACACTATTTTTTATAGAAAAACATTCAAAGTGGGACGACACGTATTTGTTGGGACGATATGTCGCCTCTATAAACGGAAAAATTTCCAAATGCATTCAAAGGATGACGTACACGTCGCCCCTTTAAACAGATAAAATTTCCATAAATTATTTAAAGGGACGACATACGTCGTCCCTTTAAATATATATTTTTAATAATTTTTTTGTTTTCGCAAGGCCTCTATATGCTATTTACATCAAATCAATCTCGTTTTTTCCAAAATCAATAACAAATTATAAGAGGGAATTCATAACAAAACACTCGGTAAATATGTAAGAAAGGAACAATTAACTCGAGGAAGAATATAACAAAATAAAATTTATGAGATTTAGAAACACGTGAGCAAGAAAATGTGAAGAAAGACCAGTAATACCA
Organism: Gentiana macrophylla; assembly: GCA_026214975.1. NCBI lineage: Eukaryota > Viridiplantae > Streptophyta > Magnoliopsida > Gentianales > Gentianaceae > Gentiana > Gentiana macrophylla. Next base: position 23,414,929 of record CM047805.1, read on the forward strand.
TTACAAACTCAACAAAAGCTATCCTGGTAGAATGATGGTAGTCGCCAAGTAATCTCAAGTTACCAACCTGTGGAAAAAGGCATAATAACACAATTCATTACCAATTGTACAAGCAAAGAAGCCGCTTAATCTTTTTCATGAACTAGCTAACAACCTCTCCACACATGGTTTCAAAGAAGATCTTGATCTCTAGGGGTAACTTGTACATACAAGGTAATATTCCTAAGTACGACTCAATAAGACCATTTTTGACAAACAAATTAGGATGATTTTGTATTGTATTTGCATTGCCTTTACAAAAGAAATGATATGACTCATACCAGAAGCAAGAACAGCTTGGGTGGTGATGATACGGGGATTCACACCTCCACGTGGAATTATCTGATTGATCCATCTGGCATTTGAAAGAGTCCGAGCCAGCTATCCGCATCGGGTCGATACGATACGTACCAGCGAAGACCACAGCTCAAGTAAGATCCACCAAGGGTCTGGACTCGAACGACCACGTCGATCTTCTTCGAGTCGATGTCATACACATTAGCCTGGCCTCCTGGGCCCACATCCCACAGGTAACTTGGGAAAGGAGGCAAGGCCCATTTAAGGGTATTTATGTCAATAGACCCACCGCCTTAGTTTAGTAAGCGTAGGAAGAAGGACATGTGCCTATAAATACACAACTCCAGGAACTACGTAAGGCTTGATTCCTGGACTTTCGCACAGGATACGTAGGCAATCCAAGATACATTCTTGGACTCAGCCATAAAACACCCAAAACATTACTTTCCCCACAAGTCACAGCCATTCGATCTCTTATAGCTCATCCTTAGATTACACGTGGCCCTGATTTACTGGTGGTGTATTATTTTGCATCGTCATTTGGCGCTAGAAGGAGGGCCTTCTACCGGTGAGTTGGTGAAGAAATCGCAATGGCACTAGCAAGCAGCAGCGAAGAAACCGACGAACAAGAAGAATGCACAGATCTAAGAACACACGGATATGGATCCAAAGGGGTTCCATCCCAGTTCAAGAAGTCCCCACTGGATCTAAACCCGCAGCTTCGCAGATCCACCAGGCCTCGCTTCCTCCCCCACCGCAAGATATGGCGGATCACTTAGCATCTTTAGATGAGGATGCCCTGAAAAGAGTTGTATGCGCCGGCATTTATCGGTAAGGAATTTGTAATCCCCTCAAGAACGCCTCTTGACGCCACGGGGTCATAAGGAAATCGATAATGCTAGGGGAAGAGGCGGTCGAACCTCAAGAAGAGTGTGAGGAAGGCCCGATTGAAATCGGCGTGACTAACGCCCGCAAACGCATCGAACAAGAAAAGCATCGGCCGACAAATCGAGGATAGCATCCGAAATGAGTTCAATCGGATCGTAGGAAATGAGCAGGTCACAGAATGGCTCGAATCGCCGTTTAGTCCCGAGATGGAGATATACACGATGCCTGAATCATTCAAGCCACCCAAGATGGAACCTTATGACGGTACCACAGACCCCGAGGACCATCTGTATCGATATATATCGTTGATGAGGTTAAGGAACGCAAATGATGCCATGAAGTGTCGCGCTTTCGACACATTGCTGACAGGTCGAGCTCGAGAGTGGTTTCATAAGTTACGTCCCGGGTCGGTCTCGAGTTTTTTACAGTTAGGACAAAAATTCCGAGACGCCTTCATTGGGAATAAGAAGTTCCACCTTAGCGCCACACACCTCATGAATATCAAGCAAGACAAAGGGGAGTCTACTATCGACTTCATGAGACGCTTCAACCTTGAAGCCATGAAAGTGCATAATGCCAGTGACGCACTGCAGGTTAATGCTTTTGTGGGAGGCCTGCGAAATATGAAGTTGTATGATAAGTTGTCCAAGAAGATGCCAAACGATATGGATGAATGTGTGAACATAGTCCATAAATTCTGCCAGGGTGAAGAGGCGGCGCGCTCACACACCATTTCACTTGGCCTCAACTGGAGAGCGACTCCGGCTGCACCAAGGGTCACTTGTGGTCGGAATGAAGAAAGCAAGTCCAACGTTTTTGATTGACTGACAGCTCCGATATCGGATCGGCTTGGAAAGAAAGGAAATTTGAAAGATCGAGATTTTATACCCCTCAACCGATCTCGGGGGGAGGTATTGGCAATCATGATCAAAAAGAACATCGCTCGGACACCTAAGCCGATGTCCAAGGACCCAGAGAAAAGAAAAAATACCCACAAGTACTGCGACTATCACAGAGATGTGGGGCACGACACGGAGTGTGGAAATATTACTCAGCAGACTCAGTCTGCTGAGGCTTCAGCAGGGTGCTCAGCAGATTGCTGAGCCTCAGGATTTCGTGCATAATATTTTGTACACCTTATTTAATTGTAAAATTAATTGTAAAAGACATATTAATTGTGAGTCATATAAACAATTAATATGTCAAACTCTAGTTTACTTTATGTCATAGACATAACTTTTACTTTTTACTTTTTGCATGCTTGCCGCCCACATCTACATACTCAAGTGGCCGCCCAAGCTAGCTAGCTAGTCTCTCCATCTCAATTGTATCTATTTATACATCTTTTTACTCAATGAATAAACTAAGTTGAAGTTTACTCTTGTGTTTATCACATTCTCAAACTCTCTTCATGGTATCAGAGCCAAGCTACTGAGTTCTACAATCCGCTGCAACTCAGTGTTTTGTTATTCCAAAAATGTCTACTATAATCGATAGCTCATCTTCATCATGAGACTCCCACCGCCTCAAAGAGTTCGGGTCATCGAATCTTCTTCTTATACAAATCATAGACTTGATGGCAACAACTACTTGCCGTGGTCAAGATCTATGAAAATGTACATCTCGTGACAAGGTAAGATGGGATACCCGTCCGGCTCTAAACTCCCCCTCGCCAAGATGACCCAGATTTGAAGCATGGGACACCGCTAATAATCAAGTCATGACCATTCTCACAAGATCAATGACAAAAGAGATCAGTGAGAACTTTATGATGTATGATACCGCAAAAGAAATCAGGGCGAGGCGAGATCTTTACTCCAAGAAAGACAATACATCGAAGTGTACGAACTTGAAGCTCAAATTCAAAATCGCAGACAAGGGGATATGTCTCAGAACTCAATACTTCAATCAACTATCTAAGGCATGGCAACACTTAGATATGCCGAAATTCACCCTGGAATGATGTTAAGGATGTTTGGCCTCTATAAGGACATCATAGAAAGAAAAGAGTCTTCAAATTCCTCACCGGATCGAACCCTCGCTTCTTGATGATGTTAGAGGAGAATTCTTGCCACAAAACCTCTCCCAAATCTCTTAAATCCATGTTTGCCGAGGTCAAACACGAAGAAAGCGTAGGAAAGTCATGTCTTGAACACCCTCTTGATAACCCTATCAAGGTACTTGCCTCACGAATGTCGGGAAGGTCGAGAGGTTATCGGAACTTACAGAAACTCCGCCGAGAAAATCGGAAGGTTGTTCTGTGATCACCGCAAACGCACAAATCACACCAAGGACAATTGCTTTGGAAGCTTCATGGCAAGCCTAATCCTCTAAACCTCAAAACCAACCAGGAAAATCAAGGAAGGCTTGTCGGATTTAGAGAATGACAACCAAATGAATGCTCGCTTTGTTGCCTTTAAAGCCTTTGTTGCTCAAAGATCGTGAGGGTAGCTCCTCTACTTGAAATGGCCACTCATGCTAAAACAGGTATATTCCGCTCACCTCTTAGTAATGAGACTTGGATTGTTGATTCTGGGCTTCTTCCCACATGACTGTAATAAAACCTCATTACCCACTATATGCCATGCACCCAAATTCACTGCACTTAAGACTAGCGATGGTTCTGTGTCTTATGCAAAAGTGTTGGGAAAGTTAAACTTACTAATCGATATATCTACAAGGTGTCTTATTTGTTCCAAAGTTAGATTGTAACCTTATATCTGTCAAGAAACTCACTAAAGATCCGAATTGGATCGTTGTTTTTGATAAGGATCGATGCACACATTCCAGATCTTTCTTCACAGAAGTGATTGGTCAAGCTAAACCATGCTCAGATCGCTTGTCATCAACCCCGCCAAGACAGTAAGATCAAGACTCGACCGCCTCGAAGAAATGCACTCGTAACCTGCACAATATCATGTTATGGCATTATAGGCTAGACATCCAAGTTTTGGTTATTTGAAATCTTTAATTCCGTAATTTTTTAAAGGATGTAATATTAATGATCTTCAATGTGATATTTGTCAATTTGCCAAACTCACCAAATCTGTGTATACTAAATTACCTCACCTCCCATCCACACCTTTCACCTTAATTCACAAAGTGATGTATGGGGACCTCAAGAGTGAAAAGTATAACAGTAAGAGGTGGTTTGTCACCTTCATAGATGACCACACCGAACCACTTGGTTATTTTTAATGAAGGATAAATCAAGTTGGATCCATCTTTCAAGAGTTTTACAACATGGTCTCTACTCGCTTTGACACTAAGATTAAAATTTTGAAGATCGACAATGCTCTTGAATATTATGAGTCTAATCTCAAGAATTTCTTAATAAATAAGGGAATTGTCCATATCAAGAGTTGTGTTGAGACACCTCAAAGAAAATGGAGTTGCCGAGAGAAAGAACAGCACATCCTCGAAATGGCTAGATCAATCATGTTCACTACAAATGTTCCAAAATATATGTGGGGTGAAGCTATAATGACTGCCACATATTTAATCAACAGGCTTCCCAGCAGAGTGTTAGGTTTCAAGACTCCTATCCAAACCCCGCCGACCACACACTCCTCGCCTCATCTTATTGCCCAATTGCCTCCAAAATCTTTGGTTGTACTGTGTTTGTTTATATACATGCCCAACACAGAAGCAAACTTGATCCCAAAGCTCACAAGTGCATTTTCCTAGGGTATGCTAAGGACAGGAAAGGTTACAAATGCTATTCACCTACTGAAAAGAAATTTTACAATTCTATGGATGTTAAATTCTTTGAAAGGACTCCATATTACAAAGAAACCTACTTGAGCCGATCCATCGATGGAAACTCGATTGAGATTGAACTAAGTCCGTTCCTCAAAGAAACCATTAACCTCAAAGAGACTCATAATCTTCAAATCCTGCAGATACTCACATTCGACCGACCTCAAAGGACCCAGAGTCCCACCGACCAGAGCCTGAAACTGTAACCCCAAAGAACTCCATCAAACTCGTAGTCCAGCTGACCCCACCATCGACTCTCAAAGAGCTTCATCAAGTAGATGATGCACTATTGCTCTAAGGAAAGTGGAAAAGATCATGCACCGATCATTCTATTCATACTTATTTATCTTATGATCGCTTGTCTCCTGCCTTTGCCATGTTTACACAGACTGACTCTCACTCTATCCCTAGAAATATTCAGAGGCCCTTCAAAATGATAAGTGGAAGGTCAGCTTTGTTAAAACAGAGATGATCGCTCTCTTGGATAATCATACTTGGGACCTCACAACTCTTCCCAAAGGCAAGAAAACAATTAGGCTGCAGATGGTTATTCACTATCAAATACAATGTCGATGGTAAAATTGACAAGTATAAAGCCGATTGGTAGCAAGGGGATTCACTCAAACTTATGGCATTGACTATAAGGAAACTTTTGCACCAAGAGCAAAGCTCAACACCGCCAGTGGTATCGATTTCCCTAGCCGTCCAACTTGACTGGCCTCTTCACCAATTGGACATCAAAATGCCTTTCTAAATGGGGACCTCACTGAGGAGGTTTATATGACTGTACCCCCTGGTTTTATCAATCCTCATACTCAAGGCAAGGTGTGCAAACTGAGGAAATCTCTATATGGCCTGAAGCAATCACCAAGGGCATGGTTTGGAAAACTCACTACTCGGTGGTTAAAGCTCGCTGGATATCATCAATGCAACTCGATCACACCATGTTTGTCAAGACAACCAACCGAGAGGAGGTCCATTCTAATTGTATATGTGGATGATATCATCCTTACTGGAGATGACTCTACTGAGATCCAGAACTTGAAGACTCTACTGGCAAAGGTGTTCCAAGTTAAAGATCTGGGCTACCTCAAGTACTTTCTTGGTATGGAAGTAGCTAGAACCACCAATGGCATTTCAGGGCTCTCCCAAAGGAAGTATGTCCCGGACTCATCAAGGAAACCGGCATGCCGGGATGCAAACTCTTTGATCTCCGAGTGACCCCAGTCATACCCTACTTCATGGTGACATTGTTTGTCAGAAAGAACAATATCAAAGGCTTGTAGGCAAACTCATATACCTTTCTCACACAAGACCCGATATTGCATACGGGTCGGGCCTGTCACTCAATTCATGCATTGCCCTCTTGAGCAACATTGGGATGCAATGAATAGATATCGAGGTATTTAAAATCCACTCCTGCCAAGGCCTGCTTCTTCACCAAGTCTCACGATAGATCAATCAAGCGTCTATACTGATGTTGATTGGGCTTTGGATGTCACATTGACAGAGGTCTACCACAGGCTATTGCTCATATATATGGGGAATGCTCATATATATGGGGAACCTCAGTTACTTGGAGGAGCAAGAAACAACCTCATCGTGGTCAAGAAGCGATCTTTGAAAGCCGAACTAAGGGCACTTGTACTTGGCATTTGTGAAGCTCTATGGCTAAAAGTGGTGGTGATCGAACTTCAAAGAATCAGACGCTGAACCTATCACACTCATGTGATAATAATTCAGCCTTATGCATGGCGTAAGATCCACCCATCATGATAAAACCAAGCATGTGGACATTGATGCACACTTTCTCGAAGGAGAAGATTGATGCCAAGATTATTCACCTCCAAAGATGTTCCTCAAAGATCGTAATCGTCGATATTCTTACCAAGGCTATTCCACCTCTTATGTTCAAGAGATTAAGTAGCAAACTTGGTCGCATCAACATATACAACCCACGGCTTTGAGGGGGTGTGGAAATATTACTCAACAGACTCATCACCGAGGCTTCAAAGCAGGTGCTCACAGATTGTCGAGCCTCGTGATTTCGTGCATAATATTTTGTACACCTTATTTAATTGTAAAATTAATTGTAAAAGACATATTAATTGTGAGTCATATAAACAATTAATATGTCAAACTCTAGTTTACTTTATGTCATAGACATAACTTTTACTTTTTACTTTTTGCATGCTTGCCGCCCACATCTACATACTCAAGTGGCCGCCAAGCTAGCTAGCTAGTCTCTCCATCTCAATTGTATCTATTTATACATCTTTTACTCAATGAATAAACTAAGTTGAAGTTTACTCTTGTGTTTATCACATTCTCAAACTCTCTTCACGGAGGAATGCTTCGATTTAAAGAGGGATATCGACGCCTGTATCCAAGAGGGTCGATTGGATGAAGTTATCGACAGATCAGAAAAAGACGAACCAAAGGGCCGTCGGGAGTACAAGAGAAAGAGCTACAATGGAAAGAAAGATCGATCTCCACGCCGAGATAATCGAATCGGCGAAAGGTCATCCGACCCAAAGATCCGAGACAATCGCCGGGATGACCGCCAAGAAGTTCGTAACCGAGACCTCATCGAGATAATCGTGTCGGATATGACGTTAACACAATCGTTGCAGAGCACGAGTCGGATCGACCTCGATCGAGTCGGCATCCGTCGGATAAATCGAGAGAGTCAAAAAAGATCAGGTTTACAATGGAAGTGGGTTATGGACCAAAGGACGATGTTCCGATTTCTCACAGTCATAGCGAGGGATTGGTGATCGAGGCAGTAATAAGCAGAGGTCGAGTAAAAAGAGTTTGTGTCGACAGTGGAAGCGCCGTCAATATCCTTTATTATTCAGCTTTAAGGCCATGAGGTTGAAAGATGAAGACATCATTCCGCTTATCTACCCTTTGTTCGGATTTACAGGCGGCAGCCATCCACCCCGTCGGGTCGATCAATTTGTTAACTACGGTCGGAAACGGAGAAAAGGGGCGGACAATGGAAATGACCTATGTCGTAGTTAAGGCCCCTTCAGGGTATAACGCGATATTAGGTCGACCGGCATTATATGATCTCAGAGCTATCATCTCGACATTCCACAACAGCATGAAGTTTCCCACCTGGTACGGTACCCATGAAGTCAAAGGAGACGTCGAGGTAGCCCGGAATTGTAGTCTGGTTACGATCAAAGGAAAAGGAGTTGGGCAGGTGCTGGTTGAGGAATTGATACCTGAAGAAGAGGAAGATCGGAGCTGGGTTTCCGCCGACCCGACCGAGGAAATTCGAGTTTGGAAAGAGGAAGAAGGTCAAGGGGTTCAGATCGGGAAGTGGATGCCACACCCCGACATGAGAGCCTTGGTCGACCTCCTAGTTGAGTTTCGAGACGTTTTTGCGTGGAAGGCAGATGACATGCCAGGCCTATCGGCAGATATAGCAGTGCACCAACTTAACGTCGATCCCAAAAAGAGGCCGATACGGCAAAAGAAGAGAAATCTTGCCCCCGAGAGAAAAGAAGCAGTAAGAAAAGAGGTCGACAAGTTGTTGATTGCAGGGATCGTGAAAGAAGTTTTTTATCCGGATTGGTTGGCCAATCCAGTGTTGGTTAAGAAGCCAGATCAGAGCTGGCGAATGTGCGTTGACTTTACAGATCTTAACAAGGCATGCCCCAAGGATTCTTACCGCTATCAAGATCGACCGCTTAGTCGACTCGACACCGGGCTTCGAGGTATTCGGGTTCCTCGATGCGCATGAGGTTATTATCGATTTTCATGGACCCCAGTGACTCGTAAAAACCGCATTTATCACAGAGTTTGGCACGCTTTGCTTCGCCACGATGCCGCTTTGGGCTTAAGAACGCAGGGCTACTTATCAACGGGTGGTCAACAAAATCTTCAAGAGGCGAGATAGGTCGGAACATGGAGGTTTATGTGGATGATTTATTGATCAAGAGCAAGTCCTTGGGGACAGCTTTCTTGTCGACATCGAGAGGTATTCGAGGTCTCAAGCGGGCCGCAAACATGAAAGCTCAACCCAAGAAATGCACGCTTGGAGTCCGATCGGGTAAGTTCCTAGGTTATATGATATCGAGAGACGGGATTAGAGCTAACCCGTATAAAATCGAGGCGCCAAGAGCATGCCTGCGCCGCAAACGTAAAGGAGGTGCAACGGTTGATGTGTCGAATGGCAGCCCTCAATCGCTTTCTTGTCGATATCGCGCGAAAGGGCCCTACCATTCTTCAAGATATTAAAGAAAGCGAGTCCATTCCAAAGGGGACGAAAAGTGCCAAAAAGCGCTCGATGATTTGAAGGAGTATTTATCGGATTTACCCACACTCACTTCACCTCGAGAAGGAGAGAAGCTCCTAGTCTATCTTGCAACTGTGAAGAGGTCAGTAAGTGCCGTATTAGTTCGAGAAGGAGACCAGGGACGCACCCAAGATATTTCGTAAGCAAGGCATTGCACGAGGTCAAATACACGCCAGCTGAAAAATTGGCATTAGGCCTGGTTCATGCATCGAGGAAACTGAAACCTTATTTTCAAGCACACCCCATCTCTGTGGTCACTGACCAGCCCCTGAAACAAATTTTGTCGAAGCCCGAGACGTCGGGTCGGTTGGCCAAATGGGTGGTCGAGCTAGCTGAGTATGATATTGAGTTTTTACCGCATACCACTAAGGGTCAAGCTCGCGCACTTTATAGCGTAAGGATTGTCGAATCGGTTGGAACAGATAAACAATGTCGGTGAGCAATGGACCATCCATGTTGATGGCGCCGAGTAGAGAAGGAGCGAGCTTGGGGGTTTGTTATTGGTCACCCTAAGGGGGAAGAGTTCCTTATGCGCTACGATTCGAGTTCAAAGCTACTAATAACGAGGCCGAGTATGAGGCCATGATCACGGGTTTGAAGTTGGCATCCAAGTTAGGAGTCGAGAATCTCCTGTTTATAGCGACTCGCACTCATAGTAAATCATATAAGAGGCGAGTATGAGGCTAAAGAAGAATCCATGAAGAATTATCTCGAGAGTGGTACAAGGCCTCATTATCGAAATTCAAAGAGGTTCAGACGAGCAGTACCACGGTTAAAACAAACGAGCCGATGCATTGTCTAAGCTCGCGTCGAATTTTAAATCTAAGAGGAAAGTCCTGGTCGAAATGTTAGCAGAACGTAGCTATAATGAAGTCGATGTGCAACCAGTGGTTCAGGGGTCGACATGGATGGACCCTATAGCATTATTCTTGAAAGATGGAATTCTCCCATCCGATAAATCCCAGGCCAGAAAATCCGACTTCAAGCCTCCAGTACGCTTCTTTTGATTATGTGCTCTATCGAAAATCATTTGTGACTTTGGATGCGATGCGCATCGGAAGAAGAAGCGGGCTTATCTCGCTTGAAGAAATACACCGAGGATCTGTGGTAATCATTGCGGGGCTCGAATGTTGGCAAGGAAGTGCAAACTGGCAGGGTATTTCTGGCCGTCCATGCAAAAAGATGCGAGTCGATTGGTTATGAGTTGTAGAGCTTGCCAAGTACACGATGTGGTAACCCACCAAAGAAGCACGAAAAGAATGCCATCGAGTCGGTCCGCCCTTCGATGAATGGGGGTCGATATAGTCGGACCTCTCGCCTCGGCCCGGGAAATTTCAAATATGTCGCCGCTATGCGGTTGATTATTTTACTAAATGGGTCGGCCAAGGCTCTTCATCGACATCGTGGCTCGTAACCATCAAAAATTTCTATGGGAGAATATCTTGTGCAGTGTTTGGGATTCCAAAGTATCCGATCTCGGACAACGGACTCAATTTCTTGATGATAGAGTGCAAAAGTGGTTGAAAGAATTCGTGATCGAGCACGTAACGACATCGGTGGCCCGACCCCAATTCAATGGACAGGTCGAGCAAACCAACAGGCAAATTAAGTTTGGATTGAAGAAGCGGTTGGAAGACGAAGGTCGAGATTGGGCACTCGGCTTACCCAAGATATCGTGGTCATATCGAACAAAGACCCAACTCGGCTACCCAAGAGACTCCTTTGCCATGGCCTATGGATGCGGCGATGATACCTGCGAGGTCGGACTAGCATCACCTCGGTTTTAGCTTACAACGTCCGAAACTAATGCAAATTGATCTAAAGGAAGAAAAAGACAATGTCGAAGAGAAGAGAGAGATGGCGGCGTATCGGATGGCCGCTTATAAAAGAAAGATTTCTCAATATTACAACGCGAGGGTGAAATACAAATACTTCCAAGTAGGAGACCTCAGATTGAGGAAAAATGAAGCCAAAGCAGCGTGACCCAATAGGCAAGCTCGAGCCGAATTGGGAAGGACCGTATAAAATCTTGAAAGTGCATCCTAAAGTGGTCGTATCAATTGGGCAGTCGGACGGAAGCACGCTGGCTCGAACTTGGCATGCCACCAACCTCAGAAAATATTATGTTTAAATTATTTCTTATTCTCATGCTTTTGCGCTTCTACTTTCATCGCTTGTAATAGGTCGATATGACGTTATATTTCGATTCCTTTTATTAAGCACGCTTTCTTTTTCTTTTTAATCACGCTTACGCAGTGCAAGACCGTATGAAAAAGCAAGTCACTAACAATGCTTATATCACCTCGACACGATGAAGCCGGAGGAAATAGTGAATTAAGCCAAGTCACTGACAATGCTTATACCACTTCCGAGCTATATGATCCATCGACACGATGGAGGTAAAACAAATAGTGAATAAGCCAAGTCACTGACAGTGCTTAGATCACTCCCGACATGCCAGTAAGCCACGATGCCAAGCAGTCGGAAGATCCCACGATGGATCCCTAAATAGTGAATAAAGCCAAGTCACCGACAAGCAGCAGATCACTCCCGACATGCCAGTAAGCCGCGATGCCAAGCAGTCGGAAGATCCCACGATGGATCCCTAAATAGTGAATAAAGCCAAGTCACTGACAGTGCTTAGATCACTCCCGACATGCCAGTAAGCCACGATGCTAAGCAGTCGGAAGATCCCACGATGGATCCCCAAATCGACCCGATCATGAGCACCATGATGTGCTCGATCGCAAGCACCACGATGTGCGATAAATAAAATGGACTTCTTAACTCGATGCCCATACAAGCCTACCGAGGCGGGTGGTGATCGAATCGAGCCGCAGAAGGCAAGACAATGCAAGGTCGACTCATACTCAAGTGTACTTCGAGTCATTACTCATACTACACTTCGAGGGGCCAGAAGAGGAATTAAGTCCAACGGACTACGCCCCACAAGTTAGAACTCACAAGGGAATTAAGTCCAAAGGGCTGCACCCTAGACAAGTGACCAATAACAAGCAAAAGACGTTCAATAAAAAAGCAGGTTGACAGGATCGAATTGACAAAGTTCAAATCTAAAAGTCAAAGTGCAAATTGAAAGATCAAAGTTTACAGGATCGAATTGACAAAATGCAGGTTCATACAAATAAAAGCACAAAAGTTATTACAACCACATCGAATGGATTTTGTTCAAAGTTATTCAATCTTTCAAAACACTCAGACGTTGGGGGGGATCGAATTAGAGGCATCGACATCGGCATCAACATCCTCCTCACCTTCTTGGTTCAAACCAGGAACCACGTATTTCTCATACAAGGAGATACCGTAACGGAGATCGCCGAAGTAGCGCCATATCGAGGATAGCCTCAGATCGTATAGATGCGCCTTTCCGACGCCGACACCTCGACTGAAATACAACTTTCACTTCATTCAGAGCGCTTTGTAAAGCCTCCTTCATCGCTCGAGTCATCAACAAGATTATCTCATTCTTAAACTCTTGAGAAGCCGATAGTCTTTCTTTATCGCTTCTACACGAGATGTAAAATCGCCGACCTCAATCAAAGGTCGCCTCGCAACTCGATAGTCGCAGCCAACTCGGCCTTGGTCTTGTCGAGCTCGACTTTACCTTGGTCAACTCCGCATCTCTCTCCGCCAACCGCTTCGGCCTTGGACACATTGAATCGAAAGCCTCGAGATCGCCTTCAAGAGTCAAGCGTCCGACCATCCAAATTTTCTCACAAAGTGGCCTCAAGTTTCCGATTTTACCGCCGCTTTTTATAGTATTTTCTTTTCCGCCGAGACAAAGCAGAGGGGACTCCATTCTATGTATCGCCACCTCGGCAAAGAAGTCGAGCCTGCAAAAAATTTCCATTAACTTGAGTTGCGCCAAACATAGTTTCTAAGCTTTGAGAAAGAAGACTTACAAAATCGATTGACTTGGAGAAATATTTGTCCAAATCGCTAGAGGTCATGGCCTCTAACTCAATGACGGATGTCTCCGGGATCATGTCGACCGTGTGTGGCTTCGGGAACAAGGTTTCGAGCCTCCTTTCCGAACCATGTCTTATCTCGGTGATCTTGAGACGCTTCCTCGGTGTCACCTTCCCTCGTGGCTCTCCCACCAAGGCATCGTCAGCAAACCCGCAGAGTGTCGATGTCGACACGTGGGTAGGAGGTCGAGCAGGAGTCCTTTGACCCCCAGAAGTTATCGAGCCAGATACGGGTTTTTTCGACTTGATCCCAGCCAATTCTTGGATCTTTTTAGGATCCATCTTTTTTGGGTCCGGCATCTTGGCAGATGACTCCATCTCGGAAAAATATTCCACTGCAACGAAGAAGGTCAATGTCAATACATAGCCAAAATGGAAACAAATAAAACAGAAAGAAGTGTAACAATTCGATAAAATCAATAAAAATCCTACACAGAACCCGGACTTCTTCATCAAGCTCGATATAAGCACCCAGGCCGGCCGTCTCGAGATCGGCATAAGCGTATAGAGGTGCAAGTTCCGAGTTGCAATATCGGGATGAACTTGCTCGAGCTTTGCACACTCGCAGAGGATCGAATCAAGCCTCGCCGTGCCATTTCTTAGGTCTTTTGTACCAGGTGTGAATATCGAGGTCACCAAGACCGTGTCGGATAAAGAAAAATTGGGTTTCAATCCCGTGAGATGATATGGACTTCCGTGACAAAATCGTGAGACCGCGGACGCTTCAAAGGTATACCATCCCACGCCCCGCAGCCCTTGAATCGCGTAATATTGCCGAAATAGGCGGACAGTAAACTCGACATCGCTATTCGACACGCTAGGACAAAACCCATGAGGCTCCTGATGCCGTTTGGAGCCAATTGTGTGACACATATTCTATAGTGCCTAAGCACCTCGATAAGACACGGATCGGCGGGATATCTCGCCTCTTCTTTAATCTGCGCCTCGTATGGCGCGCGAAACCGGGGAGGGTCACAAGCGAATTGGTATTGGCCCTGTGGAACTTGCATATTGTTGGAGGAGTATGGAATCTCGAACCTTTGGCATAAAGCCCTAATTTTCTCCTTGGTAAGAGCAGACATACACCCGTAAGGTCCCTGCCCTTTCATTCTGGTCTGGCGTTTTGATGCGCGTTGAGAGGTTGATCCTTCTTCCCCTTCCTCCTCCTCTTCTTCTTCTTCCCCGGCAAGATTTTGGACGGAAATATCAAGTTGTTCAGAAACCGTCCTCTCCTGCGATTCGTCTTCCAATTCCGTGGTATCTTCTGGATTTTGGGAATCGCTCTCACTCGCAGACATGAGAGTAGGAAAAGCCAAGAAAATAAATAAAAGAAACAAAAACTGAAGGAGTATAAGACTTACTTGTGGTTTTCGTTTTAGACAAGAAGAATAGGGGTAATGAGTCTTCACCGGCGTGTGCTCTTATATTCTTGTGAATCCACCAAATGATTTGAAGGGACAGATTTTGGGCAGTTATAGATGTGGAAACGCGGGAATCTAGGCCCAAATCTCCACGCGGCCCAATAAGGGGCGCTTCGTTTCCGGCACCAATTAATACTGACGGTATGACGTCACCCTACGCCAGCCTATATCGGCTAGGAGGGACAGCTGTTTTCCCGCCTAAAGAAGATCACGTGTCGAAATAGTTATTCAAATTTTCAGATCCGAGGTCAAGACTGAGATGAGCTTCCTCCGATCTGGGGCTTATGATGATACGGGATTCACACCTCCACGTGGAATTATCTCGATTGATCCATCGGCATTTGAAAGAGTCTCGGCCGCCTATCCGCATCGGGTCGATACGATATGTACCAAATAAGACCACGGCTCAAGTAAGATCCACTAGGTGGTCTGACTCGAACGACCACGCCGATCTTCTTCGAGTCGATGTCATACACATTAGCCTGGCCTCCCAGGCCCACATCCCACAGGTAACTTGGGAAAGGAGGCAAGGCCCATTTAAGGGTATTTATGTCAATAGACCACCGCCTCTTAGTTTAGTAAGTGAAGAAAAGGACATGTGCCTATAAATACACAACTCCGTGAACTACGTAAGGCTTGATTCTGGACTTTCGCCTGAGATACGTAGGCAATCCAAGATACATTCTTGGACTCACCCATAAAACACCCAAAACATTACTTTCCCCACAAGTCACAGCCATTCGATCTCTTACAGCTCATCCTTAGATTACACGTGGCCCTGATTTACTGGTGGTATATTATTTTGCATCGTCAGGTGGCAAGAGCACAATCCCACACTTGATTTCCAAAGCTCTGCAAAAGAAAGAAGCTATGTCAACTTTATTTCATTCATTGTCATATATATTCCAATGAATCCAAACCTGCATTTTCATTCCATCTTCAGCAAGCCACAAGTAATATGGCACTCTAGCTAGATGATACTTGAATTCATCGCAATTAGGATCATGCGCCCACCAGCACATCATCTGCAAACTCTGCAATATTGTAAACAAGAAGATTTGCACACATTATTTCCATGATCGTCGCTAACCACTCAATTGCATACATGATTTGCATAAATGACTTCACTTGCCTTTTCTACACATCCAATGGTGATATATCTACTCTCTTCTGCCCCATATCTCATGTATCGAATATTAAAATTTCACGCTGCTTTCATTCACCTCGCTTAACTAGAATAACATTCAACTCATTCAAAAATGGCACAACGCACAAAATTTCATTCATTAGAAAATGGCACAACTCAATCCAAGTCCAAGTCCAAATCCAAATCCAAACTACACCATACTCATACACTACTAGCATCAACTCTATACAAAAATGTCACAACACATGTATTTACATAAAAATGGCACAACACAACTATCTTCAACTTCTCAAAGATCCAAATCCATATACTACTATCATCAACTTATTAAAGATCATTTATGTACCATCTAATCATGGACTAGCTTATTTTCCACACAAAAATGCACAACAATTAATCTAAAAAAAGGGCACAACTCAATCCAAATCCAAATCCAAACTACACCATACTCATACACTACTAGCATCAACTCTATACAAAAATGTCACAACACACGTGTTTACATAAATGGCACAACACAACTATCTTCAACTTCTCAAAGATCTAAATCCATACACTACTATCATCAACTTATTAAAGATCATTTATGTATCATCTAATCATAGACTAGCTTATTTTCCAGACAAAAATGCACAACACTTAATCTACAAAAATGGCACAACACAATCTCGGTTTGAACTTGTAACTTGTTACTACTGTCATCTAACCGAATCGAACCCTCCCATAAACCGAACCCAACCATGTACACAAATGGCACACATCCTCACTATAGTTTACTACAATTGCATTTATACACACACACACACACCAATTTTAACTACTAACTCAAACGAAAATCGAAAATATAAACCAAAATAAACGAATCAATAACTCATTACTAATCATACTACAACTATCAAACCTAATTGTCGAACCCTCCCATATAACCGAATCGAACCCTACCATTATAACACCGAACCGAACCCTCCAATAAACCGAATCGAACCCTACCATTATAACCAAAAAGCAAAAATGGCAAATTTGAAACCGAATTGAACCTTCCTATAAACCGAATCGAACCCATTGGGATGAACCGAATCGAGCCCATTTGAAACCTTAACCCACAACATGATAACTTCAAACTTTAACACAATAATTGCATTTACACACACACAAGCATGTTGTATTGCAAAAATAATGGAAGAAATTGGCGAAAATAATAAGAAAAGATGATTCGCCTTTGATTAGGATGAAATTAGAGATGTTTTTCGTTGAAAATGGTGAAGAATCGCCGGAAATCACCCCAAATTCGCCCAAATCGCTGGAACTATGCCAAGGAAGAAGAAAAAGACTGAATGAGAGAAAAACATTTGACGAAAATAAGATGAAAATTGGTTTACCTAAGTTTATGGATGAGATTAGAAGTGATTGGTTGTTGAAAATCGTAAACAATCGCCGGAAATTTGGTGGAATCGTCGGAAATATTGGAGGAAAAACGGAGAAGAAGAAAAAATAAAAGAAAGAGGGAAAAAAATGAGGCTGCCCGATTATATTATCAGTGTCTTGTTTAAAGGGACGACATACTCTTTAAAGGGACGACAAATAAACCCAAAAAAAGTTTTGGCGGCCAAATTTTCCCCTCCAAAATTTCATACAATTTTTGACTTTTTGTTTAAATGGACGACAATTTCGTCTAAAGAGACGACAAATTCGTTCTTTTAAACCCAAAAAAGTTTTGGCAAATTTTTCCTCCAAAATTTCATAAAAATTTTGACTTTTTGTTTAAAGGGACGACATTGTCGTCCCTTTAAATAAACTTTTATAAAAAAATAATTTTATGAACTATAATATTACATTTTTATGATTAAATACCTTAATATTATATTTTCGTTCATAATATATATATAACACTACTTTCTTCGATAACGATAACGATCTAACTCATTCGCTCGATAACGAACCCTTAGATTCAAATCGATCGCTCGATAACGAACCCCGAAATTCAAATCGATCCTTCAATAACGAACACCGACACTTAACTCATTCGATCGATCGAGCCATAGTAGATACAACTATCACATTTGATCGATAACGATAACGATCTAAATCATTCGCTCGATATCGAATCCTGAGATTCAAATCGATCGCTCGATAATGATCGATCGAGCCATAGTAGATAGTACTATCACAATGATCGATAACAATCTAACTCATTCGCTCGATAACGAACCCTGAGATTCAAATCGATCTCTTAATAACGATCCCCGACTCTTAACTCCTTCGCTCGATAATGATCCATCGAGACATAGTAGATAGTACTATCACAATGATCGATAATGATTTAACTCATTCACTCAATAACGAACCCCGAGATTCAAATCGATCTCTTAATAACGATCCCCAACTCTTAACTCCTTCGCTCGATAACGATCCATCGAGACAATGATCGATAACGATCTAACTCATTCGCTCGATAACGAACCCCGAGATTCAAATCGATCTCTTAATAACGATCCCTGACTCTTAACTCCTTCGCTCGATAACGATACATCGAGACATAGTAGATAGTACTATCACAATGATCGATAACGATCTAACTCATTCGCTCGATAACGAACCCCGGGATTCAAATCGATCGCTCGATAACGAACCACGACTGTTAACTCATTCGCTCGATAACGATGTCGGATCTCAGTATTGAGATCAATCGCTTATTAACGAACCCCGAGATTCAAATCAATCCCTCGATAACGAACTGACAATCTATAGTAGAGAGTATTATGAGAATCACCTGTATTATCGTTCGATAAAGGAATTTTTATAAAAAATAGAATTTTACATTTTAAGGCAATGTTTATTAGAATATGTATATTATAATTTTATAATAAACTGAATATTATTTATTAACTCAAAGTTTTATATTAAAAAAAATTAATTGCCTTTAAAGGGAAGACAATTGTCGTCCCTAACAACCCAAATTTTATAATTTATTGTACATAACATATTATTTTACTCAAAATGTTTAATGGGATTTACATTGTCGTCCCTTTAAACGTATTTTATAATAAAAATCAATATTATTTATTAACTCAAAGATTTATATTAAAAAATTTAATTGCCTTTAAAGGGACGACAATTGTCGTCCCTAAAAACCTAAATTTTATAATTTCTTGTACATAACATATTATTTTCTGAAAATGTTTAATGGGACGACATTGTCATCCCTTTAAATAATCTTATCCACGTGGAATCCAAGTTTGGCGGTGGGGTTTATATTTTATTTTTGGGACGACATTGTCGTCCCTTTAAAGTTTTCCTCCGAAAAATCTGCCCAAAACTTTGACTATGTTTGAATTCATTTAAAGGGACGACTTTTTCGTCCCTTTAAAGTTTGTCCCTTTAATCTAGTTTTCTTGTAGTGTGGCCTTAGCCCTCCTTTGTCCAACTACTAGATCCGCCCTCTAATTCACTACATATGCATTAATTCAATTGCATCACTTCACATATGCATGAATTCGGCTTTTACAAGTACATCCGTTCAGCTGGAGACGTTTATCTTTCGGGGGCGTTGCCCCCAAGCCCCCACGAGTTGGCGCTGCCCCCTTGACCCCCGCGAAGGGACGCTGCCATCTCGAACCCCGTTTTATTACGCAAACCTGAATGTAAACAATAACAAAATATTTAATTTATGAAAAAATATGTAATAAAATAAAGTATTAATAAGGTTTTATAGTCGATTTTTTTGAATTCGTTTTAAACAAAAGGGTAATCTAAGTGTCACGATCATCCCGACTCCCTACGACAGAATTACCCGTGATATAATGTTTTTTTACAATATGATTAATGATATAAAGTTATGATTTGACACTCATTGTATTAAAGTACGTAGTTGTGACAGGAGAATGAACATAATTAAAAATGTTTTGGCTTTTAAATTCTTCAATTGGTGACAAATGTTAAATGCTTGTTCTATATATATGAATTTAATTTGCTAATGGGGAATATAGATGCAAGCTGGTATCTGAATTTAGCATCCTCAATTTTGCAAAGACGACCTTGTCATTTTATTCAATTTTTTGCAAGTTGACCTGTTTTGAGGACTGCAGCTGCCAACTGTGAAACAAATTCTTAACTGAAAAGTATGGTGTATGATGTAAAGCACGGATACGGATACGGACACGACGATACGACTAAATTCAAAATTTAAGGCCACGTACCGTATATGTGGTATGCCCGTCGCAACACTGGTGCTGTATTTTAATCAGATTTGTACTGATTCAACATGATCTCGATACGAATGAAATCAACAACGAAATCACAAATTCAAAATTCGTGTGATGAATCTTGCGATAAATAAATTACAAAGCCGATTAATTAATAAAACTAAAGAGAAAATTATGAGTTTTACAAAACCAAAGGGATGCCTTGATATTTCGAAATAGATTCTCCAAAACCGACGAATCGATAAACGCGTTCATCGGATATTCGAACCTCCTCGGTATATATGCTCAAGAAAAACAATACGTTGTTTTTATTTCTATCTTCTTTTTAGTTAAATGAGGCGCAAATTGTGTTGAAGAAACTTTCTTTATATTGGTAATAACTAATGTGAAGAGAAGAACTTTTATTTATTTATTTTGCTTAAACTGTCCCGACTAATCCGGAGTTTGGCGGGATCGTGTCATGAGAGTTTTACTTTTTCTCTCGAGATAAGACATGACAAAAAATTCTTTTAACATGACGCCCGTGAGGAGAAAGAAGGGAAGAAAGTTTTTGTTAAACCCAAAATATCTCTTCATATTAGAAAAAGAAATCCCTTTTTAAATTAGCAAACTACTTTTTTTTAATTAACAATGGACCTATAAACAATAACTCCAATAAATTAAATAAAGCATTTATCGAACAAAATAATTCTAATCAATTTATTAATTATGGAACTACGCACCATAAATTCAAATTGAACTCATCGATTATAAATATTCCCGATTATCATTGTTGTCGAGTTACGAGCGCTCATTAATATAATCATTTCATAGGGGATAACCCTACGTAGATTATCCGTAAATAAGTATTTCAAGAAAACTTCTTCATTACCTAGTATCCTTTTTACAATTCATCAAATAATGATCAATTAGTAATAACAAATACGAACTCTCCGGATCGATCGATTATTGTCAGTGATTAATAAATATGGAGATTGTCTTTCTACTTCTTGCGGGAAATGAACGGATTCCATATCTATATATGACACACATTCATAACTATTCATTTGAGAATTGTGCCAACATGAAAGTGATTCGAACTGCGACATTTGGCAATTCTTAACAAACACATTAAACTTTATCTTGAAACAAGATGAGTCTTTAATTATTCAGGAGTAAGATCAATCCATTTATGATTGTTTTGTATTTAATAAGATTTCTCAATCACAGAATTATATGAGAAATATAGATTAAATCTGTAATAGTCATGACTGAGTCATATTTAAATGCCGCACTTACAAAATCAATATCGACATTCCGGATACGATTGTCACATCATAAAGTATTCTGGCGCAGTAATAATGTTTTTTTATATAGACCATAAACTATGATTAAGTTCACCACGGACTAACATATTTAAGTGTATCACCATAAACTTAATTCTCACATATGTTACACACTAAGTATTATGTTTACATATGATACGACTTAGGATTTTCAGCAATATATTATTGATCAGCACAAAACAAATAATAAGATGATAAATAAATATGTCATTTATTATTAATAAAAACAATTAATATAAAATGTCTTTCGAACACTACACCTAACAAAAACACTATTATTGCCTTGGAAGATCTTTAAAATTACTCAAGTGCCCTCACGAGATGAAATTTTCACGATCTTTATAAGACATTATTGTATTATACTACAAATATACATTCTTTCACATTTTTTGATGAACAGAACTCGAGCACTTTGTATATTAATATTTTTTCCAGCTGATCAATATTGAAATTACTTAAAATTAGGTCAAGCACAATCGAGCCGAACTTGAGCAAAATTAAAATCTAATCGAGCCGATCTCAAACAATCATTTCTTTGCTTGAACAAACTCGAGCAGAGTGCAAGCGTCACTATTTTAAATGATTGTTCCACTCGATAAATAAATAAATGATTCGACTCGAATCATTTACACCCTTAGATTCATACTAGAGAACCATAGGAAAGGATGAGAAAAATAGCACTAAATGATCCGATACTGCATTGCATTCATGCATGGCAGTCCTGGTGGAGGCCTTAGCTCTCAATTATTTTTCGGTCCTTTTAAATTACTAAATCAGAGATCAATATGTAAAATAAAAAAATATTATAAACATTATAAGGGTCAAAATAGTTAAGAAAAAGTATCACTTTTTTTTCCAACACTTTTAGAGGTAAAAGTAGGACATCAAAATGGTTAGCAAAATGTATCGTATGACTTTAAGAAAATTCGGTTTGAAGTATTTTCTTTTTTTGGGAGGAACGAACGAAGAAGCCTTAAGGAAAGGAATTGGAAGCTATCTTTGTGTGGTTGTAGAATTAGAGATTTTTAATTAATGATAAGTTTTTGGTATCTTTTACATTACCTCGCTTACTTCGACATCCAAAAATTACTTAGAAAGACCACGATATTTTTGTGCAAATAACGTCAGGTGATCGACGCTCAATCTCAATAATAACGCTCATTGGCACTACTGTTAGTTTTCAATAATAACGTCACTGGCACTGACGTTATAGTTATAAAAATGTCACGGGGAAGAATGTTAGTCCACTGACGTTACTTTTAAAAAGAACATCGGTGACAAACATTAATAGTGTGGTGCCGGAAAGTTAAAAAGAAGAAGGGGAAATTGGGGAGAAGGACAAAAACATGTCATCAATTAGGAATATGACTATTTTTTAAACTTTTGCATAAAAAACAATTTCTTTTTAATGTTGCGACATTTTTTGCAAAAATTATCTTCCATCTTTTTTAAACACTTATATCTCTCAATTTAAAACTCTAAATTTGAAAATTCTTTCACCAATTTTTTTTCTTTTTTATGCTCTTTATTTTAAGACCAAATTCACTATTATTCGAAATTACAAATTTTTGGGATTCACCGAATGAATTTAACAAATAATCTCACTAAACACGATGTAATGATATCGAACCAAATCTCAAAACGAAGAACATGAAAAAACTAAAAGATTCAGTGAATTTTTCATCGCGTTTGAAGATTTAAATCAAAAGATAAGAGTTTTTGAAAATGGGAGAGGAAAGGAAAAAAAAAAAAAAAAACACTTGAAGCAGGCCAACATTACAGCAGCACGAATTATTATTATTATTATTTGTGTCATTTAGGCTATAAAAAATATTTGGGTGTCATGTTACTTAAAATATTTCAAAATGTGTTGTTTTACGTAATTTTCTGAAAAAGAATACATGTGGTAGCTGAATTAAGTGAAAAAGAATGTGTCGATACTAAATACACGGTCTTAGATAGAATCCGCCCAAATTTAATAACGTGCGTGAAATGATAGGGAGGATTGGGCGGACTGCTCACTTATAGCACAAACCACATATACTATTGGACTACATTTCACGGGCCCTTAACTTATGCTATTAGGGGTGGGTCCAAAGCCATAGCCTGGTAGGTCTAGGCCCAAGGTCGGCCGTGCATTCATGAAACATACGATAAAACAGAGATGGAGCCAAATTTTATTTAATATAATATTATTTATTCGACTCGGAAGTGGGAATCAGTGGTTTAAGAGGTATATGCTTGTTTGTGTTCGTTCGTATAATAAACGAACAAAAAACTATATTTAAGATTGATTCGTTAAGGTCATGAGTTTGTTCAAGAATGTTAGTTTAATAAACGAACAAAAAATTATGTTCATGCTCAACTCATTTATGATGAACATTTGTTCGAGCTTGTGTTGCAGATTGGCTTGGTACACGTATTTTTACATTTTACCTCGAGTTTGGCTCATTAAGATTTAATAAATCAAGCCCAAACGAATAAATAACAAAATACTAACTAATATTCAAATATCATAGTGCCAAAAACATTAGGAGAACTCTATGAATATCCTATACAATTTTCTCTAGATTATTTATGCAGTTTTGAGTTTTAAAGCTAGGATTGAGTTTGGAGCGACTTTGGACCGTTTCTATGTGATATAACTAACTTAAAATATCTCGATAAAGCCGTGAATAAACTTCTGAAGCGTTTAGTTCCGACTCCGAATAGATTCTTTGATGAGATGAAGTACGGAAACGTCAAAAGTTTAGAATTGACTTTGTACTTTGATAAATTAGGATTGAGTGTGGTACATAGATAGAATAGTATATGAGTAGATTGCATGTAGCTCAAATAATAATGCATCGTTCTATTTGCTTCTGATGCATCTAACAAACAACCAAACAAACTAACTATAGTCTTTTTTTTGAACAGCAAAACAACGGAGCCGGTATACGGGCGGACGGGGGCTAAGCCCACCCAGGATTTTTTATATATATATATTTTTAAAGTAGATAGCATTAAACCCAACTTTAAGCCCACCAAACAAAAGCTCAGCCCACCCACCAATAAGCTGCCCGGCATGCCAGCTCATTAACCATCATCCTACTCTCCTTAGATGTCATAATTATGATTTGTCATTGTTACAAGAACAATGATACGATCACAACGAAAATACATAACCAATTGACACAACAATAATCTACACCATTCACTTTAATTGCATCCATATTGATTGATCTAGGTCCTACAATAATCAATGACGTATGTCATTGTTGTGTCAATTTGTTGTGTATTTTCGTTGTGTCTGTATCATTATTCTTTTTACTACATAAAAGATTTCCTCATAAAAATAAATTAAGAACTGTCACTATTGTGTCAATGCTTTTTCCAATAGTGGTTTTTTATTTCTAAATTTTATACTACATTCCTCAACAAAAAAATTTATACTACATAATTTTGGCTATTATTTTGCAACACCACCGTGCACTGTGTAGCTTATCTACTGACGCATCACAGTATTTTCATAGAATTGACTATGTAAAAGTCGTTTTTGGACCAAAAAAAAAACCCGATTTTTTCAAGATTGATCTAGAATCAACTCTGTGGGAAATCGGTTTTCACCCCTAGAGCCAACTTTCACAAAGTCGATCTACAGTGGTGCAACTAAATACCCCCATTCTTTATGCGGTATAGAAAAACATTACTAAAATTTATTCTAGCCCACCCGAAAAATATTTCCTGGCTCCGTCGTTTACGTACAGCATGTTAAACTTTTATTGCAGCTAACAAGAACCTAGCATGAACCAATCCAAGTTACAGCAATTCAAACACATATGCTGCTCACAGAAGTGAACCAAACTACTAATCAAAGCATCACCAAACTAAAGCATGACAACACCCGAACTAAACAACTAACAACTCGTGACTTGAAGAAGATCTCAAATCCTCCAGGTTAACAGCAACCCCAATCCTTCTGTTAGAGATCCACGTATTTATCTTTTAATCAACTTAAATTTTTTGATGAGATGATAATTCAACACAATTAAATTTAAGTAGCACACGGCACACACTCTGTTTCTAGTTAATCGTTCGACTTTCTGGGACGGGACGTTACTGATGTATTAATATTGAAAAAATATTAGTTTTTTGACAATAAAATATCATGATAAATGACATAACAAACTTTACGACAGTTGATCGTAGTAAGACCAACAATATGTCCTACATCGTGACAAAATAATCGACGAAAACGTGTTATGAAACTAACACTATTTGATCAATTAATATATATATATATATATATATATATATATATATATATATTGCCATTTAGAAAGATTCAAACCCTGAAATTCTCTTTGTTTACGTAACACTAAAAAGCATATTCCTAATTAAAATCCTACATTTACGTAACACTACAACCTTACAACAAACTCCCGCAAAACTTTCAAAAAAAATACAAACTGCCTAACTCAAAAGGGTTTCTTACACGACAAATCCACTTAAAAATCTTGACTTTTGTTCTGCTGTTGATTTGATTGCTTCTTGAACAAATCTAACTTAATTACAGAATATGCTTATTCTATACTTTATATTTCTTGCACTATTTATTCAGATATGTAGCTCAAATCCTCATTTCAAGGATTCTACTCCAATGGGGAACTGTTTAAATATATCTTCGTCCAAGATGTTCAGCCAGCGGGATCAACTCCCAACTGACACCGTGTTTCGAATCCCATCTCCGTTGCCCACCTGGCCTCCAGGTATATATATATATATATATATATATATATATATATATATATATATATATATATATATATATATATATTATGTCTATATCTCAGTGTTCTAAAAGTCGGTCGCCTAGCTAGGCGCTAGTCGGCCTACCGCCGCCTCGATCGTTTACCCCCTATATAGTCGGTCTGGCCTCTGGTCACTCTCTAGTTGGGCAAGGCGAGCTCTAGTCGGCCAATTCGGATTACCATTTTAACTTGATTACTTGATTTTGAAATTGAATTTTTAAACTTATGACGGTACTACCTCCGTCTCAAAAATATAAGTTCATTTAGTTTTTTGGTTTTGCCAATTACATAAGTTCATTTAGAAAACCAATAAATCATTTATTATATTTTTTTTTCTTTTAACCATAATTTATTATATACTCATCCACTTTTCACTACTTTGCATTAATAACAATGAAATTTCATTTAGATTTTTTTCATCAAAATTGTTGACATATAACAAATTTAACAAACTTTTTTTGATTCATGTGAAAAAAATCCGAACAGATTTACATTTGGGATGGAGGCCGTATGTGTTTATTTTGTGATTTGAATTATTAGACTTATGTTTGTACTCAATACTAGTAGAGTAGTAGTATCATTATTTTTGGAGTTTGTAGCATTATTTTGTTTTCTTTTCATTTTTTTCTGGTAAATTTCAGTATTATTATTAATAATAATAAAAAATCTAAACCGTCTAGTCACCGACCAGTCCCCCGCCTAGACCCTAGCGACTTTTAGAACACCGCTATATCCCAATTGGTTTATCAAAAAATTTAGAATACAACTTAACATATAATTTTTTTTAATTAATTATATCTATTCATGAATTTAGGCGGAGGATTTGCAGGTGGAATTATTGATTTAGGAGGCTTAAAAGTATGCCAAATATCAACTTTCAATAAAGTTTGGACAATTCAAGAAGGTGGACCAGATAATCTTGGTGCTACATTCTATGAACCTTCTTTAATCCCAGATGGATTCTTTATGCTAGGTTGTTATAGCCAACCAAACAATAAGGCCACGTTTGGATGGGTTCTTGCTGCGAAAGACGAATCTTCGTCGAAAACCATTCTTAAAAAGCCTACCGATTATACACTTGTTTGGAGTACTAGTAGTAGTCAAGATAATGTTGGCTATGTTTGGCTCCCAACACCACCTGAAGGTTATGAATCCATTGGTTATGTTGTAACAAACTTGTCTCGAAAGCCGTCTCTCAAGAAAGTCCGGTGTGTTCGTTCGGATTTCACCGATGTAAGTGAAAATGGTACAATGATTTGGGATAGTGACAATGGTGATGAAGATGGAGGTATTACTATTTATGAGTCAAGGCCAAAAGATAGAGGGATTCAAGCCCTAGGTGTTTCTGCGGGTACGTTTATCGTTCAGACAAACGAGTCTGTACCGACCGTGGTTTGTCTGAAAAACGTAGAAAACAATCTATCTTCTATGCCTAACTTGAACCAAGTTCAAGCATTGATTCAAGAATATTCTCCATGGATTTATTTTCATTCAGAAGAAGAATATTTACCCTCTTCGGTCAACTGGTTTTTCGAAAACGGTGCATTACTTTACACAAAAGGGCAAGAGTCAAACCCTAGCCCTATATCTCCCAATGGATCAAACCTACCTCAAGGTGGTTCAAATGATGGTGCATATTGGCTTGACTTACCAATAGATGACTCAACAAAAGACAAGGTCAAAAAGGGAAATTTACAAGATGCAATGACATACATTCATGTTAAACCAATGCTAGGTGGCTCATTTACTGATCTAGCTATATGGGTTTTCTACCCTTTCAACGGCGGTGCAAGGGCAAAAGTGGAATTCATCACCATATCATTAGGCAAGATAGGAGAACATGTGGGTGATTGGGAACATGTGACCTTAAGGATTAGTAATTTCAATGGGGAGTTAAAGGGTGTCTATTTTTCACAACATAGTAAAGGGACATGGCTTAGTGCATCAGAATTAGAGTTCCAAAATGGGAACAAGTTTGTAGTGTATGCATCATTGCATGGCCATGCAACTTACCCTAAAGAAGGTGATTTTCTACAAGGGACAGAGGATATAGGTATAACAAATGATACTGAAAAGAGCAAAATGGTGTTGGATACAAGTGGAAATTACTCAATTGTGTGTGGTGAATATTTAGGTATTGTTGAACCACCTTGGTTGAATTATGCTAGAGAGTGGGGTCCAAAGATTAGTTATGATATTGATGAAGAGATTATGAAGATTGAGAAATTATTGCCTGGAAAGTTGAAATCAGCATTTGATAAAGTTATAAAAGATATACCTTCTCAAGTATTGGGTGAAGAAGGGCCTACTGGTCCCAAGTGGAAAGATAATTGGAATGGAGATGAAAGAGACTAATCATTCTTCTCTTGTAAAAAAAACACACATATAAACATTCAAGAGTTTCTAGTGTGTAACTGATAAAAACGGGGAAACTCTAGTATTTTTCGGTGTTAATAGGGCTATCTCTACCGTACGGATGTACTACCCAGAATTTGTCTGTGTCTAAAGTTTCGTGGAAGATATTATTTAAGAGTTATGCTTCAGTTGATTAGTTTATAAAATAAAAACTGTTCGTATACCTCTCTTATATGATTGCTCAGATAAATCGACTACATATATTTCTAATTCTAAACCAAGTGAAAGTTTTTTTTACTTTACAAGATGCATGAAGTATTTTATATATTTCAAATTTTCAAGAGTGGTGAATACACAAACTAACTAAAAGATTTGGTGTACACATGACTAGTATAATATAAATATGAAATAAATAAAGTATTCTCTAATGATCACTCATATGATTTTAAATTTATTTTGATCATAAATTTTCAAATGAAATAACACACAAATATAATAATTAATCACGACCATTCATTTGGTATTATTTGATATACCAAATGAATGAACGTGATTGATTATTTGATATACTGGCTCATTTGCTAGCTAAGACTGGTATCTTGATTTCAAAAAGATGTATATGGGGTTCTTTACCCACGGAATGTTTTCTTTGATAGCATTGCAAAT
The DNA here is from genome assembly GCA_026214975.1 of Gentiana macrophylla. NCBI lineage: Eukaryota > Viridiplantae > Streptophyta > Magnoliopsida > Gentianales > Gentianaceae > Gentiana > Gentiana macrophylla. The sequence goes on from CM047805.1 coordinate 23,444,110, forward strand.
ATCTCTTAATAAAGCTTTCTTGTTCTGTTTCTATATTAACCTACTTGTCATGTTTATCCTACTTGTTAAACTTTCGTAAACAACTGACCATTATGTACTTTACTTGCATGTTCATGTCCTATCTAGCTTGTTCATGTTTCTTGTTTCTTGTCTTAACAAGAAAATCACATAGTCAAGAGTACAACGCATGTTTCATTTAGCATGAGGCATGTTGCAACACGGATAATAGGACTAGCCAACATCCCACGAGACAAGTTAGCTTTGATAGGAACCAAAGATAATGCATACACATATTTCCTAAACTACCAGTTCAATGCATAATTTCCAAACAAATGATTACAAAAGTAGCAACTTTAACACAACACAAAGTTCTTTTTAGCGAGGATCTCCTTACCTTATTAAGCAACACTTACAAACAAACTCAGAACTAATCTTTACTTCCATGAAAATCTACATACAAGCTAGAAACATATTCTACGATGTAAATGAACCTTAATCAAGATCGAACCCAAGAACTTAAGAAAAGCTAAGCCTTATTACCTTCTAGAGAAGAATTTGGATTCGAAGCTGCAACCTGGTAAACTTCCAACTCGGAACTGTGATGTGCAAGACTTGTACCAGATCGATCAGATCGTCCTGTCAAATTTCAAGAGGCTAGCTAAGGCGAGAGATGCTCTTGCTTAGGCGAGCCTGCCAAACTTTCGGAAACAGATTCAGAAAAGCAAACGAACAACCAAGTTCCTGGAAAAACCCTAGCTCACTTATACGGGGTCTGGCCTAGCCTATGTGAACAACTGGAAACTCATAAATATGGAAAACTCGAAGCTTACGGAAAAGCGAGGCCTTAGGGTGTCATGGAGCCCTTTTATAGGCTTTAGAATCTTTAAGGTAGATTTAACTTGACTTGGAACCAAAGAAAAACTTAATTAACTTTAATAAAGCTGGATTTAATATATAAAAAAGACAATTGTTTTTAAAAAGGCAAATTTACTTAAAGATATTTTACACTAAGATTCGGAGTTTTAAAAACGGCATAAAACTAACTTCAAAATCATCGTCCAAAGTAAAAATTGACCGCAATATAATATCAACTTTGACCGAATAATTGTCGATGATTTAAAGTCCTTTTTTATGCTTTAATTACGATGAAAAAAATCACGAAAACAATGGCATATTTAATGATGTGATAGTCAATACATATCATATTTGATTGATTATAAGTAATATGTTACAAAAATTTTGATTATAAGTCAATTTAATTGATAACAATTTTTTTTTGAATTGAGACAAGTTTGTTGAGAAAAAATTGAAAAGAGCTGAAAGTTTACCTTCACGATTGTCAAAGGCACAATTTAATGCGAACTTACCATAGACTCTTTAATGCTGTAGACAAATAAGTTATCGTTCAATACCTTGCGAAAGCAAAAATATGTTATAAGGCAATTGTACAGAGAATAGTTTCTCAGAAAATTGTATGTGAATACCATGCGAAAACAAAAATAAGTTACATATATGTTATAACTAAGCATATGACTAATATATATTTGAATTAGAGTCTCTAAACTCATCAATAACGTGTTACTTGAACTACCATTTCACATCGATATCTTAGACGTCTTCGGTCACCAACTTTCACACAAAGATGTTTATAACATTTTTCCAAGGCATCAAAGTTTTTGCTTTCATGCCGTAATTATTAATTAGGTACAACAATATTCATGAATATCTCTCTGTTCTTATTTAACTGTCGTGGTTGTCAAAAATATATAATATCTTTTATTTATCGTAGTTAAAATTTTAAAGTATTATTTATTGTGCTTTTCTAAATCTATTCATAATTATTAAGGGTTGAGAGAGTAGATACAATATTATACTAATTATATTCAAGGAGTTATTATCATATTGATGTTAAAGTCAAAGTATTCACACGCTGTCTAATTTGTGTGTTTTTGACAATCATGACACTTATAGGACGGAGAAAATATATATATATATATATATATATATATATATATATATATATATATATATATATATATATATATATATATATATAAGTCAACCAACAATAAACTAAACGTACTCCATGCCAACACCAACAACAGCAAAAGAATTTCTTATGCCTCTAGAATATCTTTTTGCTCAGTTCTTTTATTTTATTTCATTATTATTAGTCTCATTAATTAATTTCTGTCACTAGTTACGATGTTATATATTATCGTTGAACTTCCTTTATCGAAAAAGGAACATCCAAACAAACCTTCTATCCAAACAAAATGAAGAATAAATGTCAATGAAGTTGGTGGTCGTTTGCCTCTCCCAACTCCCAAACCTCATATACCTAACTAACGTATATCAGCTTGGATCAATTTTGGATTTGTTTTTGTCAGTTTTAGTGATTTAATATCTAAACTGATAAATAAATTGGTGGAATTAATCTATGAAACTGAGACTGAGAATGATGGTCACTTCAGTGAAATATATTCAGTTCTGTGAAAGTCAGTTTGATGAAGTGCAATTGAGTTTTCTTCAGAAGTCAGCAGTCAGTTTGGTCTGCTGAGTTTTTGCCGAGTATAACTACATCTGAGCAGTTGATTACAAGTCTGGAAGATTCAGTTTTTGAGCTGAGTTTTCATCTGGTGGATAACAGCTGGAGTTGTGATCCACATCCAGGGTATTTATGACAATTCCGACAAAGATCTTTGGCGGTTAGGGTTAGGAAATTGTGCCTATAAATACCAATGTTGTAATCAATCAATGTGTGTTAATTTCACACGTGTGTGAAATACCTTGTAACTTTGTGCACAATAAAATATCTCATTTTCTGTCCGTGGAGTAGTCGGCACAACGCCGGAAACCACGTTAAATCACTGTGTTCTCTTTGTTTCTGTGTTTCATCAATTTCCACCATACTTTATGTTTGCATTGCTTTTGTTTTAATCTTTCTTAAACTATAAGTTTAATTTCTCATCTGTGTTTTAACAAACAAGTATCGGAGCGACAGGTTCAAGATTCAGAGAAGTTGCAGGTTGAACAGAGTTGATCTTCACCAAGACCGGTGGCCGGTGCTAGGATTTTGTGATTAAAGGTTTGTTCCTTAAATCATAAGGATGTCAGCAATAAACGTGAAAATTGATAAATTTACAGGGAGGAACAATTTTAGTTTGTGGCTTATCAAGATGCGGGCCTTGTTAAAGCAACAAGGATTGTGGACTACTTTATCTGATAAAGGGGATGCCAGTTCAACAGATTTTGCCAGTCTGGAGGAGAAAGCACATTCAACCATCATGTTGTGCTTGTCTGATGATGTTATCACAAAAGTTGTTGAGGAAGACACCGCTGCCAAGTTATGGTTAAAGTTTGAAAGCCTATATATATATGACTAAGTCATTAACCAACAAGTTGTCTTTGAAGCCAGATGATGTTTAGTCTAAGGAAGCATGAGGGGGCTCAGCTGAGAGATCACCTTGAACACAATATTACTTGTTGATTCAATGATCCGCCTTTAATGATCTAAATGGACAAATTAACATGCATTTACTCTTTAAAAGATGCTTAACTCGCATTGAAAACCTCACTCAAAAAGTGAATCTAAACATTCATCGGTTTTACATAGAGATTCTAAAACCATTTTTCCACACCATCTCGCCAAAATACATATGTAAAGACAATGTGTAAAATCATGAATTAGATGATCAAACTAACCCGAGCATTAAGAATAAGTTAAAACACAATCAAATCATAAACTAAAGAAACTACAAACTCAACACTTGAATGTGTTAACTAAGTCAAGAATTTGATCATTTTCACATAATATCGGCTATAGAGAAATTAACAACTCATAATCTTGTCAAAATCGCAAACTAAAATCAAACTCCTAAATATCAAAGATAAGAAATAAATGAAGTTACTCATGGCAGAAACTACCGGAAAAGTCCAATCTTTAACCATCTCCAATGGAATCTTATCAAGAATACAACCAGGGAAGGAATGAGGCTTGATAATGTTTGGATTAATTCATCAGAAACACAAAAGAAACAAATATAAAAGCTTATCTAAGGTTTAGAAATGAAGAAAATCGGCATAAAGAGGGAAGCTACAATGTTATTTTACTAAAAATCTATTATGAGGCTTAAATATGTCAAAAATGGGGCCTCCAACAGTTGGGGAGCACGTCTGGCTAGAATCTTTGGCAGACGCTTGGAACTCCCAAAACAGGCAAAAGCTTAAAAACAGTAATTGGCACGCGCTTAATTAGAATCTTAGGCGTGCACCCGAAGTCCAAAATCTGGACAAATGGTAACTTCACTGACACGTCTTTAGTAATTCAACGATATCATTCCGTGTGGAGATTCGATTTGAGTGATTCAAGTTGCATTGGAAATATTAAATTGTCTACAACTTTCATGAGAAGGACCAGTCCAATGAATGCTTCCAAGGTGGATCAAGTTGTAGATGAAGTGAAGGTAGGGTGAAAACAACATAGATAATTTTTTTATCCGTTTCATTACTTTAATTTCAGGCATTTGCTTCTACCACTGAGACTTGACTTATCATCACTAACTCATTTATGTTGGAATAATTTAACTCTCAAAATATTAGAACAGACGAAGATGAACACCAAGACACGCAAATACAATGAAGATGTTTGATTCAGACGCACCGTCTGAATCAAACCAAATACACTCACGAAAAAAGATCTAGTGATACTTATTTTTCGAATGGACTTTCATCCATGCATTGAGTTCTTTTTATAGGCAAGTAAAAGTTTCAACCGAATGGGTGTATTCCTTCATGTAAACAATCATTTCATTTGCCATGAGTTGCAACTCTTCATCTCTTTTAATTACATAGTTTAACTGGCCAAAAATAATTACATGGTGATTCAAAATTTGATTCAGGACAACGATATGATCACTAAACTTGGACATGAGATGGCATATAGGTTGGTTTGATGCTGATTATTATTATTATTATTATTATTAATATTATTTGTCTCCAAAAGGAATGTAATTAAATAACTTAGCACAAACGGCACGCACTCCCACATTTAACAACAACAAACTCCTCAAGGCAACGGAATTGAAGCAACAACAACTTTCATTTCTTCTCACTTTTATTCCCATGGTTTCTTATATATCCATACATTTTCAATACCATCTAATTAAATCTCAATTCATTCCCCATTAATTTTTTGCTGAAGAAAAATTGAGTAAGAAACTCAATTGTTTTCATTAATTTCTAGCTCATATATATGGGTTAATTAAGTCTGATCATTTTTCTTGATTTTCAAGAATTTCCCAGAAAGTTTTTTTTTTTTTTTATAAAAAAATTTGTTTGATCGATTTTCTTACTATTTTCATGAAAGGTTTTGCAGAAGAAAATTAGTTGTATAAGAAGAGCATATATATATATGTTGAAGTGTGTGAAAAGATCAACAACAACACCTTTCAATGGAGGAATCTGCTTATAACTCAAAGAAACGCAACGTCAAAAGGTCAACCCGGCCACTCTCTTCTTGTCTCTTACCTTTGTTTTGTATTTTTTAAGATTTCTTGCTAGCTGCTTGCTTTTTCATTCATTAATTTTTTATTTTTTATTTTTCATTTTCTGGGGTGTGTTTGTTCATGAATTAAGTAGAATTCTTCAATGTGAATAAAAGAAACTGTTTTTTATTTTTATTTTGGGTATAAACCGGATCTTTTATTAAAAAAAACTGTAAAAAAAAAAATGGTTGTACAAAAACAAAAATTACTTCAGCCAAATAAGCCACAAAACTTTATAATCTACAAACACCATGTATGCATGTTTGCTCATTTCGATTCACTGTCTTTCGAATCACATGTGATATGCGTGAAGGCCATTATCGGGGGGTCGTTATTAACACTGTCATGATACTCTTCGTTTGTCTAATATATATTATATGCTCAAAACAAACTTTCGGAACGGATTCTCCAGAATACGATGTTATCTTTCCTATACGTGTCTATAGCTAGGCATTTATCTGGCCACTATGGCATGTCATGAATATTATAAGAAAAGTATTCCATCACTGTTGATATAGCAATTTTATCCAATTCATAATATAGGCAACTTCGTCAAAATTATACTGATACAATTGGGTAAGTTGTATGATTATCTACTCATCAAAATTATACTTTCTACTAAAGGAAATTGATATTTCAGAGGATATATCGTTTTTTTATGAAATCAAGAACATCCTTACTAAAGAAAAAAAGAGAATAAAATCGTTGTGATCGGGACTAGAGATGTGTCCATGCCAATCAGGCTTAACTAAGTGGTTAAGCGGATGTCCCAAAACCTGGGTTAATTCGAGTCTAAGCGTGTGTGTGTGAAAAAAGGACAAGATATATGTCCAACTTGTGTGAAACTTTTTAATATAATGAAAAAATAGATGTTACAAAGCCCATCTGGCCGGCCCAAGGGATTCCTTGACATGCATTTGAGACAAAGTTTCTCTTGATTTCAACTTTCTTGAATGGAGCTTCAAGTTCTTGTGCAACTCTTGAAGGAAAACTTCTTGAATCGAATCTCGGAGGAGTGCAAATCCAATCTCCATGCACGAGTAACGTAGAATACTTACAAAGTGTTCTCGTATGAACAATGTAGATACTTTTAAAGTACTCTCGTCCTAGTCTCCAAAAACCGCTAAGGACATTGCTGAGTTGGGCCATTGGACCAGGGTTGGGGGTTGGCCTGCCGGACCCTGGCCTAGCCCCTCCTCAATCCCAGAGGACACAATTTAAGGACCCCGGTTGTATATGTATCTAGTGAATTTAAGGTCCATTTGTAGTTTTTACTTAAAAAAAAAATGTAAGATCCGAATATATAATCGCATTCTTCGTTTAAGAAATCTAAAATAATTCTTTTTTTTTAATTCTCATTCACCTAATACACTTAGAAATAATTGTTATAGAATAATTTTAGGTTAAGTCAATGGCCCAAAAATAAAATTGGCCTAATGTCTGTGATCACCAAAGGATGAGTCTGCATTGGATTTTCTTTCTTACATGAAAATAAAGAGTTTTTGTCTCAAATCTTTTTATGAATAATAGTATGATTTTTGACGTTATACATTTAATTAACTAAATATTCATGGTTCTTTGAATTGATGGAATAAAATGATATAAAATACTTTTTTCATTCATTTTCATTATTTTGACGTGTTTGCTTACGAGAGATAATGTAATGAATTTTCATTCTATCGGAATATCTTTTTTTAACCATTTTTATTCTATCAAAAAATAGATAGAATAGACGGAATGGTTAGAAAAATGAATGGAATGGACGTAATGAAATATAAACATAACATAATGATAAAAATCAACCACCACCACCCCACTTGCAACCTCACCCATCCAATCCACCACCGCCACCCTCCACCGCACCACAAACCGCCACCACCACCACCGCCTACCCTATCACCACCCCATCACAACTCACCACCATCCCCTACCATAACCCAACCCACAATGATATGCCACCCCACCACCTCATGTTACCAACCATTTCACCACTACCCGTACCCAATGACGGAGCCAAGAATTGAAGTTCGGGTGGGTTAGTAGATTTTATTTGAATAATCGGGTGGCTCAATTAAGATGTTTTGATGAGTTAAGTTACATTATATGAATATTTTGGTGTAGAATTTTTTTTCGCCGGGTGGACTTAACCCCCTTTAGTCCTACACTTGCCTCCGTCTCAGCCAGTACCACTATCCACCTCACCATAGCTAGTCTTCCTCGTCCTCATCCATAATCCATCCCACCACCAAACTTTGCCATTATCCTCCACCACAATCAACTAGATCACCATTAATCTTCACTCGGCCAACACTAACAACTTCACCATCACCCATCACCACACACCACACCACTACTGTCAACACATCCCACCTCACCATCACCCATCACCCATCACCGCAGACCACAACACCACCACCAACACTATAACAACCAATGCTATCGCACATCACACCACTTTCGTCACCTAACCACCGCTACCACTATCGCACACCTCACATCATCCGCTGCCACCCACCACTACCTTCCACACTCATCATCACGCACGTTCATCACCCACCGTGTCACTTGCCACATCTAATACGATCATACGCATTTCATTAAATTGCATGCCAAATATAAAATCAAGTTCATTGCATTCAATCAATTTCATTTAATTCAGTTACATTTCGGCAATCCAAACACATCATTAGGGAAAATAATATTAGTTTTAAAATAATAATAATAATAATACTAGTTAGATAGAAAATTAGGCACTGGCGTATGGGGATATTATTATGCAATTATTATGTTGGGACATTGTGTATTTTGAACAACCGGAAGAATATGACTTTTATCACATTATATTATAACAACAATAATCAATTGGTGTATCAGAAAAAAATATAATGATTGCATAACAAAGTCGATCAATTAGGCAACACAATTCTGAGCTAATTACTTTTACATAACTCTATTTATTCAAATAGATAATACATTGATTGGTTTTCTTTATTTTCAAAAGAAGGTATTGAATCAGGTGTTTTAATCAAATGGACTATACATTGGATTTTTGTTTAAGGCATATAATTATCATAATCAAACCAGGTATTGACCCAAAAGTGGTGTAGGACCGTTTATCAGCGGTTCTAGCGGTTAGGCAAACAGATGAACCGATAGATTATCCACTGACATATTAATCATTTACATTAGAATTCAAACTATTTCAAACGAAATCTGCATATACTTGGTTAAAACCAAATTTAACCAGTCTGGAGCTCAACCCCTGACGAATTAGTAATTTTCTTTTTTTACAAATATAAATACGTTTATATAAATTAATTCTCAAATACTTTGTTTTGTTTTAAATAAAATATTTTTTTGTCCTTGTTTTAAATAAAACTTGAACGCATAACTTCTTGGTTCTAGGTGTCTTATTTTAAGCACTAGGCTAAACATCCTGGGAGTCGCCACCTGGTTCGATTCTCCTACAAGACGCCAGTACTTGAAAGAAAGATTTTGCCGCACTTCTACCTCGAGTAGAGTGGATGACTGCATATGCGACGACCCGAACCGAACCAACTCCTGGATTAGTCGGAGATGTGGGTTATAGATACTAGGGGCTTTAAGAAAAAAAAAGTTTCATCTCATCTTGAGTTTTCAAACTAATTGAACAAATTTTTTTCTTCATTCTTTTTGATATATTGATTAAAGAACTCATATTGTAGTACAAAAAAAAGAACTCATATTGAGTGCTATAATGTCCCCAGGGCATGGCCTAAAGGGCATGGGTGTCGTAATTAATAACAGCTGGATCGAGAACTGGAGTGTGAAGATTCGAATCAGTAAAGAGAGGACTTCCTTCGGTCTATTGGAATAATAAAGAACTCATTCTCGAGCCCACTGGATTCTCCGATTAACCTCTTCACTCATTCCGTTGGACATGAGAGTGGGGCCTTTCGGTTAGGGTTTAACCGAGTTTTTTTTTTTTTTTTTTTTCATATTGAGTGCTATAATTAATTTTGTATGATAATAATAAATTAAAGTACAATAATTATCAAAAAGACAATTTCACTATCGGGATTAGGAAGTTGTTAGTTTTGGTTAAGCTATCGTTGTTTGCTTATTAAGCTAAGAGAAATATTTATGACATTTCTTTCATGACATATTCTTTCTATTAAAAAATAAAAATTTATGACATTATAGAAAACGATACCGCCTATGGTTTTTCATAAATATTTATTCTATTATCAAAATACTTGGTACATATATATTACATAAATATCTACTGCTTTGTTAAAAGTGATATACTACGAAATATAAGTAGATAAGATCAATCATTTCTGGTTGTCACTAAAACCAATTGGTGTTAGTAAAGCGCTACTATATTTACTTATATCACTTTTAACACGCCCTCAAGTGTGGGCCTATAATGCTCTCGCCAACACAGACACAAAGGCATATAAAGTGCACACAAGCGCCAACAAAGAGCGTTCAACACTTGCACAATATAATTGGGGAAACAATGTTGGAAGCAAGGATTGATCCTATGACCTCCTCGCTCGATATCTATATCAAGATCAATGACTTCTGGTTATCTAAAACCAATTGGTGTTAGAAAGACGCTTTCTATATTTCCTTATATAACTTTTAACAACTGCATCCGTCACAAAACATAAAAATGTCACGTAGAAAAAGAACTGACTGTATGAAGATCATGGTACTTGGTACGATACGTTGCATGTAAATAATTTTACCATAACTAAAAAATCTCAGCAAACACACAAAGCATATACAGTAGAAGCATATAAGGCCCATGAAGTCACATTTAGTCCATTCTCCACCATTGATCATATACAAAGGTCCATAAAAAAAATCACCTTTTAATTACTACCAAACCTATCTCACTACTAGTACTAATACATAAAAACGATTTGCAAAATTTTCTAGAAACACATTATACTTAAAGACGTATTCTTATAAGCACAGAAACAGAACCAAAGGTTGCTTCTGGACTCAGCCCAGCTCGCTAGGGTGAGGTGCAAGCCCCACTGGGGCAAGGCTTGAAAGTTTTCAATTTCCGCTTATGTTCCCACAGAATCCGGCATGACCCACACACATTCTAAACTACTAGTTCGATGCATAATTTTTTAAACATTAGTAAAATATGAACTTTAATGTACAAACGGGTCCTTATTGCTAGAAGACCTTCTTACCTTATTGTGGAAATACTATGGTTAATAATATTACATTATTGTTACACTCATAACATGTTACAATGTAACGTGTTACTTTTATCAAGAGACATATTAATTGCATTGAATAAACAATTAATATGTCCTAATAGTCATAAAGTAACTATCCTTTGTCCTACTATGTAATAGCATAGACATAGCCGACTCTAGCATTTATTGTAGCCGCTCTGAGTTACTTTTACTTTACTAGCTAGGATCCTCTCTTGTAAGGATCCTCTCTTGTATCTATTTATACTCATTCTTTCAACATGAATAAACAAGTTGGAGTTTACTCAAGTATTATTACTTTCTCAAACTCTCTTCATGGTATCGAGACTTAAACTCCTCGAAATCCATTGCAAACTCTCAAACCCTCTTTGAATCAAGAATGTCTTCACTATCTCAAGCTTCCTCACCTTGATTGAGTCCTACCGCCTCAAAGCAGACCAGAGGTCAACTGAATCTTCATCTTATACTAATCATAGACTTGATGGCAACAACTATTTGCTATGGTCAAGATCTATGAAAATGTACATCTCTGGACAAGGTAAGATGTGATACCCGTCCGCTCTAAACTCCCCTCTGCAGAAGATGACCCGAGATTTGAAGCATGGGATCACACTTAATAATCAAGTCATGACCATTCTCACAAGATCAATGACAAAAGAGATTAGTGAGAACTTTATGATGTATGATCTGCAAAGGAAATGCAGGATAATGCCAGGATCTTTACTCCAAGAAAGACAATACCTCGAAGTGTATGAACTTGAAGCTCAGATTCAAAATCGCAGGCAAGGAGCTATGTCCATAACTCAATACTTCAACCAACCCTAGGGCATGGCAACACCTAGATATCTTTGGAAACTCAACCCTGGAATGATGTCAAGGATCGCCTTTATAAGGACATTATTGAGAAAAGAGAGTATTCAAGTTTCTTACTGGGCTGAATCTTGCTCTTGATGATGTTAGAGGAAGAATCCTTGCCACAAAACCTCTCCCCAATCTCAAATCCATGTTTGCTGAAGTCAAACATGAGGAAAGCAGGAGGAAAGTGATCTTTCTTTGAACTCCCTCTTGACAACCTGCTGAGAGTGCTACCTGCGACCATCGTGAAGCTTCTTGAGGAGGTTACCGAGGTATCGGGAAGCCTACTGATAGAACTGGAAAGTTGTTCTGTGAGCACTGCAAACGCACAAATCACACCAAGGACACTTGCTGGAAGCTACATGGCATGCCTAAATCCCTCAAAACTACCAGGAAAAGTCGAGGCGGTGCATGTCCATGAAGAGAGAATGACAACAAGTTGAATGCTCGGTTTGTTGCATTCAAAGCTTTCCTCACTCAACAAAAGAAGGTAGTACCTCTACCGACACGGCTACTCAGGCTAGTGCGAAGTAAATTCTACTCTTCTATTAGTAATGAAACATGGATTGTTGATTCTGGGCCTCCTCCCATATGACCGTAATAAAAACCTCATAACTCACCTTATGCCATGTCAACAAATTCACAATGTTAAGGCTAACGATGGATCTATCTCTCGTGCAAAAGGTTTTGGAAATGTTAAACTCACTAATAAGATATATCTAAAGGATGTCCTATTTGTTCCAAAATTAGATTGCAATCTTATATCCACAAGAGACTTGCAAAAGATTTAAATTGGATTGTTGTTTTTAATAAGAATCGGTGCACTTTCCAGACCCTTCTTCACAGGAAGTGATTGGGAGGGCTAAACCTCGCTTAGGATTGTATGTGGTCGACCTGCCAAGACAAGGATCAAGATCGAATCGCCTCAATGGCTGCACTCAAACCTTAGATAATATCATGTTATGGCATTATAGACTAGACATCCAAGTTTTGGTTATTTGAAGTCTGTAATTCTGAATTATTTAAAGGATGTAATGTCAATGATTTTCAATGTGATATTTGTCAATTTGCCAAACTTACCAAATCATGTATGCCAAACTACCTTATTTGCCTTCCACACCTTTCACTTTAATTCATAGTGATGTATGGGGACCTTCAAGGGTAAAAAGTATAACAGAAAAAGGTGGTTTGTCACTTTCATTGATGATCATACCAGGAACACATGGCTGTTTTTTTTAATGAAGGATAAATCTGAAGTTGGACCAGCCAGAATTCTACAACATGATCTCTACTCAATTTGACACTAAGATCAAGATCTTAAAGACGATAATGCTCTTGAATACTATGAGTCTAACCTCGCACTTTCTTGATGAATAAGGGGATTGTCCATATCGGCGAGTTGTGTGAAACACCTCAACAAAATGGGGTTCTTGAGAGAAAGAACGGGCACCTACCGGAGATGGCTCGATCAATCATGTTCACTACCCATGTCCCAAAGTATATGTGGGGTGAAGCTATATTAATCGCCACATACTTAATCAACAGACTTCCCAGCAGAGTGTTAGGCTTCAAAACTCCTATCCAAACCCTCCCGACCACACACTCCACGCCTCATCTTATTTCCCAATTACCACCAAAATCTTTGGTTGTCTTGTATTTGTTTATATCCATGCCCAACACGTAGCAAACTTGATCCCAAAGCTCACAAGTGCATTTTCCTAGGATATGCAAAGGACGAGAAAGGTTACAAGCGTTACTCTCCTTCCTCGAAAGAGATTTTACAATTCTATGGATGTAAAATTCTTTGAAAGGACTCCTACTACAACAGAAGTCCACTTTGGCGATCAACGATGGAACCTGATTGAACTTGACCTAAATCCTTTCCTCAAGAAACTCTTGAACCTCAAAGACTTAATCGACTCTTGATCCTCATCGATCCTCAAAGAACCTCCCGAACTGAGTCCATCGACCCGAGAGCTTTGAACCAGAGACTCACCGACACTCAAAGAACCTCTGAGTCACAAAGCAGATCGAACCTCAAAGACTTATCGACTCTCAAAGAACTCACGGCGTTGATGACAGACTATTGCTATCGTGGAAGGAAAGAGATCTTGCACTACTGATCACTCTATTCATAATTATCTATCCTATGATCAGTTATCACCTGTTTTTGCCATGTTTACACAGGACTTGGATTCTCACTCTATTCCTAAGAATATACAGGAAGCTCTCCAACATGATAAGTGGAAGGCAGCTGTCAAAACTGAAATGATCGCTTCTCCTTGACAACCATACTTGGGATCTCACCACTCTCCCACATGGAAAGAAGACAGTCAGCTGCAAATGGCTGTTCACTATCAAGTACAATGCTGATGGTACCATTGACAAATACAAAGCTAGACTGGTTGCAAGGGGGTTCACTCAAACATATGGCCTTGACTATAAGGAAACCTTTGCACCTGTGGCAAAACTAAACACTGTGTCAGTCTTGATCTCAATTGTCATCCAACTTGACTGGCCTCTACACCAATTGGATATCAAGAATGCTTTCCTAAATGGTGACCTTACTGAGGAAGTCTATATGAATGAGCCTCCTGGTTTTTCCAACACTCACACTCAAGGGAAAGTTTGCAAATTGAGGAAATCTCTATATGGCCTAAAGCAATCCCCTGAGCCTGGTTTGGCAAACTCACTCATCGTGGTTAAAGCTGCTTGGATACCATCAATGCAACTCGATCACACAATGTTTATCAAAACAACAAACCGAGAAAAGGTCCATTCTTATTGTCTATGTGGATGATATCATCCTTATCGTGATGACCTGCTTGAGATCCAACACTTGAAGACCTGGCCGGCAAAAGTATTTCAAGTTAAAGATTTGGGCTACCTCAAGTACTTTCTTGGTATGGAAATAGCTAGAATGACCAGGTATATCTGTTTCACAGAGGAAGTATGTCTTTGGACTCTTTGAAGAAATCGGCATCTTTGGGATGCAAACCTGCTTTATCCCCAATAGACCCCGAATAATACCTGCTTTGCATGGTGACATTGTTTGTCGAGAAAGGATCAATATCAAAGACTTGTAGGAAACTCATTTATCTCATCCCATACAAGACTGATATTGCATATAAGCGTCGATCTGGTTAGCTTGATTCATGCATTGCCCTCTTGAGCAACATTGGGATGCTTTGAATGGATACCGAGGTACTGAAAGTCCACTCGGCCAGGGCTTACATTTCATCAAGTCTCCGATAGATCAATCAAGGTCTACACCGATGTTGATTGGGTGGATGTCACATTGACAAAGATCTACCACAGGCTATTGCTCATATGTATGGGAAACCTAGTTACTTGGAGAAGCAAGAAACAACCCTCTTGGTCAAGAAGAAGCGATCTTGGAAAATTCGAACTCGTGGCACTTGTACTTGGCATTTGTGAAGCTCTGTGGCTAAAAATGGTACTCACCGAACTTCAAAGAACCTCTTGACAACCTATCACACTCTGCTTTGTGACAATAATTCACTTTATGCATGGCGAGAGGATCCACCCATCATGATAAAACCAAACATGTGGACATTGACAGACACTTCCTAAAGGAGAAGATTGATGCCAAGATTATTCAACTCCAGATGTTCCTCAAGCAGGTCGAATCGCCGATATTCTCACCAAGGCCATACCACCACTTATGTTCAAAGAGATTTGAGTAGCAAACTTGGTCGTATAAACATATACAACCCAGGTTGAGGGGGTGTGGAAATACTATGGTTAATAATATTACATTATTGTTACACTCATAACATGTTACAATGTAACGTGTTACTTTTTATCAAGAGACATATTAATTGCATTGAATAAACAATTAATATGTCCTAATAATCATAAAGTAACTATCCTTTGTCCTACTATGTAATAAGCATAGACATAAAATGACTTCTAGCATTTATTGTAGCCGGCTCTAGTTACTTTTACTTTACTAGCTAGGATCCTCTCTTGTAAGGATCCTCTTGTATCTATTTATACTCATTCTTTCAACATGAATAAACAAGTTGGAGTTTACTCAAGTATTATTACTTTCTCAAACTCTCTTCACTTATTAATGAACCAAAACTACAAACTAAACAACAACTCAAACTCCGTCTTTATGTGAATCTACGAATATGAAACGAAAATTAACATCAACTCTATAATCAAACGAACCCTAAATCATGATCAAAACTAAGAACTTAAGAAAATATAAGCCTTTTACATTCTAGATACGATTGATTCAAAAATTGCTTCCTGGAAATCGAATCGAGCAATGTACACCAACAAAACGACTGTAAACTTCTTGTCGGACTTCAGGGAGGCTCGCCGGGCCAGGCGAGATACTAGCCCGTTGATGCGGGACTTTCAGAACTGATTTTAAAATAGGGTTGTGACACTTTTTAACTTGACAAACATTAATGGAAGCACACTGATGATGATTGTCACTGAAATCTGTAATTGTGACAATGTTTGCTTTCAGTATGTCGCCACCACTGTTCGCTTAAGGATAATTTTTATTTTAATTTGTTAAATTATTATCCTAAATACCCTAAAAAGAATGAATGTTATTTTTGACATTTCCCCCTCTATATTGACCTCGAGACCCACTATTCTAAAACAAATAGATTACAGTTTGATTTCCATAACTATACCTTTGATTAGGTTACCAATTAAATTCTTTTTTTTAGCACAACCAATTAAATTCTCAACCAAATTCTAAATCAACAATTACGTACCTTATCGGATAAATCTCTAAAATATATCCTCATTATCATCTTCTTTATTTCATATCCCACAATATCTTCTTAATATCATTTATATATATATATATATATACACTTGCAAATTAAAAACGCAAAAATATCATGGTTTTATTATTACACATATATCACACATTCACTTAAAGGGTATATAATATAATATATACATATTTTTATACCAAAAAAATGTTCTAATATGCTGCACCCTCGTCCTAACACAACATACTGATCAATAGCGTATCCAAAGAAGAAGAAAAAAAAAGTAGTCATGTGGACAATGACTAAATAACTAATTTCCAGTCAAATATTGATGATGTTTTCCAGAATTAATACTAGTGTTTTGGATCAATCCCAATTACTTTATTTCGAGAAACTAAAAATTCTATCTTAAATCGATGTAATTGGAGGCATCCTCATAGGCGGATCTACTCATTTAAAAGAAGTCATGACTTTCGATAAATATAAGAAAACTCTATATTTTATGTGTAGAAAAATATTTCTGGATCCGTGAAAAATAAAATTTACTTCTAAAAAGGTTGCACTCATTGAATAATATTTACTGATCCGCTACGCCTTATGATAAAACCGAAATAACTTTCAATCTTGAAGACCATTTTAGTAAACACAAGCCTAACTCCGCTTCTCCATACAATTTTTTTTTATTAATTACTGTAAAATATTGCTTCTATTGTCTCATTGCTTTGTCCAAGTTAAAAGATGTTGCCAATTGTGTGCCTATGTTTGTTTTGTTTTGTTATTTATTTAACTTGTAATGTGTATTCCTTAAAATATTTTAACCTCGCTATGCTACACAATTTGTTCAATTTATTTTGACATCGTATTTGAAACATTTTTATATCATTTTGAAACAATAACACGATACAATAAAATAGTGGCAAATCAATCGATGTTTTTGTGATTGTGGTCTCCGCAAACATTGTTTTATTGTTTGTGTTGTGGTATCGGAAATGAGTAGAACGGTGTTAAATGAAATGTTAGAGTAAAGAAGACAAAAAAATATGAATTACGATAAAATAATTTTAATAATTGGATGGCTACATTAAAAAATATGGTTGTTCGAATTATTGAGTAGAAAAGATAAATTAATGTTCAATTGTTTAATAGCGAAAAAGTTTTCATGTACTACTTTGGAGTGAAAAAATATATTGTGAATGCTATGATTTATATGCCGTTTTTTTTCTCTATTTTCTTCTCAGGGCTGCTCCATTTTTGTGACGGGTGGGATGGTAGACACCATAAAATAAAAATTAATGTAAAAATATTAGAATATGTATATACATATATACGTAGTATATGAATCGACCCTCATTTTTATGTATTAATCCACTATTTTTTTGACCCATAATTATATGTAGTATATGTTTGATAGGATAAAAATTTGATAAATTTCTGACACATGCCAAAAATCCTGCTCCGCCCGTGTCTATGCTATTTTGTCCTTATGACCGCTCTCCTCCCCTGAAAACTTATGACCCCCTCTCACCGCCACCCCCCTCCCCCTCCACCCACACCCTAAAAAAATTATTCCTCCATCCTAAGTCATATATCTTCGAGTTCTCAAAAAAAAAAAAAAAAAAAAAAAAAAAAAAAAAAAAAGTTAAATTTCATTAATGTATATCTACGATTTCTAATACACATTTTGACTATCATAAATACAAATACAAGTAAGTAAAAATGGTTAGATAGATATAAACTAGATGGTAAGATGAGGAAAAATGTTAATAAATTCTGCATTAAAAATATAAGAATGACTTATATTATAAGAAAAAATAGGATTACTTGTATTTTGGGTGTAGGGAGCACCTAACATAACACTCTTGTTACAATGTAATTCCATATTCTTTTTACCTAACATTAAATTTTGTGCATGTTGAAGAATTTTTCTGGATCTACCGTGTGTGTATATATATATATGTATACCAGATCAAATTATTATATTCTGTGAGCAACTTATTATTAAATTAAGTCGAAGTTGTTATTTATTCCTTATTTTATTAGAAGTGAAACTCTTTGTGATGTCACACATAATTTTCAATAGCTACCAGATTTTCATAAATCACTATCCATGCCACTAGTTTTCACTTTTTAACAATAAATTGCTCATCAACAAATTAAAAAGAAAAAAAAACAGTGTTACATTCAATCCTTTTTTATATATAGTATTATTTTGTATTATATCACAATATATACTAATAAAAATCAAATACGTACAGTATATGATATATGGTTTGCCAAACGTTGCCTACCCATGTTGTTAGGTATATCTTAGGTTTTGTCCGTTCGCAACCTTAAGCCAAGTGAATATAATATATATATATATATATATATATATATATATATATATATGTATGTATATCATAAAAAAATTAATGATTTATTGGGGAAGATATGTAATTAATATAAAAGATGTGGTCAAAAGCTGCCTTTTTATTAGCCATATGCACAGAGCATTTAGCGGGATTGCGTATAAAACTCATTTTCTAAAACGGACATGACCAAATTTCTTCATTTGTTACCTTCTTTGCTATTCAATTGCTCTCTAAATAAAATCCACTTTTCAAGGATCATCATCCCCAAAAAAACTTTTTTTTCTTTGTTTTCTCCACACACACTGTATGTATCTTTTCACTAGTAGTGTGTGATTTTGTGTGTGTCACAACCTATGACCTAGTCTTGTTATACAAACAACCCACATCGATCGTTTTTCGGTAACACGAGAGGTAAATAAATAGTAATTTGAGATTTTGATGTATATTTTTCTTTAATAGTGTGTGATTTGTTACTAAATACTAGATCGTTTGTGTGTAACAAATGCGCCACGCATAATTTAGTAATTATGTTGATAATTATAAGTATATGTCTGAATCTTTATTACTTTCTATACCTTTCTCTATACTATAAATTTGTCACATATTGTGAAGGCCTGCATTTCTTTCAATAAAAAGAAAAAAAATGATTTTATTATAACTTTACGGCATTGGTTTTTCCAAAAGAGCATGCCGGCAGATTAGAAAAGATGTACTACTACTAATTCTTCTTGGGTTTCATAACTAAGTGTTTTCATTTGTTAACTATTTTTGTGTTTTGTGTCTTTTTTTGAAATAAAAGTTGATGAAAAAACACCTAAAAAGAAGAACCCTTTTCTTCTTTCTTGTTGATTTAGCCTCTGGAAATTTTTAAAAATTTGCAGAAGAATAATGGAGAATATTCAAGTTGGTGGTGGTGGAGGCGGTGGCGGCGGTGGTGGCGGTGCAGAAATACGAAGAATTCATGTTATTTATTTTCTTAGTAGAAAGGGTCGTATCGAACATCCTCATCTTATTCGTGTTCATCATCTTTCAAGAAACGGTGTTCATCTTCGAGGTAATTGTTTTAATACTTTATTTTCCTTCCTTTTTTTTTGAATGATATGTTTGGTCATTTCTAGAAAATTTCACAAATTTTGATTTCTTGAATTAAATGAATTTTTGTATTTTTTATACTTCTTCAGTTCATGGTAATTCGGTGTGAATATTCTTTACTGAATTTCCACTTCAAATAATGGGGTATTTATATAATGTCAGATTTTATTATTCTGATTTTTTTCATGATTTCGCTTTTATTCCTCTTGTTTCATCAGAATTCAGAATATTATTCATATATGGTCAGGAGTGTTCTTGTGTAATCGAGGGCCTGTAGTTTGGATGTAGAATTGATTATCCAAAAAAAAAATTTCTTTTTCTTTATTTTGTTAAATGCTTTGTGTTCATTAATAGTACTTGTATTGAGTATTTGCTGCTGCTGCTGCTTCTTTTTCTTTTTTTTTTTTTTTTTCATGAATATGTAGATGTTAAGAGATGGTTGGCAGAACTGCGAGGAAAAGACATGCCTGAGTCATTTGCTTGGTCATATAAACGGTGAGTTTCTTTCGACTTGGAGATTTAGACGCGTAGCGTTCGTAATATGGGGATATACACGAAAAAACATAAAGATACGTAAACCTTTACGCGTTTTGCGTACGTAGATGTTCATAAATCCTTACGTTTTATGTGCGTATCGCTAGTTTGTCTTTATACGATAGTATGAAATTTGGATCATCTGTAGAGATTCTATGATATAATCGTTGCATCGGTGTGTAATGAATTCTAATCACATATTTTTATTATTTTATACCATACATGCATCTATTATTTACGACAGGATAATTGTAAAGTCTCACATATGTAAAGTAATAAATGATCATCCTCATATAAATGTGACACATAAATGTCTCGTTAAATGCTACCAAACCCGGGCCCAAATTCTAGGGGCGTTACAGAATGGTATTCAGAGTCGACTCTCATAGACACCTGAGTGCCACATCGTGAGAGACGATGTGGTAGAGACAAGATCACAAGACTAGGACAAGTTTTCAGGCCAAGTCCCGGCGAGAGGACGCCAGCCCCCCTAGAATCCTCTGGTAAGGACGAGATTGGGAGTAATCCTGACCAAGTCCTGGAAAGGACGTCGGTTCCTTATAAAGAGGAGAATGTAAAGTCCACATCTCTAAAGTAATAGAATGATCACCCCATATAACTGTTAGACAAAAAGATCTTGTCAACTCGAGTTAGCCTTATTAACTGGACCAAGCGAGGACGACGATCTAAACCGGATTATTTATGACTAATGGGGGCGTTACAATAGATCTGGGGGTGTTACAATAATAACATATTGATATACGGAATGTCATTTGATCACCCCATATAAGTGTTAGACATAAAGATCTTGTCAACTCGAAGTTAGCGCTATTTAATCAAACGGCGACGCACTTGTACAAAACAATTGGCCGGATTATTTATAAATTTCGTGAGCGTTATAATAGACTGGGGCGTTACAATAATAATATGTGGATATAAATAATGTCATTTGATATAACATATTTACAATCGCAGATAAATTCTTTTAATTCTATTTTACATAGAAAGTAAATTATTTTCTTGCAAGATTATTATATATATATTTTTAAATAGGAAATACAAGAGCGGTTACGTTTGGCAAGACTTGTTAGATGAAGATCTGATTACACCAATCTCAGACAATGAATATGTAATTAAAGGTTCCGAAATATCAGCCACTTTTACTAAAGGTGATTACTTGCCATTTATTTATATTCCTTTCTTTTTAAATTAAGAAAATATTAACTTTTGTTTATATATAAAATTTAATTATTGATTACTTACTATTTATTATGTTCCTTTCTTTTTAATTTAAGAAAATATTCAATTTGTTTATAAGGGGCCTTTTAAGGCACTACATCAAATTTATCTGGGCATCCAAATTGAAGGACACCTCACAGTTTAATTAAAAAAATTGTCATTTCTTTCTAAGGCATCACACCCGAACATAAGATTTCACTCTCATCAAAATAATTACAATACAACTCATGAACTTTTAATTTTTACAAATTGACATCCTACCCTAGGCACCACACTTTTCCCTCCAAAACCACCACTCGTTTATTTTTTGATTACTTTTTCTCAAAAAAAATATTATTACTTACTATTTATGTATATTCCTTTCTTTTTTAATTTAAGAAAATATTCACTTTTGTTTATATATATAACACATTTGTTATATTCCTTTCTTTACATATAAGATTCATACAATGAAAGCAATGAGAATGAGAAGGAAGAAGAAGGCAATGAAGAAAGCCCGCATTCGCCCTCAAACAAAGAAGAAGTAGAAGAAAAAGCTAAAATGGAAGAATCAAACAAAAACCACTGCGAAATCGAGCAAGAATCGCATTGTTTTGGTTCTGAAAAATCAGTTTTGAGTGATAGTTCTGTTAAGGTTGATGAAGAAGAAGAGAAGCATTCTCAAGAATTGAAGCAAGAGATACGCCGAAGAGAACGATTCGCCTACGGGAAATTCTTCTTCATCTTCAAGCCCTTCAAAGAACAAGAACAAGAAGGGTATTATCGGTATTACGAGTGAAGAAAAGAATGATACCCGCGTTCGTGTTTCTTCAACAAACAATCATAACAGAACATTCTCTAGAAGTAAAAGCTATACAGGTGGAGCATCACATTTGTTCCGAATTTGATTACTTGTGGGACGGTTGATACCCGGGATTCGACTACTGTAATGATCAATCGCAGGAACAAGCCGTCATTGAACACGAATACAAACTCGAACACGTCGTATGGTGATCATAGCTTTGATCAGAGCTCGTTTAATCGTAGTATTGAGCTTTGCAAAGGAGACAAGTTAGGAGGATCTCAAAGGGTTTTTGGTACTTCATTGAACCAACCACCACAATTTGCAAGGTAATTTCATAGAATTGATGATATTTAAAAGTTATGCATAGAGCGTTTTACTTGTTTGATCAAACTCACGATCCTATTTCAAGAATGCTCGGGAATGTTTAAGATTCGATTCGAACATGATGAAGCAGGAGGAGCTATGACGGGGCGAGAAGTTCATCAAACAACAAGGGTAGTGAGTTTACTAGTCCAAAACCGAATGCTGCTTATAAGCCTATTAATGGCCCTCAATGCTCGTAAGTTTTTCTTTTCATTTCCCAAGACTCGTTGATCGATATGGGCCCCATAACACTGATCAATGATTGATACCAGCTCGATTCACATTGTAAGACTGAGTTTTTGTGGTGTGCTTTTGCAGACAATGTGGAAAACAGTTCAAGCCAGAGAAACTGCATGCACATATGAAATCATGTAAAGGACTAAAAGCATTTACAAAAAGCAATTCATCAGTTTCTTCTGCAGCAAACACTGAGAAATCATCAGACAGATCTGCAGAATTTCCAATGGACAATTACTCCATTTCGGGTTATTACCTGACTCAACGTCGTTAGACTTACCAACGACGAAAAAGCCCCTCATGACATCTTGGGAGAGAGAAGGGACATGCAGGTTTTAGTGTAAATTCAAAAGAATAGTGCATTAAAAGAGTTTCAGAACACAGATTATACAAGAAAGTTTTTGTTTTTATTTTTTAGTCACCAGAATGGAAGCACACTGATGCTTCTTGAGAATTGCTTTCTGCAATTACAATTACAGTATTGAACTTTTCTTTCATTCATGAAATCAAAAGAACTCGTTTTGAAATGCAGAAGAAAGTTGTTCCGAATCTACGAGCATTTGCATTTTTGTCTCGAAATTCACACACAAAAAAAGGGTCGTTAAAACACCACAATAAACCTAACAATTGGACACCAAAAAGACTTCATGGTGCATTCTTAGCTCCAGAATCGACTTTACACTAGTCGATTGTCACACAAAGTCGATTGTTTTTGTGTGCATTCTTATTGGCACCACGATGAATACAAAAATATGGGCTAACAGAGACTAATGCAAAAATAAACAATATGACAACAACATAAAAAAAAGGAAAACAAAATACAGTAAATTAACATTTGATTCACCAAAATGATGGAATTTACTACATTTTTCCTGTTTGCAAAATAAGGCACCAAGTTTTTACATAAAGCATCAAAGAAACTGTTCTTTGGTGGCCATTAGACCACTGCTTCTGACTGTGTCCTAAACATTTTGCTAGTCTAATTGAGAAAAAGCATGAGAAATTTGTATTTTGCAGCAAATTACCTCTGAGAACCAGCTGTATCAACATGATCAAGCAAGAAACCGTATAATTTCGTTCTTAACGTAGTTATCCGTTCGTTTGATCCACCGCTACTTGGCATAGTATCATCTAACCACTTATTCACCCTTTTAAGATGTCCAAGAATACTTGTTTCTGACTCCGATTCGTTACCTTTTGTTTAAACGCCTTGCCCAGGTAACTTTCCAGATAATTCAAGAACCACCCACGAGAAAAAGAGAGCAACTTTTCAATTAAAGTTGCTGCATTTCTTAGTCCATTATCCATTGGACACTCTTCTTTAGCGCGGGTTGTTCCCTTAGTTGAAATTAGATTCCTCCCGTAACTTGGACTCGATGCTTTGGCTTTGGAATTACCTAATGAGATGCTTCTCTTGTTCTTGTTTGAAGGGCTTTCAGATTCATTTTCATTTCCAGTTTTTTCGAGCACGACATAAAAGCAGTTTTTGCCCTTTTCTGTGGTTTTCTCTGCATCTTTCCGAAGCAAATCGAATTGGGATAGATCGGTTTCTATTGCAGCTTGAACCCATGTCGAGGCGTTTTTATTTGTGAGAGTACCGATCATTTCGGGTAAGGTAAGTTTTGAGATTGAAGAACAGCTTTCTTTCGCTTCATTGCTCCTAGATCTGACAAGCAGATCAACTGAAAAAGCTGAATTCTGCATATGCTCGTACAGATTTAGAAATCGTTCTACGACTGCTCCTGGAGAATTTTTTTCACATGCTTCACATAATTCCGAAAACTGCCTGGGAAAAGAACAGACAGATAAGAAGCAGATATATGATATTTCGTAATGAAAATGCACCGCATATTCAAAGACGGATCATCTTACTATGAACAAAAGGAAAGAAAAATTAGCCCTTTCATAGCTAGTGATCAACTTCAAGACCAAACGCGGAATATTCCCATAACACGGATTATTGCCGCAACCACTCTATACGGTTGATGGAAAGCCCGTATCTAAAATGCGTGGGCAAGGGCGGATCCAAGAAGTTCACGATACGGGTCAGAAATTTATCAGACTTTTTGGTATTTTAAACTTGAACATAAACATTCCGTTTTGGATTACTTATTAGGGGTATATACAAAAATACTAAAACATCTCGGTACATCTTTGTATTGTACCTCATGCAGCTTAATGACGCCATCTGCAGCCAATGCTTCTTCCATAGCACGCACTGCTGACACAAATGACTTATTCCTTTGAGATTGTATTCCCTGGAAGAGATCAAAGAGTAATTATCATTAGAAAATCCTTGCACTATAGATAGTTTGATTGTGATATAATCGATATTTTCCATACTTTTCCAAGATCGCGTAATCCAGTTGGGAGAGAATCCCATGAAACCTTTGAGTCAGACCAATTCTTGAAATTAACTTCCACCTTCTTTAGATGATCTGGTAGAGCTTCACGGTTTGATGGCTTCAAATCTTTCATGAATACTTTGCTAAAGGACTTTGGTGATATATTAACATGCTTTGAAGCAGAGTCCTCCATCGGAAGTCTCTTTTCCGCAAGAATCTGCAAGATAACATAAAAGTAGATGTCACTAAGATCAAAACCAGCAAAATTTTGAGAAGATTGGCACTCGATATACAAGTACAGGATCTTTGGAATTTCATTCAGGAAGAGGACGTATATTTGCGTATTTGTTCATGAGAGGTACATGTATTGCTTGTTACATTAGCCCAAAACACAGAAACACGGGATCCGAGACATGCTTTGAATCATGGGACTAGATTCTAAAACTTACATCTGTCTTCTTTAGATGATCTGGTAGAGCTTCATGGTTTGATGACTTCAAATCTTTCACAATTGGTTTGCTCAAGGTCCTCGGTGAGGTGGCAATCACATTTTTGTTTCTGAGAGGTGAAATATTAACATGTTTTGAAGCAGAGTCCTTCGGGGAAGGTCTCTTTCGAGCGAAAATCTGCAACAAGACAAAAATTCGACACTTAGATTGCGAAAAATTCTTGCATTATATCATTGTTAGCAACAAAATTAACTTACAATGTTGGCCCCGGGTGAAGAATCTCCGGATTTCATTATCCCAGATGCCTTATCATTCTTGTTTCCCATACTCCAATCCCACCCTTTCCGTACCGAATCCAAGCTCAATCTCCGCGTATCCTCACCATCAACCTTACCATTACTCAAAGAAAGCCTCCTCATATTTCCTTCTTCAATTTCAATCGCGTTTTTCGCTTTCCCTATCACATTACTACCTTTCACTAATCTCTTCTCCATTCCCACATTCTTCTTCCCTTCTTTAACTCCACATTCTTCTTCACCGTCAAGAAGTCACTAGATATCAAATCGACAGGCTCCCCGATACATGGCCAACGCCTTGGCACCTCTTTCAGACCGTAAAGCACCGGAACAGGGTTGCCAGAATCCAAACGAGTCACATAAATAAACTGACCCAACTGAATCTTGTCACTTAATATCAACTCAACATCTGAATCTGACACTGATACATAAGCTGAATGCTTTGAATCAGATACTCTCAAATAAAACCCTCTGCTTTTCCATGGATCATCATCCAATGAAGGCACTATTCCAATTACCTAAACAAAATTAAACAAGATCACTTCATATATTTCTCCAAATTCCCAAATCTTAACCTCAATTCAAAGAATCCCACTAGAAATACTAACACTCATAGACAAAATCTCAAAATGTAGACAAATATACACAAATAGGCTCAAACCATATGGAACTCAACAATAAAATGAGTTCGATGCCGAACCCACAAAAAATTTAATAACATAAGCACAAAACGCAAGGATTTTCACTGCCAAGATTTCAAAATGCAGAGAAATTATTACACACACACAGAAAAAGACGGAAATTTCATCTAATAATAAAACAAACACGTCTAAGACTTAACCATTAAAAGGGACATAATGCAAAATCAACAAGAAAAATATTGAATCATGCCTGAAGAAGAGCAGTGCGGTGTTCACCGACGATTTTAGCATCCTTATTACCAACATTTTCAAGAAGCTTTTGTAAAACACCAGGAGTTAAAGAAGCCATCTTTCATGCATTGATGATTTCATTCATTCAACTCCTAGATAAAACAGAAAAGAAAAAAAAAATCCCAGAAAGGAAGAATACTACTTTAGAGCTAAAATTCTTGGACTTTGATGTAAATAAGCTGGAAAAAGTAGGAAAATGGGATGGATGCTTGGATAAATGGCATAATAGCGAATCTCAAAATCTGGGAGATATCACTTTCTTGGACACAGGTGTCTCCCCTGAGCAAAGGTCCCAATTTAAAACTTGTTGGAGGTGCACAAATCACGAGGTTTATACTGCTACATAAAGCAAATTGATGTATACAGGTACTAGATATAGGCTCAGTTTAAAGACTGCAGGACAAATGATGGCAGTCTGTATGCCATTTAAAATTTTTTTTTTTTTTACAATATTGTTTTTTGTTTTATGACAGGTAAATGTTATAATTAGATCCATACTTAAAATAGAGCCTTTATTTGTGACTATATCTTGTATGTTTAACAAACAGAGTCGTTTACGAACAAAATCGTGTTCGTTCGTTAGTATTTGTGTTTGTTTGTTTAGTTTAATAATCGAGCAAACAAGATTTTAAACTGCGTTTATAACGAAACACGAACATACTCGTAAACATTCGATTATGTTCGTGAATCTGCTTGTATAGATAAATTAATGTATAACCTAGCTTCAACTAATAAGATGATAAGACATCTATTAATCTAATATATATACTCTGAGAGTAATTTAAGCAGAATATTGATAAATTATAATATTAACATTATTATTATCAAATGTTTGAATATTATTTTGTATTTTGTTATTTATTTATTTCGACTTATTTTTTTATATCGTTAATGCCCAAACTCGAATTGAGAAGCAAAATGATTGTAGATGTCAAACTCGAACACGAGTTTGAAGAAAATTTCTTTATAAATGAGTTAAGTTTGAACATAATTTTATTTTAATTTATTAAGCAAACGTTCACGAACAACCTCGTTTCCTTAACGAACCAAGTATTAAAGAGTCCATACAAAGTACAAGTACCAATAATAATTGTAGTAATTAAATCGCGATTCTAGAATATTCTGATTAGCATGATTGTAGCATGTATTAATTACCAGCACTCTCTTTTAAGGATAGTATCACCGCCCTGAATTGAGATCCCCTGCTGTATTTGTACCCCTAATGTGTCTGCTGTGTGTGCAAAATGACATTTTAATGTTTTTTTTTTTTTTTTTTAAAAGTTTGGGCAGTAAACTCCCAATTTTATCCCCCATGTCACAATGATCACAGCACCCCTATTGTGTATTAGTCATGGCAGAGGATCCCTCTCCACAGCCTTGTAATATGCATTGCAAAATCAATAATGAACACTTTTAACACTTGTTTTTTTATATGGTATTAGAGCCCTCAACTTGACCTCTCCCTCACATTCTCTGTAACTCGTCCCTGCACCCCTCTTCCATGGCTGCTCCCAGCGAATCAACAATAGAAAATTCCCAAAATGTTGTCACTTACCCGACGTTCTCACCCTCTTCCTCCTTTAACATCACAAAACTGACATGTTCTTATTTCCTCCTCTGGAAAGCCCAAATCCTCTCCACATTCGAGGACAAGGGGTAATAGAATATGTGGACGAAAGTATCAAACCGCCACCATTCACCATAACCGCCGCCAATGGAACTGTTGCTCCGAATACGGCATACGATAAATGGCTTCAAAATGACAGCCTCATTCTCAGAACCATTACTTCTAGCTTGACTGAAGATGTTCTCGCCCAAGTCTTCCACGCAACCACCTCGGCATCCATTTGGTCCGCCCCCCCATGAATGTTTTGCTTCCCAATCATGAGCCAAGCTCGTTCATTTACACACTCAATTGGCATCTACAAAAAAAGGTAATCTTAGTGCCATTGAGTGAATTAAGCGATGATTTGGCTTTGAAGGGTCATCCACTTCAAATTGACGATATTCTGGCATATATTCTCACCGGTCTCGGACCGGAATATGACTCATTGGTGACCATGATCTCTACCATTCGTCAATTACACTCGAAGAATTTTACTCCCCCCTTCTAACGATTGAAGCTCGGATTTCGCATCACCAACCGGTCAGCCCCTCTCCTGCTCTCTCACCGTCGGCTCATTCTCCCTTCACTGCGAATTACTCATTTGATGCGGCTCATAATGGTAGAGGACATAGGTCCTCTTCTTCAAACAGGGGTCGGGCTGCAGTCAACATGGTCGTGGAAATGGACGCAACTCCTCTCATTCACCTACTTGTCAAATTTGCACAAAAATTGGTCATACAGCCACCAAATGTTGACATCGGTTTGAAGAAAAATTTCCCTCTCCAGCTCAAAACTCCAAACCACCCCGTGCTTATCAAGCCTTCAACCAGCAGCCTCACAACACCGAGTGGATTACTGAATCCGGAGCCTCGCACCACATGACCAATAGTTTGCGAAACCTCTCTCTCAATTCTGAAAGCTATGATGGACCCGATAAAATAAACATCGGCGATGGGTCAAGTTTGAATATCACACATTTTGGTTCTTCTAAATTACAACACCACAATCTACTTTTCAACTCAATAATGTTCTTGTTGTGCCTAAATTACGCGAAATATATTATGGGTCCATTAGTTTACTAAAGACAATACTGTATATTTTGAATTTCATATGGATTATTTCCTTGTGAACGACTACTCGAGCCGTGTCCGACACAAAGGCTACATCAAAGATGGCCTTTACCATTTTTCTCAATCTTTCAATAAATTTGCTCTTCAGGCCCTTGCAGCCAGCCGCACTACCACTACTCACTGGCACCAATGCCTAGGTTATTGTTCGGATAAAGTTGCTCGTCGTGTCCCATCCGCTTATCAAATAAAGGCCCCTACTGTTAAGGGTGAAAATCTATAAATTATAAGGATATATTTTACGATGTTTTTCCTCTATATTGTGTAATTTGCATAATAATTGGTCTTTATATTAAAATATTGAGCAAACAGTATTTTTGAAGACTTAATCGCAATATTGATATATTTATGTGATTTCATGGTTAAATTATAATTATTTGAATACTATTACAGTTTGCGATGTTTTCCATGTGTTATAGGTATGTTCATTGTGCTCAAATGATGATTTAAAGAAATTAAAAGTCGAGCTAAGTTGATTGAAGAAAGAGATAATGATCGAATGGAGTGGAGAAATAGAGATAGAGATGATTTAATCAAGTTTTATTCCAGCTAAACTGGCGTCCAAGTCCCGTCCAGGAGTGGACGGGCGTTTGACAATCCAAACGGGCGTCTAGGGGAAGGATTCAATACTGAGGCTTCATGAACTTACCGAACGAGCGTCCGTAAGAAGCGGGACGAGCGTCCAAGGTGCAAAAGAAGATCGAGAGAGTTTGGGCGCTATCCGCATTTAACGTCTACATTGGAGTTCGAACACTTGGGCGAGTCCCACTTAATCAGACGGCGTCGGATTGCCGACTTAGTGAAACCGCCTCAAATCTCTATAAATACTTGCCTATTTTTCACACATGGAGATACCAATTTGATAATTCTCGAACCCTAAACCCTAGGGGCGGCTATAGGCTGCGCTTTTACTCTGTTTTTCCAGTTTTTTATGTTCTTCAATTCCTAGATACAATTAGTTTAATTTATGCAATTTACTTCAACAATTCGAGCTATTCAAGGATGCTAAGAGGCTAGGCTTCAATCAAACGAGCATTGTGAAGCCATCCAACATTCGGTAGTTTTGATTCTTCGGTTATATTGTAAGTTTTTAATCAAGTTGCTTCCTTTATCATGTCTTATGTTGATTAATTGCATTTATATCGAAAGATGTGCATGTATGATGTTTTATATTTGATGAAAGTCTTTATAAACATTAGATCACCATGATTTAGGAATAGATCTTTGATCTATGTCAAACGAAAGTTGATAGGTTGAATATCTAGGTTAAAACGTTAAAGTTTACATCTTTGTTTATGTTATGACACGTTAATTTCCGTAAATCGAAAGATAGAAATTAATAGGCGAATCATCTACGAAAGTAGGATTCATACCTTTGATAAGATGAATCACAACTTGATAGGAACTGCAATATAATCGGGATGAGAGATTAGTGTTTGTTGGATAGGTGGATCAATACTCGTTTGTCCGTTTTAAATTTGATTTAACCCTTGAAACTTGAACTGTTTAGTTAGTTTATTTTCTATTGCACCTTTAGAGTAATTTGTTCGCAACTAAACCTTCCTAGCTTTGGATTTCGTCCTCTGTCTAGTTTATTTTCAGCATATATGTCTAGTTTAGTTTTGTTTTAATCGCTGTTTAGTTTAGTTTTTCGTGACATAGTTAGTTAGACAAAAACTAGGAACCACAATCGTCTAGTTCCCCGTAGGATCGACCCGGCATTAACCACTAGTACTACGATCCTTATACTTGGGGTTAACCGGATTATAAATTTATTACTTGTTTGTTTTGCATAGATAAAATCCGTAGACACCTACACTAAAGAATGGTCGTATTTGTGCTGCATGTCGAATGGCCAAGAGTCATCGCCAAATGCTTTCTATTTCTAATTTTACTTCTACAATACCACTTGAATTAATATATTCTGATGTATGTGGGCCCTGCCCAAAACTATCTATTTATGGCTCTTCTTATTATGTTAGTTTTGTGGATGACTTCTCCAAATTTATATGGCTTTATCCAATTAAACTTAAATCAGATGTGGCCACAATATTTCAACATTTTCAGACGCTTGTTGAGCTCCACTTTAACACTAAAATAAAAGCACTTCAAACAGATGCGGGTACTGAATATCGCAAGCTTCAAAATTATCTTCTTTCATTGGGCATTCAACATCGATTATCCTGTTCTCACACACATGAATAAGTTGGTGTTGTTGAACGTCGCCATCGTTATATCGTGGAAGTGTGTTTATCTCTCCTCGCCTACTCTAATCTCCATCTCCCGTATTGGGAAGATGCATTCACCACTGCTACTTATATTATCAACCGCCTACCCACCAAAATTCTTAATTATTGCTCCCCGTACGAGATGCTCTACCACCACCTCCTTGATTATACATTTCTTCGTGTTTTCGGTTATGCGTGTTGGCCACACTTGCGCCCTTATAACAACCATAAAGTTGACTTCCATTCCAAAACATGTGTCTCATTGGCTACAGCCCATCTCACCACGGTTACAAATGTCTTGACCTTCAACCGGCAGAATCTATATTTCTCGACATGTTGTCTTTGACGAAAACACTTTTCCTTACACTCAACATTCACTTCCTTCCACAAATGATCTTCTCCCAACCACTCATCTCTCTGCATTTCTTCCTCTATCATCAACCGACCCTCCTTCAACATCAGCTATTGTATCTCTTCCACCTCCATAAACTTCCCCACAACTCGAACACTCCCCCTCCAACACTACCATACCCGAACCACACTCAAACACTATCATCCCCGAACCCACCTTAGCCGACACTATACCTCACTCTATGACTAGATGTTCCCGTAGTAATACACTTAAACCCAAAGCCCTCCCTCTTGACTTTATTGCCATACTTACCGACACATCCACCACTGAAATTAAGAACTTCACCGGAGCCTTTAAAAGCCATGTCTGGCGTGATGCCATGAGGGATGAGGTCAATGCATTGGTAACGAATGATACCTTGGAACTAGTACCTCCCACTCATCGGATGAATATTATTGGCAACAAATGGGTTTGCAAAATCAAAAGACATGCATATGGTTGCTTGGAACGCTATGAAGATCATTTAGTTGCAAAGGGTTATCATCCAAAAGAAGAAGTTGACTTCTTTGACACCTTCAGTCCCGTGGTCAAGCCGGTCACTATCCTGTCTCTACTCTCTCTTGATGTCTCGCAGCACTGGCCTATCCGTCAGATCGATTTTCAGAATCCTTTTCTTCATGGTTACTTAAATAAAAACATGTCCATGCAGCAACCCCAAGGGTTTGCGCACCCAGAATTTACCTCATATGTTTGTAAACTTAAACGTAGCTTGTATGGCCTTCGACAAGCACCTAGTTCTTGGTTCTCTCATTTTACTTATATTTTCTAGGATCTTGGATTTTATGCTTCCCTAGCCAATACATCTCTATACTATCTCCACCGTGGTAATCATCACAGTTATATCTTGATTTATATTGATGGCATTATAATTTTATGTTCTTCTACTTCTCTTGTGGACCGCACCATTCCTCAGCTACAACAACACTTTCCATCCAAAGATCTCGGATCATTACATTAATTTCTTGGCATTGAAGCACTCCTCGTTCCTGATGGTTTACTGCTCACCCAACGGAAATACATTGCCCAACTTTTCCAACGGGCAGGCATGGAGCATGCCAAACCATGTCAAACATCGATGGCCTCCACCACACGTCTTCCCAAAAATGACGGTCAACCCTTCTCCGACGTCTTATTATACAGAAGCATAGTTGGTGGTCTCCAATAATTAAGCTTTACTCAGCTCGAACTTGCCTTTGCTGTCCATTCTGTTAGCAAATTCATGCATGCTCCTCGTGATACACACTGGGTCACCCTGAAAAATTATCCTGCGCTACCTCAAACATACAATCTCCAAAGGCTTACTTATTCATCACCACACTAATCATCAACTGCAAGCTTATCCTGATGCCAACTGGGGAACTGACACCGGTGACCGTTGTTCTATCACGGCTTACTGCATTTTCCTTGGCTCCAATCTCATCAGTTGGCGCTGTAAGCAGCAAAACACTTTTGTAAAAAGTAGCACCGAAGGCGAATATATGGCTCTCTCTACTGCTGCAACTGAGTTACGGTGGCTTAAACAGTTGTTCAAAGAACTCGCCATCTCTCACACTGACATTCCTATCCCGTGGTGTGATAATCTTGGAGCTACCTATCTCTCCACGAATCTGATATTTCATGCCCACACTAAACATATCGAGATCGACTTCCACCATGTTCGGGAACTAGTGGCGTCCAATTAACTCCAAATTGCCTTTCTACCATCCCATGATCAACTCGCAGATATCCTTACTAAGACACTCAACACAACTCAATTTCAAGCCTTGAAGATCAATGTCCATGTCCATTCTATTCCCCTGGGATTGCGGGGGCGTATTGAAGAGTCCATACAAAATACAATTACCAATAATAATTGTAGTAATTAAATCCCGATTCTAGGATTTTCTGATTAGCATGATTGTAGACTGTATTAATTACCAGCACTACCTTTTAAGGATAGTATCACAGCCTTGTAATATGCATTGCAAAATCAATAATGAAAACACTTTTAACACATGTTCTGTTCATTTATTAAACGAACGAACATGAACAATATCGTGACCTAAACGAATAGAACTTGAACAAGTGATACTGGGTTCGGCTCGTTAACAACACTAATCACACTAGAATCGATCCTGTGAAAATTGTTTGTTATAAACAACATTCGACCTTTTTGGTGTCGATTTTGAATCGATGGTGCGGAAAGTCGAGTGTTGCATATAACATTCGACTTTCACAGAGTCGATTCTTTGAAAATAGTATGATGCTCCGAAAAGATGCATCAATAGGTCTAGGACAACGAGTAGATCAGTTGTGGTGCGAATAAAGGTCCCCTTACAATATGACGTGTAAATATTATAATAAGTTAGATACTTACCGTACTTTGTAAGAAGCAGTTAATGACATCACATTAAATCTATCGTGACTTTATATTTCAGACCAGATTCGACTTGAAAATGGGTATTCGACATCAACAAAGTAGAATATTAAACTCAAATTCAAATTTTTAGAAGTCGAATATTAGTGTGATGTAGGGGTGTCCTTGTCCTAATTTAGGCTTGAGGCCAAAAAATAGGCACTTCTAAAAAACAGTAACCATGAATAGGGCTTGAACCCTAGTCACTTGGACTGGTAGGTTATTTGTCTTTTTATAAAATGAAAGGTTTTTATACGTGCACCTATTTTGCTCTTAACGGGGCTTGAACCCTAGTCACTTTCTAGGTTATACCCTACTGCTCACCATTAGGGCGATAGCCTGTTGGTTTGTACATTATTGAAGCCCAATGTAAAAATACAAAATATATATGCTATTGGGTAAACAATAGACGGGGTTCTTAAATTATCGATTTTGGAGGGCTGTGGGCCATGGCCCCGTTGGCCCCCTAGGGATGCCCCTGGTGTGCTGCCTAATATAAATTTTTTATGTGATGTCAATACCAATGTTCTACATTATAGGGACTCACTATATGAAAGGTTTATTTTATTTTTCTACGAAAAGATGGTCTGTATAGGTATTAGGTACTCATACATAGAGGAATTTGAACTCAAGGCATTATAGTCATTAAACCTCCCCTCCTTAGAGTCTCTGACAATGTTATGGTCTCGCTATATAAAAGTATCCACACCTTTGACGAACTTTTTAGACTACAAATTTTATGGTGGCCCGGCCACAAATATGACATAATATAATCTATCTACTGAAATACTATTAATATATTGTGGACCACCTACTTTTTTTTCCCGAGTTATGGCGTTCACCGTGGCGTAAAGTCATTTAATATCCGAGTTCAAGCATTTTTTTGACTTATTTTGTTAATTTTTTGTTTTAATTAAGGTTGTTTCAGACTCGTTTTCAGTTCAAACTCGAGCCAATCAATCAAATCGACTCAAGTTATTACACTATCATACCATTGCCCATACAAGTAAAAGTTCTTTAACTAATCCCCAAGACATAATCTAGTGGTAAACAACACGCATGCTTTAAAATGACAGTTGGACCTTAAGCTAGAGTGTGGAGGTTTGAACCCTGTAAAGGGGAGATTTCTTTCAATTTTTTTAGTATAATAGCAAGCTCATGACTCTAAGTCATTAGGTTACCTGATTAATATTTCCACTAATCTCATGAGACAGGGGGAATGGGAACTCTTGTGGTTAGGGTTTACGGGTTCTAACCTCCGTATTCCATCTTAAAAACTACCTCACTTTTACAGCACCCAAGATTTTTACCACTAGGACATGTCCTGGGACTAAAAAAAATGTTCTTTTACTATACCTTACTCACAATGATATCTGCGGGTCAATGGGTATATTTGTGGATGGTTAGTTGCTTTGAAGCAGCTCCATATAATATAATATTAACATTAAGTCCACAAATTGTTGAACTTCATGGCATGATGATCAAGCTGATGCAAATGCTGCAAGTCATGATCAAGCTTCTAAACTGAAAATTCACTTAGGCATATAGTCGAGCACTTGTGTATAAAGACGGTTGAGTTTGTTGGGAATCAATTAAACCGTTGCAACAAACTCAACTGCCAATTGAGTGTTTAGATGATCTATATATAAGATGTACTATGGCTACAAAAGAGCTAATTGTAACAATTCTCTCTAAATTCTGTAAAATGAATTTTCCCGCTTTTTCTGAATTTGAATTTTTGGTTCATCTTCTTCATTAGTTCATCATCCTGTTTTTTGGGTTTTTTTGTTCTTTTTCAACATGGTAACAAAGCACACTTATGCTGTGTAATCTTTTCTTTTTATTGTTTACTATTACGGCGTGGAGCTGTAGTCTTGAGTTGTAGTGTGGAGCTACAATTTTTCTCCTGTTTCTGATTCTTGAACTTTGTTTTTCCCGTTCTTGGCAATGAAGTTGGGGACGGAGTAGTCAATCCCTATCACATGCATCCTGGGGAGAATCCCTCAGCTGTGATTGTTCAACCGGTTCTGGAAGGAGCTGAGAATTATCATTGTTGGAAACGAGCCATTTCTATGGTCCTATTAATGAAGGGCAAACTGAAGTTCGTTGATGGTTCTTTGCCTAAACCTGCTGAGAATCACAGGAACTCTGAAATCTGGTGTCAATGCAACGACATGGTGTCGAATTGGTTGGTTAATTCTGTCGATGCTTCTATACAACAAATTGTTTTTTGGTTAGACACATCAAAGGGACATTTGGGTTGATCTTGATCACAGATTTGGTGTTGGAAATGCTTACATATTGTCTAATCTTTTTGAGGAGATTTATGCCACAAAACAAGGTACTATGTCAGTTACTCAATACTTTACCAAGTTAAAAAGTTTGTGGGACCAGTTATTGATTTTGAGGCCAGCTACACCCTATACCCGTGATGCATTACCGGTTTATAGAGAACAAAATGAGACTAACATGGTCATTAGGTTTTTGAAGGGCCTAATTGGTGTGTTTAGCAATGTGAGATCTCAGGTGTTGATGGCAAAACCCATCCCTAATCTTGCCACTGTGTTCAATAATGCTTTACAGCATGAAAGTCAGCTCAATTATGCAGATATGGTGTTGAAATAGTGTCTTAAACCCAATCGGGTTGGATCGGATCCGACCGGGTCGAGTCATTTCTACTATTCTTTGTGTTATACATATATAATAAATGGCTTTTCTGTTGTCATAAATTTGTTCTTTTAAAGAACCAATTATGAATTGTTATAGGATAACGTCCTTAGTATTAAACTGTGATAGAGAAAACGTGATAGGCGATTATGGTTGATGAGATTTCTAATCACTTTAATAAGTTTGATACTTAAATGTCTCTAGGCTTATGTACTATTAAACATGACATTGATAGTACAAACAGGCTAGCACATATTAGATGTCTTCTGTCTTTAAGGGCAGGGATAGATCTCATCTATTGAAGTGTGGAGACACTTGGACTGTACGTGGACGTGTATTAGTGAATGCATACGTTAGACTGACTCACTTACACTGTTAAATGTCACACTATGTGACGGTTGTGTAATTATCCTTAAGACCGGAGTCTACATGGCATCAAGGTGTGGATTGTCATACTTTGACACTATTGAGGCTTCCCCTAGCCATGGGGCGATCATGCGGTAGTGATTGGGTGTGAAACAGAAGCATGCGTAGGATTCATGTTGCTCGTCCGAAAATCGCATACCATGCGATTAGGGGTGAATATCCGAAAAGGCCTTCTTATAAGGAATGTCTTACTCTCATGAATCTTTGCAATATGGAAGTAAATGAGTTACTTCGAGAGATCATGATATCCATATTATAAGATACGGTCGTTGATGTTTGACACTCGACGTACGACCGTAGGGATATTATTACAGCGATAGGATTATATTTACACGGTAACTGTTTCACATGAAATGTAGTAGTCACTGCATTTGACTCTTCCGATGATTGGGGGTCACGGTGTGTTTCTAGACGCTATTCCGTGATCGTTAGGTATGAAGGGCATTTTCTTAATTGCACTTTGTGCCTACGGCCAAAATATTCGGAAGCCTATCGGGTCACACAAATAAGAACATCTAGCCGGATTAAAATGCGGTTATAGTGATAACCGAATAAAGAAAGTTTATTTCGACTATAAAAGTGTTATAGTGATAAATTAATATGGTGGTATTTATTTATTATGAATAAATTAAATACAAGATATTAATTATGTTGATTAATTAAATATACACATAATGTATGTGTATGTCGAAATTATTATGTGTATATGATACTCATGTATTTTGTAAATTAATTAATCATAGCATTATATTAATTAAAGAATATTCCAGATGCCAATTTATGGCACATAGAGGCGCATATTGCTAGTTTATTAGATACACTTGGATTGTGCAATTTAATTAATGAGATTATGATAACGCTCTAAATGGTACCAATAATTATACCTATATTCATCCCGAATTCTGCACAAGAGAGGATAAATAGGCTCGTTATTATATGGAATGTATGTTAAATGCTATGTGAGTGTTTCCAGGATCGTAATTCTGCATCTATGCTATTTTCCCGAGGTTTTGGTACTGTTTTGTCTCGTTTTGCTTGTTTTCTAGGATGTACCGAATCTGGAGCATTGGAGAATCGATCTGGACCAAAGGAAGTATGTTGGGCCAAGTGATTAAAGTCCAAGAAGAAGCCTGCTGAAGAAAGAAAGCAAAAGTAGGCCCGGTAAACCGGCGACTTGTTTGACATGAAATTGATTCTGCCGCATTATCTAGGTCGGTTAGGGTTTTAGAGAGTCTTAAGTCGGTCACTGTATCTATATAAGGCCGCATTAACAGAGTTATTCATAAGTTTTATATATTACATTACATAGATTACATATTATTATGCAATAAAGTTTTCTTGAGCTTTGGAGAGTTATTTCGGGTTTCCTCCCTTCTTCCATCATCTTTAGCTTGAGTAGATCGAGCTAGATCTCCATTGTTGAAGGTATGAAGCTTTGAACACTCATTTATTGTCTTCAATATGGTATATCTGTTCGTATTTATGTGTTTTAGTTAATCTGTGTTAGGAACATTTTATTATGTTTTGATGATGGCCATACTAGCTGTTATAGCAAGCCTGAAATAAGTTAGAATTCTCTGTATAAGTCTCTACTTAGAGTCTGACATATTGTATAAGTTAAGTCAGACAAGTATTGTACTAGCTGGTAGGACGGCAAAGTAAAACAGACATTCGACAGAGTGAAGCCAGCCAAGTACATGCAGAGAAGCAATGAAGGCTCAATGGTATGACTTATAACCAAGGAAGTCTGTGATGACCTTGGATAAGTCTAAGTTATGGTTCAAGTGATGAAACTTAATGTTCGAATATGGTGTACACTGATCTCACTCAAACCAATGATCAGTGAAGTACAAAGATTCTCCTTAAACTGAAGTGATGAAGGAAACAGTGAATCGGCAGAGTAAACTGACTTTCGGCTATGTGAAGGCAAAAACAGTGAAGGAAGATCTAAATGGCAAAGTCAGATGGATCACTCGACCGTTCAGAGAACGGTGAAGTAATCCTTATCAGAACAGGATTGAAATATGATGAAGATTCAGAGGATCATGCATTTAATGCAAAATCAATAGAGGATCAATCAAGGACGGATTTTCTGCTATACATTTAAAGAAAAATCAGATCACTGAAATCAAGGAGAATGTAATTAAGGGGGAATCAAGAATAAAATCAAGGATTATTCCCCTCATTAATATAGCCAACGACGGAATTTCAAATCAAGGATACTCAAGGCTATAAATAGAAGGCATTGACAGACAGATAAAAACAACGATTAGAAAAAGAAAACCAAGTAGAAACTCTGTCAATTTGAAAAGCCTTCTCTCTGAACTTACAAGGATTCATCTAAAGATCAACTCAGACATCAGAACTACAATTTTATATTTAGCACTGAGATTGATCAATCAATTTTGTGAATCTCATTCACAATAAATCAAGCAAATCAATCGAAGTCATCCGAGAAGGAGTTGTGTTTGTGATAGCTGCTGAAGGATTTGATCTCAAGGAGCAGTGAAAGAGACTGAATCACTGAAGCTGTTGCAGCGAAGGAGTGATAGTCTTGTAGATTGTGAAGCTTGGGAAGTCAAGGAAAATCTTACTATTGTATCTGTGAAAACAATAGTGAATTCCTCCAATCATCACAGGAGAAGAGTGGATTAAGGGATTACACCACCCTGAACCACTATAAGCCTTGTGTCAATTTACTTTCTGCAATTTACTTTACTGCACTCATTTAATTGCCTACGTTATACCTTATATCTGTGAATGTATAAACTGCTTTGAAACAATCTAGTAAGAAGGGACTTATCCGCTGCCCAAAAGCTTTTAATCACAAGAAAAGTTTTTGAAACTCCACTATAGTCATTCACCCCCCCTCTGACTATAGTTTTACCCTTCTCTGGGACCAACAATCTGCATGTTTAAAGACCCCATAATTTACTTATTTTAATCGTATCAGAGCAATATAGATCCAGAAATTAAGAAAAGCTGACCTCGGTAACCGGCAGTCTATACAGATTTACCGAGGCAATATTTAGA
The DNA here is from genome assembly GCA_026214975.1 of Gentiana macrophylla. Lineage (NCBI taxonomy): Eukaryota > Viridiplantae > Streptophyta > Magnoliopsida > Gentianales > Gentianaceae > Gentiana > Gentiana macrophylla. The sequence goes on from CM047805.1 coordinate 23,485,009, forward strand.
AAACGTAAAACTGGGATTCACTACAGCTACGTTGATCGACATGTTTAATTAACAGTAGGTTAGATCTGGCCAATCTGCTTATTGTAATCGTAAACTGGCATGAAATATGAATAGTGAAGTGCTAAGTTTGGACATAGTATAGAATGGACCCTAGGAACGTCCTGGTCAATGTCGATAGCTGTCTAGGCGGGTTAGCGGTATGAGTTAGCGCTCAATATCGGTAGTTCTAGTTCTTTATGCTTATAGGCTATTACGGACCAATTAAGGAGGGTAGCTTGCGTATAGATTGTCTACTGCCATTGTCGGAGTAGATAGGAGTAGGAATTGCACCCGTAGCTGATAATGATAATTAAAACGAAAGCTCACGATTAATCTAAGGAAATTATGTGGGGAAGTAAACATAACGATTAACTAATCCAAGTTAGTAGATCGGTGAGGAGATGGAGGGGAATACCATGTTTGTTTTCTTTTATGTTATTGTTGGTCAATGACCGCCTCTATGTTGCTTCTTAATTAGGTTAGAATCGTTTATACTTATAGTTGCATTGTCTCTGTGGGATCGACCTTGACTCGCATTTACTATACTACGATGTACCTAGTATTCTTGGTAGTAATATCGATGTTAGTGACTTACACGCGATCAAGATTTTGGTGCCGTTGCCGGGGACAATGGCCAATTGTAAATATAAACGTTTTAATTCTGATTAAGAAGACGTTTTTATTTTATTTTATTTTATTTTGAGTCTTGAGTCGTTCTGTATCAAACTTGTATTGTTAAACTGGAAGAAAAAGAAATTTCAGGGCCGGTTTACCGTGGCTAACCCCCGGGTTACCGAGGCCTGAAAAATCGATTTCTGTACAGTTCCTGTTATTCTTTGTTTTTCCTTGTTGATTTTAGTTAGTAGGTCCGCATCAATCGGGATCACACCTAACTAAAGCGGAAGTTTCTGACCTTTTCCTTGTTTTATTTTGTCTTTTCGCAGGAAGATCAGAACATCTCATAATTCGATCAAATCAGAGTTGAAAAGAGCAAACAAGTCAAGCAGTATGCCTAGAACGATATTGAACATCACACCGATTTCCATGTACCCTGGATCTGAAGCAAGAAAGCATTATGAAGCTATAAAGAAATGGTTGGAAAAGGAGAAAGAAGCAATCAAGCAAGAGCCTGAAGAGAACTTAAAGGAGTATAGCACGTATCGTCCAGGTAAGTTCCCTTGTGAGTTAATTGATATATCGTCTTCGGATTATGATTCTGATGATCCTGAAGAGGATCCTGGCACGATGTTTTCTGAGCCTGAGGGTTACCCAGACTCAGAAACCGTGGTAAATTTAGGAGACACTGGCTCGTTCAAACTCCCAATTTCTGTTAATGGTATATCAGTAGGATTAGGTCTCTGTGACTCTGGCTAGAGTTGCAACATTCTACCCTTTTCCCTCTGTCAAATGATCAAGCTTCCGGCGTAATGAATCAAATCAGGACCATGACCTTCGTCGATAGAACTAGAGATATGCCTGCTGGTCTGCTTAGAAAGTGTACGATTAAGGCAGGAGGGTTCACATATCCTATTGACTTCAAGGTCATAGATGTACCTGAGGACCCAAGTGCCCTTGTTTTGTTAGGGAGACATTTCTTAACGACAAGCAGGGCGGTTATGGATTTTGATAATAGGGAGATTACTCTAAGGTTGAATAATGACGTTGTATCTTTTAAGATCTTAGAACCCTTAGAAAATCGACCGGAAAATTGCAAGATGACGTATGCTTCAGGAAAGGTGGAAATTATGGAAATTATGGAAATAGAGGGGCATAAGAATAGAAAGGTTGTAGTAGAAACCATTGAGCAAGAATTTATGAGACTAATGTTGAGAGAAAGAGAAGAGAAGGACCACGACAAGATGCTCACAGAAGCTAGTCCTTCCGTGTTGCATAGTGAACGAGTTGAGCTACAAGTGGAAAACATGGAGTCCTTGGGTTCAAAGTCTAAATCTCGATGCAGAGGCAGACCTAGCACGTAAGATAAGAGAGAGGAGTGCTAGGAAGAGAGCTCAAAAAGGTTCTATAAAGGTACAAGCCTCTGGAGCAAAAGTTTGACGAGTTAAAGATCTAACCCTTGAATGATCGGAGATCTGAAGAAAGTCGAGCTGGCGACTATAAACTCAAAACTAATTCTTTAAACCCTTAGGTAGATTAGGAATGAATAAAAGTAGCCAGATGAAGGGACGAACTATTTTTCATCCTACCGCACCCTTAGGCTTGAAAACGAATGGTTGTGGAAAGGTTTTTTTACTCGTTGCGGATTCTAGTGAAGTAGGTTAGGTTTTGAGTCAGAAATAGCAATGGAAAGAGTGAAGGTCTAATCAATTTGAGATCATAATTGAGCGGAGAGGTTGAGCATAGTGTGTAGTGAAGGCAGAAAGAAAAATCTGGGAAAAAGTACCCCCGGTAAACCCTAGCTACCTCCGGTTTACCGAGGGTGGATTTTTAGATTTCTGAACGTCAGGTTGTAAAGCTGAATTTTTAAAGACACGTGGAGGACACACGTTGCACCAGATACGGTTAGTCAGTAGAAACGCCACCCTTTTTCCCTCTTTTCAAAATTTTCATCCTTTCCCACACTCCACCATAACTCCACCTCAATCCCATCAATCAGCTCCTCAAATCCTTCACCCTAATAACTCCTCTACCCACTATCCTACTAAATCCTTCCACCTTCAGTCATTTCTTCCTATTTAAACCACCCTTTCATCACCAATCTCATCATTCTTATCAAATACTTTCTCCTAAATCACCAAACTTCTCCCATTTCTTCTTCCTCCATCTAATTCGGTCATTATCACCATCATATCACCATCATAACCAAGCCATTTCCTTTCATTTTCCAAACCCTAAACACCATATCCACCACCCCTGTTGCTGATCTGTAGTGCTGCTGCTGTGGTGAAGTGCTGAAAATCTTCATCTTTTATCATCAGAAGCACAGTTCAGAAAAGAAATTAGAAAAAATTAGGCCGGTAAATCGGACCTACCTACCGGTTTACTGAGGGAAGTTTTTCAGAATCAGCTTCAGTACCATGTTGTAATATCATTCATGATGGGTCCAAAGCGTAGCCGTTCAGCTGTTCGTCCTAGTGGCTATCAGAGTGTGTATGGAGATGCTAATCCCTTGATAGACGGTCGTTCTGAGGGCATTGGAACGCAAGACCAGTGGCTCGAGAACGAGGGGTAGAACTGGACGATTGTGGTTTGATTTTTCCGGGTGCCCTACAAGCACAAGATATACTGGACATGGCTGAGGCACCGGCCCGGTTCAACGCCACGGTGGTAAGGGAATTCTATTCTTATGTTTCGCATAACCCCGGAGCAACATATGCTATGGTTCACGGTATCAAGGTTGACTTCTCTATCGAGCGGATCAACACTCATTTTGGGGTTAGACATCCACCGGTGGGCCCGGATGAGTACACATCCTCGAGCAATATAGAAGATCTTGAGAGGATGAACATGATTGCCGATTAATTTGGGGTGCAATGGAAGCGAAATCCTGCTGGAGCTCCCACCATCTTCCTAGATAATGAGTTATCCTGGGACCGGAAGATGGTAAATTGATTTGTTTGTGCCCGCCTTCTACCGACTAAGCACACGGTCTCTGTCACCACCAAGAGGGTGGAATTAATGTTTTATCTGGAGCAGGGATCTCCAATCGACATCGGTCTACTGATGCATAGCCGTATCCATGAGCTTGTTGCCGCTTCTGAGCGCAAGCCGTTACCATACGGGCCGATGATTGATTTGTTTGCTTGGGAGGACGAGGTGAAGATGCTCGTTAGTGATGATTGGGAAGACCCTGAGCCAATGCTCAGTTCGCAGTCAGTTTTGAGAGTACAAAGACGGGTTGGAAGAGCTGAAAGTCAACGTACTCCGGTGCATGGAGCACCCCGGACTCAGAGAGCTATGCTAGAGGAGCACTCGCGAGAGATTGCGAGTTTGCATCGCAAAATGGATAGGATTATAGACTTCTTTGGCATACCTCCATCGACCCCACCACCTAGGACTGCCCCACATCACCGAGCCTCATCTTCGGCCGCTGCTGCCTTAAGTTCTGGTCCGCCTCCCGGTTTTGAGCCTAGAGATGACTGGGAGGGTTATTTTGATGAGGACGATTAGATTTTCTTTCTTTTTTATTGTTGTTTTCCATTTTATTGTTTTTATTTTTTTATTTTTCTTTCCTATCTAGTTGATGTAGCGGAATTTTATTATATAATGATTCTGCCAGCTTAATTTGTTTTGGAGTTATTTATTTTATCTTTTACAGCTGCCATTTTATTATACAGTTTCTTGTCACCACGATTATTCTTGGTTTGTTTGAGATATTTAGCGCAAATTCTTCATGGACTACTTACATGAGCCCGATGATTTGTATGACGATCCGATCTTCTTTGGTTCCACGCTTAACCGAAGCTAAGTTCCTTTTCATTTTTATTTTCCATCTTACACATTGGGGAAAATGTTTCGATTAAGTGGGGGGTAAGGGACGTCACTTAGCTTCTTAGCATTATATTTCATGAATTGCGTGATTATCTTGATTCTCTTTGATGCACGATTCACCACTTAGACTCTGATTCGTTTCAACAGAATTTCTGAAAAATATGATATTTTTGATCTTTTTGTGTTAATTGACTTCATCTTTGTTTTACTTTGTACGAGTAAGAGAAAGTGTCCACTTCTGAAATAGTGGCGTATTAAGCGCATATTCTGTTATGAGCCACCATTTTAAGCACGTATAACTCACTTCCCTTGGTGTGTAGTCGATAACATATTGCTTTGACTAGATTTGACCTTGGCTTCATCACGAATCATGTTCCACCAACGCTTATAAAGGCAAAGGAATTTCGGATTCGGTAGTTTATCATGTGTGGGCCGTGAGGATAGGTAAATCAATGAGAGTTTACCCGCTGAGAAAGAGAAATGCATTGAAATATATACATCTATATTCTCTTTGGCAATATTTTAGTAGATGGAGCGTAAGACGCACGACTTTTGCATAGACCGATAAACGTGAGCCTAAGAGTAATATATGCTCGGTTATCAATCCGCCTTGCCAGCTCAATTAATTAATAAATAACATGTTCGAGACTGGTTAGTTCGACTACGGGTTGGTGTAATATGAGATTGTCTGCATTACTAAGCGGTTGTGAACGTTATTGCACACACACATTGGCTCATGACGTGAATAGTGTTTAATGCGTTACTAATGGATATGAGTAGCATGATCTTGATCTTGACTTTGTGAGGCATATTTGTTTTTAATTAACTTGTATATTGATCAGAGTGTTGTTTTCTTTTCGCCTTTTTGTTCGGGACGATCAAAAGCTAAGTTGGGGGTAGTTGATAACGCTCTAAATGGTACCAATAATTATACCTATATTCACCCCGAATTCTGCTCAAGAGAGGATAAATAGGCTCGTTATTATATGGAATATATGTTAAATGCTATGTGAGTGTTTCCAGGATCGTAATTCTGCGTCTATGCTATTTCCTGAGGTTTTGGTACTGTTTTGTCTCGTTTTGCGTGTTTTATAGGATGTATTGAATCTGGAGCATTGGAGAATGGATCTGGACCAAAGGAAGTATGTTGGGCCAAGTGATTAAAGTCCAAGAAGAAGCCTACTGAAGAAAGAAAGGAAAAGTAGGCCCGGTAACCCGAGGGCTAGGCCCGGTAAACCGGCGACTTGTTCGACACAAAATTGATTCTGCCGCATTATCTAGGTCGGTTTGGGTTTTAGAGAGTCTTAAGTCTGTCACTGACTCTATATAAGGCCGCATTAACAGAGTTATTCATAAGTTTTATATATTACATTACATACATTACATATTATTATGCAATAAAGTTTTCTTGAGCTTTGGAGAGTTATTTCGGGTTTCCTCCTTTCTTCCATCATCTCTAGCTTGAGTAGATCGAGCTAGATCTCCATTGTTGAAGGTATGAAGCTTTGAACGTTTCTTTATTGTCTTCAATATGGTAGATTTGTTCGTATTTATGTGTTTTAGTTAATTTGCATGTTTAAAGACAAAATAATTTACTTATTTTAATCGTATCAGAGCAATGCAGATCCAAAAATTAGGAAAAGCTGACCTCGGTAACCCGGCGGTCTATACTGGTTTACCGAGGCAATATTTAGAAAACATAAAATTGGGATCCACTACAGCTACATTGATCGACATGTTTAATTAACAGTAGGTTAGATCATGTCAATCTGCTTATTGTAATCGTAAACTGGCATGAAATATGAATAGTGAAGTGCTAAGTTTGGACATAGTCTAGAATGGACCCTAGGAACATGCTGGTCAATGTCGACAGCTGTCGAGGCGGGTTAGCGGTATGAGTTAGCTCTCAATATCGACAGTTCTAGTTCTTTATGCGTATGGGCTATTACGGACCAATTAAGGATGGTAGCTTGCGTATATATTGTCTACTGCCATTGTTGGAGTAGATAGGAGTAGGAATTGCACTCGTAGCTGATAATGATAATTAAAACGAAAGCTCACGATTAATCTAAGGAAATTATGTGGGGAAGTAAACATAACGATTAACTAATCCAAGTTAGTAGATCGGTGAGGAGAGGGAGAGGAATACCATGTTTGTTTTCTTTTGTGTTATTGTTGGTCAATGACCGCCTCTATGTTGCTTCTTAATTAGGTTAGAATCGTTTATAGTTATAGTTGCATTGTCTCTGTGGGATCGACTTTGACTCGCATTTACTATACTACGTTGTACCTAGTATTTTTGCTAGTAATATCGACGTTAGTGACTTACACTTAATCAGATTACCATAGAGTAATATTGGATATTAATTGATTTATGAAAAATAGATTTACGGTAATAAGATAAAGATAGTCAATATTAGATAATGACAATATCTTGAAAATATTTAATATGAGATATTAAATTAAATGAGATAAATCAATCAATTATATAGGAAAATGTTTTCTTTTTCCTCAATCTACTTGGAAGCTTCTTCCAATTAGATTGGGATTGACATTGGGGCGCCTCTCTCCCTATATAAGAAAGGGGTTGGCTAGTTCTTTTGTACATCACAATTCCTAGAGACTAATAGTTTCTTGTGAAAAATAGAGAGCTTCTTAGAGAGAGATATGTGAGAGAGAAAATGTCAGTCTTGCAACCGAGTTTTTCTAATAACAATCCAATGGTGGATTCCAACCGGTTGTTCGTGTGGACTAGTTGTAGAGGTCGAACGCTTAGGCGGTTCCGTGCACCACTACTCTCCTTAGACTGTCAAAGCGTCGATCTTTTAGATCAGGCAAGGTAACCTCCGTCTACTTATTTCATGATTGTTGTTTAAACGAAGTCGACCCTGGTTAAATTGGAAATTAATTTTGAATTCTGCTGCGTTCCCGCGTAAATTTCCTAACATATGGGAGCATATATGACTATCTTGAGTGCACAAATGATAGGGACCAAGGAAGATAGTCAAGATTCATTGGTTTTCCTTTCTCAGACTAATGGTTCATATGGTAGGGGTGGTGGAAGAGGAACTGGTAGAGGGTTTTCTGGAAATAACAAGAGACCACAATGCATATATTGTGGTGATGACGGTTAAAATAGTCTGTCATACGGCATCAATATTCTATCCATTATGAGCTAAAAATAGTTGTTTCGACCTATAAATATGAACCATTTACGTTGAATATCATATGTCGGGTTCGTGAGTCGAGAAATCAGCACTTAGCGTTTATTTTCCCTATTTCGATATTATATTGTGCGTTATTTGATGATTTTCAGGATACAGAATATTAGGCTGAGCATGATGGACGAATCTGGAGTGGACTGAACGACAAGAATGGGCCTAGGGTATTCTAGAAGCATCCAAGCTAAGTCGGTTGAAGAAAAAAGACAAAATTACCCTCGATAACCTGAGGATGGCCGCTGACTTACCGAGGTCCCAGAAGCTTCCGAAATGTGTTTTCTTGGATGAGGGGTCGAACTAGATGATTCTAAGTCGGTTTAGATAGCCATAAATAAGAGGCTTTGCCTCAGAACACAAGTGTGTATAATTTTCGAGACAAGCATTATGCAATAAAAGTTCTTTGTTCTTTATTTTATTTATTTTATGATTTCTGGTTGGAGAGACGACGGAGTCGCCGCCTAGGGAGAGATCCGAAGGAGATCTACGCTCGCTTTATAGGGTATGATTTTCTGTCTTTTCCAAGATGTAGATCCAACGTCGTAATATTCGACTAGTATGTTTTAATTGCTTATTTAGTTTAATTATGTAGTAGTTAGTTTATTTTACCCTATGTGTTATAGATCTGATTCGTTGGTGAAGAAATCATGAAATAGTAGCTGCGTTCTTCAGATCTGCGACGGTCTATATCGCTAGATCTGGATACTAAATTACTAATTCATGATAATCGGCGCCAGCTACGTTGATCGATATATTTAATTTACATGTTTTTAGCCTGATCAACTATTTACATGTCATCATAAATTAACATGAAGGACTGTTAGTGAAGTGTTAATTAGGACAATATCTTGATGGACCCTAGGAACATGCTGGTCAATGTCGACAGCTGTCTAGGCGGGTTTGCGGTATGAGTTAGTGCTCAATATTGACAGCTCTAGTTCTTTATGTGTATGAGCTATTACAGACCAATTAAGGAGGGTAGTTTGCATATAGATCTACTTCCATTGTCGGAGTAGATAGGGTTATGAGTTGTACCCGTAGCTAAACAATGAATAAATTCACCAATGGGGAGGACTGTCGCATGTGTGGGGGGAATAACTAATTACTCATAATTGAACTAATACCTCAGAAACTCTAGTTGGTGGAACTTGCATAATCTTGCTAGTTGATTGTTACCAACTTTACTACTGTATATATTATAGTTGGTCATAGACCGTTATAGTGACAACTCAATCTTGATAATTAGACGTTCTTACGAGTCTCTGTGGGATTCAACCTTGACTCGCCAGTACTCTACTACGATAGACCTAGTCCTATTGCTAGTAAGTGCTTTGCACGCGATGAAGATTTTTGGCGCCGTTGCTGGGGACTCGTATCAAGAATACTTTTTATTTAAGATTGAGTTTGCTGTATATATTTGAGTCTATTTAATTGAGTCTTTTTTATAGTCTGTTTATACTAGAGTCGTACAGAGTCAGTTCTGTGAATTCTGGAAGAAAATTGCCACCGGTTTATCGAGAATCCACCCAGATAAACCGAGGGTCCCGATTTTCCAGAATCAATTATGTTAGTTAAGAGTCGAGTCAGTAGTCAGAGTCTGTATTTTTTAGTCTGCCAGGAGTGTGTAACATCCGGCGAGGCAAGTCACTAACTTTTTATTCTCTTTTTGTGTCTTGTAGTACGTTACACGAAGTTCAGCAGCCAAACTAGAGAGATTCATACCTGAGATTGAAAAGTTTGCTAGATAAAAGAGAAAGGAAACTCGAGAGAGATCTGTTAGGCTGGCGGACGAAGTGGTCTCGAATGAAGAAGATCACAGCGAGAGGGAAGAAGAGATTCCATCTTAGGAAGATACAAAAAACAACATGGCACATAATGGACATAATGGAGCAGGAGTTATGGTACAAGCAGATAGGAGAACTCTACAGATTTATGCAATGCCTACGAATGAGCAATTCGTGCCAGCAATTGTTCAGCCTGAGGATGCAGCCGAGGTATTTCACCCAAAACCAAATGTGATACAAATGGTGACTAACTACACTACTTTTCACGGAGTAATGAACGAAGATCCTAGTGTATACGTCACCAACTTTCTGGAGATAGTCAGCACAGTTAAGCCAGCAGGAGTACCAGGAGACAATATCTAGTTAAAATTGTTTCCATTCACTCTGAAAGACAAAGCAAAAATATGGTTATTGTCTCTAGCACCGGGATCGATCCAAACTTGGACCGTCCTGCTGTAGAAGTTTATGAATAAGTACTGCCCACCTGGGAAGTCACTACAGATGAGACAAGACATTATGAATTTCAAGTGGAGACCCACTGAAACCTTTGAAGAAGCATGTGGAATATTTAAGGAAGCACAGATGAGATGCCCTCATCATGATATCACTTTTCCCGTACGAATGCATAGTTTTTATCATGGATTGCGGCCAAGTGAGCAAAGGAGAGTTGGTGCATCAAGAAACAGATGTTTTGTGTTGCTTTCACCCGAAGAAGCCGAAGAGAAATTGGAGCAAATCGCGCTTACAAGTCAATGGGGAACACATCAAGTTGAAACCGCCAAAGTAGCTGAAGGCGTATTTGGAGAAGATACTTCTCAAAAGATCTTATACCAGCTAATGGCAATGAACGAGAAGATATATGGCATGCAAGATCGCATAGCCAAGGTTGAGAAAGTTCAAGAGATTAAAGTAACCAACACTGAGGACGTGAACTATATATGGAGGCAAGGAAATCCTTATGGGGGCGGATATCGCCCAGGTTCTTATGACCACCCTGGTTTTAGACTGTGTGACCCTGCTGGGGTATTCGAGAAAGTGATTCAAACGGTGGAGAGAGATCAAGACAAACTGGTGGATTCATGCATCAATTCAATAAGTCCGGTGGTTGGGAAACAGCCATGGATAAAATGAGCTCAACTGTGACCGACACGGTCCATCAACTTACAAAATCCATGACTGAGCTGAATACAAACTTCACCACTTATTGTCAGAAGAATGATACACGACTGAAAATCAAGAAGCCTTAGTGCAGAATCTGTCACACCAAGTGAGGCAGATTGCAGAACAAGTGTCAGTCCGTCCTCCGGGAGGATTGCCAAGTAATACTGAGAAGAATCCGAAGGACGTGAATGCAATCATGACTAGAAGCGGAAAGGAACTGCCTGGACCTATTATACCAACAATCCAAGTGGAATCAGAATGCAGTCAGCAACAGAACGCAACAGAATCTAAAGATAAAGAAGGGCCGGTAACCCGGGACGCTACTCCGGTAAACGGGGAGTCTGAAAATTCGATGAGACAAGCGCAGAGCAGCGGCAGCCCCAAGATGTAAAGCTCCGCCGAATGCCGTAGTATGCGAAATTCTTGAAAGAAGCAATTTCTTCCAAAAGGAAATTGTTAGACCTTGAAACCATTTGCTTGAATGAGGAATACTCGGCAGTTTTGCAACACAAACTGCCTCCCAAGTGTAAAGATCCTAAGAGCTTCCTCATACCATGCACAATTGGAGGAGCATGCCTGAACAAAGCATTGTGTGATCTTGGAGCTAGTGTCAATCTGATGCCACTCTCCATCTTTCATAAATTAGGCATGAAGGAGTTGAATGAGACATCTATAACCCTTCAATTAGCAGATAGGTCTATGAAGCAACCTTGTGTAGTGGTGGTGGATGTTTTGGTGAAAGTTGATAAGTTTGTATTCCTTGTAGACTTTGTGGTGCTAGACATGGAAGCTAATCACGATGTTCCATTGATCTTAGGAAGACCTTTCCTAGCTACGAGCAAAAACATTGATAGATGTTCATAAGGGTGAGCTGATTCTGAGAGTGAATGAGGACAAGGTAGTATTCAATGTGATGAACTCAATGTGATATGCTCAAGATGAAGGAAAAGCATGCTACATGCTAGATGCCATAGATGAGCTTGTGTTGGTATTATATCAGCAAGTGGCACTAGACCCTGAAGTAGCTGATACTTTACTCCTGAAAGGAGAAGAAAGTTATGAGGAAACCTGGCCTGGGTGTAGTGAAGGTCAAGTGCGAGAAATAGAGCCTATATCCTCTGTGGATTTAGGAGGAACCATTCAAAGACCTTCATGGCACAAGTTCTTTGACTTACAATTGACTGGCAAGTTGTTAAAATCATCGTTAGAAGATCCTCCAAGGAACTTAATGTTAAAACCTTTGCCTTCTCACCAGAAGTACGTATACTTACATGATGATACTCTCCCCCTTATAATTTCAGCGCCATTATCACCTTTAGAGGAGGAGAAAATTTTAAGAGTAAGGAGAGAGCATAATGGAGCGTTTGGGTGGACGATTGCAGATATTAGAGGAATAAGCGCATCGGTGTGCATGCATAAGATCTCTGTAGACCCTGAGAAGAAAGCGGTAGCACAACCTCAAAGGAGGTTGACACCAAAACTGAAGGATGTTGTTAAAGAAGAGATCATAAAGATGTTGGAGATGAGAATCATTTTCCCAATTGCAGACAGTGAGTGGGTAAGCCCGATTCATGTGGTGCCCAAGAAAGGAGGATTCACTATCCAACCTAATGAGTTTGATGAGTTAATCCCTGTGAGATTAATTACTGGACATCGAGTTGGCATAGACTTCAGGAAACTGAATGATGCAACTCGAAAAGATCATTTTCCCTACCATTCATTGATCAAATGTTGGAAAGATTAAGCGGTCATACGTTTTATTGTTTCTTAGATGGATATTCTGGTTACTATCAGATCCATATTTCCCCCAAGGACCGAGAGAAAACAACTTTCACATGCCCATATAGAACTTTTGCGTACAATCGCATGCCTTTTGGGTTATGTAAGCACCATCAAGTTTCCAAAGGTGCATGATGTCATTATTTACGGACATGGTGGAGGATTTTCTAGAGATTTTCATGGATGATTTTCTCTGTATTTGGAGATAGCTTTGATAAATGCTTGGACAATTTAAGTAAAGTGTTGAAGAGATGTGAAGAGACCAACCTTGTACTTAACAGGAAAAAATGCCATTTGATGGTTACAGAAGGAATAGTGTTGGGACATAGGATTTCAAAGGAACGGAAGTTGATAGAGCAAAGATAGAGGTGATAGAGAAGTTACCCCCTCCAACGAACTTAAAGACGTTGCGAGCCTTTCTTGGCCACGCAGGATTTTATAGGAGGTTTATCAAGGACTTCTCTAAAGTTTCTAGACCTTTGACTGAATTGCTTGCAAAAGATGTACCTTTCATATTTGGAGAAGAGTGCAAGAAAGCATTCAACACATTGAAGCAGATGCTTATAACCGCTCCAATTCTGGTAGCACCAGATTGGAACAAACCTTTTGAGCTTATGTGTGATGCAAGCGACACGGCAGTTGGAGCAGCCCTGGGACAAAGAGAGGATAAAATCTTTAAGCCTATCTATTACGCCAGTCATACCCTTAACGGTGCCTAGAGGAATTATGCGACTACAGAGAAGGAACTCTTAGCTGTCATCTTTGCATTTGACAAGTTTCTACCTTACCTGATAGGATCGAAAGCCACTGTATTCACTGACCATGTAGCTTTGAAATACCTTCTAACCAAGCAAGACTTCAAGCCGAGACTGTTAAGATGGATTCTACTCTTACAAGAGTTTGATGTGGAAATCAAAGATAAAAAGGGATCTGAGAACCAGGTGGCTGATCACCTGCCGAGATTAACTTTGCTGGAAGAAGAAGAACCGACTGAGATTAGGGAAAGCTTTCCTGATGAACAACTTTTTTCCGTCTCAGTGGTAGCTCGAGTTGAATCTCAGACCCAATACCATACATCAAGAGTGGGCAAGGTATACCCTTGGTTTGCCAACATTGTCAATTACTTAGCAGGAAAGTACCTACCACCAGAATTCAATAATGCAGATAGGAAGAAGTTTTTCACATATCTGAAGCATTATCATTGGGGCGATCCCTACCTATACAAATTGTGCCCTGATACCATTCTTAGGAGATGCGTCCAGGATGATGAGATTCCAAGTATTTTGCACATGTGTCATTTTAGAGAAGTTGGAGGTCATTATGGGCCAGACAAGACAGCAGCAAAGGTACTGCAGTGTGGATTCTACTGGCCAACAATTCATAAATCTGCTTACGAGTTTACAAGATCCTATCATTCCTGTCAAATGACTGGTAATATTTCTAAGCGAAACGAGATGCCACTGCAGAGTATCTTAGAAGTGGAGCTATTCGATGCTTAGGGAATTGATTTTGTTGGTCCATTCACATCGTCAGAATCAAATCGTTACATCCTAGTAGCAGTCGATTTTGTTTCCAAATGGGTGGAAGCAGTAGCTTCACCTACTAATGATGCCAGGGTTGTCTTGAGATTTCTTAAGAAAAACATTTTGATGAGGTTTGGAGTGCCCAGAGCCATAATTAGGGATGGAGTGAGTCATTTCTGTAATAGGTTGTTTGAGAAGTTGATGATGAGATATGGGGTTAGACATAAGATTGCAGCAGCACATCACCCCCAGACGAGTGGACAAGTGGAGGTCACAAACAGAGAGATTAAGAGAATCTTAGAGAAGACTGTGAATCCCATGAGGAAGGATTGGTTTTGAAATTAGATGACGCTCTGTGGGCGTACAGAACAGCTTATAGGACCACGATTGGGATGTCAGCATATATGATAGTGTTTGGAAAAGCATGTCATTTACCGGTAGAACTCGAGCACCGAGCACTGTGGGCTATGAGGTTTCTGAACATGGATGAGGATTTAGCCGGTGAAAAAAGAATGCTAGAGTTGAATAGATTGGAAGAGTTTAGGCTTCAAGCATATGAGAATGCAAATATTTACGAGGAAAGAACGAAACGCCTGCATGATAAGAAGATTCTGAACCGCACATTTCAAGTTGGAGATAAAGTGCTGGTGTACAACTCACGTCTTCGTCTTTTTCCGGGGAAGCTAAAGTCTAGATGGTATGGACCACATGTAGTCACGAAAGTCTACAATTCAGGTGCATGTGAAGTTAGACATGAACACTCTGGGAAAACTTTCACAGTTAACGGCCACAGGCTGAAACATTACCTAGAGCACACATATAACCCTGAATTGGAAGTCCTTGCGTTAGAAGAGCCGGAATATGAATGAAGGAGCCCTATTAGTATAGTCGAGCTGACGACTATAAACTCAGAACTAAATCTAAACCCTTATTTAATTCTTTTGTTTATTTAGGTTATTTTGAGTCAATAAAGTAGCATGACAATCGCAAGGTTTTTTTCCATCACATATATCTTCAGTCATATGACTAGAGATATATGTGGTTTTTTCCTTCGCGATTCTCATGTGATACCCTCGTAAAAGTTTTCGCGTCTTGCTTAGGCCGATGAAAGAATAAAGTGGCTTAAACTATTTTTGCGCATTCCTCCGGTATGCACAATTACTGCCACCTTATTTTCTTGTTGCCCTTCGCATGTTACTCACAGTTTAAGGAAGAATTTTGGAAAGCAGGTAACAACTTGGAAGAGGAATAACCTAGGAGCTAATTGTAACATCCCGACTTTTCATAAAAGGGTAAAATAGTCATTGGGTGTATTTACTACGACCTAATTATTATTTGTCCCATTTATTGAATTAAAAAGGAATTAATTAAAGGATTTAGTCATTAATTATAAAGGATTTAATTATTGGTCGTAAAAGAAGATAATCCCTTTTATGTTTCACGCGTAATCTAAAAAAAAAAGAAGAACGCCGCAGCAGCGAGCGAAAAGAAAGCGAAATAAAAGGGAGAACCGTGTGATCAATCCGTTCATATGTTCAAGATGCCGCGAAGAGAAAAGTGATCAGCGCAAGGAGACGCAACTTTGGAAAATAACATCTCTCAATTTCGTAAGTTTTCAGTTTAGCCCTAGTTTTCGGTATTCGTAGAGTTCGATTCTTGAAAAATTCGTATCTTTCAATCCGTAACTCTGTTTTTCAGCCATGAGTAGTCGAAACGATCGTCCCGGAGCGTAGATCATTCTAAAATAGTTATGCAGCAGTTAATCGAGGTAATCTGCAGTTTATGGACTTTTTCAGTTTCGGTTTTACGCAAAGAAATAGGATTTTAGGGTTTCTCGTTGATCAAATAGGTTTTGGGGTTGAGGATCAACAGTTGTTGCAGTTGCTTGACGTTTTTCTTTCGGTTTTGCTGGAAATTAAGGTAAGAGGCTCTTCTTAATGAGTAATTATAATTTTATAACGATAGGTTGAGTTTTGGTGAGTCTTGGTGTTATTTGGTGATAGAATTCATGTTAAGTTGTAATTAATAAGATGGATATGTTTTGGTATATTTGTGTTGATTTTTTTAAATTTCTACCTTTTCGATTCAATAACATTAATTAAATATGAACAAGTTTCGATTGAATTTCGATTCGTTCGCTTAAAACACCGAATGTACTCTTAAAGGGAGTTGAAGTTCGATCCGTCGGAAGAGCATGAAAAGGCTTGTGCTTTGATGAACTAGAGTTCATCAATGTCTGTGTATTTGCTAGGACTTGTCCGTGTCTAGTGGTCTAGGAATGAGAGTAGTGTATGTGAGGGAGCTTACCTGAAAACACTTAGGTGGCTAGTTAATTCACAATAATAAATACATATGTGTAGATAAAAGCTAAAACGTCATTTATTCTCGGTTAGGCACTCTTTCATATCGGCGATGTGATACGTTCATAAAAGGTGAACAACGCCATCGCCTTAAACGGTGAAGGGTAGTGGAGGAAATTCATCGGACGTATATGCATACCGGGGAGACCCCGGAGCTAATCGGTGCTAATCACCGTTAGTTAGCAAGTATATCTTCAGGCTGATGAACGCCATGCGTAGTGTCCTTGAGTGATGACGTAACCAAGATAAGCTAAGCTAGAAACGTTTAGTCATGACATGTCGATGGGCATGGATTGAACCCTGAATTGAGTCGATCTCATAAAGAAAATTTAATAATCATAATAATAACCCTTCGTTGTACAACTTAGTTATTCATTAGCTTCTCACTTTTACTAAGTACTTTGTACTTACCTCCTTTGCATTTTCTTTTGTATGCATTGTGGGGTGAGAAGACAAACAGGTTGATCAGGTAGATGACGACTTTTAAAGGCTTTGAAGTCTTGACGAAGTTTCTAGTTCATTTTCTTTGTAAAGGTTGTACTAGACTAGTTGTATTTATTTTCTTAGACTTATTGTATTTCTACTTTTAAGACCTCGTATTGTATAAGTCTTTGTGTTTTTCGTCGTTGTCATTTAACTATCCATCTTTAGCATGGTTACTTTCTATTCATAGTAGCATTTATGTTTTACCCGAGTCTTTTTAGCTTCCGTTTGCTTTTATTTGATACTGACGGCGTAGAGGCTTGCGTATAATGTTAGATTTATTTAATGCTATACGCGCGAACGTTTCTCTTCCGGATAAGGGCTCGGTATCCGGGAGCGGGCGTTATGATTGGTATCGAGCGAAGCGCCCTTTCTTTCTAGGCTTCTCCTACATGATAAGACTTCTTTAGACCTTTTGAACCCTTTCCGATCTCTTTTGATCTTGGTGGTAAATTCTCGTAGGATTAGGAATCCTTAGAACGTGGTTAAGTTGCACTAGGACCAAGTGAAATGTCTCCTTAGGTGAAGGTTGAGTTTTAAGCTCATATCACTTATGTGATCCTCTTAAGTTTTGTTCCTTTCGAGAACCCTTACTAGGATCCCTCTTTCCTTTTGGAATCTTCGAATCTTTCTCTATCTTTCTTTCTTTTTGAGGTTTTAATGCTTTCGTAATGCTACATTTGGTTCAAATCACTTCCTTGTAACTTGGTGTTATGCAAAATGAGTAAACGATTTTGTCACGTTTCTACATATCATGTTATATCATTTTTTTTTGTTGTTCTAAGAATTCTGTAAATTTTCAGCCACATAGAAAGTTGTCTTATCTACAATTTCTCTCTTTACATCAATTTAGTTTTCAATATGGATTGTTCACAAATTGTTTAACAAGGAGGGGTACTCTGTTCAGAAAATTCTGCAGCGGTACTCTTACTTATAGTTCTGTTTTGAATAAGCTAAACACCTCCAAATGACTTGTATTTTTGGTATGTTGTAGAAAACATCCTGCACTATAATTTTTGTTTTGGAACCAAGTGCAAATTCGTTTTGGTTTGAGCACAATCTGCAACACATGACAGTTGATGAAGTCCTGAAAAATTTTGACAGCTTATTGCAGAGATGAAAAAGAATTATTTTGACCGACCTCGGCTTCCCAAAAATTTTGATTTTTGAGCATCATATGTAAAACTTATATACTCACAGATTTTCTCTTTGCCTCATGTTCAAAATCAGCTCTGTTTGTTTTGTGCAAATCAATTATTTCATGACTTATGTATGCACCCGAATTTCTCAAAACCATTTAAGTCCTCCGGCCAAGAAAGGGTAGATGTCTTTCTTTCACCCCACAGAGGTTATAGTGTAGCAGGTTATAGGAGATGAGAATACTTTGATTTATCTGATTCTTAAGCTAGTTGTTACCCAGGATAAGAAGTTTGGTAGGTAGAGACTAGGTGTTGTCGTTATAGTGTTCCTCGATGGCAAGATACGATTAAGTGGTGATTTTCCAATCTTATGTCTTCATTAATAAGATCCTCTTTTATAATCATCTAGTTTCCTACTTGGTTATCCCGATTTCAACGCTTTGTCCATCCATACTAATGGTAACACATGCTCTGGTTAAATCCTCCATTTGAAACTTCAAACTCGGTAAAAGTCCCTTATTACGAAGTTTTGTTTTTCAAGTGTGTACACTTTTTTGATGTGCCTTATTTTTTTTAAAGATGTTTTCATCATGTCAAATGCTTTATTTAACAAAAAAAATAAATTATGTTTACCAAAAATCTTTCGTTTTCTCTTTTCGCTATCGCTTGGTTTATGTTTACCAAAATTCTTTGGCCTTGCTTTGCTCGAGATGGGTTTCACACGAACTCCATATGCAAATTTTATCTTTTCCAAGTACTTCTTACTCGTTTCAATTATTAGTGTTAAAGGTCTCATACTTTGGCACATAGTTTTCAACATCCTCGTGTTTGGTTTTATCCAACATGAGTGAATGCTTTTGTTTCCGTGTTTTCCTTTCCGGTTAAACCACTTACCATGCTCTAAAAATTCTGGAAATTTTCCACAATATAGACCGAAGTCTTTTCTACAATTTATATTTTTACACCAACTCGATAATTGTTATGGATTGTTCATAAAATTCATGTTTATGCCAGACACTCTGTCCAGAAAATCTGCAGCAGCACCTTCAATTTTTCTTCTGTTTTGAACAGGTTAAACACCCTCAAATGACCTGAATTTTTGATATGTTGCAGACAAAACTTTTATCTACAATTTTCATTTTGGAATTAAGTTCAGATTCTTTTTCGTTTGATCTTGATTTGCAATTCAACTCAGTGTTTATTAATCTGAAAATTCTGACAGCTTGTACAATCGTCAGAAATAACTGTTTTTGACCGACCTTATCTCATTCAAAAATTCCAATATTTTTATATCACCTGGGAAACTCCGGTATCTAAATCTTTTCTCTTTGGATCGTGCTCAAATTCCTCTTCATTTGTTCTGTACAAATTGATAATGTCAGATCCGGAGTAAATATCTTACACATCAACCGAAAAGGAATCCTCACCTCTTTGACTTAGGGTTTGGACTAAGAGGGTAGCAAGTTACGATTGTTTTGTTTAGGAGTTCCCTGAAGTTTGATCTCCTTCTGAGTTAAACCTTTTAGTAAGAGTTTGTAAAACTAACGTTATAATTTCTTTTGCAGTTTTAAACAAGAACCAATATGCTATCCTCAAGCATGCCATGTTTGATGTTCAGACCCTTTTCGTGCCCTTTTATAATTATACCTTTTCTGGTGATGTATTTCTCATGTAATCCCTCATTTGAGATCTTTAAACTCAACAAATCATTTTCACATGTTGTCATGAATTACCTCAGAAATATGTCTCTAAAAGCGTTTCTTCTGAACAAGTTCTTACCTTCATACTTTTCAAATCAAGAAACAAGTTCTCTTCAAAATTCTACATTATTGCACTTCCATCTTTCTTTTCAAATTCAAATTTGACCAAGCCTTCTGATGTCAGAACATTTTTTTTTACTTGTGTTCATTCTCAGCTTCCCTCCTAAGGGTAGTGTCGATGTTGTAACTATTTCACCTAATGCTGCCTGTTCTTTTAAGGTATGCATATCTCCTTTTGCCGGTTGAATTTTTAAGCCTACCATGACATTCCTTTTCAGTTACTTATCTTTAACCTTCTAGCAATTTATGCTAAACTAGTTTCAAGCAGAAGGTAGACCTTTTCAAGATGCCTTCTGAACCTATCTAGCCAACCAACATTTGAACTCCAAAACTACTATTGAATTTCAATCCAGATTAATGTACCTCGTACCATTCAGTTTTAACTCTCTTTCAGGCCATTTAGAGCCATTAACCGCCAGATATGCCTTTTGATTTTTCCATCCTCTGTTTGGCGTTTCTATTCCAATTTTGTTACACCGGTTGAAAGTCTATTTTATTTAACCTTGAGCATTTATTCCTTGGAAGTGTACTATTCCTCTCGAGTAGTGCAACCTTGAATCTTTGATTTGAATCGTCAATAATCGTTTAAAATTCCTTTGAAACTTTGAATTAATTCTTGGAAATCAAACCTTATCCAGCAATTCTTAAGGGTCGTTTCCTCTTCACTTAAAAAAATCTTGCTTACCGCCTACTTATTCAAACTTTTGATATTCCCTTACAATTCCTTGAGGGAATTTCAATTTCTATTAAATCCTAAAATAATCTCTCTTTGACTTACTAAACTTGGACACTTCTTGACAAGTGTTTATTTTATTCTAAGACCTTTTGGTGTGCTCGTTTTGTCTCCATGGCTCCTTCACGTTGAGATTCTTGCTCTCTTTGATTTCTTTTTATTTTATTTTATCCTTCTGGTGCTCGACCTTGCGCCTTTACTTTGTTTTTCTATTGTGTGATGTTTCCTTTAACGTCTCCACTTCCTAAAGGTCTATATGAAAACTTATTACCATCCTTTCAAGTTACCTCTGAAGTCTTTGCGTACCAATCAGATCTTGCGAATTTCTCTCTCAAAAAAAAACTGCAAGGTGTCCTTTTGTTTTCCTTTTTGTGGCTACCCCTTGTATTATGATACAATGTCTCATTATTCAGTTTGGAACCACCTTCAACTTTTCCCCATCACGAAATGATCTTGTTTTTCATGTAACCCAAGCAAACTTTCTTATTTCAAGTGCATTGTATCATTCCTTGGCTTACCTAGTTGACATACCACCCTGATACTCAACTTGTCACTTTTCAACTTCTTTTATTTTCCAAGCTAACCTCAATTGGCACGAGGATTGGATCAGACTATCAGAGGGAAAGTATGGCAATGCATGTTCTCCACCCACAGGGAGTCTCAGAAGTCCTTCAGCTGGGATCCTTGGAGTTCTTCAGCAAGCTTGTGGTTCCATGACTGAAGTTGATATCAAAAGAAGTCAAGTGTGCCAGAAGTGTGGTTTCGGCCGTGAAGATTCAGCCTTCCGGGTATAGGGCAGCAGGAGCAAGCAAAGAGTGTTGAACCGATGATTGTAAGATTCGAGGCAGTTGATGAGTTAGTGAAGGAACAAGATGAAGATCCAGTTTCTTCCGGTTACAAGTGAGTGGCTGGAGCCCAACCAACCATTGGTCATGAGTTAGATGAAGATGGCAATAGTTGGCATCGGAATCAGCTTTGGGATTCCGAGTGCGGAAGATTGGGAAGGACAATAAAGAATGGAAACCTTGAGATGGCAATTGCGCCTCCTCTCGGAGCGACCAAGAAGTACAAGAATTGGAGCAATCTCGCTTTGCGATCTTTCATGAAGATAGAGATAGAAGAACACGAGTTTACGGGATGAAGTGGGCGACAACGAATCACGAGACCGGATTTGATACTGACAAATCAACGAGGAGATTGAAGTGGATCGTCGCAACCTCAAGTTGGCTCAAGACATGCAAAAGAGTTGGGAAGATGGAAGAAGGCGAAGACTCGTAAGAGTTAGAAGGCGAAGCGCCGCAAATTCCCAGAGTTCAAGTACCTCTCGGTTACAATCGAGTTTCGAGGATGAAACTCCTCTTAAGGAAGGAATGTAACATCCCGACTTTTCATAAAAGGGTAAAATAGTCATTGGGTGTATTTACTACGACCTAATTATTATTTGTCCCATTTATTGAATTAAAAGGAATTAATTAAAGGATTTAGTTTTATTAATTATAAAGGATTTAATTATTGGCTATAAAAAGAAGATAATCCCTTTTATGTTTCACGGCGTAATTCGAAAAAAAAAGAAGAACGCAGCAATGTATGGGAAAGCGAAATAAAAGGGAGAACCGTGTGATCAATCCGTTCATCTGTTCAAGATGCCGCAGAAGAGAAAAGTGATCAGCGCAAGGAGACGCAACTTTGGAAAATAACATCTCTCAATTTCGTAAGTTTTCAGTTTAGCCCTAGTTTTCGGTATTCGTAGAGTTCGATTCTTGAAATATTCGTATCTTTCAATCCGTAACTCTGTTTTTCAGCCATGAGTAGTCGAAACGATCGTCCTGGAGCGTAGATCATTCTAAAAATAGTTATGCAGCAGTTAATCGAGGTAATCTGCAGTTTATGGACTTTTTCAGTTTCGGTTTTCTGCAAAGAAATAGGATTTTAGGGTTTCTCGTTGATCAAATATGTTTTGGGGTTGAGGATCAACAGTTGTTGCAGTTGCTTGACGTTTTTCTTTCGGTTTTGCTGGAAATTAAGGTAAGAGGCTCTTCTTAATGAGTAATTATAATTTTATAACGATAGGTTGAGTTTTGGTGAGTCTTGGTGTTATTTGGTGATAGAATTCATGTTAAGTTGTAATTAATAAGATGGATATGTTTTGGTATATTTGTGTTGATTTTTTTAAATTTCTACCTTTTCGATTCAATAACATTAATTAAATATGAACAAGCTTCGATTGAATTTCTGATTCGTTCAGTTAAAACACCGAATGTACTCTTAAAGGGAGTTGAAGTTCGGATCCGTCGGAAGAGCATGAAAAGGCTTGTGCTTTGATGAACTAGAGTTCATCAATGTCTGTGTATTTGCTAGGACTTGTCCGTGTCTAGTGGTCTAGGAATGAGAGTAGTGTATGTGAGGGAGCTTACCTGAAAACACTTAGGTGGCTAGTTAATTCACAATAATAAATACATATGTGTAGATAAAAGCTAAAACGTCATTTATTCTCGGTTAGGCACTCTTTCATATCGGCGATGTGATACGTTCATAAAAGGTGAACAACGCTACTGGCCTTAAACGGCTGAAGGGTAGTGGAGGAAATTCATCGGACGTATATGCATACCGGGAGACCCGAGCTAATCGGTGCTAATCACCGTTAGTTAGCAAGTATATCTTGGTGATGAGCGCCATGCGTAGTGTCCTTGAGTGATGACGTAACCAAGATAAGCTAAGCTAGAAATGTTTAGTCATGACATGTCGATGGGCATGGATTGAACCCTAGATTGAGTCGATCTCATAAAGAAAATTTAATAATCATAATAATAACCCTTCGTTGTACAACTTAGTTATTCATTAGCTTCTCACTTTTACTAAGTACTTTGTACTTACCTCCTTTGCATTTTCTTTTGTATGCATTGTGGGGTGAGAAGACGAACAGGTTGATCAGGTAGATGACGACTTTTAAAGGCTTTGAAGTCTTGACGAAGTTTCTAGTTCATTTTCTTTGTAAAGGTTGTACTAGACTAGTTGTATTTATTTTCTTAGACTTATTGTATTTCTACTTTTAAGACCTCGTATTGTATAAGTCTTTGTGTTTTTCATCGTTGTCATTTAACTATCCATCTTTAGCATGGTTACTTTCTATTCATAGTAGCATTTATGTTTTACCCGAGTCTTTTTAGCTTCCGTTTGCTTTTATTTGATACGACGACGTAGAGGCTTGCGTATAATGTTAGATTTATTTAATGCTATACGCGCCGAACGTTTCTCTTCCGGATAAGGGCTCGGTATCCGGGAGCGGGGCGTTACACTAATGATTCTGCTCCGGTATTCGTTTTGACTCAGCCACCATTTCCCGAGCTAAGTACCATTTCTTTTCTTTATTATTAGTCATTGGGGACAATGTCTATAATAAGTGGGGGGTAGGCGTCTTAGCTGGATAACTTAGCTGGATAATCGGAAAAGGGAATATTTTTGAAAATTTTACACTGTTTTTAGCTTGCTATTTGCACGTTTTCGAGTAAGGAATCGTTAGAAAAGGACCCCAAGTTCAATTTGAAGTGAGCTATAGCATATTCAATTTAGTATGGAAGAACGAGCATATGTTATGTTGCGTGAAGTAGTAACTTATTAACTACTATTTTATCATTGCAATCAATATTTGAGCACATAATCTGTGTGAGAAGTGTTTAAGATTAGATGATGAGTTGTTTTAACCGGGAATCATTATTTGTCTGTCTATATACTTTAACAAATTGTTGTAAGACAAGGGAAGCAACTTGGATGACGAAATGTGACTGGGACAAACGGACTTGTGAGAGAAAGAGAAAAAAAGTGAGGAAATCTGCCAGAAAAAAATAAATTAAAAAAAAAAGAAAAAGAAAATATAGAAATGCAATAAAGACAGTGAGGGAAGCGAACTCGTGTACAAAAGGGCACGACCCTCGCATGAAAAGAAACAAACGAGGACTTAAGAGCGATGCTCAGTCCTCGATTCCGCCTGAACCAATTACGGTACCATGTTGTGTAACCAAGTCTGAAGACAAGATGAGCGAGTGTATGCACAAGCAAGTTAAGATTGTGTGGTTAATGCAACTTGATTCTTCTCACGAACGCGCTATCACAACAGATTCATCACACGACACATTGATGCGTGATAAGTTGTGATTAATGGGGAGCTTATGGATTGTGGCTTGATGTATGTTTCTGCCGGAAATCTTTATTGAATATGTGATAGTTGATGGGTATTTGTTCTTAGAGGTACATTCCGCCTTGCTACTCTGCTCTCGGACGAGCAGAAGGCTAATGGGGGTAGTTGATGACGGTTAAAATAGTTTGTCCTACAGCATCAATATTCTATCCATTATGAGCTATAAATAGTTGTTTCGACCTATAAATATGAACCATTTACGTTGAATATCATATGTCGGGATCATGAGTCGAGAAATCTGCACTTAGCATTTATTTTCTCTATTTCGATAATATTTCATGCGTTATTTGAAGATTTTCAGGATAGGGAATAATGGGCTGAGCATGATGGACGAATCTGGAGTGGACTGAACGAAAAGAATGTGCCTAGGGTATTCTAGAAGCATCCAAGCTAAGTCAGTTGAAGAAAAAAGACAAAATTACCCTCGGTAACCCGAGGATGGCCACCGAATTACCGAGGTCCCAGAAGCTTCCGAAATGCATTTTTTTGGATGAGGGGTCGAACTAGATGATTCTTAGTCGGTTTAGATAGCTATAAATAAGAGGTTTCGCCTCAGAACACAAGTGTGTACAATTTTTGAGACAAGCATTATGCAATAAAAGTTCTTTGTTCTTTATTTTATTTATTTTATGAGTTCTGGTCGGAGAGACGACGGAGTCGCTGCTTAGGGAGAGATCCTAAGGAGATCTACGCTCGTTTTTGAGGGTGTGATTTTTTGTCTTTTCCAAGATGTAGATCTATCGTCGTTATATTCGAATAGTATGTTTTAATTGCTTATTTAGTTTTATTATGTAGTAGTTAGTTTATTTTACCCCATGTGTTATAGATCTGATTCGTTGGTGAAGAAATCATGAAATAGTAGTTGCGTTCTTCAGATCTGCGACGGTCTATATCGCTAGATCTAGATACCTAGTAAATTACTAATTCATGATAATCGGCGCCAGCTACGTTGATCGATAGATTTAATTTACATATTTTTAGCCTGATCAACTATTTGCATGTCATCGTATATTAACATGAAGGACTGTTAGTGAAGTGTTAATTAGGACAATATCTTGATGGACCCTAGGAACGTGCTGGTCAATGTCAACAGCTGTCTATGCGGGTTTGTGGTATGAGTTAGCGCTCAATATCGGCAGCTCTAGATCTTTATGCGTATGGGCTATTACGGACCAATTAATGAGGGTAGCTTCCGTATTGATTGTCTACTGCCATTATCGGAGTAGATAGGGTTAGGAGTTGTACCCGTAGCTGAACAATGAATAAATTCACCAATGGGGAGGACTGTTGCATGTGTGGGGGGAATAACTAATTACTCATAATTGAACTAATACCTTAGAAACTCTAGTTGGTGGAACTTGCATAATCTTGCTAGTTTATTGTTACCAATTTTACTACTGTCTATATTATAGTTGGTCGTAGACCGTTATCGTGACAACTCAATCTTGATAATTAGACGTTCTTACGAGTCTCTGTGGGATTTGACCTTGACTCACCAGTACTCTACTACGATAGACCTAGTCCTACTGCTAGTAAGTACTTTGCACGCGATCATGTGGCAAGGAAGGTCACACAATTGAAAAATGCTATAAGAAGTATGGCTTCCCTAATGGATCTAAAGGCAGAGGAAAAGGTCAAATCCAGGCCAATAATGTTAGTTTGGATCCAGGCTTTGCTTCAAACATGGAGGATTCAACTATGAACTTTCATCCAAGCCTTGATGCACAGAAACCAGAACCTATGCACTCTAGTTCCAACACAATGAATAAGTCTCAATATGATCATATCATGGACATGTTAAGGCTGGTACAAATCACAGACACATCTGGATCAGGACAACCAATGGCACTTACTACAAATGTTCATACCGCAGCAACCTCATCAGGTACTATCTATGATTAGATAGTGGACTCAGGTGCCAC
Organism: Gentiana macrophylla; assembly: GCA_026214975.1. Lineage (NCBI taxonomy): Eukaryota > Viridiplantae > Streptophyta > Magnoliopsida > Gentianales > Gentianaceae > Gentiana > Gentiana macrophylla. Next base: position 23,511,614 of record CM047805.1, read on the forward strand.
TGATCATGTTATCTATTCAGTATCTTTAATGATTAATGTCAAATCAGTGGCAGGTGTCAATGTAACTTTACCTAATTAAGCACACACTCCAGTCACACACATAGGACAAGTTATGATCAACAAATATTTGATCCTAGATCAAGTTCTATGTGTCCCTGAGTTCACTTACAATTTAATGTCTGTTAGAAGATTAACTCATGATGAATGATATTCTTTGTCTTTTGGAGCTAACAGTTGCATTGTGCAGGACAATATCTTGAAGAAAATGATTGGTTCAACTAGTTTGGTATAAGACTTGTACATTTTGAGATCTAATCCTACTAATATTACTCATGTACCACCAGTCACCTGTCAATCTACTGTGTTACCTGCTTCTATGTTATGGCATTACAGGCTTGGTCATCCTTTTAGACAAAGACTGCAAAATTTACATAAATCTGTCCATGATATTCAAGCATGTTTCTGATTGTCATATTTGTCCATTAGCCAAACAAAAGAGGCATAGTTTTCCCTACAGTATTTCTGTTTCTGTTGATGTATTTGATTTACTACATGTTGACATATAGGGTCCTAATACTTTTTCTACATATAATGGTGAATATTACATTTTGACTATTGTTGATGATCATTCAAGATTTCTTTGGGTTCACTTAATGAAAACTAAATCTGAAACTTGGCCACTGCAACAAACATTTTGTAATGCTGTGTTCACTCAGTTCAAAAATCCTATAAAAAAGATAAGGCCTGACAATGGGCTTGAGTTTAAAATGAATGCTTTCTATGCTCAAAAGGGCATTATACATGAAACCTCTTGTGTACACACACCACAACAAAATGGTGTGGTACAAAGAAATCATCAACACTTGTTGAATGTAGCAAGGGCACTTAGATTTCAGTCTGGTTTTCCTATGTTTTTTTTGGGGTTTATGTGTTAAGCATGCTGTAATGTTAATCAATATCACCCTTACACCTTTATTGCAAAAACAAGCACCATATTTTACCTTGTATGGCAAACAACCTATTTATGCAGACTTGAAAGTTTTTGGATGTTTAGCATATGCCGGTACGATTTCTCAAGGCAGAGGCAAATTTGACAGTAGGAGTAGGAAGTGTGCTTGCATAGGCACTCCTTCACATACAAAGGGTTATACTCTACTTGATCTCCAAACCAGGGAGTTTTTAACATCTAGAGATGTGATTTTTCATGAATATTATTTCCTTTTTCTGACAAATGATTGTCCTCTTAATACTGATTTTGTCTTACCTATTCCTAGCTTCGAAAATGTCACCTCTGACATGCTACATACAACTCCTATAATAGAAGATTTACATGCTCATGCTGGAGATGAGGAACATGGAGATACACCATTGTATGCTGGAGATGCAGACTATGATGCATCTTAACATCTGCCAAATCCTAATCCTGATCAACAGTTGAGGAGGTCCACAAGAGAAAGAAAGCTTCCTACTCGTTTGCAGGACTATCAGACAATCATAGGAGCCACTACAACCACACCTCATACACTTGACAAACTTCTATACTATGATAACTTATCTACTTCCTATAAGACTTTCTCATGCAACCTATCTACTGATCAAGAACCCGGGAACTACACTGAGGCTGCTACAGATGATAATTGGCAAAAGGCAATGCAGGAAGAACTAACATCACTTCACAAAACTAATACATGGTCTATTGTCCCACTACCTAAAGGCAAAATGCCAATAGGTTGCAAGTGGGTATATAGAATCAAGAGGAAAGCAGATGGCACTATTGATAGATATAAGGCAAGACCTGTTGCCAAGGGCTATACACAGACATATGGTATAGATTCTTAGAAACCTTCTCACCACTAGAAAAAATGTCTACAATCAGATTATTCCTTAGTTTAGCCTCTTTTATCGAAATGGCATTTACATCAAATGGATGTAAACACAATATTCCTTCATGGAGATTTGGATGAAGAAGTCTACATGAGGCCTCTACCTGGACTTCCTATTTCAGACAAGAATCGTGTTGTAAGCTCACAAAATCCCTATATGGTTTAAGGTAGGCCAGTAGGCAATGGAATGCCAAACTAACTAAAGCACTCACACAAGAAGGATATATTCAATCTAAACATGATCATTGACTCTTCACAAAAGGGCAAGGTCCTACATTCATTGCTTTCTTACTCTATGTGGATGATATAGTGGTAGCAAGTTCAAATACGACAGAGATTCAGAAACTTAAAACCTATTACACCAGGCTTTCACCATCAAAGATCTAGGGCAACTAAAGTGTTTCCTAGGATATGAAATTGCAAGATCAGAGTCTGGTATATCAATGAATCAAGAAAGTATTGCTTGGATCTACTGACAGAATTTGGCTATCTAGGAGCAAAACCTTCCAACATTCATATGGATCCTAAGACAAAATTAGAAGCAACGGACTCTCCATTCTAAAAAGACAACAAGTATTACAGAAGCTTGGTTGGTAAGCTTCTATACCTAAGCAACACTAGACCAGACATTGCTTTTCATGTTCATCAATTAAGCCGGTTTTTAGATGCTCCTACAAAAAATCACTTGGTTGCAGCTCACAAACTGTTAAGGTTCCTTAAAAGAGCTCCTGGCGAAGGTTTATTCTTTCCATCCACTGGTGATCCTGTCTTAAAAGCATTCAGTGACTCAGATTGGGTAGGCTGCACTAAACCTAGAAGATCAATTAGTGGATAGACAGTTTTCCTTGGGGATTCCTTGATCTCTTTGAAAAGCAAACTATTGACAGTAGAAGTAGTTCAGAGGCTGAGTACAAGGCAATGGCCTTGACAGCCTGTGAGATTCAGTGGATTTTCTTTACCTCCTATCATATTTTCAGATCCCATATACACAGGTAGTTCCTTTATTCTGTGACAATAAAAGTGCTACTTACATTGTAGGATATCCAGTTTTTCATAAGAGGACTAAACACATTGAAATTGATTGCCATTTTGTGAGAGAAAAGTATCAAGAGAAGGTTTTAGTCCCCATGCCAGTCAGAACTGAAGATAATCTGGCTGATATCTTAACTAAACCAGTGGAGAAGGACACATTTACTAGACTCTGGCCTAAATACCCTACTAAGAACATCTTTGCACCTAATGCCATGGCATGATGATCAAGTTGATGCCAAGCTGCACTTATCCCTAATTGCAGCTTGAGGGGGGTGTTGAACTTCATGGCATGATGATTAAGCTGATGCAAATGCTCCAAGTCATGATCAAGCTTCTAAACTGAAAATTCACTTAGGCATATTGTCGAACACTTGTGTAGAAAGACGGTTGAGTTTGTTGGGAATCAATTAAACCGTTGCAACAAACTAAACTGCCAATTGTGTGTTTAGATGATCTATATATATAGGATGTACTATGGTTCTCTAAATTCTGTAAAATGAATTTTCCTGCTTTTTCTGAATTTGAATTTCTGGTTCATCTTCTTCACTAGTTCATCATCCTGTTTTCTGGGTTTTTTGTTTTGTTCTTTTTTCAACACAAACAATCGACATAAACAGAGAACTCTAAGTCTTAGGGCATTAGTAGCAGATGCACCACATTTTATCCCCAAAATAATATAAAATAATACATACGCCTATTTTACAACATCCCAATTCAAGACACTCCACAGCAGCATCCCTATCCTTTTATCCCTATAACATTTCAAATACTATTAAATTATATATATTCTACTTCACAACTCTATTAATACATATTAAATATTTGTTATTTCGCTCTAGCAGTATCCCTATCTTTATCCCTATAATTTTTTATAATTAAATATGTTTAGGGACGTAAATAGTGCATCATCAAATGTTAGGATGCACTGTTCATATCCCTAAAATTAAATAGGGATAGAGTCTCTACTGTGGGAGCTATTTGGGGTAAACTCTATTTTTTATCTTTATTTTTAGGATACGGCACCATATAGGGTTTCTGTTACAAATGCCCTATAACGTTGAACGCAAAACCGTGTATCTATCAAAGTTGGTTACCTCAAATACATGTGTAGCCAAACACATTATACAAAAAGATCAAAACAAAATAATGAAGCTAAACTCCAAATTATCACCGACAAACCAACATTTAAGACTACAGTTTCTTCACAATATGATTAGCAAGTAGCAACACAAAGCTATTACTTGCTTTGGCTTCTAGTTAAATATTATGGAGCCCATATTATATATATATATATATATATATATATATATATATATATATATATATATATATATATATATATATATATATATCAAGCACACTCACTACAATAATGCATGTCCGAAAGTTAAAATTCAGAATGATTCCATCAAAAAAAAAAAAAAAAAAAAGTTCAGAATGCAATGCTCTACCCCATTGAAAATTCATTAAAACATCAGTGTGGGAGCAAGAACGGCAGCATGGTTTTGACATGAGTGTCGAAATTTGTCAATTTTTCTTTCAGTATCATATATATATTTCATTTTGTATACGTGTAATTATGGGAAAATAGATAAAAATATGAGGCCATTGTATAAAATAAGATAACATATATATATATATATATATATATATATATATATATATATATATATATATATATATATATATATATATAAATCTACTATGTATACACAATTTTTTTATTTTAGAGGATCGACAAAGACTACTTGATATAGGGTGGACTGTGAGCCGCCCGTGAGGAAGTATATATGGAATTTCAGTTTAGCAAATAATGGCAAAAGGCACCAATGACAATTATCAATTTATGGGTAAGATTAATCTTTTGAGGTGCTGTAAGAAATCAAAGATGAAGACTCATTTTAATAAGGTTTACTGTTTTCACAAGATTTTATGTTATGATTTATTTTTAACACTCTTAAATTTATATCCGTCCCTATCATCTATAATAATCGAAAAAATTGACATACGTTTTGTAACGCCCCGCTCCCGGATACCGAGCCTTTATCCGGAAGAGAAAGTTCGGCGCGTATAGTATTAAATAAATCTAATATTATACGCAAGCCTCTACGTCGTCGTATCAAATAAAAGCAAACGGAAGCTAAAAGGACTCGGGTAAAAACATAAATGCTATTAAGAATAGATACAACCATACTAGAGATGGATAGTTAAAATTACAACGACGAAAAACCCAAAGACCTAAACAATACGAGGTCTTAAAAGTAGAAGTACAACAAGTCTAAGAAAAGAAATACAACCTGCACTAGTACAACCTTTACAAAGAAAATAAACTAGAAGTTTCACAAGACTTCAATGTCTTCAAAAGTCGCCATCTACACTTGGTCAACTCTGTTTCGCCTCTCTCACCCCACAACGCATACAAAAGAAAACGCAAAGGAGGTAAGTATATTCTCATATTATTATATCAATAGACACTTATTGACTCGACACTTTGAAAATAAGTTATATCTATAATAAATAGAGTTCAGATTCGGATTTATGGTGGCGTAATTCCGGAACTAATGAGTTGAGTAGAAATATTTTGTTCGATGATTATTTTATTCAATTATTGTAACTACTGGTTATAGGTCCATGGTCCCCAGGTTGGCTCCTAACACGCGAGTGATTCTCGTATTTTGGAGCATCGAGAATAAATCAAATATTTGGTCTATTTAATGAATATGCGGATATTATTTATTCGGTAAATAATATGTGATATAGAAAAGAAATTTTCTATTATCTCAAATGACATAAAAATGGCACCATATTATTTGGTTTTGGGAAAAGAAATTTTCTCATAATTAATTATAACGTGGATAGTGTAATTATTTATGTGTTAAATAATTATAAATAATAAATTAGTTTTCTTATTGGATAATAGGAAATTTGTTTCCTATTGGATAAGGTTTTTATTTTCCTAAAAGGAAAAGATAAATTTGTGTGTAAAAGATAAACTCACAAATTATTAGTTATTTTCCTATTAAAAAGAGGGTTTCTCCCAACGCAAAATTGGATGAATCCAACGCCAATTTTAAAGAAAAGGGACGCCACCCTTTTGTGAGAAAAAGAGAGATATTTTGTTTTCTTGTCTTAGCCATTGGGAAGAAGAAAACTAGGTTTTTCTTGAAGGCATATTCGAGGAGGTTCGAATGCGGGATCAACGTCCACCAGTCGTTGCTTGGAGATACAACTCGGAAGATCACGACTTCTCTCCGGTTGGGTAAATCTACTAACCTTCTTGTAGATTATTAATTATTATGTGAATCATATCGTGGTAAAATCGAAAAACGAATTTTAATTCGTTGCTTCCGTTGTGCATGATTGAGTGTCTCGATCGGTGCTGTGAATCAGATCTGATGATCCAATTATGGATCGGATCTAGATTCGGGTTTCAGTATATCCAGCATAATGAAATAGGAGTATATCCTTGAACCCCCCGGTTGATACATCCTAGTGGTCCTTGAATTTCTGATATTCCGTACGTCAGACCGCCCTCAGCTCGCCGGAAAAGTCTCTATCGGCAAGATGCCGAGCATGCCTGCGGCAGATCAAATAGTACGAGTTATTGTGTGTCAGAGACAGTTTGCCACCCACTTTTCAGAGCACTTTTTGTCTTTTAGCGTAAAAGCGAATCAGATAGTACGATATGGTTGGTGGCAAGGACAGATCCATAGGGCCGACCAGTATGGGTCCGGCTAGAATGAGCACTCCAAGCTCTCCAAGTTATAAGCTCTCTAAACTCTCCAAGTTGTGAGCTATAGAGCTCTCCAAAATGAGCTCTCCAGATATGAGCTCACCAAAGTGAGCTCGCCAGATATGAGCTCGCCAAATATGGGGCCGACCAGAATGAGTCCACCCAGATGGGGCGACCAGAATGAGTCTGACCAGAAGGGGGGCCGACCAGAATGAGTCCGACCAGAATGGGGGCCGACTAGAATGAGTCCGCCCAGAAGGGGACCACCAAGAATGAGTCCACCCAGTATAAGGCCGACATCAATGTGCTCTCCAGATATAAGGCTTCCAAGTTATGAGTCCGCCCAGAATGAGGCCGCCAAGAAGGGGGCCGCCAGATACAAGCTCTTCATCTCTTCATATACGAGCTCTTCAGCTCTTCAGAGTTATGAACTCTAAAGCCCTTCAAGTTATGAGCCCACCAAGAAAGTGGTCGACTAAAATGAGGCCGCCAAGAACGAGGCCACCAATCCGAGCCTGCCAAAACGATTTCTCAAGATCTCCAACAGCGAGCTCTCATTGCAAACTTTCCAGACAAGTTGCTTGCGATTTCAAACAAAGAGGGCCACATATTTGAAATCTCGAGACAAACACCAAGTTTTAGATCTCGACATCTATTTCAATCAAGCTCACCGCAAAACACCCTCAATCTTGCTTGAAAAAAGGGGGCCGCACATCGGACTTTTCGATTCAGTCATCGTGCTCATCATAAACAAGTAAGACTTTCAGTCCAAGTATTTTTAGCACATGAATATATATGTACAGATACATCGGGCCCAGATAGCGGACTCAAAAAAGATGAGATTACAAAATTTATTACAGAAATATATCAGCGTGGAAATCAAGATGCTAAAATCACGGACTTTCTTAAACGAACGAATCCGGAATCGGATCTTTATTGAATTCGCAAACAAAACAAGAAAAATGTGAAAAGCATGCAAAAATTCTTCGATGTCCTAAATAGAAGGGAATACAGATGATTTTGGCTTCAAAATGGTCGTGAACCACCTCCGGCTATTCACCATGTCGTCGGCATCAGAAATAGCTTTCTGAAATAGGGTCCTGCATGCAATACGGACATCGGAGCCAAAAGTTACTACCGAAATACCAGCACATGTCCAAACGCTCCCTTTTTGAGCTCTCCAAAAACGAGCTCTTAAGCTCTCCCAACTTGAGCTCTCCGGATATAAGCCACCAGATGTGAGGCCGCCAGACGCGAGCTCTTTTATTATAAGCTCTTTATCAACGAGCTCCCTTATTATGAGTTCTCCAACAACGAGCTCTCTATTTACAATCTCTCCAGATAAGTTACTCGCGACCTCAATCTTGTCCAAAACAAGGGGCCGAGAATGGAAATTTTCAAACGGGCATATGATTGCGTAGACTTAACTCTTTTCAACCAAGTTCGCCCTCAATCTTGTTTGAAACAAGGGGGCCACAGGTGGAAATTTTCAAACAAAGAGGAATGACCCAAATTCGACATTTGTTTCAACCAAGCTCGCAGTGGCCTTGCTTGAAACAAGGGGGCCGTATGCCTGCATATACTGGCTAGCGGACCCGAACTATGGACTCGAAAGATGGGAATATTTCGAGCAAAAATAATGATGTAAACTCAAAAACACTTGGAAAAATCATTTCAAGAAGCAAAGCAAATAAGCAAGTTACGAGCTCTCAAGACACAAACTAACATCGGGTTTTATTTCTACAACTTAAATGATTACACTTACTCATATTTGGAACTCTCTCGTCCTAAAGTGGCGGGACGAGCTATCTCATGTTGGAACTCACCTTACCGGATATGGAGGGGCAAACTATCTTATTTTTGGAACTCTCTCTACCAAAAATGGCGGGACGAGCTTTCTTATTTTTGGAACACACCAGAGATCAACTCGTCATCAAATGGGTTTTCTCTTCACCAACAACAAGTCCGTCCGCTTAATAGCACGGCACAAAAAGGCTTAAGGCTCTCCGCCCGTCATAGACCGCAAAAGGTCAAGGCTATCCGCCTCATACCACCTCCAAATGGCTAGCTAATACTATTCACCCAAAAAAGTCATCATACAAAGTTAAGGCTATCCACCAAATTATGACTTCAAATCGGCTAGGGACCAAAGATCCTGAAACGCCAAATCATATGAAGTTAAGGCTATCCGCCCAATTATAACTTCGAACCGGCTAGGGACCAAAGATCCTGAAATGCCAAATCCGCCCAATTATAACTTCGAACCGGCTAGGGACCAAAGATCCTTAAACGCCAAATCATATGAAGTTAAGGCTATCCGCCCAATTATAACTTCGAACCGGCTAAGGACCAAAGATCCTAAAATGCCAAATCATATGAAGTTAAGGCTATCCGCCCAATTATGACTTCGAACCGGCTAGGGACCAAAGATCCTGAAACACCAAATCATACAAAGTTAAGGCTATCCGCCCAATTATCGCTTCAAATCGGCTAGAGGCTAAGAGGCCAAATAAGCCAAATCATATGAAGTCAAGGCACTTCACCCAAATATAACTTCAAATGGATAAGGCTATCCGCCCATTAAAACCCCTAAAAAGGCAAAGGCTATTTGGAACTCGCCTTCGAGCGAGCCTTCTATAAGACCGACTTCAGCTCAGCATCATATTTGAAACTTGCCTTCGAACAAGCATTTTATATGACCAACTTAATCTTGGCATCATATTTGGAATTCGCCTTCGAGCGAGCATTTTACAAGACCGACCTAATCTCGGCACCATATTTGGAACTCACCCTCGAGCGGGCATTTTATAAGACCGACCTAAGCTCGGTATCATATTTGGATCTCGCCCTCGAGCAAGCATTTTATAAGACCGACCTAAGCTCGGCATCATATTTGGAACTCGCCTTCGAGCAGGAATTTTATATGACCGACCTAAGCTCGGCATCATATTTGGAACTCGCCCTCGAGCGAGCATTTTATAAGACCGACCTAAGCTCGGCATCATATTTAGAACTCGCCTTCGAGCGAGCACTTTATAAGACCGGCTTCAACTCGGCATCATATTTGGAACTCGCCTTCAAGCGAGCATTTCATAAGACCGACTTCAGCTCGGCATCATATATGGAACTCACTCTCGATTGAGCCTTATATAAGATCAAAGGATCCTAAGCCACCAAAGGCTAAGTCGATTCACGACGCTAAACATACAAAAATTAAAGTCAATTCAGGGCCCAAGCCACAAGAGGTGAAGTCGATCAACGACACAATCAACAAAAAGACCTACTCTGAGTACGGCATTTAGGCAAAGCTAACAGGCGATTCACCATAATAGTGAGCCGTCACGGTATTTTAGGGAAACAGATCCGCGAACAAATATTATTCCCCGCCTAACATTTCAAGAAAATGCTTAAGGCGCGGAGTAGAAGGCCATTGATATGCCTAAATCGTAATTCAGCCCACGGATCCTTATTCGGGTCCATCCGACCCTTAAAATAGTGGACAAAGCCACCGGGCACCACAGTCTGTGAGCTCGCAAGATGCCGGCCCCGCTCCAAGCCCTTGGTCTTGTGCGGCGCTATCAAGCTAGGGGGCCAGCCCGCGAACCCTAGGTCAACAGGTCCGCCAGAGACCAGAGCCGCCAACATAAAGATAAGACAAGCTACGATCTCCAAGCCACAAATATCTCAAGCCGCAAGGCCTATCTCGAGGCCGCAAGTCCCTCAGTGAGTCCGCCAAAGCTCTCAGCAGACCGCTAGGCTCTCAGCAAACTGCTAGGCTGACAGCCTAACAACTTGCTAGTTATCATGCTCTTACCAGCATCTAGCTCCAAACCTCTATAAATACCCACATCATCTCCATCACAAGGTGAGAGGGGGACTTCATTCCCAGAACTGCGCATGGCTTGATCCCTTACAAAGGGTACGTAGGCAGCCTCTTTAGGCTCAGCTCATAAACATAAAAACACTCCCCCCATCTCGCTCTTGAAGACCTTCATCTTGATCTTAAGAACCACCACTTGCACCGCCGAGCACCGCCATTTTTATATCAACAAATAGCCAGATATCCACCGTTGAATCCACTCAATCAAATGTGATATCCACCGTTGAATCCACTCAATCAAAGCCAGATATTCGGCATCATCACCAATCAAATCAGAACTTTTCGCCTTCCAACAACACGCCTACCATTTGCTTCAACTGAGGCCGCAGTAGCCTCACCCTAAACAAGGAGGCCGTAAGTTGGAAATCCTCATACGTAACCGTGCGGATTTAGCATTTGTTTCAACAAGGTTGCAATCGGTCCTTGCTCGTAACAACAAGGGCGCAGTGGAATTTTCACATCGAATTTTTTCAAACAAGCCCACAGCAACCTCGCTTGAAACAAGGGGGCCGCGGGTTGGAATTTTCATGCAAGCTCCGAAGATCATCATCTGTTTCAATCAAGCTCACCATATCTCTACTTGAAACAAAAGGGCCACATAACGGAAATTTTAATTCAAAATTACTGGTTGGATTTTACATCGTTATCTTTAGCAACCTATGTGGTCAGTAACCCCAACCTCGCCAAAGTCAAGCGGGTCACACTTTGGGATTTTCAAAAGGCAGTTCAACTATAATTTTTGGCAAGCCCAATGTTTCTACCTCGCCGAAAATTAGGGGGCCACACATATATATACTACGAGCACTTTTGGAAAATAAACAGCAGACAAGATAGCAAATAAAGGAAAGTGCACTCAAAGGCCAAAAGCGGCCACATGTCAAAAAAATTACAAAACAACCGAAAGGGAATGATGAAATTGTTCAAGCGACAAAGCAAAGTTGAATTATTACAAGACAATTGAAATTGTCATGAAACAAAATATTACAATCTTCAATTCTGGCCGGGAGGAGTCAAGGTATGATCTCCAGTCAATTCAAGAAACTCATCGCCGCCTGATGTTCTGCGAAAGCACATGTGTGGTCCCTTGGTCGTGGAGGTCAAATTTACGTCATTAAAGGGTGGAGGATTGACAGGACCTTTACTAGTGCTATTACAATCCTTAACCGGCAGTGTACCGGGTCAAATTGTAGCGTAATATGGTGAGTTAGGTGTCGAATCCTCAGGGAAACGTGTGGTAATTCAGAGTGTGGCTAAACACCAAGAAGCTGTTATTAACTCAATTTAAGTCGCAATTTTTCCTTTTCCTTCTTAGTAACCGTAAAACAGTAAATAAATGCATAAAACTAAAACAGATATATATAGATACATAAATATATATAGGTACCAATACAATATATATAGGATATAAATACTAGTAATATTATTAGAAACTAGCCAAGAATATGTCACTGAATCAGTATCTCGTTTTAGTAGAAATAAATGTGCTTGATCTTTCCTTATTTTAAGGTTAATCAATTATATATAAACCGGTGTACTCCTAAGCTAGACAACTCCTCCTCACACGAGCGTATGAAATTGTCATACGCCAAAACCTCTCATCCCAATGTCATCCTCAAGCTCGGGAACTCCGCTTTGTCATACGGCCGGTATTTTGAGTATTGCTCAATTAAATGTGTGATTTTAACGTGATAATATCTTGAGTCCAATTTTCAATAAGATTTGTTTTTCTAGGACAAATCGCCTCGGTAGGAAATAGGATTCCGTTTGTCAGGCGGCCATTTTTACCCTCCGGTCTTTCTATTCGTGATCGCGTATCCTAACTTCTCTGGTCAGTTCATCATTAGGTTACGATTCTTGTTAAATCGAGTAGCTAATTCAATTTTAACTTTTCATTAAGCGCAAATAGAAAGAGATTCATTATAATTGATTTTAATTCAATTTTAACATAGTCATCATCTATTTCCCTAAAAATATAAAACTAATTCAATTTCATATCTTGGCTAGATATAGAGTTAGCCTAATATCATTATAACTAATATATAGATACTAATATAAATAAACAAACATAAATACATTAAAAAGTTACCAGATTACAATTGTAGCGTCAGAGCCGTATTCTCCGGAAATAACAACTCCTTTAGCAACAACAAGCCTTGATAATCCTTCTAAGTATTACACGAGACTTATACTACATTATTATTTCGTGCAATGCCTTTTACGGTATTTACATAACTAGAAACTAGATTAAGATAATATATATATATATATATATATATATATATATATATATATATAGTATGATATATATATATATATATATTGGTACACTCCCAACACATGCATATGAGCCGTATTTATAGGCCAAGGTAGTAGGCGGCGCGAGTCGGGTCTCAGACCGCACGGGCCGATCAAACAAAGGCAGATTCTTTGGTGTCGAGTCCATGTGCTTTGATTGCGAGAGATTCCGCTCGGGCCGGTCTTCTTTGGTTCGGGCCGGACTTTGAAAAATATCCGCCTTCGGTTTTCTCTCGCTTTGATCTTAATTCTTCGCTTTTCATCATACGCACTCAAAACAATCAAAAACACGAGCCACGATAATCTCACCACAAAACTATAAGTTTTACTAAAATTATAACGATAATATCTATTTATAACGATTTAGATTTTTATGAGTTTTTAGATATATTTTTATAGAATTTATACGATATTATCGTAAATACGATATAAAAAGTCATATAATATAGTATATTTTTATCATACATCAAGGATCCCAAACCTGCTCGACATCCCTCATCTGATCAGTAGTAATGTCGACAATATGATCATTTGAGTAGGGGATATCCGGATGAAGAGCCAACAGTTCAGGCCTCCGCTGGGACCAACCGACCCACTCGGCCATCTCCTCCAGACTGACAGTTGCTCGACCATGAGTTGACCAGAGGCAGCGGGCGAAGTGGCTAAAATCTTGGTCGAAGCTCGCCTCTTGAGTATCTTGAAAATCATCTAAAAGCTTATACTCAGCAATGGCCGCAGGACCAACCTCCTCAGCATCTTTTTTAGCAGCGGCAAGTTGCCCCTCTAAACTGGAGATCTTCTCTTGCGCGCCCTTGAGATCCTCTTCAGATTTTTTTGGCAACCTCTTCAGACTTCTTGGCGATCTCATTCACGCTCGCCACTCTCTACTGCAGTTGAACATCCAGCTCCTGACTCTTCTTGATGGCCTCCCTTAAGCGAACATTCTCATGTAAAGTGTTCGCGTGCTTGGCCTCGAGGTCTGTCTTTGCTTTATCAAAAATAGTGAGAGCAGCAGCAGCTTTTCTGAGTTCGGCCTTGCGTTTAGTGGCGGCCTTAATCACCTAGTGAATGTGAGTTCCAAGCTGAAACAAGGAAAAATGGTAAGCTCGCAGAAAAGGCGGAAATAACAAAAGAAAAATACAAGACATAAATAAGATTACCATAGCAAAGGCGAGCCCAAATTGGCCAGCGAGGTCATTAAGCTCGTCAGATTCATCCACAGCAGGAATCTCATCCTGAACTACAACAAGAGCAGTGATTCCTCTGCCAATCTCCATCTGAAACCCGGCCGGCGAGTCCCAAGTGAGGCTGTTGAGGGGAATTACATCAGCAATTGCCTTCTTTAGTAGGCTTGCCTTACTCATATCAATAGGACCCTGAGTGAACTCGGAGTCCAACCAGAGGGCCTCTTTGCCTTTGTAGCCGCGTGGCAAAGGTTCTTTAGGCCACACCGTTGTTTCCTCAACGATCCGGCACTTTCAGTTTCAGGCCGCATCATAGTCTCTTCGGCAGGTCAGCCCTCTGAGGGGGTAGAGCCCATGTCAGTTTCAGAAGCAACCATAGCCTTAGACTTCTCAGCGGCCGTGGATCATTTAGGAGCTTGAGACTCCTTCCCAGGCACATCCGCTAGAGATCTATTGTGAGCCCTACCAGTCCTTCTTGAACCCGCGCCAACACTGGCCGCTGGCTGACTTTGCTGAGTCGGGACAAATATTTCATCAATGATGGAAACATCCACAGTACATGGTATCTTCCCAGGATCATCCTTTTACACCTCTTGCCTAGATTTTGCCGCGGCCCTAGCAAGCTCTTCTTCTGGGCACGGCACTCATTGGCATCAACCATTGGAACTGCGAAAATGAGCTTATCAATACAAGGAAAAAAATAATAAAATACAAAGCAGAAGAAAGAGAAATCAGTAAAGGAGGATTACGGCGAGGTCTTCGGTTGGGGTCGCCCAGGCAAACAGCACATTCAGAAGGGAAGCATTTGCCCAAATGGAAATCTCCTACCCAGTCCGAGTCGGGTTCCTCAGGATCTATGGCACTAAAGCTCTAGATTTTGGTGGACCCACTATCCCCGACCTGCTTGGATACGGCCCCGCCACATCAATAAGATCAACCTAGGAAACGTTCCTCGTTGACTGCTCAATCCCGTCAGAGTTTATAAGCGTCAAGAGCCCTTTGACAAATCAATGCTCGGAAGCATTGCTAAGAGGCTTAACCGAGCGAGTCGATGATTTCCCAAAACGAGAAGCGGCGTTAGGGAACGGCCAGCCGATTTTTGATTCTACCTTAAGAACGCGGTCACCCCAATGATGAATCTTGTTGGGTAAATGGAAAAGCAAATGAGGAGTTTTGGTCCTTAGAGAGATCTGCCCCGGGATCGAGGTCCCACAAAAGGTATGGAAATGGTTGAAAATGGGCAAAGTTGGTTCTCTATTCATTGTCCGACATAATACTATAAAGGACGTGATCTGGATCGCGGCCCCAACGGTGAAGTCGCTTGGCAGTGCTCCCATATATCTAAATATCTCTACCAAGATCGGGTCGAAATGAGGTCGAAAACCAGCATAGAAATGATCGAAGTGAAGGACCACCAAATCTCCTAGGTGACGAGAACCAATGCGATCCTCGCGTTCACCCGGTTTGTACTTATCCTCGTCATTATCAAAATCAAATAGAGAAAATTTGTATAGATTGGGGTCGATGTTGAAGCGGCGGTGAAGGGTTTTAGCAAGATCTTTTCTTCTCTGAAGCCGCGACCACTCTTCCTCAAGAGCTTTCTCGTACTCAGCCAAAAGAGCAAACTCCCTTAGGGCATCAGGATTGTTGGTTTCAGGGTTTTCCCTTTCGCCGCCTTGCTGGAAGTTGTTGTGCAGCGACGCCCTATTTCTTCTTTGGCCTCTTGGGGACGTCCCAAGGAAGTTTGCCAGGAAGTGGTAAGATTTCATCCTCGCTGACCCCCATTAGCTCGACAAAAGAGGCGTCCTCAACAATATCAGGGCCCTCATCACTAGTGGTGCCTCTAGTACTAACTCCTTCGCCCTGACTCCGAGCGGCCTCTTTACGACTCTTCTTGCATCGCGGCACCAATTTTGGGATAACACCGGCTAAATCAAAAGGATCATCTTGTGCTTGTAGAGCGGCCTCCCTCTCAGCTAGCACATCCAACAAGTCATCCCCCGCGGGCTCGTCAAAGTTTGAAGGGTTGTCCTCCCCTTCATCCGATGCATAATCGTATACCTTCTGATCTTCATCAGAGTCCCCTCTCGGGGCATATTCATCGTCGGACATCCTGAAAAAACAGGAGGGAAAGTAGGAGTTTAGTCACCTGGGATAATGAAGATTAAACCAGAGGAGTGATCGCACCCATCTTGACACCTTCCACTCCGTTTTTATCTCTAAGGAAAATGAAAACGCGATTGCAAAAGGAAGGGGCATACATTCGGAATGTCACAGAGCAAAAAACAACATACAATTTTATCCCTCATTGAAGAAAACCAAAGTAAACATGAGCACCTACCCCAAAATCCAAACTTTAACCCTAAAAACACAATCAATCAAGCCTACATTGCTGAAAAGCGAAACAAACTAGGAAAAGAAATTGAAAAACAAGAGGAAACGCAAAGAAATGGCAAAAAATAGGGTGATTTACCTGTTTTGAAGATGAAGAGCGGGTCAGAAACTGGAAAACGAGTCCGGAACCTTCAAAATAGCCGCCGGAATCCCCAAAACTCTATCGAGAAACCCAAATTCTCGTCGGAAACACACTCGGAATCCAAGAAATGGAGGAGAGCCAAAACGTGAAGAAAGCGAGGAAGTATGAGGGGTGAAAAGTGTAAGAGAATCGGGGGAAGGAGCTTTATATAGGCAAGGGAAAACTGATCGTGCGGTCAGGAGTCAATGCATCCTACTGTCCAGATTTAGGCGCCCTTTTCGAATTTTGAAATTTGAAACACCGTCGTCATTGTTTGACAGCCATCAATACCCACGTACGTGGGCGGTTATCGAGGAGGAGATGATAGGCCACGATCTAACCCTTCAACTGCCCCACTACCCACGTCTGACATCTCACTCCCCCTCTCTTCAACGGTCGCCGCCAAAACGCTCCACGCAAGTGAGCTCGTCAACAACACCCCGATCCCGTAAGGCCGTCCGCTTAATAGCACGGCACAAACAGATTTTAAGCTACAAAAGAGGCTTCAAGCCACAAAAGGCCGTCTGCTTCATAGCGCGAGCCTAAGAAACATGTCGCACAAAATGACATATGGGTTGTCCGCTTCATAGCGCGGCTCCACGACGAGATGCTTGACATCACAAAAGCTGCAACAATAAGTCGGACAAAACGACAAGGCCGTCCGTTTCATAGCGCGAAACTAAGAAACATTTCGCACCAAACGACATCTGGGTCGTCCGCTTCATAGCGCGGCCCTATGGTGAGACGCTTGATGTCACAAAAGCTACAACAATAAGTCGGACAAAACGACAAGGCCGTCCGCTTCATAGCGCAAGCCTAAAGAAACATGTCGTACAAAACGACATCTGGGTCGTCCGCTTCATGGCGCGGCTCCGCGGCGAGACGCTTGACATCATAAAAGCTGCAACAATAAGTCGGACAAAACGACAAGGCCTTCCGCTTCATAGCGCGAGCCTAAGAAACATTTCGCACAAAACGACATCTGGGTCGTCCGCTTCATAGCGCGGCCTTGCGGTGAGACGCTTGACATCACAACAGCTGTGAAAACACGTCACACAAAGCGGCGGCCTTTAAAGATCAAATATCAAAATGACATTTCGCACAAAACGACATCTGGGTCGTCCGCTTCATAGCGCGGCCTTGCGGTGAGACGCTTGACATCACAACAGCTGTGAAAACACGTCACACAAAGCGGCGGCCTTTAAAGATCAAATATCAAAATGCTCGAACAGAACCATGGGCAATCCTTGAGCACGCTTTACTCCATGCTTGGCCTTTTATAAAAATACTGAAGACACGGTGTATGAGGCCATTGATATGCCTAAATAGCGCTGCCACCTATGAGTCACCGGATAAAACCTATCTAGCCACCAGGTTGGATAGTTGGGGTCTACGGACATAGCATCAGCGATGACAATCAAACTGAGGTCGCCAAGTTCAGGTCCCTGCCAAGAGCATTCAAACCTTTAAGGTCACTAGTAGCTCAGGGGGCCGATCTGCGATCCCAAAAGGAGTCCATAAGAGACCGCACAAGCCCTCGGAGGGAGTGCATATGAGAAGGCTGAGACAGGACGAAGAATAGGCGATCCTGTGGATGGCGATCTTAGCGACCACATAGCCGCGACGCCAAGATATTTTGTCTACTTGTCTTTAAGCTTAAACCCTAATCTTCCCTCCTCCCTATAAAAGGAGGCTTTATGTAACATAAATAGAGGGATGCAAAATAATAAAGAGGATTAAACTCTGTCAAAACAACTATTCTCTCTAGCTCTCATATACACCGCTGTATCACCTCCGTGCATCACCGGCCTCCATTCACTCAAACACATATTATAAGGCAGATATCCACTACATAAAACCACCGCTACACCATAGGGTAGGGTGGGTGATGGTGGAGTAGAATACGTGGTAGGGTAAGGTAGGTATATATGATGCGTAAGGGTAATTAAGATATGGTGAGATATGTAGGGTGAGGTGGGGTGTGGTAATGTAGACTGTGGCGTGGTGTGGGATGGTAGGGTGGTGAGGTATGGTAGGGTAGGATGGGTTGGAGTGAGATGACGTAGGTTAGGTAGGGTAAGGTATGTAAGGTATGATAAAGGGTAAGGCAATGTGGTGTAAGGTAGGGTGAGGTAGGTGGGTGCTAGAGTAGGTTGGAGTAGTGAGGTAGGATATAATGGGTAACGAGGTAGGGTGCGGTAAGGTGATTGGTAAGACAAGTGATATGTAGGGAATAATGGGTAGATAAGGGTAGAGTGGTGTGGTAGGGTAAAATGGGTGGTGGGGTAGGGCTACCCTCCTTTCACCATATCCTACTTTATGAACCATATCACACTCTACCCCACCCAACCTTAGTCAACTACTCTGCCATATTCATCACTCAATGTGTCACATTTTATATAATTTGTTTTATTTCATTTTTTCACATTCAAAACTCAGTAATGAAATGAATTTATTTCATTCAATTCAATTTCATTATATTCCTATTATTTTATTACATTCCATCTATTCCTGTGTAACAAGCATGCCATAATATATAATCAACCTCGAATTAAAACCTTATTTTTTGAGTGGAAATTAAAACCTTATTTTGACAATTTATAAATATCACTTTATGTAAAAACAAAGTCTCGGGTTTGGTTTTGACAATACTCGGTTCAAAACATATGGTCGAGTATTACGCCTTTAGGGCATGTTTGGTACACAGAAAAGCTAAGAAAAGAAAAGTGTTGAGAATAGACATGAGAATAGAAAAGCTGGGAAAAGAAAAGAGCAGTTTCTCACCATCTGTTTGGTTATTTAGAGAAACGATGTTGAGAATACGTTCGATTCTCACGTATGTTGTTTGGTAGAGAGAAAACAACTAAGGAAAGAAAACATTTACAATCTTTTCTCGCTTATTCAAATTTGATTGTCAGAAAAAAGAATATAGTAAAAAAAAATTATTAACCCTCCTAGAAATATATTAACAATTTTTTAATTAAATTGCATTTGCGGTAATTTTTGCTGACAACAATTATAAAAAAATTTCTACCTCACATACTTTAAAATATATATATATAATGATACAAAGATTGTTGTAGATAAAATATACAAATCATAATTAAATAAATAAATTACTGTGTCCAACGCTTACGATAAAAATATATTCAAGCAGTTCATATTATGAAAAACGATCATGGAAAACACAAATAGGAGACGCGGTTATGAAAAAATGCTGGAAGAAAAATAAATTCTCTATTCTCACTAAATTTTTCTTTGGGATAGGGTGAGAATTGAAATTGAAGAAAAGAACAAGATTTTGAGAAAAGAATTCTACTTGAGAAAATAGACTTTTCTTTTCTTAGCTAACCAAACTTGTCTAACCTAAGAAAAGAATTAAAATCTTTTCTTTTCTCTCTACCAAACATGCCCTTAGTTCTTAAAAAAAAACTAAAAAAATATTTCACCTTTAGATCACACATAATACATTATTACAACCACTTTCATGGTAGAAGGTCTCATAACTTTACAAGAAGATGCACATATTCAGATTATCCTATCATAAATCACTATCATCCCCCAAATTTAATAAAATGACAACAATGTAGGTACGCTCAGTCACTTTGTGACTACGGCGTCTTGATTTTCGCTTTCGGATGACAATGCATCATTTTTCATTTAGAATGTAATTATAACGCAGCGATTTTCTATTAGAATGGGCATATTATGATCGCCGCGTGTATTTAAAGACAAACCAGTTTTGTCGTTTTCTACACATGTCAGTCATCCGACCATACGTTCTACTAAAAATTGCTTGTATCCGAATTTTCCGTTCATTTACTCTTCCAGTCCCGTTTTCTCTAATTCTTTCGGAAACACTTTTGATCTTGTATTTTTTTACGTGGTTGATCTCATACATCATCACTCTCCAAATACATAAGATGTTGTGAGATGATATGCAATTAATATGTCAAACACATATCGACTTCAATATTTTAGCATGAAACTGTCAATTTATTAACAAATAACAATAATTATAAACAATATGATCGCAATCGTCTATAAAAATTTATGTGAAACGGGCACAATTGTTCAGACATAACGAATAACACAACATCAATCTTAATTAATGATATAGATAAATATGGTTTCACTCGTTATGACTGAACTGTTGTGCCCGTATTATTATTCTTTATATTATATACTTGTGGGGAATAACAAGTCAGGTGAAGAAGATAGGGGCATGTCAACTAACCTATTTTTCTTGTGGTAGAGGCAGAAAGTGTGGGGCTTTTGGACAATGTTGTAGGCCACTTACCTAATAAATACTGAAATGTTCTGTATAAAACAACCACAGAGAATCCTCTCTGAAGTCTTCTCGACAACTCACACGGCCGCGCAATGCAGTCTTTTCAATAAATTTTTTTATTTTTTTTTATTTTCTTTAGAAGAAATTAAAAAATTTCAATATTTTGAAAACCATGCTGTTATAGCCACGTTATGAAAAACAATAGATAAAATAAACATATTTCATTTATCTGGTGACACTTATTTGTCATAGAATCTCAAGAAAAGAAAACATGTCTGAATAATATTGGCCATGTCTGAATTGGAAGCATGTCCTCCGTCGGGCGGATCCAGGATTTGTAACATTGAGTTAGATATTTGTCAAATTTCTTCTCATTCAAATATAGTTGTATATTTAATTTTTTACATCTAATTATGGATAAAACCTAAAAATAGAAGGTCAACACATAAAAGTTAGGGGGAAGGAGCTAGAAGGACAAGGAATTTAAATAATTAGGATGCAAGGACAATTTGCTTTTATTGTAATTAAAAAGGACAATTTCATAAATAATGGACAAAAATATCCTTAGTAGGTGCGAAAACACATTAATAAAGAGCAGTAAATTTCGGCTATAAATGTGGAGTAATTTATGGGGGAATGAATATTCCAAAACGGTTATACAATATTCAATAAAGAAATATTTACATCAAGAAGTTGTAGTAACACTGATAATGATAAAGAAGATGTAGTTACACCAAAAAAAAAAGTAGTAACACATACAAAAATGTTGTAACAACCAATGAATTAGATGTATTTAAAAAAAATGTAGTAACAATAGAAAAATAAGTAGTATCAATCAATAAAATAGATGTAGTTATACCGACAAAAAATATAGTACTAAAAAATGTACTAACAAATCAATAGAATAGATGTAGTTACGGAAAAAAATGTAGGAACAGTAATAAAAAAAAAAGTGTAGTTATGTAAAAAAAAAAGCGTAGTAACACATAAAAAGAAATAGTAACAGACAATGAAATACATCTAGTTACAAAGAAAAATATGGTAACATTGAAAAAGAAATAGTAACAACCAATAAAATAGATGCAAAAAAAAAACGTATTAACACTGATATGGACCGATGAATGTAATTGGAGTAATTTTTTAACAGAACATATGTGAAGTAAATTTTTGTGTCAAATATGCAGATGAAGTGAATATTTTCTTTCTCGTTAAAATCAAATTTGTATAGTGATAATGAATGCCTAAATAATGGAAAATTGTTTGTGAACAAATATAATGTTTTTTAGAAAAATCAAAACTGTAGATTAATTGAGTAATTTTATCTCTTGATTTCAAGAAAATATAGTGATAATGCTTTTCCTAAAATCATGGAAATAGATTGTCGGTTACAATATTTGCTTCTAAAAAAAAATACTGATATTTTTATTACTATATTAATGACTGGAGAAGAAGTAAATGAGGGTAATTTAGGAATAACCAAGCATTTTGTCCTAATAAAAACCCAATGTCCTTTCATCCTTATTTACTAGATAAGATGTCCTACTAGACAAAAATCTATAAAAGTTAAGGGGTTATATGTGTGTGCGCGTGTGTTTATAAGAAAATTTCTCCACTTTTCATATTACATAACTTTTTTAGGGTGTCGGCCGCCCCTCCCATCTCAAGGGTGGCGCCGCCCCTAGCCTCCCATAGATACATGACAAACAAACGTGTATTGGAGATTTTAAGAAGAGGATGAGCTAGATAAAGGGCAAGCCAGTATGTTCCCACATTCCAGTTTGAGGGGGCATATTGAAGATATTAAACTCAAAACAATAGAAGAGGATGAGCTAAATGAAGGCAGGGGCAGATGCACATGAGAGGGTGAGGTGGCAGTTTCCGCTCCTTTGGGTCGGAAAAATACACTAAGATGTATTTTATTTTGTCTCACTTAAAATTTATTTTCGCCCGTATATATAGTCGTCTTGTGACATAATATGTTCGAGTACCTTAACAACTTTTTTTAACTAATGATTACTAAGGTGATACATTTTAAGAAATTTTATTATAATAAAAACAATAGAAAAACAAACTTTGAAATGAACCATATTGTTGTATTATATTGTTATTGTCAAATCAAATTAAGAAATATACCTCGTAATTCTTAGGTATAAATTGCGGACAATTTGCTCCATTATCTTTATTATTTGTTAAGTGGGCCAAAGCCGTACTAAGGTACATACCCTAGTGGTTATCACTAGGGTCAACCCAGGCTCCAGTGGTAGGAGACCTGGGTTCGATTCCCCTCCCCCGTAATATTAAGTCTTTCGTTTCCCGGCAAAAAAAAAAAAAAAAAAAAAAAAGTGGGCCAAAGCCCACGATCACATTTGTTGATTTTTTGTTCCCACCTCGGTTGTTGGCATGGAGGAGCCGACATACCTTTCATCTCTTCTATATAATAAGAAGACAAGAGTTGGTGAGGGAGCCGACATACCTTTCATCTCTTCTATATAATAAGAAGACAAGAGTTGGTGAGGGAGTGACCCACGTGTTTTTTTTTTTATTAGTTCATTTTACTGTTCATCGGCCCAACCTTTTTTTTTTCTTTTTTTTTTTTTTTTTTTCTTTTTTTCATTGGCCCAGCGGCCCATCTTCTTTATACTGTTCATCGGATTTTAAATTTTTTTTTTTTCAAATTTTTTTTCCCGGGCTAAATTTCGTCATTTATATTATGTTGTACTTAAAATGTGTAGAGTGATATTTTAGTTGAAATGTATTTTATATTTAATAGTTTTTGACATTAAAATTTTTCATGGCTCAGATCCAATATATATATATATATATATATATATATATATATATATATATATATATATATATATATATATATATATTCACTGCTCATCGGCCCATGCCAGATTTTTTTAATTTATTTTTAGAATAAGGGTTTAAGTTTAATTGTTCTATTTTGGAGGAATCAATTGTATCACCTTTTAATGTTCGAATATATGTAGCAAAGGTATGACTATAATTGTCGTCATGTTAAATAATTGACATCATAATTTGTTGTATAATATGAATGCAGGCTAAATTTCGTCGTTTATATTGTGTTGTACTTAAAATGTGTGGAGTGATATTTTAGCCAAAATGTACTTTAAATTTAGTAGTTTTCGACATTACGGTAATATCTAACATGGGTTGATTGATTAGATTTGATCTGTTTGTTTGTAAATGAGTTGAAGAAATTGGTATATGTTGTACTTATGTGTATTGTCTATGGGAGGTTCCGTGTTGACCTCTATTTAAAATGTATAGAGTAATGTTTTTTCCCACAGTTTTTTTAATAGTTAAAGTAATAATTTCTTACAGTCCCGACTTAGGCCGAATAGCTAAAGTAATAATTTCGATAAAGGCATTAAGTAATATAAAATTTTAGCGCATATAGGTCCCAACTGATATATAAGTAATAATATCCTATTTTTTTAATAATTTAGAGTGCCTTAGTGAAATATGAGTCGACCGTTGTCTGCTTTGTATGAAAATTTATATCCATTTGAATCTCATCCCTCAATTTTTGCAAAGCTTTATGAAGTTGTGGAGTGCTTCTATCATATTATAGGAGAAAATCACTAAGTTTGAGATGAAAATCATCTTATTAAAATAGGAAATTACACCATTTACATATTAAATGACTTTGAGAATAGAAAATGTTTTACAATTAATTATACTTTAACAACTTATACAATAAATGACTTTGAGAATAGAAAATGTTTTACAATTGATTATACTTTGTATATAGAATTTGAATTTTGAAATTCAATAAAATTATATTTTATTATTATACATGTAAACTAATAAATTATTACTTTATCGATTAAATAATATTTCGATAATATAATATTTTTTAGCTGGCCCAACGTTATTACTTTATAGAGAGTCTATTGTATATTTGTCAAGTGAAAACGTTTAGCATGGACCACCGTGCGTTGCACGGTGTCTCGTTTTACTAGTTCTTACAATAAGAAAGGAAGAAAGTTGGCTGACGTGTCCATCGCTTGAATTATTTCAGCGTTCGGTTCCTTCTACCATATTAGTTGCAATTGTTTTGAAGCTGGCAGGCCTGTCCAATTTGTGGTCAACACCGGGTCAGACCCAACACCAGAAAAAGCCCAATGATTGTTATATTTTTTTCCAGATGAAGTGTATGTATAACTTCCTCAAGAAGCTTGAACTAAAAAAAATAAAAAAATGGCAAGTGGTTGCTACGCATTTCATTTCTTTTAAGTCATTTCACCTCTTTTCACATTAACTCAATGACCTTTCCAACGGGAAATTCTTATGCGAGGACTTCCATATGGGGAGTAGCTCATATAGGATATTTTAGCCAATACGCTTCATTCTCAGAACGAAACTGATTCCTGCATTATCCACACGCGTACTCTCTCACACGGGAGTCCTCACGTAAGAATTTCCCCTTTCCAACACCTTTCCAAAACCTTTCCAACCACACACATCTGCATTTCATTGCTTTTACATCAATGTTCAACCCATCATCCTTTATTTCTATCACCTCAAACCCCGAATATTATTGCTCAGTCATATTTTCGCCGGTTGTAAGGCTGGGATGATAACATAATATCTATTTTTTTTTAAAGAAATTCATCAGTATCTTGGCTCGGCGACCTTGAATGGCATAGCCCTTTCGGGTTTTGCTTCTTGGTTCGCAGCCATGGAGTGATGGAGGAATACAATTGATCTTTTGTTAGTGGTTATCACATACGGAGGTGTTCACGGTTCGGTTCAGTCCGGTTAATAGCCATAACCGAAATTTTTGGTTACTGAAAAATTGAAACCGAAACTGAACCGTTTTAAGAATATAACCGAACCAAAACTGAACCGCAAGAATCGGTTCAATTCGGTCGATTAATCGAAAACCGAAATTATCGGTCCAATTCCACGGTTAACCAAAAAACCGAATTAAGTTTTTTTTTTTTTTTTTTTTTTTGCAGGAAACGAAAGGAGGGGGAGGGGATTCGAACCCTGGACCTCCCACTGCAGGTCAGGGTACGTAGACCCTAGTGGCTTACCACTAGGGTATGAGCTTAAGCTCCGAATTAAGCTATTAAAATGTCAATTTTAGTCTAAAAATACAATAAAATGTCAACTTAGGCTACATAATCACACCACCTTAGTGTTTACATAATAGACTTCATTTTACACAAAGCTACATAAAACACATTACCTTAGTCTTTACGTAATAAACTTCATTTTACACAAATCATTAAAGTGTAAATGTTGAAGTTAGACAATTTTTTCTACAACAAAAGAACTTTAAATTACACAAGTTAGTTCAAAATACAATTTTCTCCAAACCACAGAATATGCTCTTCATCCTTGAGCTTAAAAGATCACAATGCTCCAAGCATTTTGTAATCTTTTGAACATTTGACAAGAAAATAAATTGTATTAATTAGTCATACAAAAAATGAGCTCACGTATACTATAAGACCTAAGCCTTGAGAAAACGGAACAAAACTGTATATGAAAAACATCTGTAATAGTCCATTGTTCTTCAGATCTTGATTTTGGTTGCAGCAAACATTATAAAAGGAGCCTTCTATAGCATACTAACTATGATCATTTTTAGCAATTTAAATTAATTTTATTAAATCCTGTTTGAAATAATGCATTAATGGAATCCCAATGTCATTACCGATTAGATAGAGCAGAATGTGAAATTAATTAAAATGCAAACTTAAAAAAACAAAAACAAAAAGGAAATGCACGCTACTATCTGGATATATGGCGTTAATTTGATTTTAGTCCTCTAACTTTCCTCGTTTTTGTAAATAGTCCTCTTTTTGCTCCGGTAGCATTTTCAGTCCTGTAACTTTCTATTTTCTGGATTTTTAGTCATTTTGCCAATTCATCACCGAGCTCCGCGAAGTGGCTTAGGTATATATAAAAAAGGACTAAAAATCCGTAAAATAGAAAGTTATAGGATCAAAATGCTACTACATTGCAAACCACCTAAGCACTTCTCGCCGAGCTCCGTGATGAATTGGCAAAAATGACTAAAAATCTAGAAAATAGAAAGTTATAGGAGTGAAAATGCTACCGGAGCAAAAAGATGACTATTTAAAAAAACAGGGAAAGTTAGAGGACTAAAAATCAAATTAACCCGGCTTACGTATATTCCCGTCATGTAATTGTTTGTCGTCCACGATATATATGTTCATTGTTGTTCTATCTTCCTTTCCTAACGAGTAAAATTATATATCCTTGAAAATGACTGTTTGCATTCTTTCAAGGACAAGGAGGTCTTGGTTTTTATATGTAACATCCCGACTTTTCATAAAAGGGTAAAATAGTCATTGGGTGTATTTACTACGACCTAATTATTATTTGTCCCATTTATTTAATTGAAAAGGAATTAATTAAAGGATTTAGCTATTAATTATAAAGGATTTAATTATTGGCTATAAAAAGGAGTTAATCCCCAAATTAATTCATTAGTGTGGGACGCAATTTCTGAAGAAAAAAGAAGATGGAACGGCGGCATCAAGGAGAAAGACGCAGAAGAGGAAAGCGAAATAAAAGGAAGAACCGTGTGATCAATCCGTTCATCTGTTCAAGACGCCGCAGGAGAGAAAAGTGATCAGCGCGAGGAGACGCAACTTTGGAAAATAACATCTCTCAATTTCGTAAGTTTTCAGTTTAGCCCTAGTTTTCGGTGTTCGTAGAGTTCGATTCTTGAAAAATTTGTATCTTTTAATCCGTAGCTCTGTTTCGCAGCCATGAGTAGTCGAAACGATCGTCTTGAAGCGTAGAATAATCTAAAAATAGTTTCACAGCAGTAAACCTAGGTAATCTTCAGTTTTACAGGCTTTTTCAGTTTCGGTTTTCTGCAAAGAAATAGGATTTTAGGGTTTCTTGTTGATCATATAGGTTTTGGGGTTGAGGATAAACAGTTGTTGCAGCTGCTTGGTGTGTTGCTTGCGGTTTTGCTAGCAAATAAGGTAAGAGGCTCTTCCTATGATCTCAATTATCGTTTGTAGGGTTTAGATCATGATTTAGGATGTTTTAATGCTAGGAAGATATGTCTTTTCGTTGATCGATGATCATAGATGCTATGGTTTTGATTAGATATGTTTATCTACGTTTTACTGTGTTGAAATCGATGTTAATTAGGTTAGAAACGGATTAGAAATCGTGTTTTGAAGATTTTAGCGTTTTGGGAAAAACCCAGGCAAACGAGCGTTCGCACTAGGCAAACGGGCGTTTGCGATCATAAGCAACTCAAACGGGCGTTTGCACAAGGCGCACGGGCGTTTGAGGTTAGACTTTGATTCGTGATGTAGCCGCTTTTGACGGATCAAGCGTTTGGGGTTAGCGGACGGGCGCTCGATGTCAAACGGGCGTCCATAGGATGTCAAACGGGCGTTTGACCTGTTTTACCTAGTTTTACTGTTTTATCATTTCAGCTTGGTTTCGGGCTTCGTAATCATGTTATTATTGTTTTAAACTCTTAATTTATGATACGTGAACATTTCATAAACATAAACAAGCCTGAATTGAGCTTCTGATTCGTTCAGTTAAAACACCGAATGTACTCTTAAAGGGAGTTGAAGTTCGGATCCGTCGGAAGAGCATGATAGGCTTGTGCTTTGATGAATTAGTATTCATCAATGTCTGTGTAATTGCTAGGCCTTGTCTGTGTCTAGTGGTCTAGGAAGAGAGTAGTATTTGTGAGGGAGATTAATTGAAAACACTTAGGTGGTTAGTTAATCATCCTAATAAAATACGACTTGACCAAGAAAAAGATTAAACAACATGTCTCTCTTGGATATGCACCGACCTATATCGCGATGTGTGTGCTACCTCTGAAGGTGGAAGAACCCGTGAGTCAAAAAAAACCACAAGTTCGGGTGACTCCACCGAGGTGTGCGTACTATCGAGTCTACCTATTCTAGACTTCGTGGATATTGGTGTGATCCACTAATATGTTGCCAAGAGTGTCCCAAAAGTGGATACGCGTAGTGCCCTTGAGTGCGGTTGTAACATAGATAATTTAAGTAGAAACGTTTAGTCAATTCATGTTGATGGGCATGAAATGAACCCCAGATTGAGTCGGTCACACATAAATAAATAAACGATTAAATATCTTTTCTTTATAAATCTTAATTGTTGTCATAACTTCTCACTTTTACTAAGTACTTTGTACTTACCTCCTTTGCATTTTCTTTTGTATGCATTGTGAGGTGAGAAGACGAACATGTTGAGCATGTTTAAGAGGAGGATTTCGATGACGACGCCTCATTGAAGATTTATCTTTTATTTATTCTGTTATTCATTTAATAGACTTTCTAGTAGCCTTTTGGTCTTTCGAGACTTGTCGTAC
Source organism: Gentiana macrophylla (assembly GCA_026214975.1). Lineage (NCBI taxonomy): Eukaryota > Viridiplantae > Streptophyta > Magnoliopsida > Gentianales > Gentianaceae > Gentiana > Gentiana macrophylla. The sequence continues at coordinate 23,540,807 of CM047805.1, forward strand.
GTTTATTTTGGATTTTGTATTTTCCTTTTAATGTAATAAACTTACATTTCCATCTTTAGTACGGTTAATTTCTATTCATAGTAGCTTTTACGTTTTTACCCGAGTCTTTTTAGCTTCCGTTTGCTTTATTTTGATACGACGACGTAGAGGCTTGCGTATAATATTAGATTTATTTAATGATATACGCACCGAACGTTTCTCTTCCGGATAAGGGCTCGGTATCCGGGAGCGGGGCGTTACATTATATTACTAAAAACTTTTGATTCATGGAAAGTCTAGCTTTCAGATTGCATTCAGTGAAATAGTTACACTTGGTGCAACTTGATTAATATCTGAAGATAAAATGCATCCTTAGAGTAATCAACTTTTTTAATAGTTTCTTGCTGCTTTTTTTTGCTCTTTCAAAGCTGGCATCTTTTGGTGGGCTAAATTACAATTTTGGTCCTCTAACTAGACACGTTTTTCGATTTTGGTCCTGGTTTTTCTCCGGCGACAATTTTAGTTCTGTAAGTGGTCTTTTTTTTGCAAAAATAGTCCTGAACGCCGGAAAGACGACTTACAGGACTAAATTGTCGCCGGAAAGACCACTTACAAGACTAAAGTTGTCGCCGGAAAAGACCAATTTTAGTCCTGTAAGTAGTCTTTCCGGCGTTCAGGACTATTTTTGCAAAAAAAAAGACCACTTACAAGACTAAAATTGTCGCCGGAGAAAAACCAGGACCAAAATCCAAAAACGTGTCTAGTTAGATGACCAAAATTGTAATTTTAGCCTCTTTTTTGGTGTGTTTTAGTTGAAAGTTGGAGATGCACCTATTGCTTATTTATTTATTGTGTCTGCAACAGAAAACTTAGGTTATCTATTTATTGTGTCTGCACCAGAAAGCTTGGAGGATGATTCTTGTGGAGTATATTTTAGTTCTTACGTAAATGTTTAGGTTACATAAGTTTGTTCATGATTTGCACCTATTGCTTATCTATTTATTGTGTCTGCAGCAGAAAACTTGGGTTCATGTCGATGTTTGTTAGTTGTGTCTTGCAGGCTGCAGCTACGATTCACCATTCATTATTGGTTAGTGTTTTTGTACATGCCTCCTTGCAATTTTTATTTTATTTTTTTTTTAAAGTATATTCAGTTTATTATGGGGTTCATTATACACACTTTTTCTTTGAAAGTGTATGCCGTTCTGAGAACACAAGCAATCGCAAGAACCATATATATACACGCATCTGTTTTTCAGGGACGTTCGACAACAACTAAATTGAAGGCTGCTTAATACAAAAAGCTTGTTGTGTGCTACATTAAATTTTTTGACAAGCTGATACATGGCTGAAATCATTAACTCGTATTGGGGTTGAGATCAATAAATGTTATTGGGGTTGAAATTAATTGGGGAAAAAATGTTTTACCCCCTCGTAGTTTGCCAATTAAAGTCTTTATCTCCCCGTGGTTTAAAAATATACGGTTTACCTCCCTAAGGTTTTCCACAAACCTTAAATATACAATTCCGGTAGACACGAAAGAATATTCCGACAGAATATTTTTATTTTTAATGTTATTCCCCTTTTGCCCTTGTTTTTAATAATCTAGTTGAACTCTCTCCAACTCACAAAAGACTACAAGGCAGCTTCCCGATTTTGGCTGCGATCTAACTGCAATCTGGGTGCGATTCCGGCGAGATACCATCAAGATTAGTCAAATGAATCTCTCTCAAACAAAAAAAAAAGAAGATTAGTCAAATGAACGGTGGACATTGGACAGTTCCAATTGCAATGCTTTAGTAAACCATCCTTCTTTGAGTTTCTCCTAAATATTGTTAGGGCCGCCTGTTTAGACATAATTTGACGTCTATGGCAATACAGATATCCTACCTGCAAAGTTAAAAATAAAAAAGGAAGGCAATGGAAATTACCTAGTACAGAAGAATTGTTAAATGTAATCGGAATAATTGAAGGAATGGAATACCTTCATTAATCAAAGCTAAGCTATAAATAGCCAAATTATAATGCAGTTGAAGAAAAGAAAATGCTACCAAAAGTGTAGCCTATAAAACAGGGAAATGGAGATCATGGATTAAACTAACTCCTACATGATCCCATGTACTAACTACTTGACTAGACTTAGTCAATTTCGAAAAATAAAAACAAACTAAGACTTTATTTAATTTAAATAAATCCAACAAACTCTCCCTTAAATTGAATCTTAGTAAATGGCAGTTTACGAGTCTTAGTTTTCTTCCAATCTTCAACTTTAGCCACTTTCATTGATGGGGCAAACCCCCAATCTCTTCCTTAACTTGATGAACAGCCCTCTTTTCAATGGTTTTTCATGATATCAGCTAGTTGGTATTCACTTCTACAATGTACCAACTCAATGACTCCTTCACACAAATCTCTCAAGAAATGGAACCTTACATCAATGTGTTTGCTTTTTCCATGTAGTACAGGATTCCTGGACAGCTTTATAGTTGAAACATTATCACAATAGATGGTTATAGGACCTTGATGCATCTGTCCTAAACCATTCAGCAGCCTCATTAGCCAAATTGCTTGACATGAGCACTGTGCAGCAGCTACAAATTCAGCCTCAGTTGTTGATAGGGTCACAATCTGCTGCTTTTTAGATTCCCAAGAGATTATGCCTTCATTAATCATAAACACCTGCCTTGGTGTGCTTTTTCTATCATCCATATCACCTGCATAGTCACTGTCAGAAAAACCAATCATTTTGAGCTCTAGACTGATTGAGTACTTGATTCCATACTCTGTGGTTCCCTTCAAGTATCTGAGTATTCTCTTGATAAAGTTCAAATGTGCTTCTGTTGGATCACTCATGTATCTACTAGCTACACTCACAGCATACATAATATCTGGCCTTGTAGCTGTAAGGTATAATAGACATCCAACCATCTGTTCATACAAATTTGCATCCACCTTCTTTCCTTCTCCAGTTTTTGTGAGTTTGGTTCCAACTTCAGTAGTTGTTATGACAGGATTGCAATTCTTCATTTGGAACTTGTTCAGAATCTCACAAGTGTATTTTCTTTGAGTTATAAAAATACCTTCATCTGATTTCTATACCTCAATCCCCAAGAAGTAGTGCATCAACCCTAAGCCTGTCATCTGAAATGTACTCATCATAGCCTTTTTAAAATCAGATAACATAGCTGCATTATTACTGGTGTAGATCAAGTCATCAACATATAAACAAACAATCAAGATGTCACCATTACTTCCAGTTTTGACATAGAGAGTAGGTTCATGTGGACATCTCTCAAACTGATTTTTAACAAAATAAGAATCAATGCAGCTGTACCAAGCACGTGGTGCTTGTTTTAATCCACACAAAGCCTTTTTAAGCTTGCATACCTGATGTTCATGCCCAGATTTGATGTAACCTGGTGGTTGGTCAATGTACACTTCCTCGGCTATCTTTCTATTCAGGAAAGCAGACTTTACATCAAGTTGATGTACCTTCCATGCCTGTTTTGCAGCTAGTGACAGCACCAATCTGATGGTATCCAGCCTGGCCACTGGTGCAAAAACCTCATTGTAGTCAATTCCATACTCTTGTTTGTAGCCTTTAGCTACCAACCTTGATTTCAGCTTGTCTATCTTCCCATTTTCTTTCAGCTTGGTTTTATACAGCCACATTACCCCAATTGTCTTGTGTCTAGCAGGTAAATCAGTGAGTTCCCATGTGTCATTCCTCATAATAGATGCTATTTCATCATCCATTGTTTGCTTCCACTTTGAATCATTTATAGCTTCTTCAAAAGTGGTAGGATCTCCTTCTGCCAATAGTGCATAGTAAGTGGCTTCTTCTAACAGACCAGTGGCCTCATAATCAGTCATCCAAGTTGGTCTTTTCTGGTTCTTTGAGGTCTGTCTGCTGAACTTAGGTTTGCTGAACCTTGAGTCTGCTGAGTCTCACTCTGCTGATCCTGAGTCTGCTGATCCTCACTCTGCTGATCCTGAGTCTGCTGACCCTCAGCAGGTTCTTCATCTATCAGATTTTAATTTGGATGGAACTGAGCATTGTTTGTTTCCCAATCCCAGGTCTTTAGTTCATCAAACACCACATCTCTGCTTGTAACAATCCTCTTTGTGACTGGATTGTATAGTTTATAAGCCTTGGATTGATCACTTACACCAAGAAAGATACACTTCTCCCCTTTGTCATTGAGCTTCTTCCTGTTCACATCAGGAATGTGTGCATATGTAATACATCCAAATTTTTTGAAATGACTTACAGTGGGTTTGGTTGCAGACCATGCTTCCTCAGGTGTCATGTTTTTTACTAAAAATGTAGGGCTTCTATTTAGGATATGTACACTTTAATTAACAGCTTCAGGCCAAAAGGTTTTTGGCACATCTCCTTGCATCAGCATACTCCTGACCATGTTGAGAATGGTACTGTTTTTTCTTTCTGAGACCCCATTCTGTTGAGGAGTGTATGCAGCTATCAATTCCCTTTTGATACCATGATCAACACAATACTGATCAAACTCATTTGAGCAGTACTCTCCACATCTATCAGACCTTAACCTCTTTATGGTCTTCCCTGCTTCATTTTCCACCTGTTTCTTGAAGGCTTTAAATACCCTGAAGGCTTCTGACTTTTCCTTCAAAACTGATCCATGTCTTTCTAGATAAATCATCAGTACAAGTTATAAAGTACCTGGTTCCACCATTTGATGTTGGATTGATTGGACCACACAAGTCTGAATGAATGAGACCTAGCACTTCTGTTGCTCTACTTGCATTTCCTTTAGGAAATGGCAACCTGTGTTGTTTGCCTAGTGTACATTCCTCACATACTTGTGCAGGAATGTCTATTTGGAGCAAACCTTCCACCATACCTTTCTGTTGTAGGGTTTTTAATTCACCAAAATTCAAGTGTCCATACCTGAAATGCGACAACCAAGATGAATATGTATATTTTGCCATCAAACATGACTGCACTGGAGTTATTTGTAGTGGAAACAGCCTGCTAGCATTCATTTTGATCACTGTAATTGATCCTTTGGTAGGATCATAAATTTCACACACTCCCTTCTTGATGGTGATTTCATAACCCTTTTCCTGTAATTGTCCAACACTCAACAAATTGCACTTCAAGTCAGGCACATACACAACATTTGAAATGGTTTCTGTAAATCAATTCTTGGTTTTTATCTTGATATCACCCTTACTTACAGTCATTACTGTAGATTTGTCTCCAAAACTTACTTTAGAGTGATATGTGTCATCTAAACTTGAGAAAAAAGACTTATCTCCACACATATGATTGCTACAACCAGTATCTACATACCATATATCAGTAGATGCTTCATAGGTTGAATGAATAGCCATAAGTAGAGCTTCAGTATCACCTTTTCCTGTGAAATTTGAGACCTCTCCCTTGGTCTGTTGCCCCTTACCTTTGTCTCCTGGCAGCTTTGTATAGCATTCTGATTTGTAATGCCCAAATTTATGGCATCTGTAGCACTCCACCTGGGATTTTTCATATCCCTTGCTTCTGTGATCAATATCATCTCCTGGTCTTGCATTTTTGGATCCATCTCTGCCTGAGTTTGAATCCTCTCACCTTGCTTCCTCTGCCTCGCTTCTTCTACCTCTGAAATTAGTAGAGGTTGTGGTTTTCAAGGCCTGCTCCTCATGATTATTGCTCCTTGTCATCTTCTGTTCATGAACCTGCAATGATGCTTGCAGTTCATCTAATGATAGTGTGTCTATGTCTTTAGATTCTTCTATAGAACACACCACATAGTCAAAATTGGAGCTTAGTGACCTGAGTATCTTTTCCACAACAGCCACATCATCCATTTTCTCTCCCAGAAACCTCATTTTGTTACAAATCTCCACTGTCCTTGCATAGTAGATTGTAACAGTTTCTCCATCCTTCATCTGTAGAGTCTCAAAGTCTCTTCTTAATGCTTGAAGTTGAGACCTTTTTACTCTAGCATTCCCTTGGAATTTCCTCTTCATAGAGTCCCATATATCCTTGGAGGTTTCTTTACAAAGAATTGTCTCCAAGATTGATCTATCTATAGCTTGGAATAAATAGTTCTTAGCCTTCAAGTCCTTGAGCTTCTTGCCTTCCAATTCAGTTTTTTGTGTCTCAGTTAGTATTCCTGTCATCACAGGAACACCATGTTCAATGATGGTCCAAAACTCCTTGGATCTTAGGAAGTTTTCCATCAACATGCTTCAATGGTCATAATGACCATCAAATTTGGGAATGGCTGCATGAACAAAATTGTTTTCTGCCATGAGATTTCAATCAGTTGCAATTGATGAAACCAAGCTCTGATACCACTGTTAAATGTAATCGGAATAATTGAAGGAATGGAATACCTTTCATTAATCAAAGCTAAGCTATAAATAGTCAAATTACAATGCAGTTGAAGAAAAGAAAATTCTACCAAAAGTGTAGCCTATAAAATAGGGAAATGGAGATCATGGATTAAACTAACTCCTACATGATCCTATGTACTAACTACTTGACTAGAGTTAGTCAATTTCGAAAAATAAAAACAAACTAGGACTTTATTTAATTTAAATAAATCCAACAAGAATGAATCATACGACTTCTATTTTTAACAAATAGGCTGCTTTTGTCATAATTGGTCCTCTTGCACAGGAAATTATTTATTCTTACCCTGGGAGTTCGGTTGAATGTCATAATTCACTTGGAATGACATCGATATGTGCTTTTGTTTGCTTCAATTTCTATTTCTACCAATAAGATTTTCAGATTCAAACCCTAAGAAAACATATCTTTCAATCGCCGTAAAACACCTATGCCGCCAAATCTCGTGGAATAACGGCTAAATTACAATTTTGGTCCTCTAACTAGACGCGTTTTTCGATTTTGGTTCTAGTTTTTCTCCGGCGACAATTTTAGTCCTGTAAGTGGTCTTTTTGTTCAAATATAGTCTGAGCGCCGAAAGACCACTTACAGACTAAAATTGGTCTTTTTCGAAAGGACAATTTTAGTCCTGTAGTAGTGGTCTTTCAAATGACAATTTTAGTCCTGTAAGTGGTCTTTCCGGCGTTCAAGACTATTTTTGCAAAAAAAGACCACTTACAGGACTAAAATTGTCGCCGGAGAAAAACCAGGACCAAAATTGAAAAACGTGTCTAGTTAGGGGACCAAAATTGTAATTTAGCCCGGAATAACACTCAAATCGAGATCGGAATCGGAAATCCTACCGGAATCATAGCCAGGTCGCAGCCAGATCGGGGAACTGCTGTGGGGAACTGCCGTGGATTTGTGGAGAAGAGAGACTTCAATTAGCTTATTAAAAAAGGAGAGCAAAAGGGGAATAACATTAAAAATTAGAATATTCCGTCGGAATATTCTTTTGTGTCTACCGGAATTGTATATTTAAAGTTTGTGGAAAACCTTAGAGAGGTAAACTGTATATTTTTAAACCACAAGAAGACAAAGATTTTAATTAGCAAACCACGAGGGGGTATAACGTTTTTTTCCCTTAATTAATTTGCAGGATAAAACAGTTTTGTTGTAGGTGTGTATGGCTAATTCCAATGAATTCAAAACAACTTTTATGGATACATGGAATGCGAATTATGAGGCTGGGAGTTGCTGGCCTAACTCTGTACGAATTTTCTGTTCATTCTCCATGTAACATGTTGACCATTCATATTTTTCGAATTTGCGTTTCCTTTTTGAACATTTCTTTGGTTTTTGTCATCTATTTTTCAGGAAAGAAACATCAGGCATCTAACATTTCTTCTTTGTTTTTGTGGAAAGAAACATCAGGCATCTGTTTCAACCTATCCTGTTGATTCTTTCATATGTACTCTTTTAATTACTGATAAAGTTTGACATCTTATATCAATAGTTGGATCTTAACGTTAGATATTCTACATTGTTGTTAGGTTGAGAAGTAAAAGCTATAAGTGCATTTGAGGGTATATATTTCCATTTTCTAAATTTTCTGGCCTTTTATTCCCATTGGTAAAAGTTTCTTCAAGGAATTTAAAGATATACATTTTTTCTTCTTTTTGGTACTTTTATGCTTTTGGTGTAGATGTATCAATGTCTGTGAAGATACATCACTCGGTCGCATTTATTATTAATTTGATAGACGTGTGTTAAAGGCATCACAAACGATCTATCGTAGTATCAGACTTCATTTTCTTGCACCTCTCACATTCGTTCGAGTGCCTACCGAGCCTCTCACGAGTGGCGTACGCACCATCGCCCTGGTTGTTCGGCGAACGGTGAGCCTTCGTTAAGCCACATATTAGATCTATCGTCTTGAAGGCTTTCAATAGTATCTATACATGTGACACTTAATTATGTTTTATGTTGTATTAATAAATTATTGTTTTTTCCTTACAATTGTAAATTTACAACATTTAGCATGGGCACGCCGTGCGTTGTACGACGGCCCATTTTACTAGTAGTATTTATATAGTGTTTTGGTTATTTATTTTGTTGCATCAATTTGTATCAAATTAACACAAACTCTCAATTGTAATATTTTTCTCTTTTGCCCGTAAACTAGTGGGCGGAAACTACGTAACTTTGGTGTTCTTTTTTTTTTCATTTGTCTTTTTCATTTTCTTTTTTTTCATTATGTTTGTAATTTTGTTTTATTGTCGTTAAGGGCTATCGTTCGCTTTGTTTTTCTTACATTATTCAAACAAAATGTGCTTGTCGGACTGTAAAAAAAAAAACCCGCTATTGTATCGCCCTCGTCCAAGGGCCTGTGTCTAATGAAGGTGTTTGAAGAAGAGGTGTTTAGAAGCTTCATTGAGACATTCACCTTGGAGGTGGAGTTAGTTAGCGAGTGAGGAAATGATATGTTAGTTAGAATTGAGTCACTATCTATCTCTATCTTACTACTCTTAATAAGAAGAGAGTAGTGTTGGGATATGTTGCCACGTGTTTTTTTTAATTGGCTGTAGGTTTTTTTTTTACTGTTGTTTCTTCCGACCCAATTACTTAGCTGGCCCAGTTATGATATATATAGTAAGATATATATTAAGAGTAGTAAGATATATGCTGCCAAAAAAAAGGACGGGAGTTGTTGGGTTTGGTTTTCCAGTGGTTGGGTTTGGTTTTCTTCGTCTCTGTCACCCCTAAATGTCCGATTTCATCTTGGCGGAAAGATGGAAGATTTCGTGGCTGGATACACGAACTGCTCATAGGATGATTTGGTGATGATTCAGTCCGTCCCAAATTCACAGCAACGTGGGTTACCATGAAGGCTTGATTTTCGGAGCATTCAATTAGCGATTCGATTCATTCGAAATAAAGGTGTATTCTTTCCTTTACATATTGTATTTATATCATTTATTTTTCTGATTGAGAACGATGTCTGCCTGATTACTTGCTTATTGCCGTTGTGAAGGTGTTGGGTATGAAAAGTTTGACCTTTCATTGATACGATGCTGAGTTCAGCATTTACTCCACGATTTCGAAGGATACGCAGTCAAATTGAATGATAAGGTGAATCCTTTTCTCGTTAATATCGTCTATATCAAGTGTTACTGATTTGATTGTGATATCTGCCTGATTTTGTGCGATTTGGTGATGAATTAGGTCTGTGGCTAACTGGATTCAGAGGGTGGTAAAAAGTCGGACTTTTAACGGCTATGAAATCGAATGATATATCGGTTCAGCCTTGTGCTACAAACCGGTTTGCTCTGGTATAATAGCTGATTCCTTTACATTTCTAGCCCGGTTTAGGTTTGACTGGAGGTCTACACCCGATGATAGTCTGTCCAGTTTAATCATTTGATTAATGGATGGTTTAGGTCCTAAGCCCTATTATTCGGTTGATTAAGTGTCCCTGTCCCGCGGTCTGATTATGGTTCAACCGTATCTTTATGGTTGAAATATGATCCTAAAACCAATATGATGACAAAATCCCTACCGTGTTGGCTTGATTATTTTTATGGGGTTGTCTGATTGGTCTCGGTAAGCTGGTGTTCAGCTGCATTGCAGATTCTGACGTTGCGCCATTTGATTTGATGGGTGAGATATGTTCGTATGCATTAATCCAAAAGCTTTAGCTTCTTTTTATGACCACAGTTTACATGATTTTAGGTGAATACCGGTTCTTTGCCGTGGAACAGCATCTCTCAGCTTTATCTGCACACACAGAGAAGACGATCCAAGTAATAATTTACTTTTATATATATATAACTTCATGAGTATTTGGACAACTACTGAGTAATTAATGGGGTTTATTTTTTCCTTTGATTTTGACGACAGGAGGAAGAGTTTGAGAAGGGTAAAATGAGACAAAGAAGATCAAGCCCAGTGCCTCGAAGCTAGGGGGTTCAGATGAAAGATACTGAAAAATCAGAGTCCTTGGAGAAAATTATTCAAAAGAATGGCTGGTAATTATTGTTTTATTATATTTCATTTATTATATGTTAATAACTCTATATATGTGACCATCTTTTCGGTGGTGTTGTTTATTGGTTTGCACCCTTGGAATGATTGAATATTTCTGGTTAATCACAAAATTGGATAATTGTACACTCAAACCATAACAAGTAGGCTTGGAATTTCTTGGCCATGAATTTGATGCATTTGACTGTAAGAAACATGAAGGGGATGACTTATGAGGGTTGCAGATTGTTTTTATTTAATCTACTTGTTTGAACTCTGTTGTCTGTTGCATCATATGATTAACATGATATTTAATAAATTTTGGTCCAATCTATTCATCTGTGCAAGTCATACCACCAAGAGTGAATGCATTGTCACAGAACATTTAACGGTTTGATTTTTGATGTTTAAATCATTTCTTATGATGTTAATTATAGCAAAAACAGTCAAACAAGAGAACTCTTCTCTTTGTTACATTCTCATGTAACACATTTGTTGTTTTTTACAGGATGGAGAGAACCGGAATGGCTGTAAACCATAAAGCAGACGTAATCAAACCTATAAAGCAAGAAAGAAGCTGCTTTAAATGGGAAAGAGCATTGGCTTTGGTATATTCCCGTCATGTACTGTTTGTTGTCCACGATATATATGTTTATTGTTCTATCTTCCTTTTCTAACGAGTAAAACAATGTATCCTTGGAACCGACTGTTTACGTTCTTTCAATGAGGTTGGTTCGAGCAACATACATGTATGACTGCTATTGAGCTTTAATTTGTTGATTATATTTTATGTCTATATTTCCTTGTTAATAGAACAACTAATATTTGTTTGTCATTTGCAGATGCGAATTTGAGGCTCGGAGTCGCTTGCCTGACTCTATGGAGTGTCAGTTAAATCTTCAGGTAACATATGTTAACCATTCTTGTTTTTTAGATCTGCTTTTCGTTTTTTCAGTAGTTCTTGTTTGGTTGCTTTTGTGTTAGCTTTTATGAATCCATCATGACTTCACCTTTACCTCTCTCAGAAGATAAATATTCTACACGTACAATATTATACCATATGCATTTGATGACAGTGATAGAAATGTAAGACATTCTGGTTTATGCGTTCTTAAGGCGCAAGATAAATATTACTTAATTTTTAGGTACAAAGGATGAAACAAAAGTTTATTACATTTGTTTTTCTTTCATTATTTTATAGGTACAAAATTCTAGCGGATGCATTTGAAGAGAATGGTGTCACACAAGAAGGTGAGCTCTCATTTCTCTTAGATGTCATTTTATTGTTAGCTCTCTTCAGTAATTATTTATATCCAACATTAAAAGTCGTTTACGGACTTCATGATGCATGTACCGAGTGCTTTCAGAGATTAGTTTTCTGTTTTGGTGCTCAAGGTATGGGTAAGTGCTTCACTTCCATCCTACAAATTTGGTTATTCTCGATGTTGACATTTTACAACTAATATATTCCTGCCAATGATTTTAATAAGGTATTGGTTTATTTATCGGAAATGAACAATTATCTTCAAAGTAAAATGTCTAGAACCTCTTGTTTGTTGTCCAATCTGTTGGAGAAAATGTGGAATTGAATTAAAAATGAATTAAAAATAATTTTATAATCATTTTATTCAGTGACTTTGTAAGCGTATTTCGGATATATTCTTGTATAGAATATATGTAATGTTTTATTAATTCTGAAAACTACGTAAGTCGTAGATGAATTCAGGATTTTGAATCATTCAATTCGGATAACGAGTGAATGAGAAATTAACGCTTAAAGTCGGTTTGTTGGAAAATTGATGATATGTCATATTGGGCCTATTGGGCTTAAGTGTGTGTTATGAAAAGGAAAAATGGGAAGAAACTTTTCTCCCACATTGGTTGGAAGAAGGAAAAGAAGCAATATTTATATGATATTGTTTTAGTGTAGTTGGAATAAGAAACCAACATTATACACCGCTTCTACGCTGGCGCAGGGGTGCAAATCCAACATTTCACCGTCATGTCACGAGTGAGATCGCTCATGTTCCTATCCAACTTTAAGTCGTGATTAAAGCTGAGGCTACATAATGCTGATATTTATGACATTCAATTCGAGCTGAGGCTGTTCATTTCCATCAGTTTTTCCATGTCCTCTGCTATATAAACGAGCTACATGAATGGGAATTATGACATTCAATTCGAGCTGAGGCTGTTCATTTCCATCAGTTTTTCCATGAATGGGAAGAAAAACACACAGACACAGAAATACAACACCAGAATTGCATACATACATACATTCTTCTGCATACTGTTCCTCATTTCCATCAGTTTTTCCATGAATGGGAAGAAAAACACACAGACACAGAAATACAACACCAGAATTGCATACATACATACATTCTTCTGCATACTGTTCTTGCATCAAGTGAAGAGTTTCTGAAGCACTGTAGAGTTCGTCGTTGTTCAGAGTTTGCAGTACCGCTATTCTGAAAGGTAATCTGAGAATTCCTGGGAGACAATTGCTGTAAACCGGGGTACATACCGGAGCAAATTTGTCTTAAGAAATGAGTTCGTCTCGGCTCAGATCGTAGCATATCCTTTTATCATTGTTATTGTATTTTCTTTCTATATTTTGTTGTATCTGTTTCGTCATCAAAATTAATAAAATTGTTGTTTAATTCGGTTTGATTATTTTAATTATACACGGGTGATAACACAATCATGCGGAAAAAAACATCTCTTCTTAAGGTGAGAAAATGAAGAACAAGTGAGTTATGTATAAAGTGCAGTGTCTCTAGCATTCCAAACGGAAAATTGAAATTGGAGTGCCATTTCACGGTTTATCAACAAGTGAGACTTAGATCAATGAATGATTCACACATTGATCAATGGTTAACAGTTGTGCGGAGACACTGCTAGGTTGTTTCAGCTATTTGTGTTGATCATTTATAATCACTTCATTATATGCTTACTTTTTATAATTACAAAGATGCTTTGCTTCCCTTATATATTTTGTAAAGTTTATTCAGTTAAAATTTTCTCTACTTGTTTGCTCATGAGTGTCCATGTCATTAATGTTGTAGCTATGCAGCCTGCGTTGTTGCATGTTGGCCTGGTAAACAGATGCATTTCAAATCTTTAGGTTAATGCAGTTTGAGGATTTGAGAACCGAGGCGAATCATCTTGCTTCCACGTTTTTGAAGGCTAGAGAATCACTTTCAATTGAAGGTTTGTCTTTTCCATCACCTCAATAGAGTCTTTATGAAAGAACCTTTGAATCATGAAGGTTCAGCTTTGAAGGAATGGTGAATTTAAAAATAAAAAAATGTTGTTGTAAAAAAACAAAAGCAAAAGGTATTATATAGTTGTAGAAATACACAGGTGTATCATTTTGCTAATAATAAATATAAATGCACGTATAATTTGAACAAACAACATGTGGATAACTCGGTGCCGACAAACTTTTGCGCAGACTACCAATTGAAGATCCAGTCTAGCAGATGCAGTGGCAAAATTGGAGACTGTAACATTTGTATTAAGCGAAATAAAAACTTAGCATATATAATATTGGTTTTATATGGAGTTTGTGCTATTTTTTTCCTGTATGTTACACCAGTTTCGTTAGACAGCCCCTTCAAAATGTTTCGAAAATGTCGACGTGGCCTCTTCTTGATTTTTTTGGTGCATTCTCCTCCGTTTCTACTAACGAGCTTTCCTTCTATTTCGTGCGATCCGTTAATTCTTTTAGTTTCGTCCCATTAGGCCAATGGTGCAAAAGTCTGTTTATCGAAAAAACTTAACCCTACTAGATATTAAAACTCTCCACGTAGAAAACCTAAAACGGCCGTTCTCTCCTTCTTCCTCTCAACGTCGTTGCCTCTCTTTCTATCGCTGTAAAATTAACTTTGTTTGCCTATTGCCTTTAATTTTTCTGTTTTGTTTCGTTTCGTTAAAATTGTTTACTGATGTTGTATGTTATTTTGTTATTGATTTCTTTTCCTATTTCATAAATGTCTTTTCCGCTGCAGAAATTATGAATCGTCCGATTTTTTAGGAATGGAAGCCACCTGTTACGATTCTTATCCGATGTTTTTTGGAACGGAAGCTGCCAGAGGTTACGATTCTTTTCCGTCTTGCTACTTTCGGCACTTTTGTTTCACACTTAATAGTAGTAAAGTTTCTTTCTATTTTTCAGACTTGTCAGTCGTTTTGCTGTAGTATGATTCTTTCTGCAACTGTAATGTTTATTTGAATAACTACAACAACTGCGGTATGATGCTATCAAGAAACATGCCAGCAAATGGAGGGTGCAGTTAGGTATCTGTCAAATGACTAATCAATAATCAAAAGTTCTCTTATATTCCAAATCCTTGTCTTGTAATTAAGGATGTATCAGTTGTTCATCTGGTAACATAAAAAAGATATTTCTTGTTGTATCGGTTGTTCATCTGGTAACATACAAAATACCAGATATAAATCATGTTGTTTTTAATATAAAAAAAAAGATAGTTAAACATTCTGTTCTACCTCAAACAACATACATAAGTTATTAAGACAAGCTTCATTAAGGGTTTAGGAACACATGTGCTGACCTTTTAGTAAGGGTTTTTAGTCTTCATTAAAATAAAGAGACGGTTCTTCATGCCTTGCCTCTGCTTTTATTGTCTATTTGTTTATTTTTTCCCGTTGGGGTTTTGTTGTGTTTCAGCGCGATCATGTTGACGCTGTCACGAGACTCACGACGGATCAATTATTCTTACCGGAACGTAGGTATTCTTGCTCCTTTCCTTTTTCTTCTTTCTCCGTATGCATTCCAAAAAAACGGTGTTTTTATTGGTTGCTATAGACACTTATTCCTTTTAACGCCTTTAAATTTTCCTTACACCTAAGTTTCGATGCTTATGCTTTGATCATATATTATGTTTTACTTTTATTTTTTATGGTTCTTTTTTCATTTCAGAGTTGGTAAGGTAATCTTGACAGTAGAAAGATGGTTGATTTTGCTGGGGTTTTATCCTTTAGAATAAGTTGTTTATATTTTAGATCTTTATAATGTGTTATGCAATGAGGTCCTTCTTGGGGAATCAATTTTTCTAGAATTAGTGCTATCGCATTAGTTGAGCCATTCATAAGCGAAGGGCTTCTTCTTGATGTACAGATGTGTGTGCTTGGTTGAATATGAAGCAAGTTATTCGAGGGAAATGGATCTTCGTGTGACAATTTTGTGATGGATCACTAAACATGTTCATCATTGCCCCACCAACTTCTATTTAATTTATCATCCGCGGGTGTAACTCACTTGTTATACACACAAATGATTGTCTTGTACATTCAATGTTACTTAAATTTGAGTAATTTGCATGGGCCACGGTAGTGCGGAGCACGAACGCTTATTTTCCTAGTCTATCTTAGAAGAAGAGAGACACTAAACCAGGTGCTGACACGTGTTTTTTTCTGATTGGTTCTTTTTATTTATTTTTTACTGTTCATCTTCTGGTTCAGCCCAATCCATTAGGACGAAAATTTAATTTTCCGTAATGTCCAGCCCAATTCCAGTGTTCCTCCCTAACCTAACTTCATTACACATTGGAGCCGCCGCCGTCGTCGATTAGTGCATAGGGAACCAAAAGCTGCAACCTCTGGTTGGGAATTTTTCAGCTCGAACTAAAGTTTCTGCTTTGCAAATCTACTTTTAATCGATGTGCTTTCCACAATTATGCTTTTTATCCTTCTCTAATATAACTTTTGCTTTGTGATAGATTAGGTGAACAACAAAGTAATTGTCATTAAAGAATAATGTTTGTACAATAGGTTTATATAGGGAGCCACAAGGCTAGAAGCGTAAAATAATATAATCTAATACGCTCCCTCAAGCGGATGGAGTGGAGCGAAGTCCAAGCTTGGAGACAAGTGCAGAAAAAGATAACCGCGGCAAGGGCTTAGTGAGAACATCAGCCAGCTGATCTGCAGCAGCAACACGAGCAACACGAACAAGACCACGCTCTACATGCTCACGAATAAAATGATAATCAATGGCCACGTGCTTCATGCGTGAGTGGAAAACCGGGTTGGCACTGAGACGAAGCGCTCCCAAATTATCACAGAAAATTACTGGAGTGGAGGTAACTGTAAAACCAAGCTCAGCAAGCAGATAAGTCAGCCAGGCAACTTCGGCAGCCGTATCCGCAACACCCCTGTACTCAGCTTCGGTGGAAGAACGAGAAACTGAGTGTTGCTTCTTGGAACTCCATGAAATGGCATTTTTGCCCAAGAAGACAATATAAGCAGAAGTAGAAGTATAACCTGGCACATACTCAGATGACACGGGGTCGTGGTACCCGGCGTCCTCGTTACCGCCCAATCGAAACTCGAAAAGGCATGTAAGGCCAGGAGGAGAATCCCGATATAGCGTAAACCCATAGTAGGAGTGCCGGACAAATAGCGCAGAGACGCTTTGACAAGCATCCAATGATACTCGGTCGGTGCATGCATAAACCGGGAGAGCTTATTGACCGCAAATCGAATATCAACTCGTAAAGCATAAATCGCGCAAGGCACCCAAAACCTGGCGATACCGAGTCGGATCGGCATAGGAGGAGAAACAATGGGATCACCGTAAAAGCATCACCGGCATAGGCGTGAAACGGCTTTGAGTCCTCCATGTGAACTCTGAAAAGCAACACGTGTGTACTTGGTCTGCGTAAGTAACATACCAAGGCGTAATGAGTGACTTCAACTCCCAAAAATACGAAAGGGGACCAAGGTCCTTGATAGAAAACCGAGAGCCCAATCGATCAATAACACTCAACTCGCTCACTGGAGCTACTCAGAATAATGATGTCATCGACATATACCAAGATAAAAGTAATCTTGATAGATGTGAGAAACAAATAAAGAAGGATCACCGCAGAGTTAAGAAAACCCATGGTGAGAACAAAGGACTTAAGCTCATGGTACCAAGCCCGAGGTGCCTGCTTAAGACCATAGATTGCCTTGCGAAGTTTGCACACAAAGGTGGGTTTCGTTGCATCCTCAAACCCGGGCGGTTGAGCCATATACACATCTTCAGCTAGTGTCCCTTGTAAGAATGGTTGTTGACATCGAGTTGGCGAAGGGACCAACCAAAGGAAACTGCAATACTAAGAACAAGACGTATCGTAACAGGTTTAACAACAGGACTAAAGGTTTCGAAGTAATCCAAACCAGGACGTTGTGTAAACCCTTTGGCAACCAGCCGAGCCTTGTATTTATCAATCTAGCCATCCGGTTCCGTTTAATTCGAAAGAGACCCACTTACAACCAACTACGTTTAAATCATCGCCAGGGGAACTAAAGACCACGTGTCATTGCGAAGAAAGCGCGCACTATACTCATCGACATGGCAACACACCATCATGGACAACGCAGCGTTTGCGCTTAGGGTTGAGGGCTCCGTATCTAGGTAACGATTATGCAGTTGAGCTTGAAGGTTAAAGAGTTTACGAGGTTTGTAGATTTTATTTTGGGAGCGGGTGGTCATGAGATGTTGCGGCGGAGGGGGAGGAGGGGGTGGAGGTGGCGGATGTTAAGGGTGAAAATCTATGTTTTATTATGATATATTTTACGGTATTTTCCCTCTTAATTGGATTAATTGCATAATAAATGGCCCTTATATGGAAATATTGAGCATACTAGGTTTTTAAGGACTTAATCGCAATATTGAATAAATTATGTGTTTTCATCGTGAATTATAATTAATTGGACTTTATTACAGTTTTGCGATGTTTTCCATGTGTTATAGGTATGTTCATTGTGCTCAAATGATGATCAAAAAGGGTTAAAATTCGAGCTATGAAGATTTAAGAAGAGATAATGGTCGAATGGAGTGGACAGGAAAAGAGATAGAGATGATTTAATCAAGTTTTATTCCAGCCAAACGAGCGTTCAATAATGGACGGGCGTCTGAAGAAGACTCGGCCCGACTCGAAGTTCAAAGCAGACCAGACGAGCGTCCGGAAGGGTAGACGAGCGTCCAGGGCCGTGTTCAGCAGAACCGACTTAAAACCCTAGCTGTATCGGCCGCGCCCCAACCCTAATTTTTCCTGTTTTCTATAAATAGTCTGATTGTAAAACCTAGCAGAGAGGGGGGAGATACACATAGAGACAGTTAGAGAGTCGAAAATTCATCTTAAAAACAGCAGCAGTTTGTCCCTTTCTTTTTGTTTCTTTTATTATGCAATCGAAACGATTTGTTGATTTCAAGACTATTATGAGTAACTAAACTCCCGGGTTGGACGAACGGGTGAAGCAATTCAGGAGGTGTTTGGTTTTCTTATTTTCTGCGTTTTGCAATCAATAAAGGTCAGATTTTTATTGCGTTTATTTCGTGCTTCATATCGATAGATAAAGCCTGTGATATTTGTTTGACGATAGTTGAATGAATTCTAGATCACCGCAATAGTAATCGGTTTAAACGATTTGTCTAAAAACGAAAGTTATCAAATTGTTAACCTAGATAATAGATTCGAAAGAATTTGTGCCTATCGTGCTTAAATAATCAATCTTTGATAAAAGTTGATAAACGGATTATCTAAGAAATTAGTAATCTGCTTTGGTATAGGTTAATCTTGGCCTTTAGTAATTTGCATGCGTAGGGAGTTAGAATCTTTTACCGCTATCTTGAATTGTGGATCCCTGTTCGTGTGCCTTTCTCCCCATTATTTGATAAACCTTAAATTGTTAATTCGTGACACGTTTAGCTTAAACTTAAAAACACATTCAACCTCACGTTCCTCGTGGGATCGACCCGGAAGAACCGCTTTACTACAAGCTTTGCACTTGGAGCGACTAACCGGATTTTTTTTTTATTACTTGTCTTTTTGTTTCGTTTACAAAAATCCACCACAAGTTTTTGGCGCCGTTGCCGGGAATTCTGCCAACCGGACGAGCGTTTGTGTCACTAAACGCCCGTCCATCCTAATACCCACCCAGACGCCCGTCCATAACCTTGGACGCCCGTCTGTCTTCCTGACTCCTTTCTTCTCTTTCTTTTTCCCCCTAGTTTGACTTCGTTATATGCAAACACGAAGTAAACAAGGATGATTAATTTTGAGCCTGAGCTTGAACGAGGCGTAGTTCGAGTAAACCGTAAACGAAAAGTTCCCGAGCCCATTTCCCGAAGAGGAAGTCGAAGAGAGTTCGAGTGAAAACTCTTCTGAAGATAATTTCTTCTCCAACCTTTTCTTTGAGGAGGAAACTACTGATTCAATGGCTCAAGCCAACCGCACTCGGCGGACTATGCCACTCCGGTGATGTGAACATTCGCTCGGGCCGTGGGTTATCCCTACCGATACAGCCCGTTTGAGATAAGACCACCCTCATCCGGATGGTGCAACATGCGCCAACTTTCTTTGGGTATCAATCTGAGAACCCCTATACGCATCTTTATGTATTTCTGGGTATATGCGATACTACTCGCATCAAGGATGTCGATCAAGACATCATTAAGTCAAAACTATTTCCATTTTCACTCCGTGGAGAAGCAATGGAATGGTTTAAATCTCTTCTTTCTGAATCTATCCAAACTTGGGCCCAAATTTCGAAAGTCAATTTTTGCCCAATATTTTCCTCCATCTAAGATGTTCAATGTCTTAACGAGATCTCAAACTTTCATCAACTGAGTGATGAATCTTTCTTTGAAGCATGGAAGCGTTTCAAAATTTTGTTGAACAAGTGCCCCCATCATGGAATGGATTTGCAGAGGAAAGTCCACACTTTCTTCAGTGGTCTGAATGAGTCCACTAAAGGAATGGTCAACTCCTCATCTGGAGGAGTCTTCTTGAAGAAAACCCCACAGCAAGGGTGGGAGTTATTTGAAGATATAGCTAGGTACAACTATGCACCTACGTATCGAGCTCACCAACGCCTCTGCTTTGCACCTAAAATCGAAGAAGTCAACAACCAGAATCATGGTCAAATGATTGCAGCCCTGCAGGCTCAACTTTCTGCTTTGACCATGACTAAAAATCAAAATCAGCCCTCTCTCCAACAGAATGCACAAGTATTCTCGTGTGATAACTGTTATCAGACTGGTCACATCAGTGACCATTGTCAATACACTCCTACCCCCGGCTTTCAAGCCAATGCTGCCCAACAAACGAGGCAGTATGATTCGGTGAACTGCTATACCTGTGGGCTTAGAGGTCACATTTCTGCAACATGCCCCTTGAATGGTGGAAATGAGAGAAACAATTTTTCTGGCCCGCAAAACCAGAGATTTTCAAACCAGAATAACTCTCAAGGTCAGAACTACAACCAGAATAGAAATTATGCTCAGAATCAAGGTTTTGACCAAAACCGCACTCAAAATTCGGGACAGAATACCACTCGCAATGCCTACTACCAGAACCCCAACTCGAGTCAAAGTTCAAATTCTCAACCAAAAACAAATCCAACCTGGCCCGCTAATCAAAACTCACAGCAGAACCGCCCTACTCAGGACTCCTCAACTTATGGTACTACCCCTACAAGGGCAGAGTATGAAGAGCAACAGAGGACGATGAAGAACTTAGAAAGACAGTTAGGACAACTGGCTGAACAATTAGCTGCCAGACCTCAAGGTCAGCTACCTAGTTTTACAGAAAAAAACCCTAAAAGTGGGCATGCGGCCCAGGCGGAAGCAGGAACAAACCACTGTGCCGAGCTCGCACCCATTACTCCCTATGGACAAGAGGAGTCAAATGCTATGAATCTGAGATCCGGTACACAATTACAACAACACCCTGGTTACAGACAGAACCAGGGAAACGAGTAAGCCCTCCTACCCCTGATTCGGTAGGAGGGGAAGAATCGCAGTCCCCTGACCTGGATGAAGAGAGAGATGAAAATGAGATTGAAGCTGGAAAAAGATTTCGGGTGATTGAAAACCAAAATGATGAACCGGAGAAAGTCACTCAGGCGAATGATCCTCTGACGAGTAAAAAGACAGAAAAGATGGTGAGGTGGAAGGATCTTGAGGACAAAGCTATAAGAGCTTCCTCGCCCAGGAAAGTCTTTTCCGAAGAAGAACTGAATAAGCTCCCATTTCCGCCAAGAAAGCAAAACATTTCATTATCTGAAGACAAGAAGTACGAGAAGGTACTCAACCTACTAAGAAACACCCAAGTAAATTTGCCTTTATCTGAAGTGTTGGTTGAGATGCCTAAGTACGCCAAGTTTGTGAAGGATGTTGTTTCTTCAAAGAAGAAGTTGGGTGAAATGGAGAAAAAATTGGGAGAGGAATGCTCCGCTATCAATGACGGAGAAATTCCTAAGAAGCGCAAATGATCCGGGAAAGTTTGTCTTAACTCTGCAGATCAAGGATTTAAGTTTCCCAAACTCTCTGTGTGATTTAGAGAGCATCCATTAGTCGATGTCTCTATCTCTGTCTGCAAGAGACTACACCTTGACCATCTATTGGAGCCTACCCCATAAGTATCCAAATTGCGCATGCATCTTTCAAGAGAGCCGAAGGAGTGCTTAGAGACCTTCTGGTCCAAGTAGACAAATTTACATTTCCTGTGGATTGGTACGTCTTGGACACTAAAGAAGAAGATACCCCCCTCCTCCTGGGACGACCTTTCCTATCCACTGCCAGAGCCTCTATAGATTGCGATGCAGGATTTGTCACTTTACGTGTTGGGGACGAGGAAGTACGCTACAGTGTAGTTAAAGCTCTCGAGCACCTTCAAAATCCTCAGGCTTTGTGATTGAGACGTCAGACGATTTCACGAGACTACACTCTGGACGAGCCGGAGGTCGCTTATGGAGAAGAGCTTGTTGAAGAGGACACAAGGTCTCTGAAAGAACTCTTTCCCCCGAAGAAGTCGATTTGCTTGAGGCAAGAATTTTTGACCCTATCAATGAGGAAGATCTAAAACAAGGAGAAGCCAAGACCAACAGAGGAACCTCCTGAGGACCTTGTTCTAAAACCTCTACCTCAAAGATCTCAAGTATATCTTCTTGAAAGAAGGCGGCGCCTACCTCGATTATCTCCTCTACACCTGCCGCAGCGCAGAAGAAGAGTTGGTTGGTTGACGCTCAAGAAAAATGAGAAAGCCTTCGGTTGGCGGTAGGTGATATAAGAGGAATATCTCCAGGCGTCTGTATGCATAAGATTAGAACCGAAGAAGGTGCAAAGAGTGTAAGACAACCGCAGAGAGCGTTTAAACCCACACATGCAGGAAGTGGTGAAGAAAGAGATCATTAAGGCGTTTGTTGGATATGGGGATCATTTATGCGATAGGCGATAGCGATTAGGTGTCCCCCACTCGGTAGTACCTAAAAAGGAGGTATTACCATTGAAAAAGAATGACAAAGGTGAAGAGGTAGCTGTTAGATTAGTCACTTTGCAGAGTCTCAGATAGACTATAGGAAGTCGAACGAGGTGACCACTGAAGGACCATTTCCTCTCCCCTTCATGTAGACCAAATGTTGGAACGTTTGGCGGGCATGCTTTCTCTTGTTTTTTCGACGGTTATTCAGTTATTTCCAAATCCCTATTGACCCAGATAGATCAAGAGAAAACAACCTTCACCGCCTCTATGGTACTTTCGCTTATAGGCGAATGCCCTTGACTTTGCAATGCGCCACCTACATTTTGAGAGATGTATGTTGGCTATCTTTGATGGACTTATAGAGAAATGCATGGAGGTATTCATGGACGACTTCTCGGTGTTTGGCACATCGCTTACGGACCTGCCTTGAAAATCTAGACAAAGCAACTCGCAGAGGTGTGTGGAGAAGAACTTGATTCTCAATTGGGAGAAGTGCCATCTTATGGTGACCGAAGGGATTGTTTTAGGTCACAAGATCTCCGCTAAAGGCATAGAGGTTGATAGAGCTAAGATAGAAGCTATTGAAAAGATGAATTACCCTTAAACACGAAAGAAGTAAGAAGTTTCCTTGGTCATGTGGGGTTCTATAGGAGATTTATAAAAGATTTTTCAAAAATATCGAAACCTTTATCGACTCTACTGAAAGATGACGTCACCTTCAATTTCGATAATGACTGTCAAGTTGCCTTCAAAGAGCTTAAACAGCGTTTGACCTCACTTTTATCCTCGATCTCTCCCGGATTGGAACATGCCATTTGAACTAATGTGTGATGCCTCCAATTACGCTGTTGGTGCTGTATTGGGGCAAAGGATTAATGGTAAGTTCCAACCTATTTCCTACGCAAGTCATACCTTGAATCCAGCCCAAGCAAACTATACCACTACGGAAAAGGAACTATTAGCGATTGTGTTTTCCATGGATAAGTTCATGACTATTTGCTTGGTGCCAAGGTGATTGTATGGACTGATCATGCGGCTCTGCGTTACTTGATGAACAAGAAGGATGCTAAACCGAGACTGCTGAGATGGATTCTTACACTACAAGAATTCGATGTTCACATCAAGGACATACGGGGTAGTGAAAACACCGTAGCGGACCATATTTCAAGAGTAATACCAGTAGCTGAGGAAGACTCCCAGGACATTGATCTTTATTATCCCTTCGAGAGCGTCATGAATATGGATGTCCATACCCCCGACCCCCCTTGGTATGCTTCGATTGTCAATTACCTTCATTCTAGCTACTTGAATCCCGAATTCTCTTACCAGGAGAAGAAGAAGTTCTTCTCTGATCTAAAGTACTATGTCTGGGAAGAACCATATCTGTTCAAGATCTGCAAGGATGGGTTGCTTCGCCGGTGTGTCCCTGAATCCGAGCAACGGGATATTATTGAGCAATGTCATAGTGGTCCCACTGGTGGCCATTTCAATCCGTGGAAAACCGTTGCCAAAATCTTCCAATGTGGTTTTTATCGCCCAAAGTCTTTAAAGATCTCAAGCTTTCGCAAAGGTGTGATAGGTGCCGAGGACCGGCACTTTGACCAGCGGTATGATATGCCGCTTAAACCCATTTTGGAGTGTGAAGTGTTTGACGTATGGGGCATTGACTTTATGGGACCATTTCCATCTTCATGCGGAAATAAATACATTCTGGTCTGTGTAGACTATGTTTCTAAATGGGTAGAGGCTGTCGCAACTCCACTAAATGATCATAAAACGGTCATGAAATTTCTGAAGAGAAACATTTTCACGAGGTTTGGCTGCCCTAGAGCTCTGATCAGCGATGAAGGGTCACACTTCATTAATAGACCCCTGGATAGCCTCGTTAGCTAAGTATGGTGTTAAGCATAAAAGTGGCACACCATATCACCCTATGACCAAGTGGGCAAGTTGAGCGTAGTGTCGTAGTATAAAGAAAATCCTCGAGAAAAAGTCAACTCTCATCGAAAGGATTGGAGTCTGAAGCTGGACGATGTACTGTGGGCTTACCGGACCGCATACAAAAACCCTATGGGTACATCACCATACCAAATGGTTTATGGAAAGCCCCAGTAATTTGCCAGTAGAATTAGAGCATAGAGCTTATTGGGCAACTAAGTTCCTAAACTTCGACTCCCAAGCTTGTGGAGAACGTAGGCTCCAGCAGATACATGAATTAGACGAGTTCAGGCTCCAAGCTTATGAGAGTTCACGGATAAGCAAGGAAAGGATGAAATTCCTTCATGATAAAAAGATCAAGAACAGGGAGTTTCATGCAGGCGAGCTGATACTGTTATACAATTCCAGGCTGCATCTTTTCCCCGGAAAGCTAAGGACGCGGTGGTCCGGTCCATTTGAGGTCCTGTCTGTCTTTCCTAGCGGCGTTTTGGAACTTAAGGGGATTGGTGATCAGCCTTTCAAGGTCAATGGTCAACGATGCAAACACTACATTGGCCAACCGAAGGAATCACCCGAGGTAGTTAAATTCCTTGATTTGTTAAGTTGTATCGCTTGAGAGTCGATAGATCGCGATGAGTTCTCCCTGCACCTATTCTCTCGATGATAGTACTGAATCACCAGCTGAAGTTTTTGCCGGAAGCTGGGACATGGAACAATATTGGAAGGAAGTGGATTTGAAGATGCATAAAGTACGGAAGAGTTCCCCGGTCAGACAGAAGATCAAGCATGCCTGGGAAAAATGGTTGGGTCGAATCCCGAGTCTGCACTGCTATTTTTGTAGACCTAATTTTGTTAAGAATTCTGTTGCTGAGATGACCGGCAAAAAGCCAAAGTGGCCCGACCCGGGTTAGACCTGAATTGAATGTCGAGCTAACGACATAAACCAAAAGCTCCACTAGGGGGCATCCTAGATATCAAATCTTGTTTCAGTTTTCCCTTAGTTCTTTTTGCTTTCGTATGTTATTTTAGTTAGTTTTACTAAGCTTTTATGTTTCTATCTGTCAGTAGTTGCTTTCTAGTTATGGATCGTTACGGAGTTCGCCCTGAGGAGTTTCCACTCATTAGTCGGATTCCGCTGATCACAGTAGATGATGGACCAGGAGGCACTATAATTCTTCATGTAGACTTTGATATTAGTACTCAGGTTAAGACCGTCACGTACGTTATCATTGTTCCACCTTGTTCGGGAGGCAGCGATTTCACGACTGAGGAGTTGCAGGAGGCCATAGGGCGTCCTTACACGATCCTTAATGATCCTATGCTGACGGATTTGGCACTAGTGCTGCGGGCTGAGCATTTTAGAGGTGTTGAGGTAGCTGGTGAGGATTGGTGTTTGCAGGATGAGTACGACTTCCCTCCGGCTATCGACATGCTTCGACGTCTCATTCGCTTAGTGGATTGGGACGAGATCTACGCAGATTAGTGTTTCATTAGTTAGTTTTGCTTTCGTCGAGCCCCGACGTAAAATGGAAGCGCTTGGTGGGAGGCAACCCAATTGTTTTATTTTTGTCTGCTTTATTTTCAAATTCTCTCATGATTTTCCATATTGTACTTTTGAATTTTAAATTATCAATAATAAAGGTTTCGCGTTTAGTTGTTTTATATGATAAGTTTTTTTTTTTTTTTTTTTTTAAAAAAAAAAAAAAAAGGGGGACAATTTTGTGTTTTTCTTGATGGGCGCCCGTCTGGTAATCTCGGACGCCATCCGGCCTCGATTTTCCCGGACGCCCGTCCAAGATATGGGACGCCCGTGCGAACGAGCTTTTCAATCTCAGATTCAACTTTGACCAGGCGTTCGCCTAACAATATAGACGCCCGTCCGGATAATTCCTCTCTATCCTCGTATTCAAATCAAGCCTTTGACGAAGCGCCGTCGGCATTTTGGGCGCCCGTCCGGTTCATCACATTTCCAGGCAGGCGCCCGTCCGGCGAGTTGGACGAGCGTCCCACTACTGTCTATATATATACCCCTCATGCCATGAACCCTCATTCCTTCGAATTTCAAACCGCCTCACCCGACTTTTGCCCTCCTCTCAACCTAAATCCTTGATTCAACACCAAATTGGGCGATTTCAAGTGCTATAGGGCGCCCGACACCCTCTCATCAATTTTGAGAGCCGAATCCCCAACATTCCATATTTTTGAAGAATCGGCCACCTATAGAGTCCGACTTTGTTCAAGAAAAATCGGATTTTTGAGGTCAATTTGGGTTGTTTTGGACGCTCTACAGAGCATTATCTTCATCTACTCATCATCTTTGGTAAGTTTGTAGCAACTTTTCTTGATTTCTTTCACGCTTTTGTGAGTTCGATCTTGGTCGGCTCATTTTCTTGAAATTTATCTCATTTTGTTGCTTTTTCTTCCTTTTGGTGTTGTGATGATGGTTGTGGTGGATGGGTTGACATTGTTGAATTGAAATCCTGATTTGGATGTTAAACGGGTAACCTTGGTTGTGGGCTTGTTTGAATTGATCTTAATAGCTTCAAACATGGTTGATAAGGAAGTGGTTGCGAAGAAGAGGTTCGGTAAGGATGTGGCTAGGGAGAAAGGTAAAAAGCGTAAAGGATCGGACCCTCCCATAGTTGATCCAAATAGAGGCATAGTGATTCGAGAGCCATCCTCTAGGGCTTCACAGCGAGTTAGGACTGATTTGAGGGACGAGACTACTTCCGGATCCGAAACTAATGACAATGAACCCTTGATTAGGATGCTCAGGGTACCTCACGGTCAAAGATCTTCTAGGGCTGAACGTCACGGTGGAGACAAATTGTACAGCAGGTAGGCCGAGACCGAACCGAGGGCTGAACCGCCTCGAAAGAAAGTGAGACCAGCTGTGCCTATTCCTATGCCTCGTCGGTTCGTCAACTCTAAAGCACATGAGGCCTATACCAAACATTACTTTGCGAGAAACATGTTGGTTGAGCGAGCGGTGTTGAAAACGAAAGTGGCCCCTCTTTTGTAAAAGTGTTGGAAGATAGGAAATGGGAGGAATTGATGAAGATCCCGACTACCCGGTGAATGATTCGTTGGTTAGGAAGTTTTACGCTAATTTTTCGAAACCGACTTAGACACGGGGTGGTGTTGGTTCGAGGTGTTAAGGTTCCCATTTCACCACAAGTTTTTAATGCAAAATATGGGTTGGCAGCATTTGAAGGGTTGGATTATAAGGAGGAAATTAAGAGACGGCAGGATTCGGGACAGGATCCTTTGGAGGACCTGAGGTTGAGAGTTTGCCCCGATGTTGCGTGGACGCTCAGACCGGGTGGGGACCGTAAGGAGATTGTTACTACGGCGTGGTCTGAGGATTGGAGAGTCTATTGCCGTTTCATCCAGAGTCGTTTATTGCCGAAGAATAATTTGACACACTTTCACATAGGCGACCTTGGAATGTTGTATGCTTTGGTTTTCAAGTTAAATGTCGATGTTGGCCAAGCGATTTATGATGAGTTTGTGTTCATCGGGAAGAATTACAAGCGGAGTTTGATTGTCCCACATTTGATTCATCGATATGCAAGGATGCCGGAGTGCCGGAGTATAAGCAGGATCATAGGCCTAAGAACCCGAGAGGTATTCAGAGAGAGAAAGCTCCGTCTACGGTTGAGTCTGAGGCTGTTCCCGTTACTGGAGCCTGGTTCCACTTCGACACCACCTCGAGCCTCAGTTCTTTCTGGATTATCTTCTTCCGAGATTACTCGGCATAGTATGGCTCATAGTTTGAGGTGATGTTGAGTGACATCCGGGATGGCCAAGATAATATTTTGTCGGTTTTGGAATGTATCGTTGATGGACGGCAACCGAGAGATCGGCGGGTATTCAATGCAAGTAATATGGATTATGTCTTCTCCGAGCAGATAGAGCGGGTGATAGCCGAGGTGGTCAAGATGGAGGAGAAGCCCGAGTCGTCGGCGATGAGGAGGATGAGCCCCGGTAGACCTCTCTCATCGCTTCTACTACGCGCTCTGAGCTACACGGACGACGCCCATCGCTGTTGCACTCTACTTCCATCCTCCTCATGTTGATGCCCCTGCTTTGGTGGTTCTCTTCGTTATTCCTCCGCCTCGATGCTCCGATTCCGCCGAGTGATCTTGAGATTTTTATGCTTTTTCTCGCTTGATGTATTTCTTTCTTTTATCCGACTTCGATCCGGTTGTACAATGACTATTACTACTTTCCTTTTGGATGCTTCTATGATTTCTGTACTTTCTATTTTTCTCGTTGCTTCGTGTAAGTCGCCTAGCACCACATATTTGGATTGCGATTTCGTTGGTATTATGATCATTTTGGTTGACGCTTGTTGTTCTATCTCTTTCATTCATTCCTTTCACATTATTACGTTATTGTGCCCCGTTTTCCCCCGAGATTCTGTTGTTTTGTCGAGTAGTGCAAATCTAGTCTTGGTTGAGTTCGGTTTGGACGTTTTTTTTTTCCGACGCTTTTGCGAGTGTTGTTTCTTTCATGCTCCGGCCTGACCAACATCTCGATTTTCTACGCGCATACACTAAGTTTCTTATCCTTTTACTTTTCTCGCACAACATGAGGACATGTTGCATTTTTAAGTGTGGGGAGGATAGTTCGATTTGTGCCTATGTGTAAACGTTGTTTAGTACGTTAGATTGTGTTTATTATGCGAAATGAGCGTAAATTTTTCAAAACTTTCCGACACCCTTGTTTTTGTTTTGTCCCCGAGTAGGCAATTCAATTTGAAGTTCGTTGTTTTATAGTCATCTATGCGATATTTCATATGTTCATGAAGTTAGTTGTTTCACTGTCACTATTTCACGTGCCATAGTGACGATGAGCTATTTTATAAAGCTATACCCCGTTTTGGATTAGTAGTTTTTGATTTTCTTATAAGTCATGTGCTTAGTGCTACGTTTATATCTCGAGAAGTATGATAGCTTGTATTTAGTTCCGTAGTATGATATACTGTGAATATCTAGACGTTTGAATGTGATAAGTAACATGTAGCTATTGTCAAAGTGAAAAGGTTGAATTAAGATGAAGTTATTCGTGTGTGTCGAAAGCTAGTCGATGATTTGGGTGAGGTAGGGTGTACCACGTATGTCCTATACCACTATGATGACTAAAAGCTCACGACAGTTAGGAAAAGCTGCCTTATGATTGGAGTAAGGTAGGGTGTTATCTCGAAATGTCCTATTCTGCTATGAGGGCAAAAGCTCATCCTAACGTGTGTTTAAAGTGAATGAATTCAATCAACTTAAGATATGTTGTGAAATGAATAAGGCTTAGTTTTCGTTAATCTTATCCCCAGTATAAACTGATAGATATGCTGTAGGGATTATCCTCTAAGTATTTCAGAAAGGCCCTAGATTCATTCGATCATCCTTTTCGGGATATGTCACGTTTGTAGGGTGCACCTTATGAGTGTCACTTATTACTAGTCTACGAGGGGGTATTAGCTAGTTTTACTTTGAGTTCCTCAAGTTTGGGTTTAGTGGAAGTTTTCTATGGCTATGCACACACACGATGGTGAACTTCTAATTTATTGACTATGTGGTATATGTGTTAAGATGTCTATACTCTTCCGAGCCTTTCTTTCGTTTTGTTTTGCTCAGGACGAGCAAAAGCTAAGTGTGGGGGAGTTGTTAAGGGTGAAAATCTATGTTTTATTATGATATATTTTACGGTATTTTCCCTCTTAATTGGATTAATTGCATAATAAATGGCCCTTATATGGAAATATTGAGCATACTAGGTTTTTAAGGACTTAATCGCAATATTGAATAAATTATGTGTTTTCATCGTGAATTATAATTAATTGGACTTTATTACAGATTTGCGATGTTTTCCATGTGTTATAGGTATGTTCATTGTGCTCAAATGATGATCAAAAAGGGTTAAAATTCGAGCTATGAAGATTTAAGAAGAGATAATGGTCGAATGGAGTGGACAGGAAAAGAGATAGAGATGATTTAATCAAGTTTTATTCCAGCCAAACGAGCGTTCAATAATGGACGGGCGTCCAGGAGGATAGGTTACATTCAGGAAGTTTGGACGCAAGGTGGACGCTGGGATGAACGGGCGTCTGAAGAAGACTCGCCCCGACTCGAAGTTCAAAGTAGACCAGACGAGCGTCCGGAAGGGTAGACGAGCGTCCCAGGGCCGTGTTCAATGAACCGACTTAAAACCCTAGTCAGATATCGGGCCGCGCCCCAACCCTAATTTTTCCTGCTTTCTATAAATAGTCCGATTGTAAAACCTAGCGAGAGAGGGGAGATACACATAGAGAAGCAGGAGAGTCGAAAATTCATCTTAAAAACAAAGCAGCAGCTTGTCCCTTTCTTTTGTTTCTTTTATTATGCAATCAAAGCGATTTGTTGATTTCAAGACTATTATGAGTAACTAAACTCCCGGTTGACGAACGGGTGAAGCAATTCAAGAGGTGTTTGGTTTTCTTATTTTCTGCGTTTTGCAATCAATAAAGGTCAGATTTTTATTGCGTTTATTTCGTGCTTCATATCGATAGATAAAGCCTGTGATATTTGTTTGACGATAGTTGAATGAATTCTAGATCACCGCAATAGTAATCAGTTTAAACGATTTGTCTAAAAACGAAAGTTATCAAATTGTTAACCTAGATAATAGATTCGAAAGAATTTGTGCCTATCGTGCTTAAATAATCAATCTTTGATAAAAGTTGATAAACGGATTATCTAAGAAATTAGTAATCTGCTTTGGTATAGGTTAATCTTGGCCTTTAGTAATTTGCATGCGTAGGGAGTTAGAATCTTTTACCGCTATCTTGAATTGTGGATCCCTGTTCGTGTGCCTTTCTCCCCATTATTTGATAAACCTTAAATTGTTAATTCGTGACACGTTTAGCTTAAACTTAAAAACACATTCAACCTCACGTTCCTCGTGGGATCGACCCGGAAGAACCGTTTTACTACAAGCTTTGCACTTGGAGCGACTAACCGGATTTTTTTTTATTACTTGTCTTTTTGTTTCGTTTACAAAAATCCACCACAAGTTTTTGGCGCCGTTGCCGGGAATTCTGCCAACCGGACGAGCGTTTGTGTCACTAAACGCCCGTCCCATCCTAATACTTTCACCTGCACGCCCGTCCCATAACCTTGGGCGCCCGTCCTGCTTCACTCGACTTTCTTCTCTTTCTCTTCTCTCTCCTTAGTTTGACTTCGTTATATGCAAACATGAAGTAAACAAGGACAGTTAATTTTTGAGCCTGAGCTTGAACGAGACGTAGTTCGAGTAAACCGTAAACGAAAAGTTCCCGAGCCCATTCCGATTCCCACGTACCGAGTAAAATGATCAACAAACAGAACATAATATTTAAAATTATCAACAGAATAAACAGGAGATGACCAAACGTCAGAATAAATAACTTCCAATGGTTGAGAAGTAGATAATGTGGAATCAGAAAAAGAGAGCCTGTGGCTCTTATTACATAGACAAGAATCACAAGAAAAATGGGAAATATGAGATAATTCTAAAAAATTATTGCTTGCAAGATTTTGAATGATTGGAAAAGCAGGATGGCCGCAGCGGAGATGCCAGGTGGCCGCAGAAGCTTTGGAAGCAGAAAAAGCAAAAAGAGCTTTGGAAGACCACAGATAGGCTCCATCACTGACTTGTCCTTGGTGGAGGCATTTGCCAGTCTTCAAGTCCTTCACCAAAAACGAATCAGGTAAGAATTCAATAGACACAGAGTTATCTTGGCAAAATTTTTGGACAGATAGTAAATTACGAGAAAGAGAAGGAACACAAAGCACATGATTTAATTTGAAAGAGGAAAGAGAGGTAGAGCCAATGTGCGTGATAGATAAAGAACTACCATCACCAATGACAATACGATCCGTACCTTGGTAAGGAGAGTGAAGAGAAAGCAAATTGAGCTCCTGTGTCATATGATGAGAAGCACCACTATCAAGCATCCAAGGAGCGAGAGGATCAGTCACTGCAGAGAGAGCCGGAAGGAGCGAGGTTGGGCAACATGGGCATGGGGCGGTGGAGGGGGCCGAGATGAGCCTTGGTTATGGGGTGGATGGGGAAGATTGTTGTAGAGAGGATAAGCAGGGCAACGAGTGGCAACATGACCCTGAAGACCACAGAGTTGGCAGAAGCCCTGATAGCCTTTGGGATTGCGACCAGAGGAATTTTTGGAAGACTGGTTGGGAGCAGGAAGGTGTTGTGGTGGTCTTGGGTAAGGGGAGGAAGCTTGGGGCAAGGAGGGGGGTCTGAGGGCCGAGGCATTGGGGGATAAGGGAATAGGCCGTATTGGGCGAAATATGCATGGGACGGGGTGAAGGATAGGCAGGGAAAGCAGTATACGCAGGGGGTGAAACAGACGGACTTTGTAAAAGCGACGCTTCATGCATGAGCAATTTTTCATGTAATAACGGCAGAGAGATAGTATCATCACTAGCCTGAATGGCACTCACAATATCCTTATATTCACTACCAAGATTTTTTAAGAGTAGTTCAACTAAGTCATCATCAGGTACTTTAGCATCTAGAGACGCTAGATCATCCGCAACATTCTTAACGGTAGTGAAATATTGAGAAATGGACATTGTACCTTTGGTAATGGAATGTAAACGCAGCGCGGAGATGTCGAATCGACCACCCTTTACTCGCTTTCCCATATATGTGTCAAGAAGAGTATCCCAGGCTTGTTTCAATTTGTCGTGTCTTTGAATTGTAGTCATGTAGTCCTTGTCAACGGAACCCAAAATTAAATTATGAATTAAAGCATCCTGTTGTAGCCATTGCGGGTGAGCGGATTTGGGGCAACCTCACCACCGCAGAGGTGGTCATGTAGGTGGCGGCCGTGGGTGTGACCAAGTGACATAACCTAGGAGGCCATGGCCGACTAGGAGGTTGTTAATTGAAGCTTCCAGCGGTAAAGTTCTTGCCGTCCAGCTTGGTTGGAGCATGGACCATCGGATTCGAATGAGAGGGCGGCAGGGGATGAGCGCGGCGGCAGGAGGTGGAAGCAAAGCGGTAGGGACGGAGATAGCGAGCCTGAGGTGGCAGAGGAGTTGGCGCTGGAAGTAGCCATAGTGATGGAGCGGTTGCCGGCGGCGGCAGAGCCCTAGCGGCTGGGGAAGAAAGCTGATGAAATTTTTTTTTTTTTAATTTTTTTTTTAGATATCGAATAGCTCTGATACCATGATAGATTAGGTGAACAACAAAGTAATTGTCATTAAAGAATAATGTTTGTACAATAGGTTTATATAGGGAGCCACAAGGCTAGAAGCGTAAAATAATATAATCTAATACTTTGTTCTTTCTCTCTGTGTTTGCAGATATTCTCTTCTTCTTTGTACAAGAAGTTTTTTAGCCCGATTTTTTGTCTTTGAAGTACTATATTTTTGCTATTTTATTTTTGGCTCATATTTGTTTACTTATTTGTCTTTGTTTTGCTTTTCCTCAGATCACTCATGAGGAATTCATTCCATATCATACTGATGAGTATTTGATTGTATGTGTTTTCTTTCTCTGCATAATTTGTTAATTTTCCACCTTTAGGCTTTCACAATGGTACTATTACACATTGATTTCATGTCTTCTCTTTTGTGTTGTTTATAAATTGATTAGTGCTAAAAAATTGGTTGGAATCAACTTCCACGTTAGTTAGAGAATGAGTTAACAATGGACATAATGATTTCACTATTTACCGTTTTCACTATTTACCGTTTTCAAGATATTGGAATTGTGGTATGGTGGGTTTGTTGATTCGCTGTTTAAGAAGAAAGCTTGTGTTAGCTCTTTTCATATATGATTCACTTTGTATTCCGTTTTCTGCTTTCTGAACACTTCTTCCTTTTTAATTAAATAATCTTAGTTTTGCAGCTTCATAGAGCATTACAAACAGTAGATCTATTCCTTCTTCTTTTTTTTCTTTTTTTTTTTTTTTTTTTTTTTTTCTTGGTTTATTTCTTATTTATGGATCTTCATGTTCCGTTTTTAGCCGTCTGTTTAATTTTCCAGCTACATGTTCAGGATGATGTAAGAAAATAATGAGATTTGAAATAATGGGTAGTGTGAATGTTCAACCACTGTTAGCCGTTACCATAGGTTTCTATGAAAATTTTGTACTCTAAACAAATATTTCTCTGTTTTTTTAATAAATTCTTCCTTTTACTTAGATTGTAAGTACATTATGACACTAATGATTTTTTTAGATTTGATTTGAACTACTTGCCTTGCATTCCTTTAAAAAAAATTGGTGCATTTGTGCTCTTTTTGTTGCAGCCCATTCAATTACTCATAAGCAGGATATATGTCGGCTTGCAGCTGTTGATAGCCTTTTCAAAATTTGTGCCTATTCAATCACCACGTATAGGTCGTTGTTTTAGAACATCAAAATTTACTACACATTATTGTTGAGTAAAAATAAAACAACACATCACATTTGCACACACAAGAGCATATTGGCATTGGACTTTACTAGGTTCATCGTTTCATTGCAGCAAAGCAGGAGAACTTAGGCAATTGCTTGCTTCCAATGGAGGTCCAGTAACTTTTCCGAAAAATGGAGCTAAGTTGGAAGATCATGATAAACAATCT
Organism: Gentiana macrophylla; assembly: GCA_026214975.1. Classification (NCBI taxonomy): domain Eukaryota; kingdom Viridiplantae; phylum Streptophyta; class Magnoliopsida; order Gentianales; family Gentianaceae; genus Gentiana; species Gentiana macrophylla. The sequence continues at coordinate 23,576,006 of CM047805.1, forward strand.
TAGATTCGCATGCTTATTGAAGATATCCGAGAAGGTGTGATGGTAAGTAAATGAAACTGTACTTTTATGATTAGATGTTGACACTTCAGCCATTATTTGTCATGTTTCGTGGTTACCCTAGATGGAGCTATAGATAGATATGTGTTTATGATACTTCATTTTTTTTTATCGATGTGAAGAATTAAAGAATTCCGTTCGCGAGTAAATATTTCCTTGTTTTTTATACAATATTTTGGATAATTTTTTTTTATATAATTTTATTCATGTACGCATGCAATAATTGTATGTTCATAATCACGAAGGTATCTTAGACGAAATTAATTCTACTTTTCTATACCACTTTCATATATAGTATTTTATCGGTCTATATATCGTTAGGTAGAAGTTGGCAGCATCACCAACACGACATGTTCCCCGTCAATATCTAAGATTATTTTTCCGTTTTAACCTGCATCTAACACGTAGCCATGTGAACTTAATTAATTTTGTGTTCGTCGGGCTTTAGTACGTTAACTTTAAAAAATATGCTTTTCTTACGCTCTTTAGCTGTGAAAAATGCCCCGGGACCCAAAGAAAAGGCCCAAACTTAATATCATGTTTTCCCAGTCGTTATATCCGGTCGACCTTTGATAGCCAACGCCAATCCGTCAGTTGGCATTTGAACCTGGAAACCGTAATGACTGGGCTATATAAGGTCGATGTTTACGTGAGGGTTTGAGGCAATGAGTTTATATGTTCTATCAAAGGAATAGCAACGAAATGTCGATGGCCTCTATGTTAGAGAGATAAGCTTTGCTTGTTCCGATGGTTAACGCTATGTTCCTTTGGTAATATTTGCTGCTGTTTTCAATCCTTGATTCCTGTGATTAGCTGTAGTCCTAGCGAAATCATCATAAGTTAGGTTTATAATAATTACTGTGCTAAGGTCTCTGCAGGTGCTTATGCTTTTGCTTCCTACATTTCCATTAATCTTTACAGTAAACCATCGACGAAAATGGTAAGCAAATTTAAGAAACAGTCATATGCTTCATTTATTACTGCAGTTTGTTCTATCACCATTATCTAAGGTAGAAATTTGTGGGTTGCTGCACGTATGCCGTCCATAGTATTTGATTTATGTAGAGTGTTACACAATATATTAGAGTATATCGTAGCATTCATTGTCAAATATATTTAGCTAAACTTTAGCCTTTAAATTAGCACATGTGTGCATTTATTTAGCTAGCATTTATTTCGGTCTCAAATCTGTATACTATATTTAGACACAATATTGTGAATGAAAAACCACGGAGAAATATTTTGCCCAACGTTTGTCATGGTATCAGAGCATCACAAACACAAAAATCTCAAAAATTCTTCCGCCTAACTATTTTTTTTATTTCTTTTTCGGTCCATATTCAAGCAGCACCAGCGTGCACCGCTTGTCAACAATGGTGGATACCGAGAAAATCGAACCTTGTTCTCCCTATTTCCTTGGCTCCGGTGATAAGCACCAACGGTTGCAAAATACACTTGGGGACGACGGTGGCCGTCTCTCCTCGGCAACTTTGAATCCCGAACAGGTCCAGACCCTCTTGAACATGGTAACTAACTGTTAAGGGTGATTTTGTACGGTTTTTAACATTATATTTGATAATGATTTCCTCCGTATTTGTATAATTTGCATAGAAAACGAGTGTTTAAATGATTTATTAAGCAAGTGAGTTTTTAATTAGTTTATTCGCAAAATGAGGTTGTGTATGTGTTTTAATTATGGTTTTACGAGTATTTGGATTGTGTTACGTTTTGCGGTGTTTTTGATGTCATGTAGGTACATGTTGGAGGCTAAATTGATGATCAAATGTTGATATAATTCGAGCTAAATCAAGATAAAGATTGAAGAAGGAAGAGATAATGATCAAGAAACCGGAACCAGGCACTTCATGGGGATTTTGTCCACACTTGTAGGCACTTTCAGGGAAAGTTGTCTTGATGAAAGTTGTAGAGGATTGAAATAGCTTTCTAACGCATGTTGAATCACCTCATTTGGAGCCCTAGAAGTGAAGTTATGAGCAAAATACTGGAGCTGAGTAGTGGGCGGGCGTCCATAAAAGTGAATCAAGTCCCAAAGATCGTATTTTACATTCGAGAGAGTTCAGACGCGTCCTCTGAACGAGCGTTCATTCTCCGTTCATAGAGGCTGGACGAGCGTCCAAGATAGTGGACGGGCGTCCACGGCACCGCCTTTGCTGAAACCGACCTAAAAATCTATAAATAGGCGCGATTTCTCAAACCCTAATCATCATATTTTTCGACCCTAGGCGCCACAAGCCCTTTGGGGCAGCTTTTGCTGCGTTTTCTCTCTGCAACAAACATCTTTTTAATTTCTTTTCAATTATGTTATTTCTATTCCAACGATGAGCTAAGGCTAAGCCTAGAACAAGCGTGTGAAGCAAATCTCTGCAGCGTTTCAATTTCTTCTTTGGATGTTTCGTGAGTTTTATTTAAAGTTCGTTTCTTTATTATGCGTTCTTATTGATTATGCAATTTATATCGAGAGATGGTTGCTTATTTGATGTTTAACGTTGATGAGAATCGTTGTTAGACCTAGATCACCATGATAAAGTTTGGATCTTTAACCTAAAAATAACGAGAGTTGATAGGTTGAATTTCTAGGTTGCTAGATTGAGAGATCTTACACCTTTGGTTTGAGAGCGTTAATCTTTAAGATCGAGAGATAAAAGATTGCAAAACGGATTATCTACGAGAGTAGAAGTTCATACCTTTGATAGGTGAACCACAACCTTTATTTAATCTTCACCAAACGATCTAGGGTAGAAGTTGAGAGTTGTGAGATAGGTGGATCATTGCTTGTTCTTCGTTAAATTAATTGAGTTGTTTCCTTAGTTTATAGATTACAATTAGTTTAGTTAGTTCGGTTCGCAACGATCTTTCCTGGCTTTGGATTGTTGATCCTCTGTCCAGTTTATTTGTTTGTTTTCGTTTTTAGTTTTGTTTTGTGTTGTGACGTTCTTAGGAAGAATTAGTAAAACTAGATTAAACAACCTCGATTCCCTGTGATCGACTCCGGTATCAATCGCTATACTACGATCCCTCGCACTGGGGAATACCGGATTTATAAATTATATTACTTGTTTGTTTTGCATAGATAAAATCCGTGACAAGTTTTTGCGCCGCTGTTGCCGGGAATCGATACGGTTGTCTAGTTTTATTAGTTTTTCTAAGTTGTTCCGCTTTTCTTGTTTTAATTTCTTTATATTTCTTGTTTTTAGGTAGACTTGAGTTAGGTTATTAGGGTTTTTAATCGTTTAGGTTTTGTAGTCTCCTATTAGGTTTCTCCCACTTTATCTCGTTTTTACTTTCCTATCTGTTTTCTTTTTCATCCTTCGCCCCCCGTTTTCCGCTATTTTTACTGTCTCTGTTCTGTTTTTCCTGTCCCCAGGCGGGCGTCTGAACTATCGAACGCCCGTCCGTTTAAAATTCTCAACTCTGTATCGTTTTACAAAGTCGAATTTAACGTCCATCAATTTGGGCGCCCGTCCCGTTTCTTCTTGACCTTACGACGAGCGTTCGGATTTCCAAACGCCCGTCTGTTCTCCTGTTTCAGTGTCTTTTCGTAGGTAGGGTTTTTGTTTCCATCTTTTCTAGTTTCCACATTGATTCGGGGACATCTAAGGTTGAATTATCTGACTCCACGTTTTTAACGATCGAACTTTTGGATAAAAGGATAGTTTTAGCACTCGTTAGTATTTTGGCCATAACTTTCGGCTCGAGTGTCGGATTGGCGCGGACCCCAATTCGGAAAGCTCGTTCCGACGCCGACGACGTGGCGGACAGCCGGAGGCCGGCCGACACCGTTTTCGAGGTCAAAATCCACTGTTTTCCCTTCCATTTTGGGCTCAGAGAAGATTTCAACACGTTTTTTTTTCCTTTTTAGTGTTTTATGTTTTTCTGTTTTAAATTTTTCGTAGTTTAGGTTTCGCTTGTGTTTCATACAATCTTCCATCTAGGATTGAGGACATGGATGAGCAAAGTAAGATCGCCATCTTGAAACAAAGAGATGGCATCTCTTCAAATGTCGCTAAATCCTATGAATCGGACCAGTCTTGTCCACGAACTCTCCTTACTTGCTCGGGAAGATGTTGTCGACCGCCATGCCGTTGGCGGCCGATGTCGATCTCTTCCCCTGCTGGATATCAAGTCAATTCTTTCCATAATCAGGGAAATTTCAGTCCAGTCACATGTCAGAATTGTGACAACGTAGGACATACTGCTCGTTTATGTCCTAGTATTGGACAACACGTTTTCATTGGCCAGAAAAATCAGACATTTGATAATCAGTTCTCTGGCCATAGCAATTTTCAAAATCAGGGTTTCAATCCAAATCAGAATTTTTATCAAAACCCGAACTTCAGTCATGATCAAGATATCAATTTTTCCGATCAAAATCAAAGTTGGTCTGACCAATCTTTTCCACAACACTTTCAGAATTATCCAGACCCCTCTCAATCTGACGATCTTGAAGCTAATTTTAAGGAGCAAAAGGATGCTATCCAACGCCTTTTTGGTAGGCTTGCGGATATTAGGCAAATGGCTCAAGACCAAGGCATTGACCTAACTCCCACACTCCCTTATGGTGGAGAGGGTACTTACACCAATGATGGTGCAAGTCATGAGAATCCATTCCAATATGACCACAACTATGCACCAGCATACAATGGTGGGAGCAGTAATTATCCTTGTTCTCCGTTGGGTCAAGATCAAAGCCCGTTGGCAACAAGGGACGATTGATGAGCTAGAACTTTGATGTGGGTCGGCTTAAGTTACAAAGGTTAGAGACTTCCTTCCCTCCTGCAGGGTGTGATGATGAAGACGGTTGTCCTAGGAAAGATCCGACGTTAGAGATAGTTGAAGATGTTAATCACCCGGTGTTGGAGAATACAGAGGACACTGCGCCTGAATTAGAGATAAATCACCCGGCGGAAGTCACATTAGAGGAGCCGTTGAAGCCACACAGTGTTGAAGTGGTTGTGGATAAGAGAATGAAGGATGAAGAAGAGGAAGAACCTGAAGATTTAGACCTTTCTTCTCGTCTCAAGAATGTTATGCATCTAGATAAGTGCACTCCTAAGATTCCTTGGTATGCTTCCATCGTAAACTACCTTCATTCCCAATATCTTGATCCAAAATTGTCATATCAAGAGAAGAAGAAGTTCTTCTCTGATATGAAATACTTTGTTTGGGATGAGCCTTACCTCTTCAAAATCAGTAAAGATGGTTTGCTAAGGAGGTGTGTTCCGAATGAGCAACGCGATATTATTGAGCAATGCCACGGTGGACCCACCGTGGTCACTTTGGTCCTTGGAAAACCGTTGCTAAGATCTTCCAATCCGGTTTTTATTGGCCCACGATCTTTAAGGACACGGAAGCTTTCTGTAAAGCTTGCGATAGATGCCAAAGAACCGGTACTCTAACAAGGCGTTTCGACATGCCTTTGAAACCCATCCTAGAATGCGAAGTCTTTGATGTATGGGGCATCGATTTTATGGGTGCGACTCTGATTGGGCCAGTTGTCCACTAACGCGTCGGTCTCTCACCGGCTGGATAGTGTTTCTTGGTGATTCCCCTATATCTTGGAAAACCAAGAAACAACATACGGTCTCGCGCTCGTCTGCCGAGGCGGAGTATCGCTCGATGGCGTCCATCACTTCTGAACTGAAATGGTTAAAAGGTTTGCTTGCGAGTTTAGGAATTACCCACTCACGTCCAATTCCTATACGGTGTGATAGTCAAGCCGCCTTGCATATTGCTCAGAATCCAGTGTTTCACGAACGTACGAAACACATCGAGATAGATTGTCACTACGTTAGAGATGCGATTCAGGATAGTATCATTACTACTCTACATGTCAAGACGGATGAACAACTCGCAGATATTTTTACCAAGGCGTTGGGCAAACGGCAATTTTTATACCTATTAAACAAGTTGGGCATTTGTGACCTGCATGCTCCAACTTGAGGGGGGGTGTTACACAATATATTAGAGTATATCGTATCATTCATTGTCAAATATATTTAGCTAAACTTTAGCCTTTAAATTAGCACATGTGTGCATTTATTTAGCTAGCATTTATTTCGGTCTCAAATCTGTATACTATATTTAGACACAATATTGTGAATGAAAAACCACGGAGAAATATTTTGCCCAACGTTTGTCATAGAGCTATTGGAGATAACCATGTTTAAGGTTTTGATAAAGTGCTTGCATGTTATCACCAAAATTGTTATGATTGTTACTGTTGTGATGAATGTTGTTAATTCTTCCAACTGTGTAGAACAAAATTTATTGTATGGGCTTAAAAACGCTAACAGAAGTTCAGTATCGCCAAAATTATTGTTGTCAACATAATTGTCTTTTTATTTATTTATTTATGTGCATGTCCAGCTATTTGGTTTAACATATTCTTCTTGTTCAGGCAGAGAATCGGAATGTGAGGATCTTACATTTAAATATACAACAAAGAAATTATGACCATTTGTCGCTTGGGAGTAGGAATGATGCATGATGCAGCTCCACGAGAGTTTATAGGTGAGCAACTGGTTTGTTTCAACCTTTTGAAGTTCCTTAAATTCATGAGAGGGTAGTATGTAGAAAGAGCAGCATTCTTGAAGTTGTACGATATGTGCACATTATCACTTAAAATTAATTTGGGTTGCCACTGTTAAAATATCAATGGTCACATATTTTCCATGTCGATAAATACCTCTATATTAGATAGTTTAATTTCAAAGTAATAAAATGCATATTTGTGTCTTCTTCGATGCTATGTTCTATTTTTGTTTAAAATGAAACCTTTTGTGATGATGGGGCACGACGGTTCAAGATAAGATCTCTATTGAAATGCACACGACAACTATTATTTGCTTTACAGAATACTATGATAAAGAAACTAATGGTGAAATGGTTAGGAGGTTTCCTGGCTTGAAGACCTACATGAACTGAACAAAATTTAAGAAAAGAAACTAGAAGAAACACTTACAGATGATACATGTGATCTGGAAGAAATTGGTTCATAAACTTCACAGCCAGAAAACAGCACCGTTCAACCCTCAAATAGCGCCATTCAACCCTCAAGTGCAAAGAGATACAATTTGGAAGCTTTTCTGATGGTGAAGAATAAGTGTCTTCTTTATAATGTTGTTTCAAAACTGCATTTACCGAACCAAGATTTATGTCTTAGGCTCAAATGTTCAATTTCGACAAAAAGTTTTCTGTGTGTAATATGACATTATGAAATCATCTTAGCTGATATATGTTGTACCCATTATGCGAATAAAATAAATATTCAGAAAAAATAAAGAACAATTTTATTTCTAATACAAAATATAAATATAATTACAACGAGATGTAAAAATTATAAAAGGATATGCAAAAACTGAGACGAGTTGCACTCTGTCCTTAAGACAAATTTACACCGGCTTGTACCCACGGTTGTTGCAATTGTCTCCTAGGATAACTCAGTTTACCTGTTCAGATGGAGAGGTATTTCAACTCTGAACTCCGTCGAACTCTGACAATGTCCAGAAACTCTTCAACTATGACTGCAGAAAATATTTTATGCAATGGAATATATGTATGCTTTTGTGTTGCTTGAATACTTGTCTTTCTGTGTGTGTCTTCCATCTTGTGAAGGCTTGTTTATATAGAGGCTTGAGCAAGCAATGGAAGAGTTTCTGCATTGATAATCATTAATGCATTTACTCCCACTTTGATATCGATATTAATGATGACAGCCGAAGATGAAAGGTCCCAAAGAGAAGATGAAAAGTCTCACCAATCAAACATTCATCTGCTTGAAGGTGCCTTGGTTTGAAACACTCGATCTCTGAAAGCGGACTATGCCTCACCGCCTCACGAAAGTGCATTGGCTGAATTTGATTTTCAAGATATCTTTGGTTGCTTCGCGGACCTCGGTCACCGACTTGCTTGCAGACCTCGGTCGGTGACTTGCCTCGGCCTTCACTCTGTTGAATTGCTTGACTTACATGTTTGAATCAATCACTCTCGATCAACAACTTGATTCAACATTCGATTCAGACTCGGCCAAACGCCTTGCATCGAATCTCTCAGTTGAACTTCAATTTTTCAGTTCAGCTGACTTGCCATTTGACACCCCGCTGAGTCTGTCCAAAAATATAATACAAACCCAGCCCAAGGCCTTAGGCCCAAGAAGGCCCAATTCCCCAAGCCCAAGCCCAAGCCTAAGGTCAACGGTCAACGGGAACGGGCGGGAGGCGCGCGCGCGTGTGGCAATTTTAGTAGAACATCGTCAGTCTAAAACCATTCGAACTCTCTTCCTTTTCTCTGTGGAGCTTATACCAATCATCAACTATCATCATATAAATACTTGACATTGGAACACTCATGTTCCAATGTGGGATAAAGTTTTACACTACTTTACTTCCCATATCTCACAACAACTTAAAGCGTTAATATCTCATTCACCCGTACTCCGAATTGAATGATTTAAAATCCTATTGTCAACTACGTAGCACATAGTTTCCAATGATTTTAATAAAGTCTCGATAACTTTGATAAAAGTCTATCAAACTCGCTTTTTAAAATAGTTGTCGTAAATGATTAAAAAATCGATAAAATCATTTTTCCTCTATTTTCTCCAACAATCCCCCACATGAATGGATATTAATGCATATGCTGACTCTAAAGAGATTTACGATGAAAAATATTGCATCGGGAGAGGTAGCTTCGGCTTTGAACTGCCTTTAGTGAAATACTATCGGATCTACTCGGCTAATCAATGAACTATGTCTTGAACTGTTCAGTCTTTATTGTAAAACCAGACAATAGTACTCACACAATATTTTTTCTCTATGCATCGTATTTGGTTCTCATGATTGTGCTCATTTTGTCCATTAATCACCCCTGGTTTCAGAAAGTGCGTTAGAGAATTCTAGCCTCTGAATTCTCACAGAAGCGGCTCCACTTCACACTTACATAGGTGATCTCCTATCAAGAGTATTCAGCCATACCCCACTTGATTAAACAAGATATAGGAATCATTAAAAGTTTTTCACTTAACCTTTACACCACTGACAAACAACACTTTTATTCACAGAATGGGTAAGTGTTCACGGAATCTTCATAACTTAGTTGTCCCATTGAACCATGATCTTGGGATCTCCAAGTCAAGCTGGTTGGGTTACCATTACAAAGTTTATGTCTCAATAGGCTTTAATCCCATTCCGAGTGTCAATTTTGACATTTGATCTCTAGGTAAACCTTTTGTAAGCGGATCCATAAGATTCTCCTTCGATCTAACAAAATCGATGGAAATCATGCCATTAGAGATCAATTTTTAATAGTATTATGTCTCTGCGACGTATATGTCGAGACTTACCATTATACATCTTGTTTTGTGCTCGATGTATCACCGACTGGCTATCACTATGTATGCTTACAGGAGCAAAGGTTTATTCCAACATGGAATATCCCGCTTTATCTAATGCGATAAACTCAGATTCTATCGTGGAACGAGATATGCATGTTTGTTTTGTGGATTTCCATGACACCGCAGCACCACCAATAGTGAATACATATCCACTTGTGGCCTTAGAATCTTTGGAATCAGATATCCAATTTGCATCACAGTATCATTCTAATACTGCTGGATATCTTGTATAGCATAATCCCATATTCATTGTATATTTTAAGTACCTCAAGTACCCTTTATCAAAGCTTTCCAATGATCCTTATTTGGATTGCTTGTAAACACGCTTTCGATTTATTCACAAAGACATGCTACATCTGGTCTAGTACAATTAGTTATGTACATCAGACAACCGATTATTTATGAATATTTTAACTGAGACACAGGTTCACCTTTGTTTTTGACTAAATGCAAAGTTAAGTCAATTAGAGTTTTTACTGGACTTTCATTAAAGACATTAAATCTTTTTAGAACAGACTCAATATAAGGAGATAGTGTCAACACAAGTCCATCAGATATTCTAGAGATTTTAATCCCCAAAAATACCTCTGTAACTCCCATGTCTTTCATATCAAAATTTCGAGTCAACATCTTCATAGTATTCATGAGTACATCACGCGTACTTCCCATGATCAACATGTCATCAACATATAGACATACTATCATATAAGAATTATAAGTGTTTTTGATATATACACATTTGTCACACTCGTTAATTTTAAATCCATTTGACAACATCGTTTGATCAAATTTTTGGTGCTATTGTTTTGGCGCTTGTTTCAGCCCATACAATAATTTAACGAGTCGACACACTTTGTGTTCTTGACCTAGAACTACAAAACCCTCGGGTTGTTCTATGTAAATTTCTTCCTCTAATTCACCATTTAAAAAGGCAGTCCTAACATCCATTTGATGGATTTCCAAGTCATAGATGCAGCAATAGCAATAAGAACTTTTGTCGATATCGAAGAAATCAAGACCCTATTTTTGTCGATAACCTTTGGCTACCAATCTGGCCATATATTTATCAATAGATCCATCAGCCTTAAGCTTTTTCTTGAAAATCCACTTACAACCAAGTTCTTTATGCCCTGGTGGAATATTAACCAACTCCCAAGTGTGATTTTGCATAATGGAATCTATTTCACTTTTGATCACTTCTTTCCAGTAAGGAGCTTCTGGATTTGACATAGCCTCAACATATGTTCTTGGATCATTTTCTACCATATAGGTGAGAAAATCTGGACCGAATGACGTTGAAGTCCAGGCTCATTTACTTCGTGAGGTTCGGTTCCTCATTTTACAAGTATTATCCTATGTGGATTCAAGTGTCCGATTACTTGGACTCGCGTCTTTTCTGTCTTTATTAGGAAAGACATCCTCGAAAAACACAGCATTTCTTGACTCCATGACTGTAGTCACATGTACATTAGGGATGTCAGATTTGTGCACTAGAAATCTATGTGCACTACTGTTATTCGCATAACCGATAAATACGCAATCTATCATTTTAGGCCCAATCTTTATTTGTTTAGGTTTAGGCACTTCTACCTTTTCTAAACACCCCCACACTTTCAAGTATCTGTAGCTTGGCTTTGGCTTATCACCTTTCCACAACTCATATGGGGTCTTATCCATCTTTTTAGATGGAATACGATTAAGAATGACATTTGCTGAGAGGATCGCATCCCCCCACAAGTTCTGAGGTAAACCCGAACTTATCAACATAGTATTCATTATTTCTTTCAATGTTCGGTTTTTGCGTTCAGCAACACCGTTTGATTGAGGTGTATACGGAGCAATAGTTTGATGAATAATGCCAAACTCTGTACATAGTTCATTAAACGGTGCATCATATTCACCACCTCTATCACTACGAACCTTTTTGATTCATTTTCTAAGTTGATTTTCAACTTCATTCTTATAATTTTTGAAAGCCTCGATAGTCTCATCTTTGCTACTTAGCAAATAGACATAATGATATCTTGTACAATCATCGATAAATGTTACAAAGTATTTTTTACCGCCTCCCGATTGCACAAATTTTAAATCACACAAATCTGTATGAATTAATTCCAATGGTTCTGTGTTTCTTTCCACTGATGGAAACGGTGCCTTCGTCATTTTCGCTTCGACACATATTTGGCATTTTTCGGTTTCATTAATCTCTAAATTCATCATTCTATGAATTGATTTATTATTTACGCGTCCAAATCGATTATGCCACAAACATGAAGTCTCGGTCCATGTCTTAATTATTTATGCCTTAAACGGCCAAATTTGATTTATGTACAATAGACAAAACATTGAGCTCATACATACCCACAATCACATTTATGCAAACATAAAATTATTCTAATTTTATTTTACAATACGAAGGTCCATAAAAAACAATTTATTGACCAGAGTGTCTTCGCCAATTACCAATCCATTCTGTGAAAGTCTGAATTTGTTTGCAACAAATTCTAACTTGTAACCCAAGCTGGTAAGCTGAGGACCAGAAATAAAATTTCCACTTAGGTCCGGCACATACAGAACATTTCTGATAACCAGATAATTTCCACTTTTTAAATTCAACGTGATATTCCCATATCCAACGATTTCGGACGTTGTTGAATTTGCCATGAAAACATTTTCTTTAATTTTCTGGTATCCCCAGAATAAAGATTTGTTCGCTTGAGTAGCACCAGTGTCTACACACCATCCATATGTCTCTTCATCGATTAGATCCACATCATTCTCGATCTTTACATGAATTTCTTTCATTTCTGTTCAAAAACAGAAGATAAAATGTTATTTCGCATACAACTTGCATCGAAATAATATTTCTTAGTCACAACATAATATTTTGTCACGGTAGATTAAATCAAATCAAAGAAAGAATTATTTTTTTAACAATTCTCACTCGAACACTTAATTAAGTGTCACAACAAACACATTCACATTAAGATTCACCTCGGTGATTCTTCACATTTAAATTTCCTGGTTTCTCACCTTGAGCAACACCAGCAGCAACAAAATTTTCACTTCCACTTGCCGCAGCAGTCGGAGTGGGTGTCAATGATGCATCATTAACAATAGTCATTTCTGTTCAGAACAGAAGATCAACAATCAGAATATGGTTCGTTCACAACGAGACCAAAAAGAGATGAAGAGATCTTTTTCTGAATATCACCGAATGATATTCAGCTCCAGAAAAAAATTTGTTCAGAACCAACTGAAAATTTTATTTTATTAATTTCTCATACAGAAAAAATTTCAGAACAAAGGAGGTTCAGAAAAATTTGTCTTAAGATTGTTGTACCCGTATGCGAATAAAATAAATATTCAGAAAAAACAAAAAACAATTTTATTTCCAATACAAAATATAAATATAATTACAACAGATGTAAAAAATATAAAAGGATATGCAAAAACTGAGACGAGTTGCACTCTGTCCTTAAGACAAATTTGCACCGGCTTGTACCCACGGTTGTTGCAATTGTCTCACAGGATAACTCAGTTTACCTATTCAGATGGAGAGGTACTTCAACTCTGAGCTCCGTCGAACTCTGACAATGCCCAGAAACTCTTCAACTATGAATGCCGAAAATATTTTATGCAATGGAATATATGTATGCTTTTGTGTTGCTTGAATACTTGTCTTTCTGTGTGTGTCTTCCATCTTGTGAAGGCTTGTTTATATAGAGGCTTGAGCAAGCAATGGAAGAGTTTCTGCATTGATAACCATTAAAGCATTTACTCCCACTACTCCGACTTTGATATCCATATTAATGATGACAGTTTCGAAGATTAAATGTCCCTTCAGAAGATGATAAGTCTCAGCTCACTGAAACATTCAGTCTGCTGAAGGTGCCTTGGCTGAAACACTCAGTCTGCTGAAGCTGACTATGCCTCAGTTGGCCTACTGAAAGTGCCTTGGCTGAATTTGATTTTCTAGTATGCTGAATTGCTTCAGCTGACTTGCCTCAGCCTTCACTCTGCTGAATTGCTTCAGCTTACCTGCGGAATCAGCATTTAGTTCAGTTCAGACTCAGCCAGCTGCCTTGCGCTGAATCACTCATTGAACTTCAATTTTCAGTTCAGCTGACTTGCCATTTGACACCCCGCTAAGTTTGTCCAAATAGATAATACAAACCCAGCCCAAGGCCTCAGGCCCAAGAAGGCCCAATTCCCCAAACCCAAGCCCACGGTCAACGGTCAACGGGCACGAGCGGGCGGCACGCGCGCGTGCTTGTTGCTATTTTAGCAAAACATCGTCTGTCTAAAACCATTCCGAACTCTCTCCCTTTCTCTAGGAGCTTAAACCAATCATCAACTATCATCATATAAATACTTGACAGAACACTCATGTTCCAATGTGGGATAAAGTTTTACACTACTTTACTTCCCATATCTCACAACAACTTAAAGCGTTAATATCTCATTCACCCGTACTACGAATTGAATAATTTAATCCATGCTACTAAAACACAGGCCTTGCGGGGGCCTTGCGGTGCGAGGCCTAACACATCTAGTATTCTATATACACAACAATTGGACTAAGAGAAACTCAATTAGGCTGATCAATTTCTCCCAACAAACGTCCTAAGAGTTGCAGTGATTTTTTTCTATTCCATCCCAACACCCCCAAAAAGGACTATATTTTTTTTAATGGAAAATTATTTTATATTATTGCTGAAAATATAAAATCCGTACATGTCATGTCCTGCCTCCCCCGTGCAATGCGTCATCGAGACATAGCCCTGCCTTCTTAAAACTTATATCTGACAAACCCAGTGTGGGAAAGTCCATATGTATAGGAAATAGTACAACACCCTATGTCCCGGTCTACAAATCTCCGATAACCCGAAATAAAATTACAAAGATGCAATTTAAGGTCCAACACAAACGGGATCCTGTCTTAGCCACATAACGGTCCTCTACGTAATCTTTGTCTCCTCCTCGTTATCGCAAGAGTCCTCGTCGACCATCCTGATTTTCACCCTAACCATGTAGTGTAAGGCGCGACCAATGATATCCATCGCTATTATCCAGAATTCCTGATTTTTAGGTACCATCGCCTAACATGTAACAGTTTTTCGCTCTCCCCTGAAAAAGAAGCAACACACAACAGAGAACAAAAAAAAGGCACATGACAAACCCAAAAAGGACTATATATCATATCATCCATTCAAGGTCTCCAATCAATGTCTTTAGTAAAAGAAAACCACTGCATTATATATTGAGGAAGAGTTTGTACTCTAAATTTATTTAAAATTTCATTTGCCTCAATTGGATAGAAGTTTACCGGCAAAATTGTAAATTTAGTCCAATGAATCGACACATTTTGTAATTTTGGTCCTGGTTTTTCTCCGGTCATAATTTTGGTCCTCTAAATGGTTTTTTTTTTTTTTTTTGCAAAAAATGGCCCGTATGCCGAAAAATGCCGACTGACAACTTTTCCGGCAAAAAAATGTCATTTCAACACCACTTTCCACGTTAGCATTTTTTTTGCAAAGCATAAAATGTTGCTCGTAGGGGGATTCGAACCTTCAACTTAAGACGAAAAGTCTGGACACTTGGCCATCCGAGCTACAACCACATTTTTTGATTAAGACCCAACATATTACTTAAAGACACGTTCATTATAAAAATATTATAGAAAATTTAATGATACACACAAATTTTCTTTTTATAAAGTATAAATAGTATTTGTTAAATGCGGTGATACATTTATTGAATGTTTATTTTAAGTAATTTGAGAGGTTCTTTATTTTTTATTGTTCTTTATTTATGCATAATATATATTGTATAATGCATGTGACTTAATATATGCTTATTTTTCCTCAAATTTGCTGATTAAGGTGGTTATATATGACAAGAAAGAAAAGGCAACTCGTTCATATGGTTTTGCAGCATTGAAGTATTGTGGGTACTAGTACCACTACTAATTTCCCGGTTAGTTTCGTTCTCTATCTTTAATTTCTGAATAATATTACTGTTACAACCACTCTAACACAAAGCATCTCGTAATTTAATGAACCATTCAGACACACTGAATCATGCAATGGTATGTGACAATGGTGCTATATACCTTTGATGAATTGTAATATCATTCGATGTTTCACTATTACATCATATTATAGTTAATTATTGTTTCAGACTGATCGTAACAATATAATTAGCTATAATCAGAGTAATTAATATTTCATTCTGTCCCATTTTGTCAAGGACTTGCCTTTCTTTCATGAGAATAATTAAAATTAATACATTCGTTTTAACGTTTTATTTGTTAATTTAATTAATTATTCAGTTTAGTGACTATGAAAAAGATTTGGAAGAAATGAAAAACAAGATATGACAAAAATATGTTGAATCTTTATGATGAGGGAAAAATTAGCCCTCGCGAGATGTCATTCTCGTATTGACCAAACAATAAATGAAGACCGAGAAATTACAACATTAAGGGTCAGGAGCCCCACTTTATGCCTAGGCGGCACTGAATCCCATGTAGAGGTCTTACCCGTTCTTCCGAACAAACACCACCGCAGTCGGCTGAGGTTGTTAGGAAGCTCGGGTCTATGTAGTATAGGCCGAGTCGGCTGGAAAGGCTCGATTTGGTCGGCCGAGCCTTCATTATCCGATTCACGACATGCAAAATATACGATAATCATGAAAAAATCCTAAGGATCCTTCTCCTAATAGGACTCTGATCCTATCATTAAATGTCATTTAAATAATCGTAATTATCTCCTAAAAATAATGGATTTATACGGAAGAATCCCCAATCCGTAGGGCACAAGAAATCCGGATGAGATGTCCTCTATATAAACAATCCCAGAACTACAAATAGACTTAATTCCAATACACCCTTTGGATACGTAGGCAACTTGGGAGAAAATATCTCAGCTCGACTAAATCACCACAAAATCATCCCCATGTTCATCTTTTCTAAGGTTATTTGGTCTTGAATTACTGTCACTACGAAAATACAGCCCAGATTTGTACCTGACGATTTTTTTGCATCGTCGCTTTACAATAATACATAAAAAAAGAACAATAAAAAAATTAAGTACCACCCGTATTAGTTAAAATAAACATTCAATAAACGTATCCCCACGTGTAACAAATATTATTTATACTTTACAAAAAAAAAAAAATTATCAGATCATTAGATTCTCTATAATATTTTTATCTTTGAGCGTATCTTTAAATAATATGTTGTATCTTAAGCAACAAATGTGGCTATAGCTCGGATGACTAGGTGTCTAGGTTTTTACTCTTGGGTGGTAGGTTCAAATTCCTTTTGGTGTTGATGTGTTTAGCTGACATGTCAATTTCGGATTACATGACATTTTTTTTGACCGGTAAAGTTGTCCAGTCAGCATTTTCCGACGTTTAGGACCATTTTTGCAACCAAAAGAACCCACATAAAGGACCGAAATTATGACCGGAGAAAAATCAGTACCAAAATCGTAAAATGTGTCCAGTTGAAGGACTAAACGTGTCTAAAATTACAAAACGTGTCCTTCCGTTTAGTTTCTTCTGAAACCTCTCTTAAAATATAAGAAAACCACTGCCTAAGGGGATATTCAGAAAACAAGATAAGTGCTCGATCCCCCGTTCTTGGCTCACTCTCAGGGCCGGCCCTACTTAAAGGCCGTCGAGACCCGGGTCTTAAGTCCAATGTTGCCGGGAGGCCCAACGGTACATGTTTCGCTAATAGAAAAAAAAATATCGTGTAGATTCAATCCAATCCAACCTAATATAATATGTGTTTTTTTTTTTTTTTTTTTGATAAAGGCCCAATTTTTTTTTTTATTCCAATTGATAAAGGTCCCGATAAAAAAATTTACTTGACCTAAAAAAATAGCTATCAATAACTTGAATTTTGTATTTACGGATGTTAAAAACGTGATAAGTATATTTAAAAAAAAAAAAACCAACTTCAACTAAAAGGTCCAATTCAGAGATTTGGCCTTAAGCCCAACAAATACAAAGTCCGGCCCTGCTCACTCTGATTCATCTATTGAAAAACAAAGCATTATTTTTATTTTATTTTTCCAGAGAGATTTTCATACTTCATAAGAATATCAATAATAGTTGAAAAGAGTGTAAGGTAGGTTGAACAAAAATATTAAGCTTTTATCCGCAAATAAAAGATGAATCAAATCACAACTAATTAAGCGCTCTACCAAATTTAACCCCACGAAAGAGTAGTAATACATCCACTACAACATCTTACACAACACAATCAACATCATATATTCTGTTGGGACCCACCATAAAAAAATAATTGATCACTTCAATCAAAGGCTACCACACATGTAGTGGTTTGTGTGTAGTGCACAGAAGCAGCCAGTCTAATCATCGAAGAAAAACCTTCTGCACAGTGCACGTGAACTTTTGTAATAAAATCACGTGCATAGTACTATTGGGGCCTGACGATTTTTTTTTTCTTTTTTTTTCATTTTTTTTTCATTTTTATTCCGGGTATCTGATATATCGTAATCTGGACATTATTACTTTGGCCTGTGACGATACTGGGTTTCGTCTATTAATAAAATCGGGCCGTTCTTCAATATGATAATGAGGTGAAGCCTTAAGAACCTTAAATCTTCGTGCGATAGGTGTATTTGTTTGTGTATATTTTGGACTGAGCTTGAGAGTCTCTCTCAAGTTGCCTACGTATCCTGTTCATTATTCAGGAATCATGCCCCCTTTCGTAGTTCATGCTAACTAGTATTTATAGGGGCTATTTGTGCCCTAACCCTAATTATGGGTCAGCTGAGGTTATTGTCACATTTACCCTTAGTGGGCCTTGTTTCTTCTCCAAGTTAAACTAACTCCGAGATAATGGGCCTTTACAGCCTGCACTGCTTTCTAGCTTCGTGTCGTCGATATTCGACTCGAGAAGTCGAGCTTATACGCTTCTGCGGACTTTACTCATGTCGATGTGGATCGTCGATATGGGATTGCTGCATTGGCCTCCTGAGCATGTCGAGTCGACCCCTTAGCCACTACTCGCTCTAACCTAAGAGGCTTATCTCATGATGCCACGTGGAGGTGTTCGATACGGTATCGTCAGCCTGCTGCAAAATTAAATATCGAAGAATGCATAAGAGGTTGAAGAGAAGAACTTCGCATAGGAAATATATGAGAAAAATACTTAAATATCGACAAAACGCTCTGGCCTTTGGGGTCACGTCACCACATAAAACCATATGAGTAATATTTAAAAGTGGAAGTGTTTTATTTTAGAAAACTACTAATACTTGTATATCAAGAAGTTATTCGGACCAACCACGTCGCTGGGCTCAAGCAGTAAGTGACTTGAAAATGTCTAAAGAGGTCAGAGGTTTGATTTTCCTACGAGGTGTCATGTTGCAAGATTTCTTGACCAGGTCTTTACACCTGAGTATGAGTCAGTCTCTACAGACACGAACCGAACTTTGGCTTTAAGAGAAAAAAAATAGAATGTTAAAAAGGACAAGTTAGAGATGGAATTCTTGGCCAGGTCTTTACACCTGAGTATGAGTCAGACTCTGCAGGCATGAACCGAACCGAACTTTGGCTTCAAGAGAAAAAAATAGATAAGTCAAACTCTTCAGACACGAACCGCACACTGGATTTAAGAGAAAAAAAATAGATAAATGTTAAAAAGAACAAGGTAGAGATGGAAATGAGCATTTAGTTCAGTTGAATATTTTTTATGGCAAAAAAGACAATTTGTGTTTCACTCAATTTTGTATTCTCTCCTGTTTAATTTAAAAAACGAATATATCTTTTGATCAAAATCTCAAAAGATCGTAGTTTTTGAACCATATTTTCTTTTTTTCGTCCACTATATTCTGATATCTCATTTGATATTTTTTCGATGTCTTTTTCGATGTCATTTTCGTGAAAAACACTAATATAGTGGAATAGTTGAATAGTGGATTTGGGGGGTCTATTCCATTATAAAACTTTGTAATGAACATTAGATTTAGTGTAACGAACAGTGAATTTGTCGTTATCTCCCGATCCTTATTCATGTTTCTCCTTTTTTTGCCAATTATTCTCACTCTCAAAAAAAATTCTTTGGACCTTTGGGTCCCTCCCTCTCCAAAATTACAATAAATCAAGAGAACATGTTTTCACACAGCAAATTATTCTGAGCCAATTCAAATCAGAAAACGATGATTATGCTGATTCAACTCGAGTCAGAATTTTGAATGTTTTCCATACACAATACCAATCAGAAAGACTTTCTAACTAAAATTGAATCAAGAAAACTTTTAACATTATGAATTATTGATCAACTTAATATTTCTACTATTATATATAGTAAAATAATTGGCAAGAACATCCAATTATAGGGATGTGTTTAATTAGTGGCTTGAGTACATACATATCGACAAATTCTTCGGCCATTTTGACACTATCCCACAATATTATAATAACCCAAGATCTAAGAAAGATCACTCTCACAATCATCTCTCAGAGGCATTGGCACTTTATTCCAAAAAAATTACAGTATAAAAGGAAGATGCCATTCCATTTTTAAGTCATCCAATCAAAAGAAATAAATAAATAAAAAACATATATTAATTATCCTCTAAGTATAATTATTCAAGAAGCTAGATGGAAACCATGCTAAAGTATGCTATCTTCATGATCGTGCTGGTATTTGCAATTGCTTCCACTGCCAACGGGGTCCAGTATACAGCAATATCGGGGAACCCACAAATTGGTATGTACTGTAATACAAAGAATATATACTCGATCATTAATGCTTTAACTTATTACGATTATTTTTATTGCATTATACACACGTACGTCGTATTAATTAAGACTAACTCATGGTGCAGACCCTCTGTGCGCCGCTGCTGCTGATGGTGAGACTGATAAAGCAACAATTCCTCAAGACTTGTGGTCCGGAACTGCTGATGGTTGTGTTTATGTAACGATTACTAACGCTTCGGGTTCTGAATCTGTTGAGGTTCTAGTTGTTGGGGGTGCATCCGACGATAATACTTTCTTAGTTTCCGGTGATGCATATAACGAGATTGATGATGATCAAAATGATTCACAGATTGACATCGTCTACGTGCCACCGTTCTAAAGGTAGTGAAAATTTGAAAAAAAAAAAAAAAAAAAAAAAAAACATTTATATATTCTCTCCGGCCTATGGAAATTTAATTAAATTTAACTTTTTGTTGAGTAATTGTTTTTTTTATTATTAATTAATTAATTTATTTTGGTTTTGGATTTTAGGTTTTACACAACGAGCAAAAGTATTTGAATGGATGAAAGACTTACGGTTCGATCAGACTTTACTATTTGAAGCGTGTGTGCTTTAATAAATTTTCTTGTTTAAGTTAGTCATTATCCAATTTGCTATTGGTTTTGTTGTTATTTTCAAATGTTTCATGTAACTTTCCGATTTTATTGTTGTGTATTTCAGCTTTATTAAATTCAGGTTTCATATGTTTATATGTTTCATGTCCATTCGATTTGTGTTATTTGTCATACGAATCGTAACGTCATCATGTGTTAGACATTACAAACCGGATAGGATCTCATGTTTAAGATTCTGTCTAACCAAAAAAAAAAATGATATTATATTCCGGTTCTTTTGTAAGACATGTTTTCATTACATGTTTGGATTTAATAGATGATTCTGCTCTAAAAATTAAATGTTATTCTAAGAGATTGAATAATCTATAAAATTGACATAATAGATTGATATCAATATATGATTGACATAGATAAAAAAAAAAATCTTAAGATATATAATTGTGTGGCTAAATAAAATATCCTGACCGTTTTGTCTGGTTTGGATTTCTAGACATGGTTTCTAAAGACGAGAAACGTACAGTTAGATTTCATATTGATGATGACTGATTCATGTGGTAATGAATAATGCCGTTTATACAGATCTTATCTAAAGATAACTAAGGTACCCTTTAATGAAAATGTTGTGAAAATTAGAAGATTGTCTAAAATTTAAAAATATTGATGTTTGTAGGGTCACGACAATTCAGACTATAGATAGAAATTATTGTGTACTTGATGAAGTACAAATTTGGAAGTTGGAAGACGAGTACAAATATGAGAATAATGAACAACTTACGAATCAATCTTCAATTAAATTGAAACAGTTGCCTCTATTCTCCTTTGAAAATATTATTTTTGAATATGCAATCATATTGTATTTGTATAAATGAAAATTGCATTTTATACGATAAAGATGTGGTATTAGCCATGCATGTATTCCATGTCTATTTTCCTAGATGGATCTGAAACTGCTCTGTGTGGGCCCAGAATGTTGTTGGCCGGGGTCGGTTTCCTGAGGGCTACCACTAGGAAACCAACCGGCCCTTGATCTAGAAATGGTCGTGGCTGCTGTTTGGGTCATGTTTCGATTTCCAACATTATTTTACGGCACCCATTTTTATTTTGTCACGAATGTAACGGAAGGCGTGATTGAGCTAAAATTCACCCTCCAAAAACAATTTATAAAAACTCGAAACCGTGGGTAAACTAACTCTCTAACCGGCGTTGTGTACCGGGTCGATAGCTAGAATAGCTACAGAGTGCGAGTCGAACCCAAGGAAAAGTGTTTGTGAGTACCAAAGTGAGCGTGTGTTACTTAGTCTGGTGAGCACCTTTTTGAAGTGTTTGTATACTACAACGACACTAAAGTGGTTCTCACTAACAAATCTAAAGATAAAAAGAGAAAAAGAAGATTACACTACTGGGTTTTAAAGATAGATTAAGGGACATAGCCGAACCATGATCAAAATAGCTAGTTTCAACCCCAAGGATAGACAAAACCGGGAGTGTGCATTATAACAAACGAACTCTCGCATTCAATTTCACGGGTGCAAACTCCTAATCCCGGTGCTAAGGTCTGAACAACTCTCTCCTAACACCTTATGCTATGTTAACTACCATTCCCTAAAGAAGATTCACTAACAAGACATGTTTTGCACTAGAGCCGCTTAAACGTTAAAACGAGTAACAACACTTTGGGCTCGGGCTTAATAACTAAGCCGAGTCTACGCCGTGATCTTAGAACCCCTTTCCCACATCTCTCTATCTGAACAACTCTTTAAAGTGATGTGTGTGATTTTGACCTAGGTGATTAATCTAGCTCAAATCTGTTATAACAAGTTCTAAGACATGAAACATGCAAGATACAACAATAAAAAGCACTACCCACTCCCAATTTCATCACCCAAAGGGTGATTTCACCAAATTTCACATGATTCGACTATGAAGAGGAATTAGCTACTCATTATACTAGTTAAAACATGGAAGAAAAAGTAAATTAAAGACATAACAAGTGAAAGGAAGAAGAAATATACCATTAATTTGCAGAAATTCGAGTTTAAGACCCAAAAGTACAAAATAGAGAATTAATTAAAAGATGGTCTCTTAGTGTTTGAAGTAGAAATCTGAGCTAAGAAATGGAAAGATTAAGCTAAGATAGTGTTGATTTAAGCTAAAAGAGTGTATTCTAAGCTATTACAAAATTCGAGCTAAGAAATGGGTAGGGTTTTGCTAAGAGAATGGTTATCCTCCAAGAAATAGTCTAAGGGGGGTATTTATAGGTGGGGGAAAAATCTACAGAAAATGGCTTCAAACGCACGTTTGGGAAGCTGAGACTGGCGTTTAACTTCTTCAAACGCGCGTTTCGCATAGTTGAAACGCTCGTTTCGCATCATTTCTGGGCAGGTCCTTGGCTGATCTTCATCTGGAACGCGCGTTTGGAATGTTCAAACGCGCGTTTGGAGGACTTGGAACGCGCGTTTAGGGCAGCTTTGAAACGCCGCGCGTTGGAAAGGTTGAATTCGATCAAGATTGTAGTCTGCCGAAATGCGGCGTTTGGGGTTCAAACGCGTTTGAACCCTGTTGCCCCAAAACTTCAACTTTTCTTCCTTTTGATCTCTACACTTGCCTCGATCATGCTTTTCACCATAAATCATCGCCTTCCAGGTCATCGAGACACCCATACCCTTCAACCTCATAAACAACCAAAAACATCCAAACAATCCTGAGGGTAAAAGTGCTCGGGAATAGGGTTAATATCAACAAAAAGGGGTAATAATCCATCAAAGTAGCGGATTCATTCCCCGTGCCAAAAGCTCACGATAACACCCCGAAATCAGTCTAAATCACCCAAAAATGTGCTGAAAGTGTGGTAAACGGGGATAAACAATGCACCGGAGTCACGTAAAGTTGACTCCCATCAAGGCGCTTCGGCAAACACTAGCGAATGAAAGAAATCTTGCCCCATAATATTTCATGATCTAGACTAAAACATTCTTAGAGTAAGGTGTTGTTTTTTAAATCTAAAGTTTGAAATCTCAAATCTAAAATAATCCTAATCCACGTCCTAGTGGAAAACAATCATTGAGTTAAAGACAAACTTATGGATCAGCTAGCCATGGAATATAATCCTGATCCACATAATGTTGAACATGTTAGAAAAAATGTGATAAAACAAACATAATTGAATGATCTCCAAGGCACGTATAAATCGTTTTTTTAAAGAGATGTTTTAAGATCTCTCTCAGGATTCAATGGAGTACTACTTTAGAGACACAATATGTTTGTACTGATGATGCTTCTAAAAAAACTTTGTGTGTTTACACCGAATGCTGATGTCTCTCTATATATAGACAACGAAAATATATTGTACCTCTTCACGAAAGAACAAACCATTTAGTCTTCAAAGGTCGAACCCTATTTCTTTTAGCGACATATGTCGCACTCAGCAGTGCAACAACACAATTAAAAAAAGACAGACTTTGTGAATAAAATATCCAATGAACATATTCCTCTTTTGAAGTGTATCAAGACGGAATAAGTACAATACTTAAATCTAAAGAAAATCGAGAATGACATAACGAAAAAGACTCTAAAACTGATGATTTTATTGAATGAATTAACACTGGAAATACATTTGATATTTATCGAAAAATCCTAATCCTAAAGATAAAGACTAAAGATAAACTTTTTTTTCCAAATCTTTTACAATTTGAAATGTTTTATTTCACATACTTTATCTCTTGTGCTATTTGTTGGAGAAAAAGCCTTTTCTGAATGGTTGAATAGTCAACTTTAGCGCGATTTACGGATAGACTCCGATGTATATCATCGAGAGTTAATGATATCATTAAATACTCCCTACGGAGTAGTTGATGATGGGCTTTTGAATCACTCGATTCGGATGTCGGGTGAATGAGAAATTAATGGCTAAAGTTGGTAGAAAATATGTAGGAGATGGGTGTTGAAGGGAGGACCTCACCTCATTCTCCCACATAGGTAACTTGAGGCTTGTGAGCTCAAGTAATAAGAGCTAGTGTATACTCTTATAGATGTGCCCCAAGGGGCAAGGCACTTTTGTGCAGGAGGGAGGACTTAGATTATTCCACACACGCGCACACGCCGCCGCCGTCCGGCCGGCTCGGCTCGTGCTCGAGCTCGGTTCGGGTGTTACTATTAATTTTTTGGACAAAATTTCTTTATGAAATTTACCATAAATTAATTTTGGAATGTGATTGTGTTATTCGACCAATCAAAATTCATTGAGTCATTCGACCAATCAGGAACACGTCATCCGACCAATCGGAAGCAATGATGAATTCGGCCAAGGGTGTCTTACACGCCCCAAGCTTCTTTCCTTGAGGGAGAAGTCGGCCATTACTTTTCCAAGGGGAAAAGTTTGATGATGTGTCTCGGCCAATCATATTTGAGCATTGGTTCCTCCTCTCCACTATATAAAGAACCCCACGGATGAGAGTTTAAGCATCGAATTTTCTCTTGTGTCTTTCCACCACAAAGAGTCAGTCATATAGATCTAGATATTGAGTCAAAGAGAAGTCGGAGCACTATGTAAGTTCGCCGGAGCTCGGATTTTTGAAGTGCCTCTAAATCCGAGACATAAAGCCGTTGTATCTTGGGAGACAGTTGCTGCTACCGTGGGCACCATACCGGAGCAATTTATCTTAAGGAAAGAGTAACTACTCGCCTCGGTTTGATCTTTAGTCCTTTATTTTATACATCATAATTTTATCGTTCGTTGTTTGAGTTAGATCTGTACGGTAAGATTGGTTGTGTTAGATCTGCTATATAATATGAGTTAGTATATCTGCATGATTTATTTCCTAGATTTATTTTTCCGTAATTTAATCCGTAAATTATGCATATGTTCCGTAAATCACTCTACACACGATACACCTATCCCAACAAGCTTAAGACAAATTGCGCTCGTGTGTTTTAGGATTGGTTTAAATGTATTACGATACAGGTCGAATTGTTGTTACCTTTATCCTCGTGTTACTAATCGTTTATTGCAGATCCATTATTGAGTGGTGATTGGTGTTGGTACCAATCTGCGTATATTGTCCTTTAACTGTCATGCTGCAGAATTTTTCATTGAATTGCATCCGATCTGCTTAAGTCGTTTAGTTCTTGAGTTACTAATTACCTTTTGCAACACCGGATTTGCAAATCGCTGATTGGTGTGATGACCAATCTGCATTAATTATAAATATTATTTGGTGATACCTTTAAATGAAAAAAAAAGAGAGGTTATTAATATATCTGATCAACTGCGTATCTACGTAAATCTAGTGCCTTGCCAACGTGCTGCATATCAAACGGATAAGGTACTTGTTCTTGATATTTAGTTGGCTTTAATTGATTTTGTGTTGTACCAATTATGGTATACTAATTCAATAAAAATTATTGAATTGTTATTTGATCCCCTGCCAAGTGGACTGTACATTAAAATAAATAAATAAATAATATGGATTTGCTGGTTTCGAATCTATTGATGGCTCATGGCAATGTGTTTTTTTTTTTTTTTTTTCCCTTGTGCTTCTATTTATTTATTGGTAGATCCTTAATTGATATACTTAATGGAGATCATTCGAGATTGATTTTGTTCCGGAAGTTTCTCTAATTCTTATGGGAAAAAAAAAGGATAATAAAAATAAATAAATGTGATTGTTGGATTTGAGTACTTAGGTATACTTGTATGTTTTACGTGTATATATATATACATATATACCTTTGCTTGGTCTTACCTCATGCGTGAGTCGAAGGGAAAAGGAAAAAAAACAAACAAACAAACTAGTTAATTGAGTGAGATCAACATGCTAATTATAAATAGTAGTATTGACTGTATAGTTACTACAATTTTTATTTGTGAGTAATGTTGCTATTTATTACATGTTGTAATTATGTGGACACATGCTGGAACTTGATGAAGTAAATGATATGCTAGTCGGTGTGTATATCATTCTGTCTGCATATAATTGTTGTGATGTGAAAAGAATGAGAGAAAATAATTGAATAGCATTAATTATCTTTTAGTGATTCCGGTTATGATTTCATCTATTCGGTGATTTGGGTGCTCTAGCTGATTTATATTCCATGATATATGGTGTAGTAGCCTAGATACTGCTGTTCAATCTCGTGTACCGTTGCTTGGATTACTTCCTTGTTAACCCGATGTGGCTACCGGAAGTATTGTTTAAACATATTGTATTCTGTCGATTATGTTCTTTGTAGGAGTACATAAGTAAGGTGGATGAAATATTCTTCATGCGTAAAAGTGGTTGTGAATATCATTTATAAACTATGTTGGAGTTTAATTTGTTGTGCAACAAGATAATTAACTATTCTGCAAGCCATGGTTCCGATTGCATAACGGATATTGAGATTATGTTGATCTTTTGTCATCGAACAGAATGGATGGAAACACCGAGGTGAATCCAATTAAACTGTATCTTGTGTGACGCATGTTTATGTGCCTCTTATAGCACTAGACGTAGCACCAGTGACCGGTTATTCTCATCCCTTGGATGGAGAAGTTTGGTAGTGCAACGAACGATGGTTTGAATGATCAAACCAGATTGACCCGTATGTTGACAGTGAAACTGTCTGTTGAGCACAAAAGTGATGCTCCGTAAAAAGCCAATGAGATTGGCTTTAAGATCTGCTTACATGCTCGAGTAATCATGTTTGTGACACTATAACCAGGACTTGCAAATTTCAAATTCGTTCATCCTTTGATGAACATGGTGTTGTTACCAAATTTGAAATTTGATCCTAATCACAAGTGTCAAATATTTGTTGAAGCCGTGTTGGCTAACTCACCGGTGGATCGGTAGAAAGGAACACAAAAGCTCTAGATTCATGCAAACTAGAGGTGATAAAAGTATAATGTTACTTTTATTAAGTATAGGACCGAAATATTATGATGCTGAAAAGCAAAGATAAGGCTCGTGACGCCTTGATGGTTATCAGAATGAAGGTGATAATAAACATAGCAAACGGATGAGATGCATCCGTAGTGATTGTGGTGGTGGATATGAAGTATTGTTTCATGAGTCTTGCTAAGGGCCCGGCATCATTCATCAAACAACTACACCATACACACGTCAATCAAGTGGTATTGCTACGTGCAAGAACCGAACTCTTAAAGAGTTGATGGATGCTATGTTAATAAGTTTGAGTTTACATCAGAACTTGTGGGGGGAAGATGTCCTCTCAGCAGAATTCATTCTAAACAACATCCCTTCAAAGAAGAAGGGTGCTACCCCATATGAACTGTGGAAAGACTACAGATTCTTGGAAATGTGGGGGTGTTTGGCTAAGGTCAAAGTACCTAAAGCAAAGTGAGTGATAGGACCTAAGATCATTAGTGCCTATTGGTTTTGGTGCATAAATCAGACATCAATGATGTACATGAACATGTCATCACCGAGTCTAAGAATGTGGTGTTCATTGCGGATATCTTTCCTTGTAAGGAAAGTGTTGAATAAGGAGCAAGCATGAGTAAGCGGGCATATGAGTCTGAAAATGAGAGTGATTCTCAAGAAATTGAGGAGCCTCGTTGTAGTATAAGGGCTAGGACTTCCGAATCCTTTGCACATGAGTTTCTGACCTATGTGGCAGAAAATGAACCCAGGACATGTGCTGAGGCAATGTCAATTCCATAAGCTCATTTCTGGAAAGAAGCTGTATGTAGTGAAATAATATCCATCATGCACAACCAACGGGAAATAAACCACTCGAGTGCAAGTGGATCTTCAAGAAGAAGTTAAAGGTTGATGGATTTATTGTAAGGCGTTGTTGGTAGCCCAAGGGTATCGACAGAAAGAAGGCCTTGACTTCTTACTCACCAGTTACAAGAATTACGTATAAGGGTTCTCATCGATATAGCTGGAGTCTATAACATGGAAATCCATCAAATAGATGGTTATGGTGAGTTAAAAGAAGAGATGTACTTGGAACAACCCGAGGGTTCATAGTTCCAGGACAAGAGAGTAAGGTGTGTAGACTTGTTAAGTCTCTCAGTGGGCTCGAATAATAGCCAGAGCAACGGCATATCGAGTTTGACAATGTTATGTTGTCAAGTGGGTAGGACATATATATGTCTACATTAAGGACACACATATGTGATAATATGTCTATGCCCCCCAACACCGTGTATGAAACATTGCCGGTTGTCGGAGGGGCGGATATTGGCTTCCCGTGCTTCGGTGCGGCTGGCCTAAATGCAAGTCCCTTGCGACGGACACGACATGCTGATAATGGGAAGTACTCACGGGAGTATCATGAATACGATAAAGGTGCTGACAATGAACTTCGATACTAGGGAGTAAGATCTCTAGAATATTCGATGGACTTGTGGTGACAAACTCATTATATTGAGTCTGTTTAGAAAAGATTTAAAGTCTTTGATAAAAGTCCATTGAGCACTCCACTTGACCTAAGTATGCACTTAGTCAAGAACAGAGATGAACCTGTGGATCAATTAAGATATTCTCAAGTGATTGGAAGTCTGATGTACATCACTGGTTGTACACGACCAGACTTAGCATGTGCTATGAATAAACTGAGTAGGTTCACGAGTAATCCAGATCATAATCATTGGAAAGCCTTAAATAGGTTGTTGAGGTACATGAAGTACACTATGAGTCTGGGATTACGATTTACAAGATATCCAGCAGTATTAGAAGGATACTGTGATGCGAACTGGATATCAGACACGAAAGAGTCGGAGTCCACCAGTGGATACTTATTCACGATTGGTGGTGCTGCTGTGTCCTGGAAGTCTACAAGACGAACGTGCATAGCTCAATGGAAGATGAGTTTATAGCCTTGATAAGGCTGGAGAAGAAGCTGAATGGCTTTGGAATTTCCTAGAGGATGTTCCATGCCAGTGGCTGCTATCAGCATACACTGCGATAGTCAGTCGGCTAAAGGAATGGCACAGTGTAGTGTGTATAATGGTAAGTCTCGACACATACGGCGTAGACAATATACCATTAAATAAGTGATCTCTAATGGTTTGATTTCCGTCGATTATATACGATCGAAGGAGAATCTTGCGGATCCGCTTACAAAGGTTTAGCTAGAGATCATGTGTCAATCTTGACAACCGGAATGGGACGGAAGCCTATTACACACGTTTCCTTTTAGTGGCAACCCAACCATGTTGACTGGAGATCCCAAGATCATGGTTCAAAAGGGACAACTAAGCTGTAAGGAACAGTCCAACACTTACCCATTCTGAGAGAATAAAAGTGCTATCTGCAGAGGGTGTGAGGTTAAGCTTAGCTTTTAATGATTCCTATATCTTGATATTCAAGTGGGGTAGGGCAGAATACCCTTGATAGGAGGACACCTATGTAAGTGCGAAGTGGGATGCTTCTATGAGAATTTTGAGGCTTGAATTCTCTAAAGCACTTTCTGAAACCAAGTGTTGTCCAGGGCCGAGACGGACACAACCATGAGAACCGAAAGGTGCTAGGGGAAATATTGTGTGAGTGCTATTGTCTTGGTTTACACTAAAGGGTGAAACGAGTTCAAGACCTAGTTCAGCGATTAGCCGAGTAAATCCGATAGTACTTCACTAAGGCGGGTTCAAGGCCGGTTACCTCTCCCGATGCAATATTTTTCCGTCGACTTCTCTTGAGTCTGCATTTGAATTTGCATTAATTTTCATTCATGTGGGGATTGTTGGAGAAAAAGCCTTTTTTTGAAAGGTTGAATAGTCAACTTTAGCGCGATTTACGGATAGGCTCCGATGTATATCATCGAGAGTTAATGATATCATTAAATACTCCCTACGGACTTGTTGATGATGGGCTTTTGAATCACTCGATTCGGATGTCGGGTGAATGAGAAATTAATGGCTAAAGTTGGTAGAAAATATGTAGGAGATGGGTGTTGAAGGGAGGACCTCACCTCATTCTCCCACATAGGTAACTTGAGGCTTGTGAGCTCAAGTAATAAGAGCTAGTATATACTCTTATAGATGTGCCCCAAGGGGCAATGCACTTTTGTGCAGGAGGGAGGACTTAGATTATTCCACACACGCGCGCACGCCACCGCCGCCGTCCGGCCGGCTCGGCTCGTGCTCGAGCTAGAGCTCGGTTCGGTTCGGGTGTTACTATTAATTTTTTGGACAAAATTTCTTTATGAAATTTACCATAAATTAATTTTGGAATGTGATTGTGTCATTCGACCAATCAAAATTCATTGAGTCATTCGACCAATCAGGAACACGTCATCCGACCAATCGGAAGTAATGATGAATTCGGCCAAGGGTGTCTTACACGCCCCAAGCTTCTTTCCTTGAGGGAGAAGTCGGCCATTACTTTTCCAAGGGGAAAAGTTTGATGATGTGTCTCGGCCAATCATATTTGAGCATTGGTTCCTCCTCTCCACTATATAAAGAACCCCACGGATGAGAGTTTAAGCATCGAATTTTCTCTTGTGTCTTTCCACCACAAAGAGTCAGTCATATAGATCTAGATATTGAGTCGAAGAGAAGTCGGAGCACTATGTAAGTTCGCCGGAGCTCGGATTTTTGAAGTGCCTTTAAATCCGAGACATAAAGCCGTTGTATCTTGGGAGACGATTCTTTCTTTACCGTGGGCACCATACCGGAGCAATTTGTCTTAAGAAAAGAGTAACTACTCGCCTCGGTTTGATCTCTAGTCCTTTATTTTCTACATCATAATTTTATCGTTCGTTGTTTGAGTTAGATCTGTATGGTAAGATTGGTTGTGTTAGATCTGCTATATAATATGAGTTATTATATCTGCATGATTTATTTCCTAGATTTATTTTTCCGTAATTTAATCCGTAAATTATGGATATGTTCCGTAAATCACTCCACACACGATACACCTATCCCAACACTATTGATCTCTGATATCATCAGTGCATCTAGAACAATGATCTGGTTTTGTCTCGAGATACCCTTAAACAAGGTTGATTATCTTGAAGATTGATCGATGACGCTTAAATTGATACACCTCACGGCATCAACATTTCATCCATTCTAAGCTAAAATTAGTTGTTTTCGGCCATTTATATGAACCATTTGTCTTGAATGATCTATATCGGCTGGGTTCATGAGTCGAGTATTTGGTATTTACGATTATTATTCCCAGAATTGGTATTATTAATTTCGTGTGTTATTGGACTATTTTCAGGTAACGAGATTTGGGCCAAGTGTTGAAGACGAATACTGAATGGATGAAAAATTGGGTCTAGGTCATTCCAAAACCATCCAAGCTAAGTCGGCAGAGGAAAAGCACGAAAATGCCCTCGCAACTGCGAAACAGCCGCCGCAATTTCGAGCATCCCAGAAGCTTTGGGAAACGCATTTTCTTGGATGAGGGGTAGTTTTTAGGGCTAACTAAGTCGGTTTATTCAACTATAAATAAGAGTCATCATACCTCACTTTCATTGTACAATTTTCTCAAGACAAATATATTATGAAATAAAAGTCTTTCTTTTCTTTTATTTATTTTCTATGAGTTCTAGTCACGAACCCGACTGTTTCGCCTACTAGGGAGAGATCTGCGGAGGATCTACACTCGCCATCGAAGGTATGATTTTCCGGCTTTTCCTAGATGTAGATCTGTCGTTATTTTCCTTGTGATTAATATGGGTTGTTTGTTCTGGGATGTAGTAGTTAGTTGATTTACCCTGTATGTGTATAGATCTGAATCGTTGGTGAAGAAATAATCAGATAGTGATTGCGCTCTCTCACAATTGCGAGATACCTAGTAAATCCTAGTTATGATAATCGGCGCCAGCTACGTCTGATCAACAGATTGAATTTACACATTTTTATCCTGATCAACTATTTGCATATTAACGTAAATTAGCATGAAGGACTTGCAATGTAAAGTGTTAATTAGGACATAGTCTTGATCAATCCTTAGGAACGTGCCAGTCAGTGTCGATGGCGGCTAAGGGGGGTCTTCGGTCTTGAGCCGGATATCCCTAGATAGTATTGTGTGTGGGTAAATACAACCAACGAAAGAGATTAACTACACATAGGCACCTACTGTCCGTTCCATGGAAGTAGCGTAATATTAGGGGTTAGCACCCGTAGCTGTGAAAGAGTTAGAATTCACCACATGGTATATCAATGCATAGATTGGGGGAAATAACTAATAACTCATAGTTAGAACTAATATGTTGAAAACTCATAGCATTGCATTTGTGTTTGAGCTTGTGCATCATTTTCACCATTGTTTACTTTTCTGCACCCTTGTTGGTCGTTGACCATCTTAATTGTTCTCGATCTTAGTTAATTTGTGTCTAGCGAGTCTCTGTGGATTCGACCTTGACTCGCCTTCACTATACTTTGATAGACCTAGTCCTATTGCTAGTAATTCGTGAGTTGCACGCGATCATCGATCCAACAATTGTTTTTGATTCTTTGCCTCGCTGGATTACGATTATCTATGTTCTTCAGATGGAACAAGATCAGAATGTCTATCCAATGACGAATCATAGTACTCCGAAGGAGCTAGGTTGGATATATGTTCAACATCGAATGAAACAAACATGAGTTCCACATCCGTCCATGGGCGGCCCTGTGCATTTTAAGGCCCTAGGCCAAAATTGTTTTTTGGGCCGTTCTATAAATTTATTAACATGAACAAAAGAATTGTCAAATCCAATAAAAACAGTATAAATATAATATGAAATGACTAGATTGTCCGTCTTTAATTTTTCTGAATATATTTGTAATCATTAGACACGCTATATTGGAAATGTAAATATACATTGATAATACTATTATTAGAGTTTCAAAATGACCTTTCATGTTTTTTGTGAGTTGGAAATGTATTTTTTATTATTTGATGAGTAACACTTTGTTTAAATCTTGTAATTAATATGAGAGTATTAGCGGAAAAAAAATACTAAATGATGTATTGGTAATGTAAGGTGAGAGATATAGTGAACAAAACAAATTTTCAGAACTGATAGTTAAAAAAATCGGAAGAAGTATTGTTTATTTGAAGTAAAAAATAAGTATTATTTTTCATTAAAAAGAATGTTACGTCCCAACTTCCAAACAGAGAAAAAAAAAATTAAATTAAAC
Organism: Gentiana macrophylla; assembly: GCA_026214975.1. Taxonomy (NCBI): domain Eukaryota; kingdom Viridiplantae; phylum Streptophyta; class Magnoliopsida; order Gentianales; family Gentianaceae; genus Gentiana; species Gentiana macrophylla. Next base: position 23,609,917 of record CM047805.1, read on the forward strand.
AAGCATTATACGCAACTTATTTTTTTATTTGTACTGGCAGATACTTGTAAGCCCAGTTCAGGGCAAAAAAAAAAATTACATCATATATACTATTGGGCCAAGAATTGTTGAGCCCTTAAATTTTGATATTTAGGGGGCTCTAGGCCATGGCCCTATTGGCCTTCAGGGTTCTCCCCTATAACCATTATTGTTGATTAATCTCCATTCACTTTCAATTCGTCTTTCCAAAGCTTTACCATTTCGTCTTGAACTAAAGCTGATTTGTCAACTGTGCTGTGGTACACGTCAAGGGTAACATTAATTCTCCAAAAGCATGAACAACATCATCGGTATTGCACCGCCGGCCGGCCGTGGACTTTCAAGATGTTACCTTAAGTTTTTCAATGGAATCACTAGAGGAAGATTTACACTTGGTCACAGAATCTCCGGAAGGAAGATCTGTTTCATCATCTGAGTCTGAGCTGCCAATGCCGTTGCATCCGATTTTCTGAGCTGGCTTTTGATCATATATATGCATTTTCTTCGATATAATATTGTATCAATTTATTTAAACAATCCGACCGATCAGCTGTTTTCAATCTCAGCCATACGTTGTTTCTGGGCTCGTCTTGTCAGAAGATATATATGTTTAGGCCGGACATTGTTAAAGGGCTGATCAAAAAATTGTTTTAAGTTTTAAGTCCTCGATCAGGAAGCTAGCGAGATCGAGAGGAGGTAGAAGACGCCATGAAAAGGAAGATGAGATGAGAGAAGAGGCTGACACCTTGAAACGGAGATCATTATATTTCCTCCAAGTCTACATCTTCATCGTCTTGCATAAACAAATAGAAAATGTTAATTTAAACGCACACTATATCTCTTGTTCATCATTTCTTAAAAAGCTCCATCATTGCACGCTTACGATAAATGGAATATTGACTATGCAAAAAAAATTTAATAATACAGGAGGATGCGCCTTCATCTGAATCACGTTTTTTGTTAAAATTTTCAGGAATATATGTACGAAATTCGAACACATGTTACTGATTTTTAACTTTATTCTTAACTGACTAGTAATAAGACACGTTAAAAAAATATTATAATTGTATCTCTTTGTTTCCTTTGGTTTTCGCCTCGATCTTTCTCAACCAAGTAAAAGATACAAAGGTGTAAAATAAACTGTAAAAAGTTCTTCCAATTCTATACAAATCTGGATCTAAAAATCTGAAAGGAAACAATAACGAAAATGGTATTCCAATTCTATATGGATCTGGATCTCAAAAAAAAATAAAAAAAAATTATATATAGATCTAAAAGGAAACAATAATCAGTACTAAATAGAAATTGAGAAAAGCAAAATAAGAATACCTATCAATCGAAATCTTTGAGAATTGATATGTCATGACCAACGATCTTTGCGCCATTAAAACTTTCTGGGAGATCCCTTCTACAGAAAAATTTCTAAACGGCCGGCCTCCATATAAATTTTCAGCGTGAACCCTACCACAATTTTTTTCGAAAACATACCGCATCTCTACTACATGTTACATAAAAAAAGATTTAAAGGAATGGACTCTCCTAGGAATCTTGGAAATAATGGGTCTTGGTATGCTTACTTATATAGGGGTTAGTTTGCAATTAGAATCCCCTCCTGTAAAAGCTGGCCATATACCCTGATGTGTGTGTAAATTTGAGTTTGAGTTAGGGTTAGGGTTTGATTCCGTATGCCTATACCCTGATGTGAAATTCCCCTTCTACCCCTTCTCCCCTGAACACAACAAACTGTTGTGTTTTAACACACAACAGAGGGTCTGATCCCAGTTAGTGTGAGTCCAAGTGTGTTCAAATATTTTTTTTTTCCTTTTTCTTTTTTTAGACGCATTCAAATATTATTCTTTTTATAGAAAATTAGGTAACATGACACTTTTTCAAATAATTTTAAGTAATATGACAGCCAAATATTTTTTATAGGGAGAAGAATAACTTCTATAACAAAAAAAATACACCCACGCGCTGCTGCTATACCTGTTTTTCCTTTTTTTTCCAATTTATTTTTCAAACACTCATATCTTTTGATCTAGATTTCCAAACACTATTAAAATTTCACTGAATTTTTTATTTTATCATGCTCTTTGTTTTGAGACTTGGTTCGATATAATTACATCGTTTTTTTGTGAGATTTTGAGTGAATTTCGACAGTAAATCCCGAAAAGTAGTGAATATTGATTAATAGTAAATTTCGACAGCACATTTTCAAAAATTACGTCGGAATATTGTGAATGTGGTATCAAAATAAATAGCATGAAATAAAAAATTGGTGAAAGAATTTTCAAATTTGGAGTTCTAGATTGAGAGATATAAGTGTTTAAAAAGATGGATTAGAGTGAAACTGTGTTGTTGTTGGGGGGAGGGGAGGGAAGAAATGGGCGCCATCATTAGAAAAATTAATAATTTTGTCTTTTATGCAAAAGTGTTGAAAAGTTGTCATATTTCCTAATTGATGAAATATTTTTGTCATTTCCCAAATTCCCCCTCTTTATTTCTTAATTTTCTGTAGTGTAATCCATATATGGAAGGGTTGAATAATGATATATAATCAAATTTAATGTCATCAATTTGTCACTAGAAAGAAAAAAAAGTCTTCTTTTTTGGTCAGTACTCCATAATTTATAGCAGTTTTTAGTGTACATGGCATTAAAAGCAATATATACTATGAAATTTACACCATTGTTTATAGTCAAGTATTACAGACAAATAAGAGACATTTCAAAATAATTTTAGATATTAGTGTTGGAAACCGACTGACCTGATCTGAACGTGAACGATTATGATCTGACCCGAGAATTTCACTGGGCTCACCGCTTTAGGAGCATCCCCCACCGCAACAAGCCCTTTTCCAAATTTGCAATTCAAAATTCCGTTCGAGTCATTCCCATGTGAGTTGAATTCAACCTAGCAACGGAAGCAAATAAAACCAACTCAAAATCTGAACAAAAAGCTTGAATAAAATAAATAACAATAAGATCTGATGCATAAGGCTGGAGAATATCGATTCAAGAAAGGGAGCTATTTGTTATAGCTCTTTAAGTCTAGAAACTTTAAAAGAAATGATAAATGACTTTAGTAACCTTTTGTCATATATATATGGAAATGAACATTTGAAAGGTTAAGTGGTCATCAATTTGATTGTTGACTACTTGCAGGGCCGGCCCTGGAAAATTTTAGGCCTTCAACTATGTCGTCGAATTAGGTCTTAGTTCGAAGTAGTTTTTTTTCCTTCCAAAAAACATAATTACAAAATATAACTTCATTATCGCGTTTTTAACATTGTAATTTTTTTGGTCATTTATCAACTGAAGTAAATTTTTTTGAGCCAATTAAATTTTTTTGGGCATTTATTAACACATTCTATTATGTTAGATTGGATTGGATCTATACGGTTTTTTTTTTTTTTAAATTGCGGAACATGTAAATTCGGGCCCTCAAAATTATTAGGCCTTCAGCCGCTGCTTCCTTTGCTTACAGCATGGGCCGGCCCTGACTACTTGAGTAACATGATATATATGTTAATCTTAAAATTAATGTTCCTGGACTTGTAGAAAGTTCATGGGATTGCTAATGTAAACAAAAAGGAAATGAGGCAAGTCTTTGATTTGATCAAAGATGCGAGTATTCGATATTCATTTCGACAAAGGATGGAGTATAACGCCATGGATTTTGATCCACGGCCCCTTTCTGAAAGTGTTTCACTGTAAGTAGAAACGGTGAATGCTCGAGATAGCTAGCGTAGCCGGTGAACTATTTTTCCACTTGTTACTTGGTTTTGGATATATATATACGATGCAAGTGAAAGTTACATTTTTTTGAGGCAAAAAAAGTGAGTATAGTTACATTTTAAATATATGTACCATCTGAGTCTATCCAAAAGGACACAACTTGAGTTGTGTATAAATGAGTATAGTTAGTTTACCCCCACTTTGGAGGTAGGAATGTAAAACATTTATATTGACGAGGGCTAGATTGTAATGTTGTGTGTTACGTCTAGAATTTGTTCATTATACAACCTATTGGAACAAATGAAGTTTAGTCATGAAGATTGTAATGTTGTGTGTTACGTCTAGAATTGTTCATTATACAACCTATTGGAACAAATGAAGTTTAGTCATGAGTCTCATTGCAGAAAAGTGTTAATATCGAGTACCACTCTCGTTCTTAAGAATGATAATATGACTATTGGCGGCATTGATAGCCTTGCACAAGAAGCAAAGGGCGACTAGAGTAGGGCATAATTATTGTAGTTATTTCCGATTATATCCCCAGTGTAATAGCTATATAAACAACTCATTGTACTACGGTTTATTCAATGAAATACAACAATATTTTACTCTAATATGGTATCAGAGTAGAACAACTCGTCTCTCACGAATTCCCTCCCTCCCGTCCTCTTTTCTCAGCCGTAATACCCAACAAAAAAAAAAAACCTACACTACTACAATTACACTCTTTTGGGACGACAAAATGTCGTCCCTAATAATCAAAAGTCGTCCCGTTTTTACGTTTAGGGACGACATGTCGTCCCTAATGTGTCGTCTCTAAAGGTTCGTCTCAAAAAATAGGAGGATCTTTTTTTGGGACGACATGTCGTCCCTAATGTAAAATTCTGAAATTAATTTATATTATTTCACAAAAACAAATTAAATAATTTAATTTTTATTAGGGACGACATTGTCGTCCCTAAAAACTTTACAATAAATTTAATTTAATTTCCGAAAATGAACTATTAAAAAAATAATTAAATTAGGGACGACAAATGTCGTCCCTAATGATCGGCTATAATTTTCTGAAATTAGGGACGACAAATGTCGCCCCTGCTTTTTTTTAATTTTATTTTTAGGCAAGATTTGTTTTTGCTCCGCCTCGCATGCCGAAAAATCAAACGCAACATTAACATAAATCAAAAATCATCCAAATGAACCAAAACTACTAGCTAGGGGATGAATAAACATAATAATAATATGGGTCATACCCCGATTAATATTCTACACAATCGTAAACTATGAATCATGGAAGGACTCGACTCATATACAAAGTCATTACACATTGATCATGGTAGGACCGATATACATTGTGCCATAACACATTTGTAGACCACACTTGTAGTCCATTGATTAACGAGTTCAATGGGGACACTGTTATATGAAGTATTTTCACCCTATAAACAAGTTCCAAAACAAGTAGCCAGTATGTCACGAAGAAGGGAGCTTTAAAGGGAAACTAAAAGAAGCAAAAATACAACAAAAACAACTATAACATTTTATATTATGCATTTTGAAAACAACATCAAGGACATAATAAAATTACAAAGCGTTACCAAGTATGAAATATTGCAACGACGAATTCTTCCGCTTCGGTCTTGATCCCGTGGATATATCAAAGCATTCAAAGAATAACTTCCCAACTTTGCATCAATTAAAAGGTATCTCGCTTTCCAGAATTACTACGTAAAAGTGCCATATGCCTTAACGCATTGAATCACATTTGATGTGTGTGTATGTGTGTGTGTGTGTGTGTAGAGAGAGAGAGAGAGAGAGAGAGAGAGAGAGAGAGAGAGAGAGAGAGAGAGAGAGAGACAACATCTGTTCATAGATAAAGCAAGGCAAGCAAATTAATACGAGGACATACATAATTTCGTATCAAGATAGTCGGTTTGGATTCACGAGTGCCCTTGTCAACACCCTCGTTGCATCGATGAAAAGTCGACTGCACCTCTATCCTTCCACGTGTTTTTGTCGGTGGGATCACCTGGATCGGACCATAAATTTAATCAATATAGTGTATACTATTGGCGAAAAACGCAAGAATGTATATGAAATCTATACCGAAAATGCCTATCAAAAATCTTAAAGATGATTGATTACCTTCACATAAAGCTTACATTTAACTTCATGTACCACATATACCCCTTTCTCTTCGGTCCTTTTCACTGAGGGGCTACTAGGCTGCTCCAGAGGCTCTTTATCATCAAAAGTTATTGCCCGGAGAAAAAGAAATAGTTCTGGATACAAGTTTATTTGAATCTTGCAGTTAACAAGATGGAAACCAATAAAGACCAGGAAAACAGAACATGAGCAAGTTTGTTTCCTTTGTACCTTCAGTAAAGCCAAAAAGCTCTTTCAACCTCATTAGAGTACAAAAAACCAAATATGTTTGTTAATAGGATCTATGGAGTTATTAATTATTAAAAGATCAACGAGCTCCACCACCCGCCAATCATGCTACATTAAGCCATAAAGATATTTCAAGGTCATAAATTTAACTTCACAAGGGGAAACAAGCAGGGCAGCCAAGGACATTTGGAGGCCTTGGAAATGTCCCAAGAAGAAACTAGTGCCATACTGACCACCTGGTATATGAAAATCACGTGCTTGCAATATTACCTAACTAAACCATTCACAGATAATGTGACTAGGCACAGGAACAAAACTCTTACCAAATCCATGGAGGGTCTTGTTAAATTCAAAGCTCTAAATCAATTCTAACAAAATCCCACTACCAAATGAGTAAATTAAATGACAAATATACCCGACCTTCTGAAGCTTTTACAGAGAAATGATGATTTGAAGAGCTCTTATTAAACAAACAACGCATATAACGATGGGTCAAAGAGAAGAAATTTATCATAGTCAAGGGCTATGCATGAAAGAAATAACAGGAACAAGAGAAAGTAAATGAATGACCTTGTTGTGGTTAATAAAAGACAAATAATAATACCGATAAGCAATCACAGAAAACTGATATTGAGAAATTAAGCAACAAACCAAAAAAGGTCAGACTATTTGGAATATCTCTAAAACCAAGGCATGTTCAAACAAATTGTTCGAAGTGAAACAGAAGCAAAATATAAGATACAACAGTTTAGACTATCCACTGGAATGAGGTAGAATTAGATAGTGCCATTCCAGTAGAAATTACGACAGCAGTTATATAATGGTTTCAACTTATATAGAACTCCAGAAAACTAAAGGAAATTCATTGAAGGCCATGTGCATGAGAGACAACAAATTTCATCGGACTTCACGAAGAAGAAACTAATAATAAAGTTGAATTCTTTGCATCCTTACTCCTCCTAATGTTGGTCCACATCATGCTAAGAAAAATAAATCCAAAATGAAATCTAAAACCTCAGCTTCCAATCAAATAGAATACAGCACCCATAAGCTACATCTTATGTAAATCTCCTATGCATATAGCAGAGGCAATACCCGTCATTTTGAGGCAACAAAAGGAAAGCAGGGGTTGTGGAAGGGGATGCCACAAGAAAGCTCAACAGCTACAAGCAACGTCAACGTGACAAATGCCGCCATCACAGTCTCCATTGATGCACTGTTAAAAAGACACTACTCAGATTATGTGCAGCACATAGGATGCAGTGGAGAAGATGCATTATTGAAGTTTTGTAGCTAACAAGAAATAAATTAAGATACAAAAGCAAAGCAAAAACCTACAAAACTAACACGAATCTAACACGAATCAAGCAATTAAGATACAAAAGCAAAGCAAAAAAATCTCTGTAGCTCAGAATAGCTCACCAGTGACTCATTAACCGACGGATTGGAGTCGGAAGATGCCATACGCCGCTCCTCTTCTCATAATGAAATCTGGAAAACTGTAAACTAGTTGCTTATTGCCATAGAGCAAAATTTGAACTTTCGATTTAGCTAAATCGACTTCGTGAGTTCGAAAGGGTGCGGCCGAGTGGAGGTGCGGCCAGGTTGAGGCCGGTGGCGGAGTAGAGGTACGTCTGTGGTTGAAGCAAGTGTTGGTGGAGCCGAGGGGTGTTTAATTTAAGAGCTGGGAAGAAGAGAAGAGAGAGGAGGAGAGGAGGACCGGAGGAGAGGAGGAGGAGCTGCAATTGTTTCAAGTCGGAGAAGAAGAGAAGAAGAGACTGATTTAATTTAGGTCGAAAGTTTTAAAGGGACGACATTTCTTTTTAGGGACGACAATGTCGTCCCAAATAAAAAAAAATCATTTTTAATAAAAAATCATTTTTAATTAAAATTCATTTTAGGGACGACAAATGTCGTCCCTATTAAATAAATAAAAATTCAAATTATTTCATGAAATTTTGGGTGGGAAAAAAATAAAGCAGGGACGACTTTGTCGTCCCTAAAGAGTTTCCTGGTAAAATTTGCCACTCTGAATCCACGTGGAAGGCGGAAATTTAAGGATTATTAGGGGACGACATTGTCGTCCCAAAAAATAAAGAATCGTCCCGAAAGATTTAACTTTCTCATATTTAATTAATCGAACGTTGACCGATCTTTAGGGACGACATGTCGTCCCCAATAATCTTAATTTTGGGACGACAAATGTCGTCCCTAAAGGTACGGTCTCTAAAAACCTAATTTGTTGTAGTGCTAACCCTAATTCTTCTTCTTCTTCCTTAAGCTTTTTCAATGGCCGAAGATACAGCCACCTTGGGTGCCACCTCCACCGATGCTACCATCTCCACAGCCTACCCCTCCTTCTCTCATTCGTTTAATTTCCAACAAAGCTTACCCGCCAGAACTTTCCATTATGGCAAGCCCAAATCCAGCCATATCTACGTGGTCAAGGCATTCTCGGTTACGTCGATGGTTCTCTTCCCGCTCCCTCCCCGACAATCACCGCTGATGGAGTTACAAAACCAAATCCGTCTTATGTTCACTGGATCAAACAAGATAGTTTGATCCTCAGTACAATTACGTCTTCTCTGTCGGATGACGTTCTTGCCCAAGTTTACACAACGTCCACCTCTGCTGAAATATGGAAGGCTCTCAACACATCTTTTGCCTCGCAATCTCGGGTACAGTTGGTTCATCTACGCACCAAATTGGCTTCCACGCAGAAGGACTCCATGTCTGTAACAGATTACTTCATGACTATCAAGACAATTACCGATGAACTCAGTTTGGCTGGTCATCCCATGAACACCGATGATATCATTGCTTATATACTTGCAGGGCTCGGCTCGGATTATGATTCTCTCGTCGCCTTGCTTTCAACTAAATCTGATGTCACACTTGATGAGGTTTATTCTCTACTTCTCACCACAGAAGCCGGGATTCATCGTAATTTTCCTTCTCCGGTGATCGCTGCTCGCAAAGACAACTCGGTTCAAGACCCTCCATCAATTATGCTTGAATAATCAGCAGATCGACCTAATAGAAATCATGGGCGCAGCAATTCAGGTTCTCGGATTACGGGGCGGTAATTTAGGTTCTAATCGGGAACGAGGGCGTGCTTCAAACCTCAAAGTGAATCAGTTACTTGAGGAGTTATTATCTACTCTGATCGGACCATATCCGACAATAGATGTCGGGGAAGCAATCACAAAACATTGTGCCAGATCAAAATATCGGCTCACCCAAACGTAATGGGAGTATGGTCAGTGTTGGGATGTTTTCATCCAACCCATTTCTTTTTAAGATGGCCAGACCAGTTGTTATGGAAATAATCAAAAGGATGTTTATGTTTTCATAGACTTAATGTATAAGATTTACTTAGAGTGTCAATATTGTATAGTTTAATTCAGACAAGAACTGTAATAGTCATCTGAATAGGTTTTCAGTAGATTGGGGTGTTTAAAATTTCAGAAGACTCTATCAGAATTCAAAGAGTATAACATATCATAAGACCGAGGGACACAGTCTTAGTAGAGAAGACTGAGGTTTTTAAACTCAGTTATGAAGACTTATACAAGTTTTCAAAAAGCAAAGTGTCCACTTTTCTAATCATCTAAAATCAAAATTAGATATTAATTAAAGGCTTTATTTTTTTCTTAAATAAGGAGCAATTTTTTAAAAGATAGAAATGTTTAAATAAAACTCACACGCCGAGTTTAATAACTTAAACTACAAAATCATCAAGTTAACGTCTATTTTTCTTTTTCGTTCTTCTAGTCATCATATGTATTTTTTCGACTTCAAATGTTTCTTTTTCTTGATTTTTCCAGGTGAAGCATTCAAAATCTCTAGGAGTTCTCTATCTTTGTCTATTGAATAACCCGTATGCTCAGTGATAGTGTCCTTTTGAGTTGACGTAGATAATTCATGTTGAATTGTATTTGGATATGAGTTAGCTGCATTTGGCGCTTCTTCTATAATTATGTCAGAAAAGTTGCCTTCCATTTTATCGTTACTATCCTGAGCAGCTTGTTCCATCCTTTGAATGAATTCAGGTAGATATTTTTTAGAATCCAATAGACACTTAGGCTCAACAACATTATGCACTTCTTCCGATGCTCTTTCATTGCTTTGTGAAGCATCAGCATGCTTAACATCTGCTGTCTTTTTTGTTTCTTCATGTGATTGTTTATGCATATGAATAGAATCATCACTCTTCATCTTAATATTTGAATGATCTATTTGATCTTTAATCTTTTCTTCATCTAGAACTAAGGTTGTATCACTTTTGGCTTGAACTCTTTAGTTTTGGATACTGCATGAATTAAAAGCTTAATTTAATAAAGGATTTCTTTAACTAATAACCTAATTCTTTTTTACTAGGAAAATGTTTGAAGAAGCAAAAACCTCAAGTTGGTTGGGAGAGGGAGAGGGAGAGGAAGAGGAGACGCTATCTTCCTTTATACGGTAAGAGATGCAAGCTCTTTGTAACAACACTTCATTAGAACTAACAACTCTCTTTGGACGGTGTTATGACGGATCAATCAAGAAGTGATGGTGATTGTGAGTAAAGATACGCAATTAACAAGTAAACAAACACATAAACAAGAAGAACACAGTTTTAACGTGGTTTCCGGCAATATGCCGACTACTCCACGGACAAACGAGGATATTTTATTATCACGAGAAAGTTACAAGTTACAATTAATACATACGGTATTTATAGCCTTGGGAATCCAACCCTAACCGACTAAACAACCAAACCAGGTAATGACTGAAATACCCCAGAAGTAACCTTATCCAAATCGAAAACCATGCAGACGTGTTCCCCAAGTATCACTGAGAACCAACTCAGTAGACTCAAGACTCAGAATGTTGATTGATAAGAGAATTTTTGCAACTCGGTTATGCAAGTAAAAACTCAAAACCGTGGCAAAATCTACTTTCTAACCGGCAGTGGACCGGGTCGATCGTAGGTAGTGCTTGAGGAGTCCGAGGTCGAACCCACAGAGATTGGCTTTGAGTACCACAGCTGACTTATCACTCAGTTCAGGTCAACCAAGTTGGTGAAAAGTTTATACTAATGCGTAAATTAAAAATTATTCTAATCGGATTTCTTAACGATTAAAAGAGGTACAGCCGAACTACGATCTAGCGGATTACTCTACCCTCAAACAAACTACCCCGGGAGTGTGCTCTACCTTCCTTGTTTAAACGATAAAAACCCAGTATTGGAATGGACTTAATGACCTGAGTGTGTCAATCTAGTGCACGGTAGGTGTCAAACTACCTTTTAAGCCAAAACGCTCTACGGTCCCGAAACCCGGTTCCCACACCTAGCCACAACATACATTTATAAGCTAGGTGTGTGTGATGATGAATGACTAGGTGATCAAGCTAGCATCGATTACGATTTAAAACAGGTTTCGTGATATGAATTATCGATTAGAACGTTTCATTACGTGCTACACTACCTCCCGGTTCATCTCCCTAATGGCGTTTCATCCGCTTTCACATAATTCGGCCGTACAAATGATTTAGCTATTCATTATCGGATTGAAACAATAATTGATAAATGAATTCATGATATAAAAGATAAAAGAACAAGAAATCATACCCACTTTATTGAAGATTGATGAAATACCAAAGTATGCTCACAAAAAATCAAATCTTGACAATCGAGATGTAACAGATTGATGTTGCAATGTATCTAGTGTAAAAGAGGATCGAAAGACGAGAACAACGGTATATGGAACTTAATTCTATGCTTCCAGACGAAGGAAATCGCCCGGAAGAGGCTACAACTAACTAAAATCGTAAAAGTCTGTCAAATAAAACGTTTGAGCTGCCCTTTTATAGGCTAGGGCAAAATTCATCTCATCCGTACGGATAACAGGCTATCCGTACGGATGGTTCTTGCTTCTCCAGGTTGTCCGTACGGCTGGAAGATTGTCCGTACGGATATATCTCTGATCAAACCTTCTGTTATGAATTCCCAGTGGCTGTCCGTACGGACATATTCCTATCCGTCCGGATGTCTCTCTGCTTCTTCATTCTATCCGTACGGATAAAAGACCCATCCGTACGGCTAATTCTCTGCTTAAAATCTTGATTCGGCCGAGGTTGTCCGTGACGATGAGAGGTTTGTCCGCACGGATAGGTGCCTTGACTTCCAAAACTTCACTTTCTTCATACTCACCTTCGTTTCGCCTCGGACATGTCTAATCTCATAAATCATCGCTTTCCGGGCTCCCAACTCACCCAAATCCGCATAAATAAGGAAACAACAGTAAACGCATAACCCCGAAAACTACGGGTGCTCGGGAAATGAGTAAAAAGTGCTAAAAGTAGGCCGAGTTTATGGAAAAACCGACAGTTACTCGCCGTGCAAACAAAACCTCATTAACACTCAATATAGGGTCTAAACTCACCCGAACCATGCTAGAAATATGATAACCGTGGGTTAAACTGTACAGAAATGTACAGTAAAGTTGGTTCCCATCACCACCCCACACTTAGCCTTTAGTCGCCCTCGGGTAAATCAGGCGATCAAACAATGCCAAGGAATAAACTTTACGGTACATGCATGCGTTTCAAAATATCAAAGTAAAAGGAGCTTAGACAAGTGAATGTATTACCTTGACTCCACAAGGTCACGAAACGGATTAAGTGTGTGGTGAATGACGACGACTTATACTCAATACGGTTACCGGCTTGGAATACCAGATTTAATGATCGCACACAATCCTCGCCTTCTTCCTGAGTCTCCACTAATCGAGGTTCACCAGGGGCCAAAGATCCGGTCGTAGGATTTGAAAGGTTATAACGTTAGGCTCGGACCGGGATTATTGAAGTATAATTTGGGACTGGAGAAAAGAAAGTACGAGTGAACCTAATCAGCTTGTGTACTCCCACAATCTCGAACATATAAACACCACCAAACTCTTTCAAATTTCATTTAAACTCATAGTCCAACCTCAACATCATACTAGGCTAGTCAAAGACATCCCTTTTCCCGGCTTTCTTCGGTTCAAACTCTTATTCAATCTTTTTTTTTCTTTTCTTTTTCTTCTTTTTTTTTTGCATTTTGCATTTTCATTCTTCACTTTCCTTGAACCGAAGGCCTTATAAAGATTTCCCGAGCTCCCCCCCTTCTGAGTGTTAGCTCACAATTTCACTCCTCGTAAGTATTCACAACTTCTCTCTCCCACCCCACACTTGCCTTGGCAAGTGTGTCTAAAGGAACGACTAAGTCCACTCGTAGGGTAGTCAAAAGAAACGTGACCAAAATATCGGCTCAAGGCTAGGAATTATGGGCTAAGTAACCAAAAAGGCTCATATTTCGGGCGGTGGTCAGACCGCTCCTATCAAGGCTGAGAGGGGTTTAGAGGGATAATGTTGGGATGTTGGCTTTTGGCTCTGGTCGCTTCAAAGAAACGCCTTTCCCGTCATCCCGAACCTACCAAGGTGGAACCTTTCTATTTTGCCTTAAAACTAAGGGTACAAGTGTGTAAAGCAATCGTACTAAGTACAAACGTTGTCAAACGTATATTAAATGTGTTCCGTATCGTGAAAAGGTGGACTCACTGTAAGACATTCACAAGGCTAACAACCATTTACTAACTCAACCGTGAAAAACATGCATATATAGCGGTGTTAAAACCCTGGGAAGATTTGAAAGTGCCTAGAAATCAACTCGAAACCGAGTAAAAACTAAGCTCATCACATAACGGCATTGTAAACTATGAAAACATGCGAATAAGCTAAGTCGTCCCACCCCCCACTTTAGTGAAACACCGTCCTCGGTGTGTGAACGAAAAGGAAAAAGAGACTTAGCTTAGTATCCCGGCAAAACAATGTGTTCAAGTCCCGTAACGGTCGTGAGGTAAAGCATCACGAATCCCTGTATAAAGAAAAACATATCCAAGACATACATGCACGGGGCATGGTCCTCGTGCCACAGCAAGTAATAAGGGGGAAATCCAAGGATAATCAAAATATTCGACCTCGTTACGTCAGAAAACTCGAATGATAGTACTATGTGGACGAAACATCAAACATGATATATGAAACATCCAAAATCATCATCCATACAAAAAGAATCCAGAAAACAAGTCAAGAAGGCAAAAGTAGTGGTGCCTTATGGCTTACAAACCAAGGAAATAAACGTAGCACAAGACAAAATTCCTAGCCAAGTCTAGACGAAAAACTGAGACACTAACACCCGGATCTAACAAAAAACTAAAGACCGACTCTAAAGGAACAGCATCGACTCTAAACTCCAGTCTGGTCCTTGGGGAGAGGTGGTGTGGCCTCAGCAGCAGAAGTAGTAGCAGTAGTAGCGGTGGCTGGGTCAGTCTGAGAGGTACCAGCACCATCTCCAGAAGCGCTCGCGGCATCTCTAAAAGTTCCCTCGGCTACATCCTCCTCTATGCATAACTCGATGGCTTCCTCGATGAAAGACGTGAACCGGTAAGCCTCGTCATCTACCTTAAGCTCGGGCATGTCCGGGATGTTCCTTCCGATTACCTGCAACCCTTCGGCTAACGTGTTCAGTTGAATCCGCTGCCTATCTAGCATATTCCGTAGCCCATCCATCATCAAATACCGGGTGCGTGTTGGCAAGGGAACTGTGCGGATAAAATCAGACGAATGCTCAGCAACTGGCTCTTTCTCAGGCTCCTGATCACCCTGCTCTTGATCACCCTCAGCCTCGTGCTCAACATCCCCCTCGACAGGCGGTCCACCCGGTCCCGTCTCGGATTGCGGACTCAACAAAATCGGCTTTTTCGTATGCCGCTCATCCAGATCATACTCTTTCACCCCCGCCTTCAAACACAACCCATTAAGGAGATGGATACAAACAAGTTTGGCTCTCTGATCTTTCTGGCTCCTTGTAATCTCGTTATACAACACCCTCCCCACATCTATCGGGATGTCAAAGTGAAGAGCGTAGAGCATAGCCAAATCGAGCATAATGAACTTATGAAAATTGTCCTTGGGTAGAAGGCGGTTCTGAACAAAACGGGCTTTTACCTTCCAATCCCGAGAGAACCGAGTGGTCTTGAGCATGTCTCTCATACTAGCCACCCCGGTCTTCTTCATCGTCCATGGGATGTCGGGATCAATGGCTAGACGCAGCTCTCAAATGGGTCTTCCTCATTATCCTGCTTCTCTTTATCGCATCCAAATAATCGATAAACGGCCGGTAGCTTGTAGTAGTCCGTGATGGCTTGGGGTGTAAAGGTACATCAACTCCCGGACCTTCACCAACCCGGATAACAGATCCGCCTCACTCAAGTTGGCCAAAACTCCGGGCCAAAGTCAAATTAGGTTTCAGCGGCTTGAAATCCGGCACCTTAACAAACTCACCCCACTTCATCTTCTTCGATTGTCTAGAAACCTTTTTCAACCTTTTCCATATCAACAACCCTTTCCAAAATTTCCCGACCTTTGAATCTCGTTAAAAACTTTCTCGGCATTCTCATTGATAAATCTATCTTTGAAGGGTAAACACCCCTGGTGTCCCCTTAGCTTGTGCTCCCACCTCGTAAATCTTAACCTCTCGGAAGTCCCCGCTTGCCTCCCGGGCTGCCTCGATCTCCATTTCTTTGCCTTCCGAGGATCGACTAACGGTTCCTCATCCTCCTCCATATCCGAACCCGTATCCGTCTCATCTGCAAGTTGACCATAAACTGGCTTTTTCCTAACTCCCTCACTGGTCTATCAGCTCTATCACCCCCGATGATCAACGGTCTGTTCAAAGTTTCTACCGGAATCTCCTCAACCCTAGGTTTCTTCTTACTAGTGGCAATGGCCTTGCCCTTTCCTTTCCCATTTACAGACTTAGAAACCCCCTCAGCGGCTCTCTTCTTAGGACTCATTACGATCACTGATCACAAACATCCCCAGAAACCAAAACAAAATCAACACCCCGTCAATCCACCGTAACACCGATATACCACCAGAAATCATCACACAATGATCAAAACAGCCATGCAGACGTCCCCAAATCATCACACCCCATCACAAACAACAACAAAACAAGAAAAACAAGAAAAGACAACCTAATCGCTTAAAGGTTCGTTTGGGGCTCGATTCAAAAACGACCCGAGAAAAACGAAATTAAATCGAGAAAGGTCGACTAGACTTACCAATCTAGACGATAGGAGTGCAACGGAGTTGACGGAATCCCCAGACGATCAACGGAGAAGCCAAAGATTGAGTTTTTTCCCTACGAAAAAAGGCCCAAGAAAAGCTTGATTCCCCTCGATCGTTGTTTGTTGGTGGATTTTGTTTGAAGATTGTAAGAGAGGAGGTGGATAGGTGTTTATAGAACCAAAATTACCAAAACGGTGAAGAATTGAAGATTTTAGGTGATTGAGGCGAAAAAGTCGGGGAGAGGGGAATTGGGAAGAACGGTGAGTGGAGGTTGGGAGGGGGAGTATTTATAAAAATCGGATATCCGGACGGATAAAATTATATCCGTGCGGATAAATTGAGAGGATGAACTATCCGGACGGATAAAACTATATCCGTACGGATGATTAAGTGAAAATCCATAACTTTCTGGACGGAGAGTCGTCCGTACGGATAAAGATATATCCGTACGGATGAAGAGCTGAAAGTGAAAAATTTGATACTGGGATATGTCCGTCCGGATGACAGAAAACATCCGTACGGATGGAGGCAGGTTCAATGAAAAATGAAGTTTGAGATAGGAAAACTCCCTCGTGTCCATCTGAACACAACCAAACAACCAAAACACCCAAAAACACCTCACGAGGGGCTCAGGAACACACAAAATACAGAAGATGGTGGGTTGCCTCCCACCGAGCGCCTTTGTTTAATGTCGTTGGCTCGACGGAATGACTTAAACTGTGCCAGTTTTTTCAAATTATACTACCGGCATGGGCGAGGAAAACGAGGAATAGAGAGATGACGGATGGTGGATTAAAAGAATGGGACGTCATGCATTGGAGTCCATGACGGGACTAAACAACTTACTTCCTCCAACTTCGGGTCTTCCAAAATCACGACCTCAAGAGCCTCATCAAATGGCAACTTCTCATATCTCTTCGATTTAAGACCATTGGTAATCGAGGTCCCGTGATTTCGGTTTTTATCTCTACCGCTCCCGAGTCGAACATCTTCACAACGGTGTAAGGTCCCGACCATCGGGACTTCAGCTTCCCTGGGAAAAGATGTAACCGCGTATCATACAATAGGACCTCATCTCCCACCTTAAACAACTTCGGTTTGATCAGTTGATCGTGGAGGAGCTTAGTTCTCTCCTTATATCTAGCCGAGCAATCATAAGCTCGTGGCTTAAACTCCTCCAACTCAACTAGCCGAGCCATCCTCTTTTCCCCACTAAGAGTCTCGTCCATATTCAACTCCTTAATGGGCCAATGCGCTCTATGCTCAACCTCCACTGGTAAATGACAAGTTTTCCCAAACACGATCATGTATGGCGACATACCAATCGGAGTCTTAAACGCCTGCTCATGAGCCCACAAATGCATCATCTAATTTCGTGGACCAACTCTTACTATTCTTATCAACAGCTTCTTTCCACATTCTCTTAATACCACGGTTGGAAACCTCCACCGCCACTCGTCTGAGGGGTGGTAGGTGTTCCTAACTTATGAGTTACCCCATAATTCGAAGCGACTTATCCAGGATCTCTATTGGCGAAATGAGTGCCATTATCGTAAATTATCGCCTTGGTACACCAAACCGTGTCGTAATGAACTTTTTCAGAACTTGATGATCCATGTTACATCATTAGTGGGGAGGCGATTGCCTCCACCCACTTTGAGACATAATCACAAGCTACTAGAATGAACTTGTTCCCAAAAAGAAGGAGGATAAGGTCCCATGAAATCGATGCCCCAAACATCGAAAACTTCACACAAAATAATAGGTCATTGAGGCATTTCGTTCCTTCTTGAGATTCGCCCGAACGTTGACACGCGCGTCAAATTTTTACATAAGCATAAGCATCCTTAAAGATCGTGGGCCAATACAACCCACTTTGTAACACTTTCAACGTAGTTCTCTGCCCCGAGAAATGGCCCCCGGCCTCTTTATCATGGCAAAAAGATAACACGCTCAGCCGCTCACCCTCGGTTATACACCTCCTCAGAATACCGTCGGCACACAACCGGAACAAATAAGGATCCTCCCAAACAAAGTACTTAGCCTCACTCATGAGCTTCTTCTTCTGATTTTCATCCGACTCTGGATCTATAAACCCAATCTCAAGGTAGGTTACAATCGGGGCAAACCACGGTGCACCCTCTTTTCCTTTACGCAGAAAATTCCCTCGCTTTTCTGGCAACATAGTGTCCACCACGAACAGTTGCTCATCCGGAAACGAGTCATTTATCTCCACCCTTTCAGATTCATCATCCTTAACCGGCTCTATACGACTAAGATGATCGGCCACGACATTCTCACAACCCTTACGGTTTCTAATCTCTACGTCGAACTCCTGAAGGAGCAGAATCCATCTCAACAAGCGCGGTTTGGCATCCTTCTTTGCAAACAGGTATTGCAAAGCGGAGTGATCCGTATGCACGATCACCTTAGACCCACCAGATAGCACCTAAACTTATCAAAAGCGAAGACCACCGCCAACAACTCTTTCTCGGTCATGGCATACTTCTGTTGGGCCGGGTTGAGGGTATGACTGGCATAATAAATGGGTCGAAACAGCTTATCGACCTTCTGCCCTAACACAGCTCCTACAGCTAGATCGCTCGCATCACACATAATTTCAAAACCTTGCTCCCAATTCGGAGCTATCAGAATAGGAGCCTCAGTCAACAGCTTCTTAATGTCATGGAAAGCCTCTACGCACTCCTCATCGAAAGTCACGTTTACTCCCTTCTTCAACCTAGAGGTAAGAGGTGTAGCCTTTTGGGCGAACTTAGGAATAAATCTACGATAGAACCCCGCATGTCCCAGAAAAGACCTTAACGTCTTCAAATTAGAAGGCATAGGCAACCTAGAAATAGCGTCTACCTTAGCCCTATCGACCTCTATCCCCTTAGCTGATACCTTATGACCTAGTACAATCCCCTCAGTCACCATAAAGTGACACTTCTCCCAGTTCAAGATCATATCGGTCTCCTCACACCTAACAAGCACCCTATCTATATTAATTAAGCATGCATCAAAACTATCCCCAAAAACAGTAAAAATCATCCATAAACACAGCCATGCATTGATCTATCATATCAAAGAAAATGGCAACCATGCATCATTTGAATGTCACGGGTGTTACACCTTGAACGGCATTCTTTGAAATGCAAAGGTGCCATAGGGACACGTAAAAGTGGTCTTATCTTGATCATTAACATCAATATGGATTTGGTAATAACCACTGAATCCGTCTAGAAAACTATAGAATGCATGACCAGCAAGTTTATCTAACTTTTGATCAATAAACGGGAGGGGGACATGATCTTTCCTAGTCTTTTCATTCAACATACGGAAATCGATGCAGACTCGATGACCGGTAACAGGACGTACAGAAAAAGACTCACCTTGCTCAGTTGTCAGCACAGTAATACCTCCTTTCTTTGGCACCACCTGTGTAGGGCTCACCCACTCACTATCCGAGATAGGATAGATTATGCCCAAAATCAGCATCTTCACCACCTCTTTCCTTACCACTTCCAGTAAGTGCGGATTCAGTCTCCTCTGCGGTTGACGCCTCGGTCTTGCCCCATCCTCAAGGATGATTTTGTGCTTACAGATGTCCGTACTGATCCCCTTTATATCCACCATTTTCCACCCAAATGCCCTCTTCCTCTTTTTAAGTACTTGGACCAGTTTCACTTCCTGCAAAGCGGTTAGCGTGGCAGAAATAATTACAGGAAGTAAACCATTATCCTCAAGGTATACATACTTTAAGTGAGAAGGCAGCGGCTTCAACTCCAAATCTGTTGGTGGTTCCTCAATGGATGGCTTCGGCATCTCATCGGGGGATCCAAGGTCTAGCTTCTCGATCCACTTTGCATCAACCAATTCACCTGCCTCGAGGTGCATAACATGAGCTTGCATCAGTTTGCTTTCATCATCAATCTTACACGACTGCATCAGGCACCTCTCTCAACGGCTCTTTATAACCCCTCAAATTCACATTAGCAATAATACAAGGGTGGATAACATCCACCGCAAAGCAATTGTTTACCTCTTCTTCCGGCTGTTTCATGGTTTTATACACATTAATAGTCACACTCTCTTGGCCGACACGTAAAATTATGTTCCCCCCTCTTAACATCTATCAAGGTCTCCCCAGTGTTTAGGAAAGGCCGACCTAATAAAAGAGGTGTCCTAGAGTCGTTGTCCATGTCCGTAACCACAAAATCAACCGGGAACACAAATCTATCAACTGAACCAACACATCCTCGCCTACTCCCGGCCGTGTCCTAACCGACCTATCCGCCATTTGCAATGTCATGCTAGTTGGTTCTAATCTCCCTAAACCAAGTTTATCATACACAGACTTTGGCATCAAACTAACAGATGCCCCCAAATCACAAAGCACATTTTTGAAAACAGTCTCTCCTATGGTTATAGGGATGGTAAAACTGCCCCTATCTTGGATTTTGGGAGGTATCTTGTTCTCAAAAATAGCAGAACACTCATAGCTCAATTGCACCATTTGCTGCATTTTCTCCTTACTTGAGAGCATACTCTTTAAAAATTTGAAATACGACGGGATGTTGGCAATGATATCCAACATTGGCATGGTCACTTCAAATTTCCTCAGCATTTCCAAAAATTTGGCTTGACTTTGGGTCAAGACCTCCTTTTTGGCTGGTTTAGGAGGAAATGGTAAAGTGGCCACATCAAAACCCGGGGGAGAAGGGGGAATTTTACCTTTATTACCTTTCGGCTTGAGTGGTGGCGATGGCTCTTCTTCCTTTACATCAATAATCACCGTGTCCGGCTTTGGCCTCGTCGCTTCTTCCCACTTTCTCTTGTATTCCTCCACTTCCCTTTCCAATCTAGAGATCCTCTCCTTTTCTGCCCTTTTCTCAACATCTTCGTCAAACCCTTCTTGCTCTTCCAACGGCCCTTTATAGTCAGATGATTTTTCTTTCTCAGAATTTGGCACCACTTTCTCAAGTTCCCGGCTCGCTTGTACCACCTCTTTACCACTTCGGGTAACTACTGCACAAATGTCTTTTGAATCTTTAGGGTTCCTCTCAGTGTTACTAGGAAGCCCCGTATTCAACGGTGGTTGAGCTCGGTTCTCGGTCAACTGCCCCATCTGAATCTCCAAGTTACGCATGGCCGCCTTGTGTTCAATCATAAACTTGTTCCACTGATCCGAGATTTCATCAGAGGGTTTCTTTTGGTTCCCCGAACCACTCCCTTGTTGATTGTAGGAGTTATTTTGCCTATGAGCATTTGGGTGTTGATAAGTTTCAGAATTCTGATTTCCGCCTTGTTGGTTATTCTGTTGGTTGCCGGATTGCTGCCCTTGCTCTCTATTCCCGTGATCTCGGTTCTGATTGTTGCCCCACTGGCCTTGTCGATTCTGGCCCCAACTTTGGTTCCCTGAACCTTGATTCTGATTTTCATAACCTTGGTTGTTGGAATTTTGATTTTGTCGATTCCAACTACCTTGGTTATTCTCTCTCAAATTTCCTTGGAAATTTTGAGAATTCCCTTGATTCGATTCTGATTCCAACCGCGGTTGCCTTGGCCCTGATTGTTGGAATTTTTCCGGGACCACTGATTGTTCTGGTTGTTGGCTCGGTCCCATTTTCCCTGGCCACTCTGATTTCCTTGCTGGTATCCTTGGTTCCAGTTCTGGCCTTGCTGGTTATTGTTCCAATTATTCCCCGAATTCTGGTTCCTCGGATTGTTCCCAGAATTGTTGTTGTTCCAGCTTCCCTGACTGTTATTTCCTTGATTCCAATTTCCCCAAGAATTATTTCCGACATAGTTCACATCGTTCTGTTGGAAATCTTCTTCCATGCCGCAACCCATCGTTGGCTCGTAATCTTGGTAGTTCGGTGGAGCTTGCCAATTTGGGTTGTTACCCCATGGATTATTCTGGTTCCATTGTACCCCAGAATTTTGTTGCTGACCAAATTGCGGGTTCCTCCCGAAAACCTGCTGATTACCGCTATTTGAACTCCCTATCCCCAATCATTAAAGCGCGCAAACGAGATCTTCCATAATCGCCATCGGTTGTTTCTTTGATACATTTGCTACAGGTTGTTGTTGGGTCGGCTGTGGTATCTGTTGTGGTACTTGCTGAGGATAAACCGTTCTGCTCGGGCTCGTACAGAACTGAGCCGAGTGATTACCGCCACACAACCGACACAATCGGTTGTGCCTCTTTCGCTTTCTTCATTTCGCTCTGCGGTGCCAACAACTCATTATGTGCGGTCGTCTCTTTATCCAATCGCTCCTCAAGAGCCTTAACGATTTGTTGTGGCTCTATCGGGTTCTCTCGTCCTAAGCCGAAACCCATTCATCATCCCTCTCGATAGCATCGTTAATATGTTGCATTGCTAGCTCGGGATCAATCCTCGTCAAACCGTTTCCACTAGTTGCATCTAAGAGATTTACATCGACTTATCCAAGGCTCTATAAATCTTTATCACCTGCTCGACTGTGCTCAGATTGTGTGGAGGGCACTTCTTTAGCAATGCCCTAAACCTTTCAACTGTTTCTTTCATGGTTTCCCCCTTTCGCCCATTAAAATTGTGTATTTCCCGCTTTAAATCCTCAATCTTTCTTTGGTGGAAAATATTTCTTCGTAAACACATCGCCACTTCGCCCATGTAGAGATAATGAGGCGTTAGGGAGGTTGTTGAACCATGTTCTTGCGGCTCCCCTTAACGCAAACTGAAACATCATCAACTTGAGCGCCTCCTCGCTCACTCCGTTGTACTTCAGTGTCGAGATGATCTGCAGATAGTTGTCTAAGAATTCATTTGGGTCCTCATTCCGCTGCCCGTAGAAAACTGCATTCTCGCTGATCAGGTTGATGACATTTTGTTTCGGTTCCATGTTGTTGGCATGGATGGCTGGGATTCTAATCGGATTATGTCCGGTCTCTTGATACGGGGTAACCACGTAATCCCTTGCTGATACAAACCCCTGATTTGCCTGTGGGTTGTTCTGCTGTTGCTGTCGATTCTCGTTATTCTCAACGTTGTTGATTCTTCGTTGTTCGATTCGCTATGTGTTTGATCTGTGCCATCTGTTGTTGAATCAACTGATACATCTGCATTTGCAAATTGTCCTGACTAGGTGGTTGTTGCTGTAACTGACCATTTAACACATCATTTTGTTGGTCCTGTCTGTTTCTTCCATCGCCCCTTTCAAAAGTGGGGTCGTATAAATTCCTTCCATCTGTCCTTGCAGCCATAGGAGGGTCCAGGGGATTCCTCTCGCGTGGAGGTGGGTAATTTAGAGTACCCAAACCCCCATTTGAGACGTCCCATCACCATTCAACTGATCCCTACCGTTGGTTGTCATTTCTTCTTCCTCCAAGAGAAGTCTCGACGCTTCGTGTCCGTCCACGCTTTCGGAGTAAGATCAAATTGCGCTTCTTCTTAAACCGCTCCTCCTCGGGCGAACGATTCTATCTCTGGTTAGTATGGCTCAAGAGGTTGTTGTCGAGACCTCCTTGTGTTCATACACTGCAAAACAACAATGAAACAACAATAAAACGTAAAAACGACCTAAGCCCAAGCTTACGGTCAACTATTGTGATATCAAAATATTGCCAATCCCCGGCAACGGTGCCAACTTGATAAGATGATTTTTGCAACTCGGTTATGCAAGTAAAAACTCGAAACCGTGGCAAAATCTACTTTCTAACCAGCAGTGGACCGGGTCGATCGTAGGTAGTGCTTGAGGAGTCCGAGGTCGAACCCACAAAGATTGGCTTTGAGTACCACAGCTGACTTATCACTCAGTTCAGGTCAACCAAGTTGGTGAAAAGTTTATACTAATGCGTAAATTAAAAATTATGCTAATCGGATTTCTTAACGATTAAAAGAGGTACAACCGAACTACGATCCAGCGGATTACTCTACCCACAAACAAACTACCCCGGGAGTGTGCTCTACCTTCCTTGTTTAAACGATAAAAACCCTGTATTGGAATGGACTTAATGACTGGAGTGTCAATCTAGAGCACAGGTAGGTGTCAAACTACCTTTTAAGCCAAAACGTCTACGGTCCCGAAACCCCGATTCCCACACCTAACCGCAACATACATTTATAAGCTAGGTGTGTGTGATGATGAATGACTAGGTGATCAAGCTAGCATCGATTACGATTTAAAACAGGTTTCGTGATATGAATTATCGATTAGAACGTTTCATTACGTGCTACACTACCTCCCGGTTCATCTCCCTAATGGCGTTTCATCCGCTTTCACATAATTCGGCCGTACAAATGATTTAGCTATTCATTATCGGATTTAAACAATAATTGATAAAGGAATTCATGATATAAAAGATAAAAGAACAAGAAATCATACCCACTTTATTGAAGATTGATGAAATACCAAAGTATGCTCACAAAAAATCAAATCTTGACAATCGAGACGTAACAGATTGATGTTGCAATGTATCTAGTGTAAAAGAGGATCGAAAGACGAGAACAACGGTATATGGAACTTAATTCTACGCCTGACGAAGGAAATCGCCGAAGAGGCTACAACTAACTAAAATCGTAAAAAGTCTCACAAATAAAACGCTTGAGCGCCTCTTTTATAGGCTAGTAAAAATTCATCTCATCCGTACGGATAACAGGCTATCCGTACGGATGGTTCTTGCTTCTCCAGGTTGTCCGTACGGCTGGAAGATTGTCCGTATGGACATATTCCTATCCGTCCGGATGTCTCTCTGCTTCTTCATTCTGTCCGTACGGATAAAAGACCCATACGTACGGCTAATTCTCTGTTCAAAATCTTGATTTTGGCTGAGGGTTGTCCGTACGGACAGAGGTTTGTCCGTACGGATAGGTGCCTTGACTTCCAAAACTTCACTTTCTTCATACTCAGCCTTCGTTTCTCGCCTCGGACTTGTCTAATCTCATAAATCATCGCTTTCCGGGCTCTCAACTCACCCAAATCCTGCATAAATAAGGAAACAACAGGCAAACGCATAACCCCGAAAACTATGGGTGCTCGGGAAATGAGTAAAAAGTGCTAAAAGTAGGCCGAGTTTACGGAAAAACCGACAGTTACTCGCCGTGCAAAGAAAAACCTCATTAACACTCAATATAGGGTCTAAACTCACCCGAACCATGCTAGAAATATGATAACCGTGGGTTAAACTGTACAGAAATGTACAGTAAAGTTGGTTCCCATCATTGATCCACCTTGCTGATGTCCCAGCTTAACACTAGATTCAGCAGATGCTTCATGCACTACTGACCAGACCATAGTTTCCACACAGATTCAACAGAGTATTACACTCAGCTGACCAAACTCAGTAGCATAGTTTAATTCACCATTACAAATCTCCACATTGACTTCAACTACATGCAAACTGATCAGATGCACAACCAAGTGCCAGATTTCCTATTTGTCTTGATTTGAATACCTCAAAGAGAACCCCCACATTCAAATTTCAAGATTCCCATTCGATTAACGACTTTGGATATTCATCAAGTCCGACATAATCGAAACTTGCCTTTTGAAACTGTTTTGAGTGAATATATCGATAGGATTAACATCGGTCGATCTTCTCCACTTTGACCCTCCCTCATTCCTTAGGAAATGGTACCTAACATCAATGTGCTTGGTTCTCTCATGATGAACTGATCGATCCTTAGCCAAACATATTGCACTAAGATCTGTCACACAATACACTGGCTTGAACTTGATGCACTCGGATCATTGACTAGCCTTTTAACTAGATTGCTTCCTTTGTTTGCTACATCGGTGTCATGTATTCTCGCTTGGTAGTAGATAATGTCACTATACAATCGTAAAATTGCCTTCCATCTTACCACGTAAACCACCCAAAGTAAACACATACCCAGTCATAGACCTCATGTTGTCCACATCAGCAGCATAATCAGAATCACAGTACCCTGTGACAAAACTTTGAGTACCATTTCTATAAATGATTCCAATATCAGATGTACCTTTAAGGTACTAAAATATCCTTTTCACTATGTTCCAGTGTTCCTTTCCAGGTTGAGCCATAAACCTGCTGACAACACTGACTGCCTGAGCCAAATCGGCCTAGTACAGACCATGGCATACATTAAACTACCCACTGCACTAGCATATGGAACCCTTGAGATGTATTCTTCCTCTTCATCTGATTGTGGAGAAAACACAGCAGATAGATGTAGATTTGGTGCCATAAGAGTATCTATAGGTTTGGCTGCTGACATGCCAAACTTTGACAATACCTTTCAAGATACCCCAAGAGACAAGAACAACTTCCCTGTTTCCTATCTCTATGTAGATCTCCATCCCTATAATTTTCTTTGCATTCCCTAAATCCTTCATCTCAATTTTAGCCAGATTCTTTAGATCTTGAATATCGACTTGTTCACAAAGCAGCCTATCAACATATATCATCCACATACAAAACCGTATAGATGATTGAACCATCCTTCAACTTGTTGTGATAAACACAAAGAATCATATGGACTCTGCTATAACCCCTTTAAATCATATAATCACAAAACTTCTTATACCACTATCGTGGGGCCTGATTAAGTCCATACAAGGACTTCTTAAACTTGCAAACATATCCTTTCTTGTCAGGAACTTAGAAACCCTCTAGCTAAGTCATATAAATTTTCTTATATACATCTCAATGTAGAAAAGTTGTCTTCACATCTAATTGCTCAAGTTTAAGATTCGATGTGCCACTATTGCTAACAAAGACTCGATGGAAGTATGTCGACCACCGGAAAATATCTCTTCATAGTCTACCCTTCTTTCTCGACTAAACCTTCCGGCAACCAAACACGCCTATATCGATGTCCTCAAAGATATGTCATTCCTTCTTTTTCTTGAAGATCCATTTGCAAACTTACCACCCTTCTATCCCGTGGTTGTTTGACTAGAGCCCAAGTCTCATTCTTCAAGTGACTCCATTTCTTCTCCCATTGCAACAAGCCAATGAAATGCCTCAGAACATGTCACAGCGTCCCTGTAAGTGTTAGGTTCAAAACCATCCACTTCTTAGGCTACCTATAGTGCATATCCAAACATATCCTCCTCAAACCCATATCTTCTTAGGGGTCTAATATAGGTTTTTCTAGCTCTGCTGAGAACTATACTATGCTGACCAACATTAGTTGTTTGAGTATCTGCTGACCCTTGTTCATCAGACTGGTTTGGATCCAGCTCTGGATCTACTCGGTGTTGACTGTCCCCTGCTGAGTCTTTCAATTCAGCAGACTCTACTTGAAGCTCCACCTGTTTGTCAACCTTCTCAGTTTTAAATCCAATTTTAGATTCAGATATGGACCTCACAGATGAGTTAAGCATAGAATTTTCATCAAAGACTACACTCCTACTGAGTATAACCCTACTTTCAGTTGATGACCAAATTATATACCCTTTTACTCCATCTTCATATCCAACAAATACTCATTTCTTGGCTCTAGGTTCCAGTTTACCTTCACTGACATGATAGTAGACTGTGCTTCCAAAAACCCTTAGACCAGAGTAGTCTACTGACTTTTCTGACCAAACCTCAATTGGTGTTTTGAGCTTGATCCCATTGTGAGGCCCCCTATTGATTAATTAGCATGTTGTGTTAACAGCCTCTGCCCAATCTTCTTGTTAGACCAGAATTAGAGAGCATGCACCTTGCCCTTTCCAGAAGAGTTTAATTCATTCTTTCTGCAACACCATTCTGCTGTGGAGTATCTCTGACAGTATGGTACGTGACTAGAAATGGCTTCATTCTTGCAAAATTCATCAAACTCAGACCAGCAGAATTCTAGTCCATTATCAGTTCTATGTCTCTTGATCTTCTTCCCTGTCTGATTCTCAACCAAAGCCTTCCACTGCTTGAAGTGCTTGAATGCTTCATTCTTGTGCTTCATCATAAATTCTCAAACCATACTTGAGTAATCATCTATAAAAGACACAAAATACCTGTGACCACCTAGTGACTCCACCCTTGAAGGTCCCCAACAATCAGAATGGACATAATCAAGTGTCCTTTTTGTGACGTGAATTGCTTTTGGGAACTTGCTCCTATGTAGCTTCCCAAACACACAGTGCTCACAAAATTCCAACTCCTTGACCTTATGTCCCCCAAGTAGATCAGACTTAGACAGAATTTGCATCCCTCTTTCACCCATATGACCCATTATGCCACAGCTTAGTCAGCTGTGACTGGTGAACTTTTGATGATGCCACATCAGCAGAACCTGATATAGTAGAAGATGTACAATGTCCCTTATCTGATACCCTTAAGAATCACAGCTGAACCCTTATAGACATTCACCACTCCACCTTCACCCCTGAACTTGAACCCTTTGCTGTCTAGAAGACTAAGTGATATCAAATTCTTGGTCATTTGTGGAACATGCCTAAATTCATTCATTGTGTTGAATTTACCATAATGTGTCCTCAATTGAACTGATCCAATCCCAACTATTTTGCAGACCTTGTTGTTAGCCATTGCAATTTGGCCTTCATCCACCTGCTGATAAGTTGAAAACCACTCCCTGTTTGGACAAACATGATAGGATGCCCAGTGTCCAGAATCCACACATCTCTATGCCCTGCTGACTCTGAAACTGCTAAGGCCAGATCATCTTCAGAGTTGGTGTCTTGTTCAGCCAAAGCAACAGTACCATGCTGAGTGCCATGCTGCTTCTTCCTTTTTGACATTCATTCTTCTAATATCCCTGCTCCTTGCAGTAATTATAGACATCCTTAGCATTAGGTTCCTTGGAACTCCTCTTGGATTTCTTCTTTCTAGAGTTGTCTGGCCCTCTGCTGATTCCACTGGCCACCAATCCAGCAGACTGACTATCTGTCCCAGAACCAGATGCCTTATGGCATAGCTCTCGAGCATGGAGTGATGATCTCACATACTCCAATGACACCGAGTCCTTACCAACAATAAAAGACAGCACAAAGCTCTCATATGATGCAGGAAATGACACAAGTAGGATCAATGCTTCATCTTCATCTTCAATCTTCACATCAATATTCCTTAGATCAAGCAATATTGTGTTCAGCTGATCTAGATGATCCTTCAGCTGAGTGCCCTCATGCGTCCTTAGGCTGAATAGACGTTGTTTCAATAACAACTTGTTGGTTAGAGACTTTGTCATGTACAGACTCTCAAGCTTGGACCACAACTTCTCTGCTGTGTCCTCTTCAGCAACCTCTGTGATAATATCATCTGACAAGCACAACATAATTGTTGAATGTGCTTTCTCCTCCAGACTGGCTCTCTTAGCAGCACTTCCTTCTGTTGATTTAGACAAGGGACCCCATAATCCATGTTGCTTCAACAAAGCACGATCTTGATCTCGCCACGACTAAAAGCGCTTTCTTCCTGTGAACTTGTCAATCTTGATGTTTAAAGAAGACATCTTTCTCACCAGAAAAGCTTGCGTAGATCCCAAATCCTAGCGTCAATTATGACCTTGGTGTCAATCTACCTTGCTTAAAACAGATAAATAGATTTCTTGCTGAACCTGGACGCTCTGATACCAGTTTGTTATGACGGATTGATCAAGAATTGATGGTGATTGTGAGTAAAGATACACAATTAACAAGTAAACAACACGAAAAACAAGAAGAACACAAATTTAACGTAGTTTCGCGGCAATGTCTCGACTACTCAACGGACAAACGAGGATATTTTATTGTCACGAGAAAGTTACAAGTCACAATTAATACAGACGGTATTTATAGCCTTAGGAATCCAACCCTAACCGACTAAACAGCCAAACCAGATAATGACTGAAATACCCCAGAAGTAACCTTATCCAAATTGAAAACCATGCCGACATGTTCCCCAAGTATCACTGAGAACCAACTCAGCAGACTCATGACTCAGCAGGTTGATCCATCTTGCTGATGTCCCAGCTGAACACCATATTCAGCAGATGTTTCATGCATTGTTGACTAGACTATAGTTTCCACACAGATTCAACAGAGTATTACACTCAGCTGACCAAACTCAGTAGCATAGTTTAAGTCACCATTACAGACGGCATTTGGTGAAAGTCAATCTGAACATGAACGTGATGTCTCAGATGGGCTTTTGTTAAGGGGAGAAAGATTTTGGACAGCATATTTTAAGTATAAATGAGTTGGTTGACTATAGTAAACAGAAAAAAGAAAAGGCGTTTATATTCAAAGCGGAATTCGAGAAATTGTTTGATTCCGTAAGTTGGTCCTGTCTAGATAACGTGATGTCTCAGATGGGGTTTGGAGAAAAATGGAGAAATTAAATGGATAGCCATCTGCCTTGGCTCAGCAAAAATCTCAATCTTGGTGAACGGGAGCCCTACAACTGAATTTGGCATGAGTAGAGGATTAAGACAAGGTGATCCATTTCCTCCATTCATTTTCTTGCTTGTAGTTGAGGGTTGAAATGTCCTAATGATGGAGGCTAGGGATAAGTGTCTCTTCAAAGGATTTAAAGTATGTTCTCTTAGATGTGTTATTGAGGGAAAATTGCAAAAATAGTCCTGTAAGTTGGCCTCCTAAGCGTTTTAGTCTTAGTTTTACTCTGGTGGAAAAAATAGTCCTATAACTTGTTTTTTTAAAACAGTCCTTCTGACCGGAATTTGCTGAATTACCAAAAAATTGTATGTGGCTACCACGTTGGATCCTACGTGTCCTGTGCGCTCCATTTTCACCACATTGACTAAAAAACGAATTACTTCCTCCAAATCCTTTTCCCCTAATTTCATCCCTCCACTTCCTGGCACCTTTTCGGTGCCCTGTCAGCAAATTCCGGCCAGGAGGAGAGTTTTTTTTATAAAAAAAAAAGTCATAAGACTATTCTTTTTCACCGGAGTAAAAACTAGGACTAAAACGCTTAGGAGATCAACTTACATGACTATATTTGCAATTTTTCAGTGTTATTGATCATCTGCAATTTGCAAATGACTATATTTAATTTCTTTGGGGATTAGAATGGTTACAATCTGCGTAATCTGAAGAGTATTTTTACCTGCTTTGAACATATATCTGGGATACGGATCAATTACAGAGATGGACGCAGGATCTCGGGTAAGGGGGACAATAAAAACTTTAAAGGGCAAATAAGAAATTTAAAGGGGGGGAACTCTATGCATAGTATAAATATTAGTGTATTTTTTTCGGAACAAGAGGTGCAGTTGCCCCCCTTGATTGTATATAAGTCCGCCACTGAACAATTAGAACAAAGAGCAAGTTATTTAACACTTCGGAGCCCCTTGATTGTATATAAGTCCGCTTTATTGCTGTTCCAAAATATTAGAATATATTACTTTATTATCTTGTTATTTACATTTATACCTTGTGGTCTCTCTATGAACAATTAATGGCGATTCCGCCTCCCGCTTCGTCTCGTTAACAAAGAGCAAGTTAGCATCAAAGTTAACACTTCGGAGCTAAATTATGTAAAAGCAACAAAATTGTGGTGTGTATGCGGGACACTTCCTTTTAAATACCTTGGTATGCCGGTCGGTAGTAACATGAATAGAAGGTCATCTTGGAATGATGTGATTGATAACATGATGTAATCTCTTTTGGTAGGTTCTACCATTTTGCTTGAGCATCAAATTTTCTAATAAAAAAAATCTTTATTGCTGTTCCAAAAAAAAAAAAAAAAATCTCTAGTACATTAGAAAGAAGAGAACTTGATCACAAGACTTAAAAGAACTTCTTGGACTAAGAGTGTATAAAAGTAAATCTAGCAATCGAGCTTTCTTACTAGCAGTACTACGAGGATTTCGATGGTTGTTCGTGTAGATCATGGCTAGAGTCCGAACGTTTGGACGGCTCGGTTTTCAGATCAACAACTGAAAATAAAGCAAAGATCCTCTGGATCAATCTGGGAAAAGTCTTTATCTTTTTTCGTTTTCGTTTGCATCCACGAAGTAGAACCAGGTTCAAGGAAATCGAATTTTGTTTTTCTGCTACGTAACCGCATTGATTTCCTTAATGGGGGAATTTAAAATATGCACCCCTTAGAAAAATTGTTTTTTGTTTATACCCCTATTATTTATTCATACAACAATAACCCCACCAAAACAGCCATGTAGCCGGGCTTTTTTTTCAAAGGCCGGGTAATTTTTACAAATTGCCGGGCTAATTTTTACTGCTGCTGGGCTAATTTTCAGTGAGGCGGGACTATTTTTTCAATGGAGAATTAGAAATAAGAACAGTATTTGGAATATTTTTAATTAACGGGACAACCCAATATTTTTTATAGAAAAAATGACAACTCCTATATTTTTTATAGCCTGAACGACAAAACCCAAAAAAAAAAAAAAATTAAAAAAAATCCGACGCGCGGAAGCCTGAAACGGATCTGCTCCAGTTTTTTTTTTCTCTCTTTCCTCCCCTATTTTCAAACACTCATATCTTTTGATCTAGAGATCCAAACGCGATAAAAATTTCACTGAATTTTTTATTTTTTGGTACTCTTCGTTTTGAGACTTGGTTCAATATAATTACATCATTTTTCATGAGATTCACTGTCGAAATTCACTCAGTGAATATCCCTAGTAAATCTCAAAAACCAGTGAATTTCGACATTAAATTTCAAATAATTGTGAATTTTGATAGCAGGTTATCTGAAATCACGTCGGAATAAATTGAATGTAGTCTCAAAATAAAGAGCATGAAAAAATAAAAAATTTGGTGAAAGAATTTTCAAATTTGGAGTTCTAGATTGAGAAATATGAGTGTTTAAAAAAGATGGATTAACGAGAAAGTGTGGTTTTTTGTTTTGTTTTGTTTTTTTTTCTGGAAAAAAAGGCGCCAGAAATTAAATAAAATAGTTTTGTCCTTTATACAAAAGTTTCAAAAGACTGTTCTTCTCCTTAATTGATGAAATGTTGGTGTCTTTCTTCCTCATTCCCCCATTTTTCAAAAGGCCGGGTTATTTTTATTACTATTATTCTTTTAATTTTTTTTAGAATTCCTATGTTTACCCCAAAAAATCACAGACGTGTTTTACAAATCTCACCCCTGTCATTTTATTTGTAAAAGGCGGGGGTGTACGGAGGAAGAAAAGAAAATGACCGAGACTGTAGGCTGGAATCTCCTCAACGAGGGGGTGAGATTTGTAAAAGACGGACTGTGATACTTTGGAGTAAAAATAGGAATTTTAAATGAATAAAAATATTTAAAAAAATAATATTAAAAATAACCCGGCCTCACAAAAAATGGGGAAATGAGGGGGAAGGACACAAACATTTCATCAATTAGGGAGAATGACAGCTTTTTGAAACTTTTACATAAAGGGTAAAACTATTTTATTTTATTTTATATTTTCTGGTTCCATTTCCTAAATAAAAAAAGCCCAACACACTTTCCCTCTCATCCATCTTTTTTAAACAATCATATCTATCAATCTACAACTTCAAATTTGAAAATTCTTTCACCAATTTTTTTATTTTTTCATGCTCTTTATTTTGAGACCACATTCAACATATTCCGAGGTGGTTTCAGAAAATCTAATGTCGAAATTCACTATTGTTCACTGTCGATATTCACTGATTTTTGGGATTCACTGGCGAGATT
This sequence comes from Gentiana macrophylla, assembly GCA_026214975.1. Classification (NCBI taxonomy): domain Eukaryota; kingdom Viridiplantae; phylum Streptophyta; class Magnoliopsida; order Gentianales; family Gentianaceae; genus Gentiana; species Gentiana macrophylla. The sequence continues at coordinate 23,643,798 of CM047805.1, forward strand.
CACTGAGTGAATTTCGACAGTGAATTTTACGAAAAACGATGTAATTATATCGAACCAACTCTCAAAACGAAGAGCATAAAAAAATAAAAAATCTGTGCAATTTTCATCACGTTTGGTGATCTAGATCAAAAGATATGAGCATTTGAAAATCAGAGAGAAAAGAGAAAAAAAATAATAAAAAAAAAGCTCCCAGCAACAGGCGCGCCTATTTTTTTATTTTTAGTTTTTATTTTTGGTTTTGTCTTTCAGGCTATAATAAATATAAGGCTGTCATTCTCCCTATAAAAAATGTGTGGTTGTCCTGTTACCAAAAAAATATTCCAAAAACTGTCCTTATCCCTAATTATCCTCACAAAAAATTAGCCCGGCTATTTGAAAAAATAACCGGGCCCTTTGAAAAAATAGCCCGGACTACTGAGTATTTTGATGGGGTTATGATTGTAATAATTAAAAATAGGGTATACAACAAAAACTATTTTTACCCATAGTTATATATTTTGAATTTCCGTCATTAATTTAGATAATACAAGACCAGGGAAGATTCAGTTAATTTCTGCTAGCTACTTGACGATATATGGGCCCACTGGGTCGGATTATTTGTAATTGGGCCAGGCCCAAAGTTAATAATGGAGACAAACGATCCAGTCGAGCCCGACCATCAAAGTGCTGACCAGACCAAGACGCTAGACAGAGTAGCCGGAGGAGCAGGACTCCACCGTGTCCTGACCAGAATAGTTTCTGGACAGAATGATTGGCTGAGTGCAGCGGAGACCGAGTCAACATCAGTTCAACCACGTATAGATATGGGTAGACCCCACGATCGAAGAACGTCGCGGAAGTAACCGTTGATAACTTCCCATCACACAAGGAAGAGAATCACGATCTATTACTATATAAGGGATACCCTGAACTACGAGGGGGACTTGATTCCAGTTTTATTACTAAAATTGGATACGTAGGCAGCTCTCTCGAGAGTTCAGTCCAAATCATACTCAAATATTCTTGTTCTTGTGTTATTTCCTAATTAGAATTATCCGATTACCCGTTTGTAATACCCATACAACATCATTTGGCGCTAGAAGGAGGGCAAAATTCTAGTTAGTGAGCAATCAATACAGAAAAAAAATGGCGAGAAACCAAGGAAATTCAAAGAAACAACAAAATCAACAGGAGAAAGAAAAGTCGGATCGATCGAGACAAAAGCCCAGATCGACATGACCAAGAAACCGGGAAAAGAGTTATGGAAGAAGGGCAAACCAAGAATCCGGATGTGGTTAAACAGATGTTGGTTGAAAACCTGGCAAATCTCAAAGGTGAGAGATAAAAGCCATATTTGAGGCGGTTCAAAGCAAGGAATCAAGATGATGATCCTTCCGGCGCATACCCCGATTCAAGCCGCTAAAAGAGAAAAGCGAGAAGCGAGTCTAGCATACAAGTGGTAGTTGCTCACCCAGGAGGTGACAACGCCAAAGCGAGAATGGATGCCATCCTTAAACCCAAACAGGATGAATTCAGTTGGTGTCTCCTTTCACCGAAGATATCGATGCGTTCCCATGTCCTCGAGATTCAAAATTCCAAAAATTCAGGCATATGATGGAACTAAGGATCCATACGACCATATGCATCAATACATTCAAAGATATGAATTTGTATAATGCTCCGTAAGAGATGAAATGCGAGGCATTTGCAACTCTTCTAACTGAAAAAACAAGAGATTGGTTCAATAAGTTGAACCCCAGATCTATACCGGATTTTCCCACTCGACCGTAAAGTTCATGCATGCATTCATCGCAGCGCAAGGCCTTTCCAAAGAAACAGACTTATTTGTCGACGGTTAGGCAAAAAGTGATGAAACAGCTTTTTTACAATTTATCAAAAGATTCAATGGGGAATCATCCCGATAGCAGATCTGGATGATAAGTTCTTAGTAGCATCCTTCATATAGCGGGACTTAAAGAAGGGCGTTACATGCGAAGCTAAGCGAAAAGATCCAAAACGATGGAAGAATGTCCGAAATAGCATACGACATTGTCAAGAGAAGAGGCCAACAGAGCCAAAGAGAAGAATCCCATAGGGATGCTAAAAAGGAAAAACCGAAGAGAGGAACGACAAGAAAAGGAAATCTGTTTGGGATAGAGTAACCGCCTTATCTCTCGAAAGATTAGGGAAAAAGGCGCTCTGCAGGCGTAGACCTAATTCCTCCGAATGCAGATCTCGCGACCAAGTGTTGGCAATTATGGAGAAGAAAGGAATTGCTAAGACTCCTCCTCCACTGAGGGGTCCAAGGGAAAAAAGAGACCACACCAGGTGGTGCAAGTACCATAAAGACATTGGACATGACTCTGAACAGTGTAGGGATCTGATCAGAGATATCGACGCAGCAGCAATGGAGGGAAAAATCGATGAGTGCATCGATCGAGCGCAGGGAGATAATCCCAGAGGAAGGAGAGAGTTCAAAAAACATAGTAACAATCATGACAGGTACAACCAGAGGAGACACAGGGATCCGTCTCCAGATGCAGATGGGCATAGAGAAAATGCCCCAATTAATACTGTAAATACCATTGTGGGTGGACCAGGAGAAGGTGGCAAGGCTTCTCAGGAAGATAAAAAGGGCAGCGCAGAAAAACAAGGAGAAGTGAAAAAGCAGAAGGTTATGGGAACCGTCCAGTACGGTCCTAGAGATGCCCTACCAGCCATCGTGAGTAACGAAGGACCGTAATAAAGCGATTATCTGAGAAAAAATCTGGTCAGAAGGATCTGCGTAGATACAGGCAGCGCAGTAAATGTGCTGTATTATAACGCATTTCAAGCGATGAAACTTTCAGATTCGGAGTTGATTCCTGTATCAACTCCTCTTTTCGGATTTACCGGACCGCCCATACATCCTGTGGGTATGTTAAAATTATTGACAACTTTTGGCCAGGGACAACAGAGCAGGACTCTGATGGTGAATTATGTGGTGGTAAAGGCGCCATCTGCTTATAACGTGATTCTTGGAAGGCCAGCACTAATTGATCTAAGGGCAGTGGTGTCGCCCGCACACAACAGCATGAAATTCCCAACTTTCGATGGAGAAGCTACTGTTAAAGGGGACATAGACGCTGCAAAAAATTGCTACACAGCCACAATCAGTGAAAAAATGAAGGTGCAGCAAGTGACAATGGAAGACTTGGTTCCAGATGAAGAAAAAAGTTGGTTGTCGAACGATCCAATGGAATCAATAATGCTAAATGAAATGAACCCTGAATCCACGGTCAGCATAGGATCTTGGATACCGGTGAATAGAAGCAGATGCTGATCAGCACTTTGAAGGATTATCAAGATGTGTTTGCATGGAAGGCAAGTGATATGCCTGGATTATCAACAGAATTGGCGGTCCATAAACTCAACATAGACCCAACAAGGAAACCAAAGTGAAACAAAAAAGAGATCATTTGCTCCGAAAAGGATACAAGCTATCCAAAGAAGAGGTGGAAAAAGCACAGCGGTGCCAACATGATTAAAGAAGTCATCTATCCGAATGGCTAGCAAACCCAAGTGTTAGTCAAAAACCGGATGGCGGTTGGAGGATGTGCGTGGACTTCACCGATTTAAACAAAGCTTGTCCTAAAGATAGTTACACTTCCCCTAGAATTGACAGGCTTGTAGACTCTACAGTTGGTTATGAAATTTTTGCTTTCCTAGATGCTTATAAGGGATATCATCAGATTATGATGGACCACAGTAGATCTTTATAAAAACGCCTTTATTACTGAATTTGGTTCTTACTACTATGTGTCTATGCCTTTTGGATTAAAAAATGCTGGGGCTACTTACCAAAGGGCAGTCAATACCATTTTCAAACAACAAATTGGCAAATCTATGGAAGTATACGTGGATGATTTATTGATCAAGAGCGGGACTCTTGACCAATATCTGAAAGATGTAGCAGAGGTGTGCCACGCCTTGAGACAGACCGAATGAAATTGAATCCAAAAAGTGTACTTTTGGAGTAAGGTCGAGCAAATTCTGGGTTATATGATATCCAAAGAAGGCATTAGGGCCAATCCCGATAAATTGGAAGCTTTGAAGACCATGCCTCGAACCAAAAATATCAAAGAAGTTCAACGATTAACGGAAGATTAGCGACTCTAAATGATTCTTGTCGAAGTCCACATAAATCATTGCCATTCTTCAAAATCCTTAGGAAGGCAGTCCTTTTGAGTGGAATGAAGAATGTAGACAAGCTTTTCAGAGTTAAAAGATCACATTAGTCACCTGCCAACTCTAACCCCTCCAGGGAAGGTGAGATCTTTGTTTTATATTTATCTTTTGCAATGAAGCCGTAAGTGTCTTGTGTTGGTAAAACAACAAGGCATGATACAAAGACCAGTATATTTTGTAAGCAAAGCCCTACAAGGGCCCGAGGTTAGATATTCTGAGGTGGAGAAATTGGTCTTAGCCCTAGTGCACGCCACAAGGAAATTGAGACCGTACTTCCAAAGTCATCCCGTGATCGTGTTAACAAATCAACCTTTAAAGCAGATCCTGGAAAGACCAGACAAGTCGGGGAGACTGGCTAAGTGGGTAGTTGAACTAGCAGGATTCGATATCAAGTACAAGCCAAGAACGGCAATCAAAGCTCAGGCATTAGCCGATTTCTTGGCGTAAGAGAAAGCTTTGGCTATAGAGCAAAAGGCCGAGAAGAACAAAGTGAAAGGAATAATTACGACAAAGGCGCGACTTTACGTCGACGGAGCCTCCAACAAAGAGGAGCGGGAGCGGGACTCTACTCATTAGCCCTAAAGGTGAAGAATTCCCATACGCTCTTCATTTCAACTTTCAAGCAACTAACAATGAAGCGAGTCTGAAGCTTTGATAACTGGATTAAACCTAGCACGAAGTTGGGCGTGTGAAATTTAAAAGTCTACACAGATTCACAACGGTAACAAATCACATCAAGGGGAGTATGAAGCAAAGGAAGGTCCTATGAAAAAGTATCCGGCGTGAGTACGAGGAAACTGCAAGATTTCTTGATGATAGAAGTGGAACAGATAACTCGAGCCCAAAACACCCGAGCAGATGCTTTGTCGAAGCTAGGATCGAACTTCTTGTCCAATAAAAAGGTGTTAGTCGAACAATTGAAGCAGAAAAGTTGTGATGTGATAGAGGTACAACCAATAACACAAGCAGAAACTTGGATGGATTCAATTGTCATGTACTTGAGAGATGGAAGACTTCCTGAGGATAAAGTAAGCGCCAGGAAATTGATAAGACTCTCGGCCAGGTATGCTCTGTTCAGTGACGTTCTATACAGAAAATCCTATACAGCCCCTTGGTTGAAGTGTGTTACTCCAGATGAGGGAGATTATGTATTAAGAGAGATCCACCTCGGAATTTGTGGAAATCATTTGGGGGCAAGAGCTCTGGCCAGAAAATGTAGGCTATATGGATATTACTGGCCAGCCATGCAAGAAGACGCAGAGACCCTAGTCAGGACGTGCCGAACATGCCAGGTACATAGTAACCTATCGCACAATCCTGCACAGAAAATGATACCGATTGTGTCTCCGTGGCCTTTTGATCAGTGGGGAGTAGACTTAGTGGGTCCATTACCCCTAGCACCGGGAAAATTCAAGTTTTTGGTGGTGGCAGTGGATTATTTCACTAAGTGGGTGGAAGCAGAACCCTTAACCACCATCACAGCCAACCAAATACAGAAATTCTTGTGGAAAAACATCCTATGCAGATATGGAATCCCCAAAGTTCTCATCTCTGATAATGGCACGCAATTTGAAGATAAAGGAATACAAGCCTGGTGCACCAATTTTGGAATCTCTCAACACTTTACATCAGTGGCCTATCCCCAAGCCAATGGGCAGGTAGAGCAGACAAATAGGCAAATAAAGCAAGGACTGAAGAAAAGACTGGAACAAGAGGGATCTCATTGGGTAGATCATCTCCCAAATATCTTATGGGCATATAGGACTACACCAAATGCTGCTACCCAGGAAACTCCATACTCTTTAGCATATGGATGCGAGGCAGTAATACCAGCAGAGATAGGGCACAAGTCTCCCAGAACTGAATTATACTGTCCAGAAACTCAGGAAGTAGACATGCTGCACCTCAAAGATGAGCTGGAGCACAAAAGGGACATAGCCTTGATACAGATGGCCAAATACAAGCAAAGAATTGCTCAATACTATAACTCAAAAGTTAAAGGTACGTATTTTAAAGAAGGCGATTTAGTCTTGAGGCGAAATGAGGCTAGTAAACAGGGTCCCACTGGAAAGCTAGACCCAAATTGGGAAGGTCCTTATAAGATTGTCAAAGTACATGGAAAAGGATCTTATCAACTAGCTGATGCCTCTGGGAAAACAGATTCTTGAAAATTTGGAATGTTTGTTCATTTAAGGAAATTTTTCCTTAAAACAATTTTGTTCTGTAAATAATGCTACTTTGAATCAATGTTTCTTTTTCATTTTATGATTATACGTGTATTTGTTTTTACTTGTGCTAAAACAAGGAATTAAGGTCGAGATACTTAATTTATTAGTAAATTGCAATGCCGAACTTGCAAACAAAAGAGCATTCTCGCGTAAGTCCTCTTAAATAACTAAATGCTAAACTTGCAAAGCAAGAGCATCTTGGGCGAAGTCCCACTTAAACAACTATAATGCCGAACTTGCAGCGCAAGAGCATTCTGGGCAGAAGTCCTCTTAAATAACTAAATGCTAAACTTGCAGTGCAGGAGCATCCTGGGCACAAGTCCCACATGAACAACTATAACGCCGAACTTGCAGCGCAAGATCATTCTGGGCAAAGGACCCGACTATAAACGAGTAACAGCTAAACTTGCAGAGCAAGAATATTCTGCGCAGGATACAAGGTAAAATTAAAGAAGCTAAGGATTAAAGATCCTAACTTCTTTGCAGCGCAATATATAAACAAGTAACAGCTAAACTTGCAGAGCAAGAATATTCTGCGAAGGATATAAGGTAAAATCAAAGAAACAAAGGATTGAAGATCCTAACTTCTTTGCAGCGCAATATCAATATAAAGACAAAACAAAAGATCTCTAAACAGAGATGGATCTTTAAACAGGGAAACAAAGAAGGTCAAATTCACAGGTACAAGCTCAAAAATAAAGAGGTTAAAAATGTCACTGACAAGAAGTTACATACATAGTTATTATCAAAAGCTGGGCAAACTCAAAGTTTTCAAAGGAAACTAAGTTAAGATGTAGAGGGAGCTGAGGGTTGAAATGTGTTTCTCTACAGTGAAAGCAGATTTCTCCGAAGGTTGAGCAGATTTTTCTTAGCATATTTGCTAATTATGTCTTCTCCGTTCTTGTATTCATCATATCGCTTCGTGAAGATCTCCCGGCCTTTTATCATACAATCGGTGATTAGGCAGAGAGTTAATCACCAGGTCAGCAGGTTTGGCCTCATCAACACCAAGTGTATATCCTCTGCGCAGAGCAGGAGCCAATATGATCTGGATCTCCTCATAAGTTTGAGGAGAAGACTTATACCCAGCGACAACCTTCTGGACGATATTCTGAGTAGGGATTTCCTCCATCTGCCTCAAGGTTTTGTCAAAATCAGCCTTCATCTTCTTTGCAGTAGCAAGATGTTGCAGATGCTCCTCGTCCATTTTCGCCAACCGCTCATCTCTTAAGTTCGGTTGTTCCTCGCCTTTGGCAAGATCGGACTTTAACTTCTCAATCTCTCGATCGACGCAAAGGTGGACCTCCTCCAAATCGCCACCTTAGCATTGGCTTCATGGTTAGATTCTTCCAGTCGGCAATTTTGGCGTTGGCCTCGTTTAATCGAATTACTTTGTGTTGCAAGGAAGAGATATCTTTAGCCATGCTTGAAGTTTTCTTGTGCAAGGCCTTACCCAGGCGGTAACACTGCAAAGAGGATATCTTAGAAGACAGAAATTAAAACAAAAATGAAGGTGTTTAGGAAAACACTTACAGAATCAGCAAAGTCATCAGCGGACATATCCTCAAAATTGAAAGAGGAGTCACCAGAAGATGTCCCCGATGAAGAAGGTCTAGGTCGTTTCTTGCTTTTTTGGGGAATAGACCTCAAGGGCACCGCTGTCAGGGCAGAGTCCGGGTCAGTAGGAGGAATATCCAACTCGACTGGAGTAGTATTCTCTTTGATGCTTGGGATAATCTGAACAGAAGGATCCAATGCAACAACTATATTCTGAGCGGCTTCCCCAGAATCAGCAGCTACATCTCCTGTTTCTTTCTGAGCGGAAGTCTCGCCTTGACCAGGAATGGCTGACACTGTCCGTTCAGAGTCCTCTTGTATCTGCTGGTCACTTTCTTCCTCCTCATCAACGTCAATATGGATCAGATCGTCTACATTGGCCACTGCAAAGAGAAAAAATAGTCAAAGTATATTCATAAAGCAAAAGCAGGAGAAAAGACAAACCTACGTTTTCGATATTGTTTCTTGGTAAATTCTACATAACCGGCAGGCCCCGCCGTTAGAAGCTGGGCAGCATCCACCAACGCAGAGCTGATAGTGCTCAAAGTCAAAGTAATGTTATTATTGGAAAGGTATGTAACCAGAGCTTCGTCTATAGGATCCTCCAGTTTATCTTTCATGGAGGAAGAATTCCAACGACCAAGATCCACCCCAGTGTTATGCTTTACAAAGAAGAAACGCTCTGACCATTTCTTCTTAGTCTTATCTTTGGTAGACAGAGGGATGATTTGGGCTAACCTACCAGATCTGCGACAAAAATGGTACCACCCTCCACTACCCTGAGTCAATTTGCATTGATAGAAGTTCCTAAATAACTTCACAGAGAAGGGTGTGGTGTTCAGGCGACACCAGATCATAAAACCTACCAGAAATTTAACGCTATTCGGATGTATTTGGCCGACCCCTAACTTATAATACTTTAGCACCTCAATACACCCAGGGGGAAGAGGGAACCTTAATCCGCTATAAAGCTGATCAGCATACACTATACAGAAGCCATCTGGGGGATTATACGCATATTCAGTGGATTTAGGAAGAAGAACTGCAAAAGGCTCAGTCTGAATTTTGTAAGTTTTCAATAGATTGACCATTTCTGTTTTGGTCATCTTGCTTGAGACACCATGGCAGGCCATTATCGCCTTGGTTTTATCGAATCGGTTGATTTCTCTCTTCAATGTATGTAAAAAGGCAGTATGGTCTTCTGGGTACTAATGAACAATTGAAGTGGGGTAAAAATCCCAGGAGGCGAAGATGAGAGGCAAAAGACACAATGGGGGTATCCCCCCAAAGTGGAAGTATTTCTTAAATCAATTGAAGAGGATGGATGATCGAGGGTTGTTGCGGTTTCGGGATCTAAAAAGCAGGGTTAGAGGAAGTCACTTCCTCACTCTCTATGGACCTAGAAAGTTTCTCTGGAGACTCAAACAACTTTTCGATAGAATCGCTAGAGGCAGTATTGGCTCTCAAAGACATGAACAAAATGAAGATTTCGAAAGAAGTAAAGAACAACAGAAAGAGACTTACTTGTAACTGCTGAGACGCTATTCCAAAAGTCTAATATAGAAGGGGCGTTTGACAAGAGGGATGATTATATGACAAGAAGTGGATACGACGCAATGGTTTGATTCACTGTTATGATGATAACAAATGGGTGCAACTTGGCCTCGTTTCGCGTAAAATTAATAACGGAAGCAGAACCGTTTCAGGCTAGGGCAGCTGTAAAACAGTCTACCCTAGTCTGGGGGACTTATGACGATATATGGGCCCACTGGGTCGGATTATTTGTAATTGGGCCAGGCCCAAAGTTAATAATGGAGACAAACGATCCAGTCGAGCCCGACCATCAAAGTGCTGACCAGACCAAGACGCTAGACAGAGTAGCCGGAGGAGCAGGACTCCACCGTGTCCTGACCAGAATAGTTTCTGGACAGAATGCTTGGCTGAGTGCAGCGGAGACCGAGTCAACATCAGTTCAACCACGTATAGATATGGGTAGACCCCACGATCAGCAACGTGCGGAAGTAACCGTTGATAACTTCCCATCACACAAGGAAGAGAATCACGATCTATTACTATATAAGGGATACCCTGAACTACGAGGGGGACTTGATTCCAGTTTTATTACTAAAATTGGATACGTAGGCAGCTCTCTCGAGAGTTCAGTCCAAATCATACTCAAATATTCTTGTTCTTGTGTTATTTCCTAATTAGAATTATCCGATTACCCGTTTGTAATACCCATACAACATCACTACTGAATCATCGATGGATTGAGGCTTGCAATGTGTTCTTTCATATGCTTTTTCGAGAAACAATCAATTAACGAGTCATGTTTTGATCTCCACGTCCTCTTCCAAATGTTATATACGTGTCGCGTCTGAATTAATTTATTGATTTGAATGAAGATGGAGACGTTAATCCTAATTAAGCTTGTTGAACCGAATTTCTTTGATTTATTTAACAGTGGAAAACAATTGGTAATTAAGTTAAAGACAATCTTAGCCATGGAATATAATCCTAATTAATCCACATAATGTTGAATATATTAATCCTCCTTCAATTCGAAGTGTATCAGTATTAATATTGCACCGGCCGTGGACTTTCAAGACGTTACCTTAATTAAGCTTTTCAATGGAATCACTATATAGTAGAGGAAGATTTACACTTTCTTCACCTGAGCCTGAGCTGCTATTGCCGTTGCATCCAATTTTCTGAGCTGGCTTTTGATCATATGCATTTTCTTCAATATAATCTTGTACCATTTTATCGAAACAAACCGAGCAGCTTTTAATCTCAGCCGTTGTTTCTGGGCTCATCAGAGTCTTGTCTGATGATATCTTTAAAGGGCTGATCAAAAAGTTGTTTAAGTTTAGGTACTCGATCAGGAAGCAAGATCGAGAGGAGGAACATAAGCTTAAATACCATGAAGACGACGCCATGCGGAAAAGGAGCGGAAAAAAGGGAGACTTAAAGCTGAGACTAAATTTAAAAGCATCTTCTTCTCAATACATGTCTATATGCATAAACAAATGCTAAGTCTTTCGTTTTATTGCTCGTAGCCTTTCATTTACAGTACAAATGAAGTACCTATTGTCTCTTGTATGGTCGATTCCAAAACAAATACTCCGATTCAAATATATTCCATCATAACGATCGATCATTTATAAGTCGATTCTAAAGTATACATATCATTTTCTTTTGAAGGATTGAATTGTGTTTTTTATGACCCCCAAAAAAAAAAAACATTAAAGTTTCCTTTACTCGATTTTGTTTTTCCTCTTTTCACTATGAGAAAAAAAAAATTAATATAGGAGGATGCGTCTTCATTTGAATTAAGTGTTTTCTTATTTTTTTTCAGGAATAATGTGAAAAATTCAAACACAAGCGACTGATTTTTTTTTTCTTTTCCTTCTCTGCCCAATAATGGGACATGTTAAAAAAATTTAAAAATCATATCTCTTTGTTTCCTTTGGCCTTCGCCTTGATCTTTCCAAAGTAAAAGATTTCAAGTTATAAAAAAAAAAAAAAAAACTGTAAAATGGTCTTCCAATTCTATACACAGCCTGGATCTGAAAAAAAGTTGTATAGAGATCTCAAAGAAACAATAACGAAAATGGTCTTCAAATTCTATATGGATCTGGATCTAACCAATACTCAATTGAAAATGAGAAAAACGAGTAGAATACCTACCAATCGAAATCTCCGAGAATTGATATGTCATGATCAACGATCTTGGCGCCATTAAAATTTTCTGCAAGATCCCTTCTATAGAAAATTTTATAAACGGCCGGCCGCCATATAAATTTTTAGCGAGAACCCTACCACAACTTTTTTGAAACAAAACTGCATATCTGCTATATGTTACATAAAAAACATTTAATTAAGAGAACGGACTCTCCTAGGAATCTTGAAATGGGTCTTGGTATGCGCACTTATATAAGGGTAGTGAGAGTCCTAGTGTGTTCCAGATATATATATATATATATACTAGTCAACAAACCCGTGCATAATGCACGGGATGCTTTAACATGATAAACCAACCGGTAGGCCGCATTTGCCGTGGCCGGTGAGAAGGTGGAAGCCGGAGCAGCTTGCGGTAAAGGGGACTGATGCAGCAGCTTTTCATGGAGGACTTCAAACGAAATTACCTCATCCCGTGCTTGAATAGCCCGCGTGATGTCCGTGGTTCAGGCCCAATGTTCTCGAGAACCGGATCAATGAAATCATCATGGTTAAGAGCGAGCCGAGTGCTGCTAACTCATCCGCTTTTGTTTCATGGCATAGAGATATTGTGTCACCGGCGTGTGTACCACGCAAATAAGCCTTCATACCGCTTTTTAAGAGTCGAATTCGAGCCCGGAGGGCTTGGCATAAGTGTCGGTCGGTCACGCCCATGCCGCCGCCGCGATTTTTTTGCCATAAAGGGGGCGCCACCTCCGGCGTCGAGGAGGAGAGGAGTAGTAAATTGAGCGGCAGGTGGTCCCGACGATGCCATAGCACATAGTCCGGGTTGGGTTTGGTGGTGGTGCCTTCGGTGATGGTTTGCGGCGGTGGTCTTTGTGCCATCGACATGCTTGTAAAGGTTGAAGCCAATCAAAAGGACTCTAGCCGCATATGCCGTAGATAATAATTTGTAGCATCCAATTTGATAGGTGCTTGGACTGCTGCATTGAAGGTAATAGGGGCCTGTTCTGCCATAGTTTCCGGTGAAGATGAAGGAGCCGCAATGGCTGAGTTGTGAAAAAAAAAAAAGAGAAGGAGCCGGCAGCTTAAAAAAAATAAATTAGGTTTTTCTGGATCACAGCTCTGATACCATAACAGAGTAAATTGGAAAATATGTTTTCGTATATTAACAATTGTGTGCTATTACAAGGAATATATACTACTATATAACAATAAATGACTTCCTATAATTACGCCTAATAGTAAATACAGTCAATACACAATCAGTACAAAGAATATAGAAAATATATGCTAATAATATGTATGGAAATTCAAAGCACAGGGTTGAATTAATTTATTGATTTGAATGAAGATGGATCGAGACGTTAATCCTAATTAAGCTTGTTGAACCGAATTTCTTTGATTTATTTAACAGTGGAAAACAATTGGTAATTAAGTTAAAGACAATCTTAGCCATGGAATATAATCCTAATTAATCCACATAATGTTGAATATATTAATCCTCCTTCAATTCGAAGTGTATCAGTATTAATATTGCACCGGCCGTGGACTTTCAAGACGTTACCTTAAGCTTTTCAATGGAATCACTAGTAGATCGAGGAAGATTTACATGCACTTTCATCACCTGAGCCTGAGCTGCTATTGTCGCTGCATCCAATTTTCTGAGCTGGCTTTTGATCATATGCATTTTCTTCAATATAATCTTGTACCATTTTATCGAAACAAACCGAGCAGCTTTTAATCTCAGCCGTTGTTTCTGGGCTCATCAGAGTCTTCTCTGATGATATCTTTAAAGGGCTGATCAAAAAGTTGTTTTAAGTTTAGGTACTCGATCAGGAAGCAAGATCGAGAGGAGGAACATAAGCTTAAATACCATGAAGACGACGCCATGCGGAAAAGGAGCGGAAAAAAGGGAGACTTAAAGCTGAGACTAAATTTAAAAGCATCTTCTTCTCAATACATGTCTATATGCATAAACAAATGCTAAGTCTTTCGTTTTATTGCTCGTAGCCTTTCATTTACAGTACAAATGGAGTACCTATTGTCTCTTGTATGGTCGATTCCAGAACAAATACTCCGATTCAAATATATTCGATCATAACGATCGATCATTTATAAGTCGATTCTAAAGTATACATATCATTTTCTTTTGAAGGATTGAATTGTGTTTTTTATGACCCCCAAAAAAAAAACATTAAAGTTTCCTTTACTCGATTTTGTTTTTCCTCTTTTCACTATGAGAAAAAAAAAATTTAATATAGGAGGATGCGTCTTCATTTGAATTAAGTGTTTTCTTATTTTTTTTCAGGAATAATGTGAAAAATTCAAACACAAGCGACTGATTTTTTTTTTTTCTTTTCCTTCTCTGCCCAATAATGGGACATGTTAAAAAAATTTAAAAATCATCTCTCTTTGTTTCCTTTGGCCTTCGCCTTGATCTTTCCAAAGTAAAAGATTTCAAGTTATAAAAAAAAAAAAAAAAAACTGTAAAATGGTCTTCCAATTCTATACACAGCCTGGATCTGAAAAAAAGTTGTATAGAGATCTCAAAGAAACAATAACGAAAATGGTCTTCAAATTCTATATGGATCTGGATCTAAAAAAAATAAAATCTGTATACATCCAAAAGGAAATGATAACCAATACTCAATTGAAAATGAGAAAAACAAGTAGGATACCTATCAATCGAAATCTCCGAGAATTGATATGTCATGATCAACGATCTTGGCGCCATTAAAATTTTCGGCAAGATCCCTTCTATAGAAAATTTTATAAACGGCCGGCCGCCATATAAATTTTTAGCGAGAACCCTATCACAACTTTTTTTGAAAACAAACTGCATATCTGCTATATGTTACATAAAAAAGATTTAATTAAGAGAACGGACTCTCCTAGGAATCTTGAAATGGGTCTTGGTATGCGTACTTATATAAGGGTAGTGAGAGTCCTAGTGTGTTCCAGATATATATATATACTAGTGGAGGCACACCGGTGATGCCCGGTGTGGCCCTCATTTTCGACAAAAGATGAGGCGGGCACACTGGCAATGTCCGGTGTGGCCCTCATTTTCGCTGAAAGATGGGGCGTACATTGCGTTCGTTAGTTTAATGACGAATCAACAAACTTTGATGAGCCTACATAACATGATTTTATACATATCAAAAACCATATAACCCGAATTCAAACATTCAGCAGTGTCTTAATTTGGAAAATGAAAAAAAAAAAAAAAAAAAAAAAAAAAAAAAAAAAAAAAAACACACCACCACCACAAAATAAGGGAATCAGCGATTTCTACCACCTCCTCCGAGCTTGGGGTCATTTTTGTGTTCCGCCCTTTGAGAGATTCCCCTTGGCAGATTTCTGGGACTTGGTTACTACCTCTGATTTGCTTTCTTTTCATCTTTTGTCTTCTTATCCTCTCCTTAATTTCTCTGTCCATAACAATTTGTATAGCTTATCAGACATAGTACTTGTCAATATAAAGACCAAGTAACACCAAATTAAAACTCTAAAACAAAGCATCCACGCTGTAGATTTGCGAAATAAATGTTATTCAGCACATACGACGTATTCAATAAGCAGCCGTTAAAGCACAAAAATCTAACCCTAGCTCAGCCACCCTTGCAACATCTGTCACCTCAAGTTTCTCAGTTCTTTTATTTTTGATAACCTCTAAAGTTGCACCGACAATAGACCTGGAATAAGAGTATGCAGAAAAAGAGAACCTACCAGAAGTTTTCAGTGACATGTCAGCTAGCTCTCCTGTTATCCACAAGATCACCGGATTTCTTGTGGTTTGAAAAAAGAAAAAAAGGCAACATCAAATATAACACATCATCAGGCCAAAGTGGATAAAGTAAGATAAAACAGTATGATTCCATCTAGTTTATCAAGGAAGTTCTGAGAAAAAGTGAGGGAAAATTATATTATACCAGAAGAGGAAGGGTCAAGAAACTCCATATAGCATATAGGCGACAATGCAAAAGAGAACCTGGACCAAATGATAAGCAGAAAGAGGAGATTATTATAGATCTGAGATATATATTAATATAAAGAAAAGAACACTTAGAAGTCTAAGTTCTCTCGAACAGGCTGAATGATGTGAGCCCAAGCATTGAAATGAACGACAGTGCAGCAACGCTGGAAATAATAAATCTTAGCATTTCTAAGAGAAGAACTTTCGTAATTAGGCTTCACAAATGTTAATTACGGTTGTGCAAATGTTATATTGTCAATTCAGATACTCCGTAGACATAATATGCATACTATTACTGTATAAGAAAATTCCACAAAAGTTCAGCTCGACTGCTGTGCGGTGTAACAAAGCCACGCATAACCCCTGCGGGGCGCCGGATTGCGGACTAATGAACTTGACATAGGAAGAGCAAAATACAGTACGATTACAAGACAATTTAGCGTACACATCGAGAAGGCTACTATCTACGACCAGGTGCAGTTTTGAATAGCCACGTCAATGGGAATCTGGAAACGAAAGTGAAAACACTAAATACAAGTCTAGTACACTATAAACTATGGAATATCAACTAAGACTAAGAAAATCTACCTCACAATCTTTCGGATGATCAAGAAACATCAGTAACGAACTGAGAATGAACGGCAAGAGGATCCTGGTACCTCCTCAGCTCCCACTTCCCATTTCTTCAATAGTTTCCAAGCTGTTTTGGATTTCATGTTTATTTGGTTCAATTATTCTCTCCTTCACTGAATTGCTCCTTCTCCTACCAAAGTTTTTAGGCATTAATAAGAATCATATACACACTCTGTCAATAAACATTTGATTAAGCAAAAAAGATGAAAAAATGCAAGCACCGAGATTTTCTTACTTAGAATCATACTCAAGAGCACATCAAGCAACTTTAGATGATCTTTTTTGTTCATGAAGTCATGTTCCCTACTCATAAAAATCACCAACAGGGCGGCACCTTACCATTAGGCCAACTCTAATTTGAATTATGAAAGTACAATCACCTTACCCTATCGATTTTACCCTCATCAAGCTCCGTCTCTGCCTCCCCCAATCTGCAATTTACCCTTAGCAAAAATTACAGATTTTAAATATACAAAGGCTGAAAAGGATATTTTGGTGGATCTAGAGGACGTGGTAATAATTATACTGTAGACTTAAACTACATAAACATTATCCAATCCTTTTATTATAAGGCACAATAAACCAGTGGAGAATATGCAATCTAACCTAATAATACTATATACATTCCTTAATGTAGAACTCTTTCATTCTTATCAGTTGAAAGAAACAATAATCTGCAAATGAAACATCAGTGTTCTTTCACTTTACACACGAAAACCTTTTTACAGTGGTGAATTATTTTCTTCTTATTTCATGATGTAGATGAAGGATTGATTACTTAATTACGAAGTTATAAAAGTTCTACCTGAAAACTTGCATCAGTATAGTAGAAAATATTGAATCATTTCCTCAAGTAGACTTGTTTGCTGCGTGCAATTCTGATTATGAGTATTCCAATAGGCATTAACATTCCCGTCAAGTCCACAAGAGAATGCCATGAACATCAATTTCAACATCTTTTTTAGTTGCTCTCTACACAATTGCATTTATATCAAGTAATTGGAAGTAGAATTTCCAAAAGAACAAGATATATACACAACTTAATTACCTGTTGCTTGAGGGATTTATGATTACCCACTTGTCACTTTTCCTGGGATAACATCCAACAAATATACCCATTGCAAAACGAAAAGGTAAAAAAATTGCAGAAATGAGCAACCGGAGAGAAGGGTATAGTAGGTAATGCTTTAAGAAATAAGAGCAAATATGATAGAATGAACGCAAAATTACCCCGACGCTAAGGCACCAATTTAATTGGGTTCAGCCTAGAACGACCACTTGACCTAATGACAACAGTGTTTGCTAGATGCAAGAGTACAGGATCACCAGGAGGTCCTTTTTACGGTCCATGAGTAGTCTGCCCATCTTCTCACCTTTCTGATTCAAAAGAGCATCATCAATAGAGAAGATTAATACATAATAATTATGATAGAAACAAAAACAAAGAGAGAATTAAAGATTTGACTGGGGAAAAAGTGAATAATTAGTTATAACTCACCCAACCATTACTAATCACAGCGAATTAAAAAATTATAGATCATACAGAAACAATAATTTACAAAGCAGAAGGTACTTATGCAGCAAACAAAGAGAGAATTAAAGATTTGACTGGGGGAAAAAGTGAATAATTAGTTATAACTCACCCAACCATTACTAATCATAGCGAATTAAAAAATTAAAGATTATACAGAAACAATATTTTACAAAGCAGAAGGTACTTATGCAGAAAATCTTTGGAGAATTTATACAGAGAAGCAATGAAGATGAGTCATACGGGGATAGAGGTAAGAGAATCAAAGATGAATTTCTATATTAGCAGCACCTGTTTTTTAAGCCCATGTAAGCATGCATTTTATTTTCCTCTGCAAATTACCCAATTCTTAGCAAGTGAGCCCAAGATGAGGAGACTCCCTTAACAGCACAAAAAAAAACATATTAGATCAAAATTTGAAACATGCAATCTATGGTAGGCAGTAATAAAAAAGACAAGCAAAAGAAACAATTAAATGGATGCTTTGAAAGTGAAACTGAATTGAAGAAAATTGCAAGTGCTCACCATAGCATCAATTCATCAAACCTAAACACAAGGATCCCGATTAAGAACTATCAGAATTACACAGATATAAAATAGACAGCCGTAGAGAACGCAAAAGGCCAGTAGGAGGAGGGGATAGAAGCGTGATTAAGTAAGGCGAGGCCAGTTTCTACGATATGCATATTACGACGTTCCGAGATCCCATTATGTTCTGGAGTGTACGGGGGGTGGTAAAAAACGAGATGCCATTAAGTGAAAAATATTCACGAAGGGATATGAATTCTCCACCGTTATCTGAATAGAGGATTTTAATCGATTGTTCAAAGTATTTTTCAACAATAGCGCGAAATTGAATAAACGTGGAGTGAACCTCAGATTTACGAGTTAACGGATAAAGCCAAATATAACGCGTATAATGATCCACAAAAATGACAAAGTATTTAAAGCCATCAACTGACAGAATCGGTGATGTCCACACATCACTAAAAATAATCTCAAGGGGGCGGGTTGACTTTAAAGTAGATGCACCAAAAGGGTGTTTATGACTTTTATTTTCTAAACACGCAGAACAATGCGTAAAAGAAAAGTTCGAGGAACATAAATCATAAGTTTTAATAATAGAAGATAAAATAGGATGAGCCGGATGACCCAACCTATGATGCCAATCATGGGAGGAGACTTTATTTGTAGCAAACACAATGGGAAGAGGATCGGGCCACTCATGTACAAGCCATTTTTAATGGACCACGAAGGATAGGCTGGTTCTTCAATGTCCTTCACAACAAATTCAGAGGGTAAGAACTCAATAGATAGATTATGAGCTTTACAAAGTTGTGAAATGGAAATTAAATTACGGGACATGTTGGGGACACAGAGGACATTACGTAGGGTGAGGGATTGGGCAGGGGTAATGGGGAGGGAAGAATTGCCAGTATGAGTAATAGATAAACCCTTACCATCACCAACCAGGATGTCATCTGTGCCAGTATACGGAGCATGGAGTGACAAATTCTGAAGGTCAGAGGTCACATGGTGTGAGGCCCCACTATCAAGCAACCAATTGGGAGACGTGGAATCAAACTGAGCTGAGTCAGTAGCCGGAGCTGCAACATTTGCTTGAGGCCGAGACTGGCCCGGATTGGATGAGCCCATGGCAATAGTCCGAAGCTGAGGACAGTTGGGAGCAGAATGACCGTGTTGAAAACATAATTGACACCTACCCTGATACCCACGAGAGATGCTGGTGCCATTATTCGAGTGGTTTGAGGTACGGTTCCCATTATTCTCAGTATTGCCATTATAAATGCCATTAGAATTGCCATTATAATTACCATTATTGCCATTATAATTACCATGTGAATTGCCATAAGTCCCAGTATTATTCCCACGATAATGTCCAGTATTATAATTTCTATTACCTCCATTTTGCCGCTGTTGGTGCTGGGAAGTGGGAGAGGGCCGTGAGTTGGTATACCTGGTCATTCTTTGGGTCTTATTCTTGAGAGGAGCCCGGTGGCGGTAGGCGCATTTGCCGTGGCGGTGAGAAGGTGGAAGCCGGAGCGACTTGCGGTAAAGGGGCGATCACGCAGACTTTTCATGGAGGACTTCAAACGAAATTACCTCATCCCGTGCTTGAATAGCCCGCGTGATGTCCGTGGTCGGGCCCAATGTTCTCGAGAACCGGATCAATGAAATCATCATGGTTAAGAGCGAGCCGAAAGTGCTAACTCATCCGCTTTTTGTTTCATGGCATAGAGATATTGTGTCAACGGTGTGTACCACGCAAATAAGCCTTCATACACGCCTTAAGAGTCGGTTCGAGCCCGGAGGGCTTGGCATAAGTGTCGGTCGGTCAGGCCCATGCCGCCGCCGCCGATTTTTTGCCATAAAGGAGGGGCGCCACCTCCGCGCGTGAGGAGAGGTAAATTGAGCGGCGGTGGTCCCGACGATGCCATAGCACATAGTCCGGTTGGGTTTGGTGGTGGTGCCTTCGGTGATGGTTTGCGGCGGTGGTCTTTGTGCCATCGACATGCTTGTAAAGGTTGAAGCCAATCAAAGGGACTCTAGCCGCATATGCCGAGAGATAATAATTTGTAGCATCCAATTTGATAGGTGCTTGACCTGCTTGCATTGAAGGTAATAGGGGCACATTCGCCATAGTTTCCGGTGAAGATGAAGGAGCCGCAATGGTGAGTTGTGAAAAAAAAAAAGAAGGAGCCGGCGAAAAAAAAAAAATAAATTAGGTTTTTCTGGATCACAGCTCTGATACCATAACAGAGTAAATTGGAAAATATGTTTTCGTATATTAACAATTGTGTGCTATTACAAGGAATATATACTACTATATAACAATAAATGACTTCCTATAATTACGCCTAATAGTAAATACATCAATACACAATCAATACAAAGAATATAGAAAATATATGCTAATAATATGTATGGAAATTCAAAGCACAGGGTTGAATTAATTTATTGATTTGAATGAAGATGGATCGAGACGTTAATCCTAATTAAGCTTGTTGAACCGAATTTCTTTGATTTATTTAACAGTGGAAAACAATTGGTAATTAAGTTAAAGACAATCTTAGCCATGGAATATAATCCTAATTAATCCACATAATGTTGAATATATTAATCCTCCTTCAATTCGAAGTGTATCAGTATTAATATTGCACCGGCCGTGGACTTTCAAGACGTTACCTTAAGCTTTTCAATGGAATCACTAGTAGATCGAGGAAGATTTACATGCACTTTCATCACCTGAGCCTGAGCTGCTATTGTCGCTGCATCCAATTTTCTGAGCTGGCTTTTGATCATATGCATTTTCTTCAATATAATCTTGTACCATTTTATCGAAACAAACCGAGCAGCTTTTAATCTCAGCCGTTGTTTCTGGGCTCATCAGAGTCTTCTCTGATGATATCTTTAAAGGGCTGATCAAAAAGTTGTTTTAAGTTTAGGTACTCGATCAGGAAGCAAGATCGAGAGGAGGAACATAAGCTTAAATACCATGAAGACGACGCCATGCGGAAAAGGAGCGGAAAAAAGGGAGACTTAAAGCTGAGACTAAATTTAAAAGCATCTTCTTCTCAATACATGTCTATATGCATAAACAAATGCTAAGTCTTTCGTTTTATTGCTCGTAGCCTTTCATTTACAGTACAAATGGAGTACCTATTGTCTCTTGTACTACTCCGATTCAAATATATTCGATCATAACGATCGATCATTTATAAACTAAAGTATACATATCATTTTCTTTTGAAGGATTGAATTGTGTTTTTTATGACCCCCAAAAAAAAAACATTAAAGTTTCCTTTACTCGATTTTGTTTTTCCTCTTTTCACTATGAGAAAAAAAAATTTTAATATAGGAGGATGCGTCTTCATTTGAATTAAGTGTTTTCTTATTTTTTTTCAGGAATAATGTGAAAAATTCAAACACAAGCGACTGATTTTTTTTTTTTCTTTTCCTTCTCTGCCCAATAATGGGACATGTTAAAAAAATTTAAAAATCATCTCTCTTTGTTTCCTTTGGCCTTCGCCTTGATCTTTCCAAAGTAAAAGATTTCAAGTTATAAAAAAAAAAAAAAAAAACTGTAAAATGGTCTTCCAATTCTATACACAGCCTGGATCTGAAAAAAAGTTGTATAGAGATCTCAAAGAAACAATAACGAAAATGGTCTTCAAATTCTATATGGATCTGGATCTAACCAATACTCAATTGAAAATGAGAAAAACGAGTAGAATACCTACCAATCGAAATCTCCGAGAATTGATATGTCATGATCAACGATCTTGGCGCCATTAAAATTTTCTGCAAGATCCCTTCTATAGAAAATTTTATAAACGGCCGGCCGCCATATAAATTTTTAGCGAGAACCCTACCACAACTTTTTTTGAAAACAAACTGCATATCTGCTATATGTTACATAAAAAACATTTAATTAAGAGAACGGACTCTCCTAGGAATCTTGAAATGGGTCTTGGTATGCGCACTTATATAAGGGTAGTGAGAGTCCTAGTGTGTTCCAAATATATATATATATATATATATATATATATATATATATATATATATATATATATATATATTTTTTTTTTTTTGACTGGATTCAAAAATTGTTTTTAAAGAAGTACTACTTCTATTTCTCGCCTCTTTATTTCTTAATATGTTGTAATGTTATAAACAAAACTATTTATCACCATATACTTGAATAATGATATATAATCAGATTTGATATCATCGATTCGTCACTAGAAAAAATGTCTTTTTTTGTTGTTGTCATTACACAATAATTAATAATAGTTTTGAGTGTACATGGCATGGGAAGCAATGTATAACCATAAAATTTATACCATTGTTTATAGTCAAGTATTATAGACTTTTGTTGAATAAGACATATTTTAATTTTTTTTATAGATCATAATGTTGGAAACCGAACGACCCTAAAAAGTTCGCCGGGCTCACCTCATCGGGAGGAGCCCCCGCCGCGACAAGCCTATTTCCAGATCCGGAATTCAAAATTTTGTTTGAATCATTCCCAGGTAAATTGAGTTGGGGGTTAAGAAATTAAAATCTGAACTGAATTGTATAAACTAAATAACATTAAGATTTATTGGGGGTTATGAAATTATACAAACACGAGAGGATGAAGATGATGGTGAAGTGAACACCAAGATCTTCAGGCAATACATCCTTCATGATACGTGGTGAACCCCGTTATAGCACCTCCTCCAAACTCTATTGATTTAGCCTCCAAAGATCGAATCGTTTATCAATACTCTAAGTGTTTAATTAATAAAGGATTGCTTTAACTAATATCCTAATTCTTATTTTACTAGGAAAATGTTGAAGAAGCAAAAACCACACATTGGTTGAGAGATGCAAGCTCTTTGTTACAACACTTCATTAGAAGTAACAGATCTCTAGTTCATTAGTATGCTGAGAACTTTAGTTCACAGACTTGAAAAAACTTCTTAGACTAAGAGTCACTACAAGAAAAATAGGATTTAGTGACACTGAAAAACGCCTTTAAAAGTAACGTATGGAGGCGCTCGAGTCTGGAAGTGACGTTTTCAAGCGCCACTAGTTCTCCTGTCTCTATAGCTGAAACTACTTTTTGATACTTTAAGAATCGCCTCCTCAGATCCTTTTTTGATACTTTAAGAAGCGTCTCTTTAGATGCTTTTTTGATACCTTAAGAAGCGCCTAACATGCAATCTAAAACGCCTCAACATTATCAAAATAAATACACTCACAAAGCGACTCTAAAACTACACAATTGATACGTTAAGAAAAGCCTCCACATGGCATTTACTGGACACATTGAAAAACGTCTCCACAGGCATTTATTGGACACGTTGGAAAACGCCACAACAGCCATTCAGTTATTACATAAAAATAAACCAAAAGTCATACAGATGCCAAAGAAAAAGTCCAAATATGGATACCTTCAGCTTCAATAATAAAATGACAAGTAAATCATCTCCTTTCCACTATAAGTTTAAAATAAGGCAAGTGATAAACTCAAACTAAAGATGAGAATGAACTTATAGGATCAGCCGAGGCATTAATCAACATAGTTTCAAGCTTATACTCTTCATTGTCCTGCAATATTTGAAATCACAACTTTCATTTGCTTCATTTTCAATCATTAAACACTCATGTTATGTATTCAGAAAACAAGATCTGAACATTGATAAGCAAAACAGTGCAACCAGAATGAACAAGTCCGGACAGAATAAATAAGATCCAAAATAAGATCAAGGTAGATGCAGATGCAAAACAGTGCAACCAAAGTTATTATTGAAACTTTTCTGGGGCTCAAAATAGAGTTATTATTGCAGGTCACTTAGCATAACATGAGTTATTATTGTAGGTCACAATATTTGAAATTAGCACAGAAACACTAAAGTCGATAACAAAGTAGAAGAAACTTATAACCAATAAAAATTGCATGGTTTCTATAACAGATCGTAACCGAACACAAGTCTAATATGCACCACATGTAAATTACCGTCTCTTCTATAAAGCTTAGACCGAACAGAAGTAAATTAATTACCATATTTAAGTACTTCAACATGTAAATTGGTAAGAAGTTCTAAGAATTCAGATGTCTCTCACCAATGTGATTCCATTGCCTAACGTCCTCCATCCGCAGCATCACTCTTCTTCGGCACTAAACACCTATGATATAGAATAAAATGAATAAATTATGTTTGAAATGACACAAAATTGCAGTAATAAAAAGTTCAAATCATTAAACATACCAAACGCTTTGGCCAAGCAACCTGAATTCCTACAACGTCACCAATTGTTTCAAACATATCAAATGGTCGAATCAACTCTTCTAAAGGATCGACCTGCACTTGAACCAATATCGAACACCAGCCTTTACCCAACACTTGACCTCCAACCACACAAGTCGGGTCTAGAGATTGCAAAATTCCTTCGGCAACATTTTTTGAAGCATTGTAAAAGCTTTTCATAGCAACAAAAGTATTGACCTAGGATATAACCATACAATATAATTAGTAGTGCCCCACAAAACATAAAAGCAGATTCTTAAATGAACAAAAGGTGTACTTGAGGCGATAAACAATGGACTCGTAATCACAACACCTAACACAATAGCATATTACACTTCTTTATCATGCATTCATGCATTCTCACTTTTCATGCATACTGCACATTTCATATCACATGCACTTATCACTCTGCATTTTCCATGCATTTAATTAGATAGCTTATTGGCGACTGATGAAAACTATTGCTCATTCAATATGCCAAATCACAAGCTACAGCAAGTGGTGGTAATTTTATTTGGATAGAATATACATACATCTTCCTGCTACAGCAAGGAAATTAAGCAAGCTTCACTGATAGGTGTATAGAAATTAAGCAAACTTATGAATCAACTAATGCTGGTCCATTACCTACAGCAGATCGATGTTGATCGTTTCCTTCCTCATCCTTATCCCTAAGCTGGAATGTTTTTTCAGCCTTTTCTTTTGTGTAGTACCCATTCCTGCATTTAAAATTATATCGGGCCAATACGAACGTGATATGCATATACAAATACATTATATCAGACAGAAAATGAGTTAAAACTGTCATTTTATTAGCATCATCATCAATATTGGACACCAAAAAAGACGGAAAAGAAAAACTACAAATGCTCTGCTATTACCATCAAATGAAACTCAAGAAAAAGACATATCAAGAAAAAGATGTATCAAGCTGGTAATAATCAACCCCAGACCTCATAGACCATGGTAATCATCCATATCAACAAGTGATGCAAAGCCAGATGGTAACATACCTTGATCATCACTAAGCTGATATTTTTTTTTAGCCTTTTCACTTGTGTATGAGCCATTCCTGCATTAACCAAATCTGAAAACAGAAACAGGGATTACTATACAAACTTCAGTCAATGGTCTCAATCAAAACATCATTCAATTGGAAAATGAGAAGTAAAACAACTGGTTTAAAATAATTTATGAGCAGGTATGGGTATTGACAGAAATTGTTTAAAATAATGTCAAATAATAATAACCAGCAAGTTCAAAGTTCAATGAGACACAAAACTCAGAATCAAAGCCAACTATTACGGTTATAGCACATCAATGAGACTCAAAACTCAGAATCAAAGCATTAACAAATGAAAAACTTGCAGATTATCAAACAATTTTCAATAGCTTTTGTGGTTATGTTGCTTAATCAATTGAAGGAATGAACCTTAGATTCAACATGAACCAATTACAACTAGAATCAAACACAACATATGAAAATCTACATCCACCAATGTGGATGCTCTAATCTCAACCAGCAAGTGATGCAAAGCCAGATGGTAACATACCTTGATCATCCCTAAGCTGAAATTTTTTTTTTGAGCCTTTTCATTTGTGTATGAGACATTCCTGCATATTATTCAACTTCATAAGAACATATTGCAAACTTGAACAGAAACATAAAAGGGCACTCATCGGGTAAAAATAACCCTTTTGAACGGACTAATACACTGAACCCTATGTTCTATGACTTTAGATTGGACTTGGATTCTTTCATGACCAGACCTCATCAGGTATACCAATTCATATTATTATCCCATGCCAAAATGTGTATAACTACACTTCATCTTCGTATATTCAGACTCTATGTAGCTTAGAACCAGCAATAATATTGCGAAACATGCACCAAATGCAACCACCCATAATGCTCTATCATGATGATGATAACTTAGAAAATAATATTGCAAACAATTGTGGTCAAGTGGAAGTTGACTCATCACTTGCAACTAACTTAGCAAATAATATTGCAAAACATGCACCAAATGCAACTCAAATGAAAACCTAAAAGGATCTAATTTCAGATTGGCAGAAAAACTTGCGACAAAACAAGCTGATAAGTAAAAAATATATTACTATCTAAACAATAGCTTATGGTAATGCATAAAAGCGGTCAATAATGGGAGCACTCCCACCAGATTTTGACAAGTAAAACAACCATACACCTGCGAGACATCGTCGCTCTACGATCATATCAAAGTTGCTTGTGTTTCTACTTTTAAGAAAACATTCAACATCTTTCAGATTCAGAGCAACTCATCAAAATGGTTAATCATGCATTTTATCCCCTCGAATCATTATTTAAATATTTCAAATAAAGTACTTGTTGGGGAGATTTTGCATCATTAAAACAAAAGAAAATTTATAAACCTATACTACCATGCAAAACTACCTCCTAACCGGCCGAATACCGGGTAGTTGCTAGTAAAGTTGGATAAGTACGGGTATCGATCCTCAGGGAATTGGGATGTTGAATCTAACGTCATTAATTCCTCTTTATTAACTATACCTAAACCTAAACAAAAACCGAAAATAAACTGGACAGAGGATTGTTAATCCAAAGCCAGGAAGGATAAAAAGCAATAAAAACTAAACTACAAACTATAACTAGAAAACAAAAATAAACAAAAGAAAATCATGGAGAACACACAATGAACAAACAACTCTCATCCAATCCAACAAATCCTCTATCTCTATCTAAGGTTATCTCATGATGATTAACTAAAGATGTGGTTCACCTCTCAAAGGTATGAATATTAGTTCCGTAGATAATTCGTCTATCAATCTAACATCTTCCAATGTATAGAATTGACGCAAACAAACCAAGGTGCAAGATTTTAAATCTAACAACCTAGATAATCAACCTATCAACTTCCGTTATGTCAAGGCTAAAAACCTAATCTTTCCTATGGTGATCTAGGTCTAATCATGACTTCCATCAAAATCAAACATCAAAAGCAACCATCTTCCGATATACGTGCATGAACAAATAAACGCATAGGAAAAGATACAACTTTGAATCAAAGATCAAAACATAAACTTAAATAAAAGATAGAAAAACCTGATGAAAAGAGTTACATCGTTTGAACAATCGCAACCTCCAAGCATGAAGTGCAGAAAAACGCAGCAATAAATAGAAAGAAAAAGCGAAATAAAAAAACCTAATCTAATTGCCACCCACCCCCTCCCCAAAGAAATTTGGCGCCTAGGTTGCTCTTTATGATGGTGTATCAATAAGAGTCGAATATTGTATATCTAGGGTAAACAAATCGCGTTGTATTTATAGATAAAAACTAAGTCGGTTGCTGATGTGGCGGACGGACGCTCGTTTGCCTTGTAGGACGCTCGTTTGAAGGTAAGTTGAACATCCTGTATCCAATTTTGCTGATGAACGCTAGTTTAGAGTTTTGACTCAAACTTCTAAAATTCATATCTTGAGTTGTAGACCTCCAAAAATTATGATCCGAATGTCATAATTAAGCTCTCGGAAAAATCTACAACTTTCATTAAGGACTCTTCTTCAGAAAACGCCTTTTTGCTTAGCCCGTCGTATCCCGAGTATATTTCGGAATTTTCCAATACCACAGCATCATTATCCAAACTTGTAACGCTCATATCTCGGGCCTCGTAAGTCGGAATGAAGTGATTCAAGATCCTGTAGAATCCTCTCTTCAAGCCCTACAACTCTTCTCTTGAGGTCGAGAGTCAAATCAGTGTATATCATATCAAGAACTGCATCGGAAGTTCGGCTGCTTGAAAGCTTCATTCCAAGCTTTATCTCCATCTTTATCCTCTTCCAAGTCAAAAACATGTATCTACATTGCATCCAAACACCACAAAAACGTAACAATATCCAAAACCATATAAAACAATCAAATAATCGTATAAATTGATACGTTTTCATATTTAACTCTTTAAATCACCATTCACTCAATATTTCACTATAAACCTCGAATTCTATGAAAATCATACGTATATGGGGGAAATTGAGGTGAAATATATCCTTAAAAACACTACAATTTGACCCTTAACAACACCCCCACACTTAAACCTTGCTCGTCCCGAGCAAAACAAAACAAGAACATACCATCAAGAATCCACATAACCTGACACGAGATATAGTCAAAATCATGACAAGCTAGTATTCAAAGAAATCGACCTCACTCGGTGATGTGTGTGTGTGCAACCTACTAAACTTCCACCGATCCTCTCTTGAT
Organism: Gentiana macrophylla; assembly: GCA_026214975.1. Taxonomy (NCBI): domain Eukaryota; kingdom Viridiplantae; phylum Streptophyta; class Magnoliopsida; order Gentianales; family Gentianaceae; genus Gentiana; species Gentiana macrophylla. The sequence goes on from CM047805.1 coordinate 23,672,690, forward strand.
ATAATACATCAAGCACTAACAGTTATCCGGTCAACTAAACGAAAACTTCATTCTATCTACAGCACTTACCTAACAAAAACTAATTACCAAGAACATAGTAACTAGCTCACAATTAAATTCCTTTGCTTAGTACCAAGAAAATACCTTTCGGGTCTCTACTGGGTTTAGATCAACTTGACTTAGAATTCCAAAAAAAAACGTATATTTTATATTTCCTATCGTCGCGTCTCAAAAGTATAACACTCTCCCCTACATTAGAGGCAGTCACCCTGAGATCACTCAAACCCATACTGTCCAAGGTAAACCACACTCCCCAAATGGGGCAGTATCCAAATGGACTCGAGGTGATAGTTACAAACAAAATTCCCGCAAAGAAATTCTATTCATTTATTATTTATAGATATATATATATTTTTAAATCTCTTTGAAAACTCTCGATCAAATATATTTCTAACACATTCAAGACTCTCAAAGTTCTCAAGAACACTAAGGTACTGAGATTCTAACTGTGAATATAGCACAAGATCTTAACTTTCATTAATGCTAAATAAGTGTTATCTGTATCAAGAATTAACTTTCCTTTAACTAACCGGAAACTATTCTATATTTGGCTCTTCATCTAATAGGTTCGTGAAATGAAGTTCAAGTGAGTATCGACTTACTAAACCTATTCTTAAACATGATATGACTACTGATAACAACTAAAGGGTGCCAAATTATAAAACTAGCATGCGGTTGAAATGTTACTCGGGACTTAACAAAAAATTTGAAAATTAAGCACTTTTCATAGAAATATAACAGATTAAGCAAATGACTGTAGATACACATAAACCATCTATTCCCTCCCCCACACTTAAATTGCAACTTGTCCTCAAGTTGTGCAGAAATAAAAATAGAAAAAGAAAACTTAGCTGATTGTCGTTCGAAAGAAACACTTCTGGAAGTGGCCATGGTCCAGATATGCTCGATGAATGCAAAGATGGCGTGGACCATCCACCGGAAAAACCTGAATTCATCTACACTCTCACAAACGCTAAGGCAAATACCCTGCACACTTGATCAGAGCAAAAAGAGTCTACGGGAAAAAGGGATATATACATGGAACACATGGAAAAGAAAAGTCATAGAGATCTTGTCATATTAAGCTCAAATAAAGATGGAACATATACATGAAATATTACAAAATCGTAGGCTAGGTGCAACTATATGAAAATGCATTACAATGCAATCTACGTGAAAAATCCTAAAAATAAAATAAAGACGAGGTAGTATTACGGAAACCGACAGTTAACTACACTCAAAAAGAAAAATAAACTAGGTGGTATTACGAAAACCGATGCGGTGACCACACTTAAGAAAAATAAAAGGAAAAATAGAAAAACAATGCAACTATATGAAATGCAACTAAATGAAATGCATTTAAATGATATGCAAAAAGAAAATAAAATAAAAGAAAGAAAACTAGCCCACTATATGCAACACGACATATATATAAACGTCTACAAAATAATGACAAAGTCACGATAAACGATGATGTCTTGTCACTAGTGCCGACGCGCCTTAAGACTTATCGAAAGTGATAGACTTATGGAAACCAACAGTCATCTATCTAAACAGGTATAACTCATATGGAGAAAGGACGTAGCATACGGAAAACCGACAGTAGCTACCCATATGAACTATAAAAACAAAGGAAACACGTAAGTCTTAAAAGCTTAAAAGATTCATCACGGTGTATGTAGCATACGGGAACCGACATTAGCTACTAATTAACCATAAGAACGATTATAGCTTACGAGAACCGGCATAATCACTATAACATGCCTAGATGAATCATATATAAGGATTTGATCAATTATCTAACATGGATTCATAGATGGAAAGGGAAAAACATATAAGTTCGGGGCATCTATGTAAAAATCAATTAGCCACGAAGCTCGAATGAAAAATCCACATCAAATAAAAGCATTGAAAATAAAATCAAGAAATTTAGAACTGGATCAACCCCGGACGAACGTTCACTTAGCGTTGAATCGACGGGCGTTCCACCTTGCGGGCGCGCCGCCGCGCTTGAAAACCGACCGGACGGGCGTTCGAGAAAGTATAGGCGCTAAATCTGGTCCTCTAAATCGAGCAGATTGAAAATATTTGAACGGACGAGCGTCCAATACTTCCTAACGCTCGTTCACTGCAGATGAAGAAGCGGGCGGGCGTCCAATGAAATGAGCGCTCGTCCATACAACAAGAATGCACAGACGGCGGGAAAAAACACAAGCAAAACCCTAAATACTTATGAACACAACACAAAGAACACGAGATCACAAAGACAAAGACCTTGTCAAATTAAGCACGGGTGTTAGACTAGGTAACACATAAACATATAAACTTCACGTAAAACAAGTTGAGTAAAAAACTTTTGCACATTCTTAACCTAACGGTCATCGAAACACGGCAAAATAAAAACTCTCAACTTGGTATACGCTACTTTTATTGAAAAACAAAAACAAAAAACACGTAACGAAATAGAAAAATTAATTCAATTAGATTCAACAAAACACCGATTCCCCGGCAACGGCGCCACTTTTGTTGGGGAGATTTTGCATCATTAAAACAAAAGAAAATTTATAAACCTATACTACCATGCAAAACTACCTCCTAACCGGCCGAATACCGGGTAGTTGCTAGTAAAGTTGGATAAGTACGGGTATCGATCCTCAGGGAATTGGGATGTTGAATCTAACGTCATTAATTCCTCTTTATTAACTATACCTAAACCTAAACAAAAACGAAAATAAAAATCGGACAGATGGAGGATTGTTAATCCAAAGCCGTGAAGGATAAAAGCAATAAAAACTAAACTACAAACTATAACTAGAAAACAAAAATAAACAAAAGAAAATCATGGAGAACACACAATGAACAAACAACTCTCATCCAATCCAACAAATCCTCTATCTCTATCTAAGGTTATCTCATGATGATTAACTAAAGATGTGGTTCACCTCTCAAAGGTATGAATATTACTTCCGTGGATAATTCGTCTATCAATCTAACATCTTCCAATGTATAGAATTGACGCAAACAAACCAAGGTGCAAGATTTTAAATCTAACAACCTAGATAATCAACCTATCAACTTCCGTTATGTCAAGGCTAAAAACCTAATCTTTCCTATGGTGATCTAGGTCTAATCATGACTTCCATCAAAATCAAACATCAAAAGCAACCATCTTCCGATATACGTGCATGAACAAATAAACGCATAGGAAAAGATACAACTTTGAATCAAAGATCAAAACATAAACTTAAATAAAAGATAGAAAAACCTGATGAAAAGAGTTACATCGTTTGAACAATCGCAACCTCCAAGCATGAAGTGCAGAAAAACGCAGCAGCGAAATAGAAAGAAAAACGAAATAAAAAAAAACCTAATCTAATTGCCACCCAGCCTCCCAAAGGGGGCTGGGGCGCCTAGGGTTGCTCCTTTATGATGGTGTATCAATAAGAGTCGAATATTGTATATCTAGGGTAAACAAATCGCGTTGTATTTATAGATAAAAACTAAGTCGGTTGCTGATGCGGCGGACGGACGCTCGTTTGCCTTGTAGGACGCTCGTTTGAAGGTAAGTTGAACATCCTGTATCCAATTTTGCTGATGAACGCTAGTTTAGAGTTTTGACTCAAACTTCTAAAATTCATATCTTGAGTTGTAGACCTCCAAAAATTATGATCCGAATGTCATAATTAAGCTCTCGGAAAAATCTACAACTTTCATTAAGGACTCTTCTTCAGAAAACGCCTTTTTGCTTAGCCCGTCGTATCCCGAGTATATTTCGGAATTTTCCAATACCACAGCATCATTATCCAAACTTGTAACGCTCATATCTCGGGCCTCGTAAGTCGGAATGAAGTGATTCAAGATCCTGTAGAATCCTCTCTTCAAGCCCTACAACTCTTCTCTTGAGGTCGAGAGTCAAATCAGTGTATATCATATCAAGAACTGCATCGGAAGTTCGGCTGCTTGAAAGCTTCATTCCAAGCTTTATCTCCATCTTTATCCTCTTCCAAGTCAAAAACATGTATCTACATTGCATCCAAACACCACAAAAACGTAACAATATCCAAAACCATATAAAACAATCAAATAATCGTATAAATTGATACGTTTTCATATTTAACTCTTTAAATCACCATTCACTCAATATTTCACTATAAACCTCGAATTCTATGAAAATCATACGTATATGGGGGAAATTGAGGTGAAATATATCCTTAAAAACACTACAATTTGACCCTTAACAGTACTTCACGACAAAAGCACAGAAGAAATCAAAATCCCCTCCAAAGCTTTCTATATCCAAATATCAATCGCAACACAGGTTTACGAGAATCAGAAGTTCAGGAAATGCAGCACCTAATCACTCGCAACACCAAAGAAGCATCCAGTGATATGTCAAGGAAAACAAATCTAAAACAGAATAGTCTGAATACACATGAATTTACATTTACTAGAACGCCAACAAACAAATCTCCGAATACACATGCATGTTATTCGTAATCGTCTCTACTCTCTATCAATTTCAGGACACGCAGATGTGTTTCCTTAAATTTCATGAAGAAATCAATACATAACACATGGCGATCAGAAAACTTAACTTACGATGAGCGATTTCGTTGATCGCCGATTAGATTGTCGTTGACCGCTCCTACTTATCTCCGCCTCTTCGTTCTCGAAGATTGGGTTAGGGAAGCAGCGCATTGTGTTTATTCAAAGTAGGTTAGGGTTTATTCACCTCAGATCACCTCAGATCGCCTCTTTGCCTCAGATCGCCTCTTACAAGAATAATATTGAAAAGCATCGGGCAAAATAGGGTTTATTCAAAGTAGGTTTAGAATATGTGTTTGGGCTGGTGTAAAGGATGGCCCAAATATGTATTGGACTGGTGCAGACTAATTGCATTGGCTCAAACACTTAATTAAGTTCAACATATATTGTGTATATTGCAATAAAATTAATTATAAGTATTTTCAATATGTTTCGTGCTTCAACATGACTCGACTGATCAGTATTCATATACAAGACATTTTAAAGTGTCTCCACTAATATAAAATTAAGACATTTTAAAGTGTCTCCACTGATATAAAATTAAGACATATTAAAGTGTCTCCACTGATATAAAATTAAGACATTTTAAAGTGTCTCCATAGGGTCACAGAAAACTACACTACATAGAAGACATTTTAAAATGTCTCCACATGTATAACAAAATTAAGACATAGTAAAATGTCTCCACATGGTCTCACACATTTTCACCTTAATTGCTATAGATACATTTTTTGTACTAGTGACTCTATATCATGTTTTTAGAGACATTTTTTCAAAAATGTATTTATAGGTGTGTCTCTATAGGTGTTTTTTCTTGTAGTGAGTGTAGAGATAAAAGTCAATCTAATAGTCGAGCTTTCTTACTAGCAGACTAGCAGTCTTACGAGGATTTTGGTGGTTGTTCGTGTGGATTACCGTTAGAGTCCAGACGCTTGGACGGCTCAGTTCTCGGATCAACAACCAAAAATAAAGCAACGATCCTTTGGATCAATCTGGTAAAAGTCTTTATCTTTTTTTTTTTTTTTTTTTTTTTATTCACGAAGTAGATTCTAGTTTAAGGAAACCGAATTTTGTTTTTCTGGTGCGTAACCATGTTGATTTCCGTAGGGTAAGCTCATCATGTAAATCATAGAGCAGAATTAAACTGGACAGTCATGCACTACAACAACAAAAACAAAAAGAGCAGAATTAAAAAACGAAGAAAAGTTTTGTTGAACATTGACGATACCGGGTTACGCACCTCGATAGATCATCATCGAGTGGACCTTATGGATTGAATACTTACCAAGGCACATAAGCCAGATAAGGCATGCAAGTCGGACTATCGACTTGAAAGCCATGGCATGCATGTCGGTCCTCGAGCCTGAAGTATGGCTAGGGATTCGAGGTCACGACTATCGACTTACGGGCAGTGCAGGACGTGAGTTTCAGGAGTCGATCATCCCAGGTCGGGAAGATCGATATCGAGAACAGAGTCCACACCACTTCGTTGGCCCGAGATCCACAGGATAACTTGGGCAAGGGGTAAAGCCCAATTAAGGGTAAACACGACAATAGCTACAAACCGACTCATATTAGGGTTAGGTCAGGCATTGTCCTTATAAATACAACGTTCCAGGAACTACGTATGGCTTGATTCCTGGAATAATAACAGGATACGTAGGCACTCTAAGAATCCCACTTAGACTCAGCCGCAACATACAAAACCCCTCTGTCGTTTTTGGCATTAGGGTTCTTGATTGTTCATCAATAATATAAGGAAGAGTCCAGATCTTTAAGGTGACATAATTTGTCATCGTCATTGGCGCTAGAAGGAGGGCTCCTTCTTTTGTTGAATACATCAAGATCATCATGCCTCCGAAGGAAAAGACCGCCAGAAAAACCACCTCTAAAAACGTGGATCCGCAGAATCCACAGACAAGTGAGCAGGCAGGTGCGGATCCTCAGGGGGAAAAAGATCCAGCTTTAGAGACCGTCCATGAAAATCCGCCAAAACAAACTCAGGGCCTTGCCCCAGAGTATCAAGCCATGGTGGATCAGCTGGCGGCGACAGATCATAATGCCCTGAGAAGGATAATGTCGGAAGCCTTTAATCGACAGAGACAGCAACAACAGGCGGAAGGCGGCCTGAATAACGCCGCCAATAATCCTAAGCCAGATCAATTCGAAGAGGTCAGCGCTTCCTCAAGTTCGGTCGAACGGAGGAAGCGAGAAATACAACAGAAGCACATACGCATCGATGAAGATAGCGTTAGGCAGGAGTTAGATGTAATCCTGGGAAAAACCCAAGGCCCGTTGTGGTTAGAGTCTCCTTTCATCAAGGAGATTGAAGACTATCCTAAACCCAAGGGGTTTAAAATACCTAAGATAGACCCGTATGACGGCACCACCGACCCGGAGGACCATCTTCACAGGTATCTATCCCAGATGAGGCTAGAATGTGCCCCAGACCAGATGCGATGCCGGGCATTCGAGACTCTACTTGTAGGACGAGCAAGAGAGTGGTTTACCAAGTTGAAACCCGATCCATCTCCACTTCACCATGCTCGCTTGAAAAAATTCGTAGACGCCTTCATCGTCAACAAAAAGTTTCGATTGAGTGAGACGCACCTCACAAACGTGAGGCAAGATAGAGACAGTCGATATTAGATTATCTCAAGAGGTTTAACCTTGAGGCCATGCGGTGAAGGATCCTCGTGGATCGAGTCTTGATCACTTCATTCGTAGGGGATTTGCGCAACACAAAGTTGTACGAGAAGTTAAGCAGAACCTCCTCAAAAACATGGATGAATGTGTGAATGTCGTACATCGATTTTGCCAAGGCGAAGAGGCGGTCGTAGGCACACCCAAGCCGAGTGGATGGACAGCTCGAGGAAAGAAGGTCGAGGAGGAAATAAGAATCGGCCTCGACAAACAAGATGTAGAGAGGAAAACGTCTGTTTGGGATCGCATCGGCGCCTCCTCGGGCCGGTCGAGAGAAAAGGGGTAGAAAGGATAAAGATTTTACTCCCTCAACCGGTCCCGTCTGAGGTCTTATCAATCATGGTTTCTAAGAATTTGGCCAAGAGGCCACCTCCGATCAAAAACCTCGAGAAAACGAAGGTCGACAAAGTATTGTGAATTCCACGAGGACACAGTCACTCGGCGGCAGGATCTGTTTGATTTAAAGAAAGACATCGAGGCTCGCATCCGGGAGGAAAATTGGATGAGGTCATAGACCGATCGAGTTATAATGAGCCCAGGGGCGTGAGACTTCAAAAGAAGAAATCGACCAGGATAGAGGTCGAAGTCGAGAGAATCAAAGAAGAAAAGATCGATCCCTGACGAGACCGATCTCCCGATAACAATAGGGACTACTATGGTCGGGATCGCTATGATGATAATCGCCCAAACAATTATGTGAATATGATATTTGGGCCGGGAGAGTGAGAAGGAACGAGCGATCGAGAACCAGGCGGCGGCTTCGAGGCGCGTGGCGATCAAGATTAACTACGGAAGTCGGGTGCGGCCCCAGACGACGTTCCTAAGTTGACAAGTCACGGTGAAGGGTTAGTGATTGAAGCGATTATAAGTCGCGCCAGAGTGTCGAGGGTATGCGTCGATAATGGTAGCGCCAGTGAATATCTTATACTACTCGGCATTCCAGGGGAATGAAACTCAAAGAGAAAGACTTAGCACCCATAGCCTCTCCACTATTCGGCTTCACGGTCGAGCGATCCATCCCATGGGTTCCATAAAGCTACTAACGACGAGGTGATGGGGAAAGAGGAGGACGCTAGAGCTAAACTACGTGGTCGTTAAAGCTCCCTCCGCGTATAATGTTATTTTGGGTAGACCAGCCTTTTCGAAAGTTACGAGCTATAGTTTCGACGTTCCATAACACATGAAATTCCCGACTCGAAATGGTTCCCACGAAGTAAAGGGATATTGAAATCGCTGTGCGCAATTCGATAGTGATGAACGGTAAGATGGCGGTACAACAAGTCCTCATCGAGGAGCTCATTCGGAGGAGGAGGAAGAGAAGTGTTGGGCTTGAGTGAAGCGATTGAAAATGTCGACATGGGAAGATGGAATGATCGAGTGTCCAAGTCGGGTTTGGATCCCGACTCGAAAAAGCGATTCTTGATCGATTTCTTTGAAAGAGTTCAAGGGCGTTACGCGGAAGGCGTCCGATATGCCAGGCCTACCGACAAACATCGCCATCCATAAACTCGAGATTGACCAGGCGAAAAGCCGATCAAATGTAAGAAGCGAAATTTCGCGCAAGATCGATTGGAAGCTATCGAGTGCAAGTCGGGAAGTTCTTGTCGGCAAATATAGTAAAAGAAGTGCTCTATCCGTAATGGCTTGCCAATCCAAAGTTAGTGAAGAAACCAGATGGCGGTGGCGCGTGTGTGTAGATTTCACGGATTTGAATAAGGCGTGCCCCAAAGATTCCTATCCGCTACCTAAGATCGACGAGTTAGTTGATTCGACCATCGGTTTTGAGGTATTCGCGTTCCTTGATGCATATAAGGTACCACCAAATTCTTATGGATCCTCGAGACGCGGAGAAGACGCGTTTATCACGAGTTTGGCACCACCTTTTGTTATGTTACCATGCCATTCGGACTAAAGAACGGCTGGAGCTACATACCAAAGGGCGATCAACGAAATTTTCGCGCGAGCGGTTGGTAGAAATATGGAAGTCTATGTGGGCGATCTACTCATCAAAAGCCGATCGATGAAGCAATTTACGGTAGACGCCAGAAAGTATTTGGAGTACTAAGAGATACCGACATGAAACTTAATCCAAAAAGTGCACCTTCGGGTGAGGACAGCAAATTTCTAGGGTATATGGTGTCGAGAGAGGCGGGATTCGAGCCAACCCTAACAAGATCGACACACTAAAGAACATGCACCGCACCTCGAAACATGAAAGAGGTTCGAGACTCACCGGTCGGATGGCGACCTTCGAATAGGTTTTATCTCGGTCGGCCAAATGTGCGCTACCGTTCTTTAAAGTTCTTGAAAACCCAGCCCTTTCCACTGGAACAACGAATGTCGACGGCCTTCGAGGAACTAAAAGCATATCTTTCGAGAACTACTCACTCTCACCTCCCCGAGAGAGAGAAAGGTTGCTAGTTTATTTATCGATCTGCGAGAAGCGGTGAGTTCGGTCTTGGTTCGAGAGGAGAAAAGGGCCAGTGCCCATATATTTTGTAAGTAAAGCTCTGCACGCGGCCCGAAGCCCGATACTCACCAAATGAGAAGCTCGCACTAGCGTTGGTACACGATCGAAAAGCTTAGGCCATACTTTCAAGCCCATCCTATAGTGGTAGTCACGGACCAACCACTCAAGCAAATTCTTGCGAAGCCCGACACATCCGGTCGACTCGCGAAGTGGGTAATCGAGATGGCTCAATACGACATCGAGTTCGTATCGCAGCGTCGCAATCAAGGCACAAGCTTTAGCGACTTCTTAGCCGAAGGTATATCGGTGCAACTTGAGCGGGGAAAAGGAAAGTCATGAAGAACGATGGATGCTCCATGCCGATGGGGCCTCGAGCAAAGAAGGAGCGAGTGTGCAGCCTCCTATTAGTCAGCCCGAGGGGGAGGAGTTTCCATCGCCCTCGATTCGATTTTAAGGCAACTAATAATGAGGCGAATATGAAGCAATCATCAACGGTCCAAGCTCGCTCTAAAGCTGAAAAATCGAAAATCTCAACGCTGATGACTCGCAATTGGTTGTTAATCACATTAAAGGGGAGTATGAGGCTAAGGAAGAAACTATGAAAAAGTATTTAGCAGTAGTTCAAGGCCTCAAGCCGAAATTCAACTCGATTCAATTTGAACAGGTACCTCGAACTCAGAACAAGAGGGCCGACGCTCTGTCCAAGTTAGCATCGAATTTCGTCTCTAGCAAAAAGGTGTTAGTTGAATCGCTAACAGAGAGAAGCTATGAAGAAATAGAAGCCCAGCCGATATCTCAGCGGGCTACATGGATGGATCCAATTGTCCTTTACTTAAAGGACGGAACATTACCCAAGGATAAGGTACAGTCAAGAAAGGTCCGACTTCAGTCGGCTCGATACGCATTCTTCAACGACATACTTTATCGGAGGTCATTCACAAGTCCATGGTTGAGATGCGCATCTGAGACAGAGGGAGAATATCTTCTCGAAGAAATCCATAGGGGAGCTTGTGGGAATCATTGCGGGGCTAGAATGCTAGCTCGGAAATGCAAGCTCGCTGGATACTTCTGGCCGTCAATGCAACGAGACGCGATCGAGTTAGTACAGAGGTGCAATTCTTGTCAAATTCACGATAACATCTCTCATCAACAGGCACAAGAAATGAATGTCATCTCGTCAGCATGGCCCTTCGACGTGTGGGGAGTCGATATTGTAGGGCCCCTACCACGAGCTCCAGGGAAAAATAAGTTTGTAGTAGTTGCGGTGGATTATTTCACTAAGTGGGTAGAGGCCAGGGCTTTACCCGACATCAAAGCAGCTACAATCAAGAAATTCCTATGGGTCGATATTTTATGCAGGTATGGTATTCCGAAGGTTCTAATCTCGGACAACGGCACTCAATTTGAAGACCGAAGAGTCAGAGAGTGGTTAGCCGAATATCATATCGATCAACACTTCACTTCAGTCGCGCATCCTCAAGCAAATGGTCAAGTTGAGCAAACAAATCGACAGATTAAACTCGGACTGAAAAAGAGGCTCGAAGCTGAAGGACGAGACTGGCGTTGCAACTCCCGAGCATCCTGTGGTCATACAGGGACAGCTCCAAACGCATCAACGGGTGAAACACCTTTCTCCCTGACCTATGGGTGCGAGGCAGTTATCCCCGCGGAAATCGGCGTCCCTTCCCCTCGAGTGTTAGCGTATAATATTGAGACGAATGATCCCGATATCCGACAAGAGAAGGATAATCTCGAGGAGCGGAGAGAGAAATGGCCTCGGCCGAATGGCAAGGTATAAGCGAGAAGATCTCTCAATATTACAACGCGAGGTAAAATACGAGATATTTCAAAGTCGGAGACCTAGTTTTGAGAAAGAACGAAGCAAGTCGGCAAAAGGAGATCGGGGCCCTCTCCCGAACCCAAAGCCCCGTGACGGATCCTAAAAGTCCACCCTAAAGGTTCATATCAACTAGGTCGAGCAGACGGAACTACAGTCCCTCGACAATGGCACGCGAATAATTTGAGGAAATTTTACGTCTAGTCCTTAGTCGATCAGTTTGTTTCTACTTATTTTATAAGATTTGTAATCAGTCCATGAGACAATTCTATCTTTATTATAATAAACGATGATTTCTTTTCTACGATTTTGTTAAGTATTTTTGTAATATTCTAAGTCCAAAAGGACGCCTTGCTTGCTGCAATCGACAAAGTATGGAGCAATCCGCGAGTCGGAACTCCCGACAACGCCACAAGCATATAATGCGAAGGCAAAAGAAGACTCGCAAGGTCGGGTCGATGTCCAAGTCAAAAGCCTAACGCACCTAAAGGGTCGAATAAAGCGAGACAAAGGACGATTCGCATGGTCGGGCCAAACGTCCAAGTCGGAAGTCTAACTAGCCCAAGGGCGCTAGACCGAGACAAGGATGATTCGCAATGTCGGACTAACTCAAGATCTAGCAAGCTTATAAGGCTAAAAAGCCAAGGCAAATAGATCGACCTAAAAGCCATATAGAGCCTAAGTGCATTATGAATCAAGTTCATAAAACACTTGGGGGCAATATTACATCGATAAAGCGAAGAAGCGACAGAGCGGAGGCTCGACAAGCAAGAAAGCCAAAGACATAATAAATGAGTAAGTAAATAATAACAAACAGAGAGACAAAAGGCGAAAATTTCAAAACAAATTAAGGCCAGTCGAAAAGACCAATGCATTGTAAATGGAACATTCACCCAAGTCGATTCAAAGTCAAGAAAATGTACAAATAGTTACAAGAGTTAAAACTCAGAATATCAAAGTCCCAAGGAGGTCAGATAATTAAATAGAAGCATCTTCGGGGGTCGACGTAGGAGCAGTGGCAGCGGGAGTCGTGTTATCGGGAGCCGGGTTTGCTGTGGGACCACCATACTTCAGGCAAGGGATACACCTGCTGAAATTCATCGGCATTGGTCATCTGGCGCCTCGAGTCGAGTCATAGCAGCCAGGCTCTTCAAGCTTTTCGATCTCGACATCCGGATAAACCTTTCTCACTTGGTCCACCGCCTTGGTGAATCCTCCAAGTATGGCTGTCTGCATGATGACATCGAGATCCATGCCCAACTCTTCGGACTTCCGATACTCGAGAACCGTAGCAGCCCTCGCCTCTTCAAGCTGCCTAGGAACCTGATCAAGTTCGGCTCTCAATTGATCTCTCTCTTCAGCAACAGAAACGGTCGCTCCTCGCGCCAGTTCTTCCTCGAGAGCTACTTTGGCGGCCTCCTCCTCCCTCGGCCGTAGCAGATCTCTCTCTCGGCTCGGCGATGATAGCCTCCCCGCCCCCTTGACCTTCTCTATCTCAGCAGCAGCTTCTTCCTTGAAAACGTTAAGCTGCGATTCCAGACCAGTGACACTAGCTGACTCGATAGCAAGCCTGTCATTCAACCTCCGGATTTGCGTCTTCAGCTCTTCCTCATTCTTGGACGGCGTGCTCATACGTCGAGAGGTCTCTCGGCTCATAAAGTAATGCTGCCAAGAAGGAAAAAAATTAAGGCATAGGCGTGGTGAGTCCAAAAAAAAAAAAAAAAAAAAAAAAAAAAGGAGATTTACAAGAGTTAGCCTTTACCACACGACCCGGCTCGGAGGAAGAGGCCAGGACTGGTCGTCGTCCACACCCGACATCTTCGGCCGACATCCTACTCGTGGCGGAAAGGTCGAGAAAAGGCTTCGTGACCTTAGCTTTTTTAGCCAGCCTTTGCTGATCTCTCACCAGCTCCTCGAGGCCCGACCTCTTCTTCTGCAACCGAGCCGCTTCAGCACCAGAAGGCTCTTCACTCCCTCCGACAGTAAAGTCGATAATGTCCTCTACTTCGCGTATCGACCGGTGTTCATGGGTGAGTCCTTCCGAGGTGGAAGGCGGAGTTGATTGTGTGACAGGGGTAGTTGTCTCGACACCCTCAGTCGGGTCAACAGCATGAACAGGTCTTTCCTCGGGCGCCGGAGGAGTAGCTCTCGATCTGGAGGCGGCGACAGCAGCAGCCACAGCAGAAGCCTTAGGAACAGCGACCTTCGAGAATCTACCCACTACACAAATGAAAAAGGAGTCAGTATCAGGAATAGCAGAGATACAACTTCAAAAAGAATTAAGACTTGATAATAAAATAACCAAGGTTCGTACAATTTTCCTGATCGACAGGATGAAGCGCTATGCATGGTACGGGGCCCGCCTCCTCGAGGCGGGCAAGGTCATAAAGGAGACTCAGGTCCTGTGTAACCACCTCGAAGGTAAATCTCTCGAGAGTAAGAGCCTCGTTAGGTGCGGCTTCACGACCCAGTTTGTCATCTCTTCCCTCTCTCGACCTCCATAGCCCGACATAGGGGTTATCCGACCCGTGTCGAAGGAAGAAGAACCTAGGCTTCCAATTCGAATGAGATGAAGGTCCTTTTGACACGAACTCATGACGATTGGCACGCTTTTGAAACGTGTACCACCCTGAGTCGGGCATCGCAGAGATCTTATGCCACCATCGGAACAAAGGGACAGTGAACCCGATGCCCGCAACTCGGCAGGCAATTAGAAAGCCCATCAGAGTCCGGATGGCATTCGGGCCCAGTTGAGATATACCGATCTCATAGTGGCGAAGAAACAGCCGGACCGGCCGGACATAGGGAAATCTGAGCCCCATCAATAGTCGGGCCTCGTGGACCGTCTGAGAACCCTTCCGGGGCTCATCGGCAAATTGGTGGTGGCCGGAAGGAAAGTCGAGCCACCCGAGTTGAGGCTAGACAGCCCATATCTCTGCCGTAGTTGGTTGAGATCGTCCATGGTGAGGCGGGGAAAGTGCACCCTTAGGCCCTTTTCCGTCCATTCTTGTGGGCAGTTTCTTAGGATTCCCCGATAATTCCTAAGGGTTCCCTAGGATTTGAGGAAGGGTTTGATCGGAAGGGCGCGAGATGGGTGTTTGATCGCCGAATGAGACTCTCTACCCTATCGTAAAGTGTAGCACTACTAGACATGGATGGATTCAAGCAGGAATGGTAAGAACAGAAAGAAAGATGAATGCAGAAAAGATGCTTACTTGTATTTTCTGAGGAGTAAATGGAGAAATGGATAGGCAGAAATGATTTCACCGTCTGGTTCTTCTCTCCCCCTTTTATGCGTTGCTAATGCCAAATGACAGTGAAAAGACGTGATTAGGGGGGTTACTAGCAGTTATAACTCCCCATGAATCGCGAAAATCAAGGGTGACATCATTTATGGCAGAAGACGAAGAGATAGTGCGCTCTGACGTCACAATGGACGGCCACGATTGGCTGGGGAGACAGGTGGCACACGAAGCGGTTACACCATTTCCCGCCCAAGATCTGGTCCAACTCGAAGACGATTTCAAATTGGCAGATCTGACCTCGGACAACGGAAGTCGCCTCTCTCAGGTCTGGGGGGCTTATGACGATACCGGGTTACGCACCTCGATAGATCATCATCGAGTGGACCTTATGGATTGAATACTTACCAAGGCACATAAGCCAGATAAGGCATGCAAGTCGGACTATCGACTTGAAAGCCATGGCATGCATGTCGGTCCTCGAGCCTGAAGTATGGCTAGGGATTCGAGGTCACGACTATCGACTTCACGGGCGGTCACGGGGCGTGAGTTTTCGAGTCGATCATCCCAGGTCGGGAAGATCGATATCGAGAACAGAGTCCACACCAGCTACGTTGGCCCAGTATCCACAGGATAACTTGGGCAAGGGGTAAAGCCCAATTAAGGGTAAACACGACAATAGCTACAAACCGACTCATATTAGGGTTAGGTCAGGCAT
Source organism: Gentiana macrophylla (assembly GCA_026214975.1). NCBI lineage: Eukaryota > Viridiplantae > Streptophyta > Magnoliopsida > Gentianales > Gentianaceae > Gentiana > Gentiana macrophylla. Next base: position 23,688,265 of record CM047805.1, read on the forward strand.
TGTCCTTATAAATACAACGTTCCAGGAACTACGTATGGCTTGATTCCTGGAATAATAACAGGATACGTAGGCACTCTAAGAATCCCACTTAGACTCAGCCGCAACATACAAAACCCCTCTGTCGTTTTTGGCATTAGGGTTCTTGATTGTTCATCAATAATATAAGGAAGAGTCCAGATCTTTAAGGTGACATAATTTGTCATCGTCAAACATCTTATGATGAGGACCAAATAGATGATGTACATCAATTTTATGAAACATTTCACTATATTTTCCCCTCGTGATTTTCATCATTTTGGGTCTCGATTTTTATTTTTATTTATTTGAAGATCGATTTTTATTATTTTTTATTATTTTCTGAACATCCATTTTAATTTTCCTAAGAATGTAATTTCTTAAGCTAGACCAAATTTTATGCTTTGCCGTAGCTGTTTGTATTCGTCGTGTGATTTTAAATCCATCTCAAATTTACTAACTATGAATATTAAATCATACAAAACAAGGGACGATTCAGTTAATTTCTGTTAGAAAAAACAATCCATCATAAAATTTACTAACTATGAATATTAAATCATACAAGACCAGGGACGATTCAGTTAATTTCTGTTAGAAAAAATAAACCGAGCGATAGCCCTTAACGACGATAACACAAAATACACAACGAACGAAAAACGATAAAACACCAAATTTACGTGGTTTCCGGAAATGTGCCAAAATAAGGCAATTGAGAATTTATCTTGATTGATATAATTGGGAATAGGATCCTCTCAAGTATTTGAGGGAGTATTCTCTCAAGTAGTAGTGATCTAACCACACACCCAAAATGTGAAAATCATCTAACCGTCTATTTATTTTTTCAAAACTACGTCGTTTTGGTGTTAATGTGTAAAAACTAATGCACTTTACCCTTAAGTACTTGAGGGGATCCATTCCCGATATAATTGGCCCATCAAAAATAAATGAGGCATTTTTTTATGAAGTGTTTGACAAAAAAATGTTGCTCAAATAATTTTTTAGAAAATAAATGTTGCTTAGATAGTCTTCCCCGTACATTTTTCCCTTACTTGCCCAAAATACCCCTAAAACGAGTTTGAACTCGTTACTTACACGAGTTTGAACTCGTTACACGAAAACGAACTCATTATTCGAATTCCGAACTTGTTACATGAGTTTGAACCCAAATCACCCATGTTCTTCAACACCCAAAATCCCCTCGCTGGAGCCAAGCCAGAATCCCGCCGGAACACGAATTCAAGCTCGTTTGAACCGAAATCACCCATCTTCTTCAACCCCAAAATCCCTTGCCGGAGCTCTGCCGGAATCCCGCCAGAACACAAATTCGAGCTCATTTGAACAGAAAAACGAGCTTGAACTCGACCATGAAGAAAACGAGATTCAAATGGAGGAAGAAGAAGAAGAAAGAAGGAAGAAGAAGAAAGAAGGAAGAAGAAGAAAGAAGGAAGAAGAAGAAGAAGAAAACGGGTTTGAAATGGAGGAAGAAGAAGAAGGAAGAAGCAGAAGACGAAGCAGAAGAAGAAGAAGAAGACGACGACTACGACGACGAAGAAGAAGTAGTAAGAAGTATGAAATATAAGGGGGATTTGAATTTGTGCTCAAAATTCGAATTTTGGAAAGGGAGGGAAGATTTGGGGAATTCTAGGGGGGCAAAAATGGAGAATTCATTAATTTGGGTTTTCTCCTTTTTATTTATAGCCTTTTAGGCAAAGACTAAATAGGAAAATGAAAGTAAAAAATTACTATTTGAGCAATTCCCCCAAAATAAATCTCATATGTTATGTATTCCACAATGCTGATGTGGGAAAAGCAAAACAATAAGATTGGGTGTTGGCCCAGTTAACAAATCTCCATATTGGGACAAAGACCACATCTATAAACAGTAATACTACTCTTTCTCCATTAGCTTCAAAGTCTTCTAACTGTGTCAAATAAGTTCAAGCACTGCTTGAACTTAACAAATGGACGACCCTTCGTAAAATCAAATTTTGAATGGGACGACGTAAGGATTGCAGAAGTGCCAATGACTGTAGATCCCTGCAAAACATACAAACCATCAGACCTGTAAGCTTTCATAACAACAAGTGCTCCTTTAATTAGCTTCAGAACTCCACATTCATCGGTGTACCTAAATCTAATAGTCTCAAGTGCGCCCAAAGAGATGAGTTTTTTCTTCAAATCTGGAATATGTTTGACTTTCTTAAGTGTTCTGAAAAAACCATAATGGGTCTTGATTCTAACCTACCAATACTAGCAACCTTGCAAACCGTGCCGCTGCCCAACGATACAACTCCACCTTGAACTGAATCATATGTGGAAAACCAATCCCTATTGGAACACATATGATACGTGCAACCAGAATCCAATATCCATTCCTCAACAGACCTTAATTTACCATAAGCATAGCAAATCTCTCCATCAATCTCATCTTCTACGATACCGGCTTGACCAGGCTCTTTACGTACCACACTCTTTCTTTTGTTCACACTTTTCTTTGTTCTTAAGTCGAAAGCATTTGGATTTGATATGCCCAATCTTTTTACAATAATTGCACATCAAATCTTTATGTCTGGGATTCAAAATAGAATTTTCACTATCTGCATCCTTCTTATTTGATCCACCCAAAACTACCAGCAAGTCTGCCTGACTACTACTACTTCCTCCAGTTTTGTCATTATCAATCTGCTCTTTCGATTTTAAAATCGACTTAATTTCTTTGTGAGAAATAGTATCTTTTCCATAAAGCATTGTTTCTCTAAAATGCTCAAACGACTAAAGAAGCAAACACAATAACAACATGGCATGGTCTTCATTGACAATCTTAGCATCTATATTACTCAAATCCGTAAGCAGTGAATCAAATTTATCCAAGTGCAATAATATACATGATTCTTCAGACATACGAATCATATACAAACTCTATTTTAAATAAAGTCCATTCTCCACGGTTTTCTTCATATACAAGGATTTTAATTTTCCCCACAAATACTTAGCAGTAACCTCAATGGCTACCTCTCTTAAAACTTAATCAGAAAGACAAAACATGATACCTGACCTGACCTTCTTGTCGAGGCCAGCAAACTACTCATCTGACATCTTCTCGGGCTTTTTCTCCTTCCCAAGTAGAGGAATATCAAAGCCCTCCTGAATCAGCATGACCTTCATCTTCAACTGCCACATCCCGAAGTTAACGTTTCTGTCGAATTTCTCAAAATAATACTTAGTTACCGTCATGATGGCTTCTTTCCAAACCTCGAAAAACCTCAGAAAAACCAAGGCTCTGATACCATTTTTGTTTTTCCTAACAATTTCCGCTATTGAATCATTAATGGAATGAGGCTTGCAATGTGTTCTTTCATCTGATTTTCCAAGAAACAATCAATCAACAAGACATGATTCTTCGTGAACAAATTCTAATCCGTTACTTCCGTGACTCGTCAACTGTGATTTTGAGTCTTCAAAAGGAAGGAGATGATGATCCGTATTGCACTGTGGACATTCGACACGTTCGTTCCAGATCCAGCTAGCTCCAAAGGTCGTCTATCAAGTAAACAAGTTTCGGTAGGACTTAAAGGAGGTTTGGATTTTAGGTTTTACATAACAGGCATAAACGGGCATTTGGATCTATGTTCCACAGACACGGACACGTTGCACAACACCACACGGATACGGAGATACGGCTAATTCCAAAATTTAAGGACACGACACGCCGCCGACACGTTATATATATAATGTAAATAAAATTCAATTTATCAAAAAAAATATTCGTTAAGAATTGAAAAAAAAAAAAAAAAAAAAAAAACTAGACAACATAAGATAGGTATTACATATACTCTATGAAAAACGACCTTTATACGGTTCCAAATGAAATTGTGATAGACCTTCAAAATATTACAAATTGTAAAAATGAATGTTTATCAACAAAAACATATAAACTTGATACGGCGTATTATTTATTTAATTATTATAGAAATGAAAATCGTGTATTTTAACGTTTCAATTGAAGAAAACTTAAATAAAGAAAAAAATTTAAAAAATTGGGTTCAGGAGTGTCGGGGAGTGTCGACAGTGTATCGAAAGTGTGTCGGATATTTAAATTTTAAATGATATTAATTTAATCGGCCGACACGTGTCGGACACGTTGTCGGAGCGTGTCGTATCATGTCTTGTGTTGGACACGGCGCACGACAACCAGATTGAAGTGTCGGTGCATCATAGATTTGGATTGATGAAAGACTTACGGATCGATCAGATTTTACTATTTGAAGTGTGTGTGCTTTAATACTTTTTCTTGCATTCGTATCGATATACCATTTGTTGTTCATTTTGTTCAGGGCCGGCCCATGCTGTAAGCAAAGGAAGCGACGGCTGAAGGCCTAATAATTTCGGAGGCCCGAATTTACATGTTCCGCAATTATAAAAAAAAAGAACCGTATAGATCCAATTCAATCTAACATAATAGAATGTGTTAATAAAGGCCCAAAAAAAATTTTAGTTGGCCCAATTTTTTTTTTTTTTTACTTCATTTGATAAATACACAAAAAAAAAGACAATGTTAAAAGCGCGATATTGAAATTATATTTTGTAATTATTTTTTTTGGAACAAAAAAAACTACTTCGAACTAAAAGGCCTAATTCGACGACATAGTCGAAGGCCTAAAATTTTCCAGGGCCGGCCCTGATTTTGTTATTTTCAAATGTTTCATGTACCTTTGTGATTTTATTGTTGAGTATTTCAATTTTAAATTTTAAATGTAGGTTTCATGTTTACAAGGTGGAATCCATTTCATTTGTGTTTCACATTTGTCGGTATGAATGGTAACATCATCATGTGTTATACATTACAAAAAAAAAATTCTCTGTCTAACAAAAAAGAAATTGAAAAGATGAGCACCCCACGAATGAAACAAACACGATTTCCGCCCCTATAACAGTTATTGTTGTTACTCCATTCTCTTTCAATCCGTCTTCACAAACCTAAGTCTGATTCATTACGCGTACAGTGGGACACGTCAATGGTAACCTTAAATTCTCCAAAAGCATGAACAACATCGATCATCAGTATTGCACCGGGCCACCGGCTACGTTACCTTAACTTTTTCAATGGAATCACTAGAGGAAGATTTACCCTTAGTCACTGAATCTCTAGAAGGAAGATCTGTTTCATCATCTAAGTCTGAGTTGCCATCGGCCAATTTTTTGAGCTAGTTTTTGATCATATGCATATTTTCTTCGATATAATCTTGTACCATTTTATCTAAACAAACCGAGCTGTTTTGAATCTCAACCGTACATACGTTGTTTCTGGGTTCATCAGACTGAGTACGTCTTGTCGATCAGATGATATAACGTAATATACTTCTCACTTCTTAAAGCTTGTTGATTGGGGGTGACCCGAATACGTCCACGTGCCAAGTATATACCTAACGGACCAGCAGAACAGGACAGGGGTATATCCAATCTGGAAGTCAACACGACCACCTAGACCAGACGATTAGGGAAGATCCCTGGCCAAGTCCTCGGTGCAGGCCAGCCTTCAGGAGGCCCCTCAGCTAGAAACCAATTCAGATCAAGATCAGACCAAGGCAGGTCCCTGGTCGGAGGAAGCAAACGGGTCAGACCCGGGCAGGTCCCTGATCGAATGAAGCAGATCGGAAATATACGCATCTTGGGAAAAGAGCAGTTATATGCGGACGTGAGACGTGGGTGGATTACATAACCACTCATTAACTCCATTATGACGGATAACCGCTTGAACTACGGTTGGACTTGATTCCAAAGATATATATATTTGGATACGTAGGCAGCTTATTTTTCTGAGTTCAGTCCATAACAAAAACTACTCTATCTTTGATCCTAGAGCGAAGAGAACCATTTCCAGTATATTTCATCTTGAGTTCGATCATTGGCGCTAGAAAGAGGGTCTACTTTTTGTTTCTAGGGGTAGATCAACGGAGTAGTCGATATGAAATCTAAAAAGAATCAACAAGGAAAAGATCTGGTTGGTTCCTCACACGATCCAGACAGTTTGAATCAAGATCAAGAACGTAATCTTGAGAAACAACCAGAAAATCAGCCAAATACTCAGGACGTGGTGAAACAACTCTTGGTAGATGCTTTTAAAACAATGGGGGATGCAGATTTCCAGATCCTATATGAAAGTGTGAGAAAGGGAAATGAGAAGGTAGGAAATTCTGGAGAAGAAGAACGACCATCCCCAGAAGGAAAAGATGGTCATAAGGAGGTTGCGGAATCCAGTTGCCGGATTATTAAGAGTAAAACTCATCAAGCATATGAGGCTGCAAGAGCCGAGTTGGACGCTATGCTAGAAGATGAAGAAGACGAGTTCCATCTGGCTTCATCTTTTGCAGAGCATGTTGAAGCATATCCATGTCCCAGAGGGTTCAAAATACCCAAAATTAGCCCGTATGATGGAACAAAAGACCCTTATGATCATATGCATCAGTACATAGCGCATATGCAGTTATACAATGCTCCAGACGAAATGAAGTGCAAAGCTTTCCCCGCACTCTTATCTGGGAGGGCCAGAGACTAGTTTAACAAGTTACCACCCAGAACTGTAACTAGTTTTACAGTTTTAACCAAGAAGTTTATGAGCATGTTTATTGCTGCAAGACCGTTTCAAAGAAATAGTACCCATTTGCTTACTATCACGCAAAAGTCTGATGAGACTGTGTTACAATTCATCAAAAGGTTTAATGCTGAGTCAACCCAGGTGGCTCGATTTTTGGTAGCCTCATTCGTGGCAGGACTACGAGAAGGGAGGTTACATGCAAAACTAAATGGAAAAAAACCCCAGAACCATGGAAGAGTGCTTGGCAATTGCTTTCAAGCATTGTCAGGGTGAAGAAGCTAATCGTGCCAAGCGGGAGTTGGAAAAAGGAGATCACAGAAAAGGCAAAGTTGAATTGAAATTAGACAAGAAGCGTAAATCGGTTTGGGATAGGGTTCAGGCACCTATAACCGACATACTGGGCAAAAGAGGTGCTCTACAGGACAGAGACCTAATACCGTTGAATAGGTCATGGGAGCAGGTTCTGGCTATTATGGAACGCAAAGGCATAGCGAGAACACCATTCCCTATGAAAGGAACCAGGGAAAAAAGAGACCAGACTAAATTATGCAAATTTCACCAAGATGTTGGTCATGATACAAAGGCGTGCAGAGAACTGATCAGGGACATCGATGCAGCAGTTATGGAAGGAAGACTTGATGAGGTGGTTGATAGATCTTATAACGAAGATCCCAGAGGGCGCAGAGAGTTCAGGAGAAGAACTCATCAGAATGAAAGGAATAGGAACAACGAACAGAGAAGACCCAGAAATCCATCTCCAGATCAAGACGGTCAGATCGATAATCATCCAGTAAACACTATTAACATGATCTTTAGAGGTCCCAGGAGGACAGATCAGGAAAAGGAGGTGAGGACGGCAGATCCCGTAAATCAGGATCAGACTCCTGGTAAACGACAAAAGGTCTCAGGGGAGGTAAAGTACGGACTAGAGGACCCCCTAACCCTTGTCATTAACAATGAAGGGTTGATCATCGAGGAAGTCATCAATAAAAATTGGGTGCAAAGGATTTGTGTAGACATAGGAAGTGCTGTCAATATCCTATACTACAGGGCATTCCAAGCCATGAAGTTGAAGGATCCAAGCTTAACTCCAGTATCCACCCCTCTATCTGGATTTACAGGCCCACTTATCCATCCCATGGGTATGATTACATTGCCTACAACCTATGGTAAGTTGCCTAAGGGCAGGACCCTGATGGTGAACTACATCGTTGTTAAGGCACCGTCAGCGTATAATGTCATCATGAGAAGACCAGCAATCATAGACCTAAGGGCAGTTATCTCTCCAGCACACAATAGCATGAAATTCCCAGTCAATTCCGGATCGGTTGAAGTTAAGAGAGATGTGGAAATAGCCAGGAGTTGTTACACGTCGGTAGTTGGTGAAAAACAATTTGTTCAACAGGTAACCTTGGAGGAATTACTGCCAGAGAAGGACAAGACATGGATCTCGGTAGAGCAAACTGAGGCAGTTCAGGTCGGTGAGCAAGGGTCAGATTCAGTGGTTAATATAGGATCTTGGATTCCAGATCCGTACAAAAGATCTTTAACGGGTTTACTCAGAGAGTACAAGGATGTTTTTGCGTGGAAGACAGATGATATGCCAGGGTTATCACCAAAATTGATAGTTCATAACTTAAATGTGGATCCGAACAGACCCTCAGTTCATCAAAAGAAGTAGCATTTCGCAACAGAACGGATTTCAGTCATAGAACAAGAGGTTGCAAAACTCAAACAAGCAGGAATCGTCAAATAGGTGGTTTATCCAGAGTGGTTGGCCAATCCAGTACTAGTGAAGAAATCAGATGGATCCTGGAGAATGTGTGTGGATTTTACGGATCTGAACAAAGCCTGCCCGAAGGACAGTTACACCTCACTTAGAATTGACAGGCTAGTGATTCAACTGTGGGATTTGAAATTTTTAGATTCCTGGACGCATATAAAGGGTATCATCAAATCTTCATGGACCCAAAAGATGCAGAAAAAACGGCCTTCATAACCGAGTTTGGTACATATTATTATGTGACCATGCCGTTTGGACTGAAAAATGCAGGTTCCACCAAACAAAGGGCAGTCAATCAAATTTTCCGTGCTCAGATCGGTAGATCCATGGAGGTTTATGTGGATGACTTACTGATCAAAAGCAGGTCTTTAGATCAATATTTACAAGATGTAAAAGAAGTTTGCGATGTACTTCAAAGTACAAAGATGAAACTCAATCCAAAAAAGTGCACATTCGGTGTTAGATCTAGAAAGTTCTTGGGTTACATGATTTTTAAAGACGGAATCAGAGCCAATCCGGATAAACTAGACGCTCTGAGAATGATGCCGCCACCTACTAATGTCAGAGAAGTACAAAGTTTAACGGGGAGATTAGCCGCATTGAACTGATTCCTTTCACGATCCGCACAGCGTGCGTTGCCTTTCTTTAAGATCTTAAGGAAAGCTACCCCGTTTCAGTGGGGAATGGACTGTCAAGATGCTTTTGAGGAATTAAAGAAGTATCTATTGGAGTTGCCAACTTTGACATCTCCCCAAGAAGGAGAGGTTTGTACCTTTATTTATCAGTTTGTGATGAAGCCATCAGTGCTGTTTTGGTTAGGCAACAAGGGACACTTCAGAAGCCGATTTATTACATGAGCAAGTCCTTACACGGATCTGAAGTGAGGTATTCAGATGCGGAGAAATTGGTCCTAGCATTAGTACATGCCTCCAGGAAATTAAGATCTTATTTTCAAAGTCATCCGGTTGTCGTCCTAACTGATCAACCTTTAAAGCAGATACTGAGTAGGCCAGATACTTCATGTCGTTTAGCCAAATGGGTTGTTGAGTTGGCAGGTTATGATTTAAAGTACAGACCCCGAACTGCCATAAAAGCTCAAGCTTTGGCATATTTTTTAGCAGAAGAGAAATCCATCTCCATTGATCAGCAGATATGTCCAAAAGAATCAGGCCAATAGAAGCTGTTCATTGATGGAGCATCTAGTAAAAATGGATCAGGAGCAGGCCTCCTCCTTATTAGTCCAAGGGGTGAAGAATTTCCTTATGCTTTGCACTTTAACTTCCATGCAACCAATGTCACGGATTTTATTAACAAAACAAACAAGTAATAAATTTGTAATCCGATATACCTCAAGTGCAAGGATCGTAGTAAAGAGGTTGATACCGGGTCGATCTTACGAGGAACTGGCGATTGCTAACCCTAGTTTTTGTTTAACTAACTAACCTATGTCACGATTACTAAACTAAACAGCGGATAAAACTAAACGAAACTGAAAACAAACTTAACTAAAATGTAAAACTGGACAGAAGATATGATCTAAAGCCAGGAAAGATACGGGTTGTGAACTATTAAACTTAAACTAATTATGAAATAAAAGTAACTAAACTAGGCAATTCGAGTTTCACGGGATTAAATTCAGATTTTAACGAACAAACGAGCGATTGATCCACCTATCCTAACAAGTATCAATTCCTATCTCGATTATATTGCGTTTTCTAACCAAGTTGTGGTTTCACCTTATCTAAAACATGAACCCTAATTTCTTAGGTAATTCACCTATTAATCTATATCTTTCGATCTAAGATTAACGATTTTACTAATCAAAGGTGTAAACTTTAACCTAGCAATTTAACCTATTAACTCTCGTTATGATAGATTAAACAACTATTCCTTATCATGATGATCTAAGGTTTATAGAGATTTTCATCAACATAAAACAATCATAACATGCAAGTCTTTCGATACAATTGCAATTAAACAATATAAACAATGATAAAGGAAACAACTTTAGATAAAACTCACAATATAATCGCAGAAACGGAATCAAAGCGTGTCGGATGGCTTCACAATGCTCGTTTGATAAGGCTTTAGCCTCTCAACATTACTTGATCAACTCGAAAAGCTTGAGAAAAGTACATAAATTTGAAGGTGTTTATCTATAAATTAAAAGCATAAAAACTGGATGAAAACTAAAGTAAAACACAGCTGAGCCGCCCCTAGGTTTAGGGTTTGAGTAATGTGTTGTAATTGTGGAGAAACTGCCGCCTATATATAGATTTTCAAGTCGGTTCAGCAAAGTCGGCTACTGGACGCCCGTTTACTGGGTTGAACGCCCGTCCACTCTTCAATGTAAACTTCGAATCGGGCCGAGTCATGACCAGACGCCCGTCCTTCCAGCGTCCACTGCAGCGTCCAAACTCTCCGAATCATCTTTCCTCAAACGGACGCTCGTTTACTTCAGCAGACGCCCATCCAGACGGACGGGGCTTGGACGCCAGTTCAATATGATCGAATTTTGATTTCTTGATCTTTATCTCTTTTATCTCTATCCCATTCCTTCATTATCTCTTTTATCATCAAGTAGCTCGAACTAAATCAACTTTTGATCATCTTTTGAGCCTCAAACATGTATCTATAACACATAAAAACATCGCAAAATGTAATAATGTCCAAATAATCATAAAATCATAATTAAAACACCAAAATTAACCAATTTTACGAATAACTCATTCAAAACCTCATTTGCTTAATAAATCTATTAAACACCCGTTTCTTATGCAATTTAATACAAATACGGGGGAAAATACCATAGAATATAGCGTTATAAATCGTATAAATTCACCCTTAACAACTCCCCCACACTTAAGCTTTTGCTCGTCCCGAGCAAAACAAAACGGAAGTCAAGGCTCGGAAAAAGATAGACATCTCAAACGATATATATACCACATATGCAATAACTTAGAGGTTCACCCCGGTGTGTGTGCAAAGCCATAGAAAACTTCCACTAAATCCAAACTTGAGAAACTCAAAGCAAAACTAGCTAATACCCCCTTGTAGACTAGCAATAAATGATACTCATAAGATGTACCCTACAAACGTGACATACCCCGAGAAGGATGATCGATTATATCTAGGGCCTTTACAAAATACTCGAGGATAATCCTACAAGATATCTATCGCTTTCTCTTTGGGGATAAGATAGACGATAACTTAGTCTTTCATTCATTTCATACCAATTCACTAGTTGATTTAACTATTTCACTTTTAAACACACATCAGAATGAGCTCTTGCCCTGTCATAGCAGAATTGGATATTCAAGATATACCCTACCTTACTCCAATCATAAGGCAGCTTCTTCTGACTGTCGTGAGCTTTTAGTCATCATAGTGGTATAGGACATACGTGGTATACCCTACCGCACTCAAATCATCGACTAGCTTCCGACACACCCAATTAATTCTTATATTTTTCAACTTTTTCATTTGACAATAAGTCACGTGTTACTTATCACATTCAAACCTCAAATATTCACAGTATATCATACTTCGGATCTAAATACAAACTATCATAAATCTCAAGACATATACGTAGCGCTAAGCACATGACTTATAAGAAAATCAAAAATCACTAATCCAAAAGGGGTATAACTTTATAAATTAGCTCATCATTCACTATGGCTCGTGAAAAATAAATCTCAGGTGAAACAACTAACTTATCAAACATATGTTATATAGCTTAGATGACTATAAAATAACGAACATTGAATTGAATTGCCGACAAAACAAAAACAAAAAATGTCGAAATTTTTTGAAAATTCTAGCTCATTTTGCATAGAAACATAACGAATTAAGCAAATGTGTAGATACATATCAAATCATTCCCCTCCCCCACACTTAAAGAGCAACATGTCCTCATGTTGTGCAGAACGAAAGAAAAGGGAAAAGACTTAGCTGATTTAAACCGATACTCGAAACGTCGGTCAGGACGGAGCCTATATAGTGACACTTAGAACTCGTAATCTTACAATGTAGCTCGACAAAACCGCTAGAAATACACCTGCACGACTTGACAAACACGGAAACATCTCGGGGAAAATGGGGAATTATACTAGAATGAAAAGAGATATAAAAACGAGTAATACCAAAAGATGAAGCATTAAAACACATTCACAAGTTGAAATAAGCTAGAAATGAAATCACTGATGCCTTATAGCTTACATGACCCATCGAAAGAATAAATAGTAGCTAAATGCGTTATACAATGAATCACGTAATCAAAAGTAGCGAAAATATACAATCACAGTATCTAGGGCAAATCAAAATCGAAAAATAGACAAATAAAATCATGACTACCCCGGAGCCGGAGAATCATCAGCCGGAGGATCAGAAGAGGGTCCAGATGGTGGTGCTGTAGTCCTATCTACGGAGTCAGGCTGCTCCTCATCGGAAGAAGACTCAGATTCCTCCAAAACATCCGCAATGGCCTGCTCGATCCCGTCTGAATAAAGGTAATCAATGACGCTCGGATTGAAGATCATGTCGTCTCTTACTGGCCGGCCCTCACTCATACATTTCAAAATAGTCAAAATATTGTTCTGAGACGTCCTTATGTCCTCCAGCCAGTTACGTACACTGTTACCCATACTTAGCCTCATCCGGACCGCGGGAGATAAAGTAGGAAGGGAGGATGGTCGAGGCGGTGCCGAAGAAGAACCGGGCTCCTGTGGTGCCTCTGTCTCAGAATGCCCCAAAGTCCGAACCTTTTCTCGTTGAATTGCCCTCGGGTTCTTTGGTTTAAGATCCAGCCTATACTCAGGAACACCGGCATCCACACACAGGCCATGTATTAAGTGGGGAACAATCAAACACTGGGAATAGACTTTCTGATTGGTCGCAATCTCATCAAATAAGGCTTGGCCAACATCCACTTGTAATCCGAAATTCAACGCGTATAACATCCCAATATCACCAATATGGAAATGTGTGAGGTTGTTCTTTGGCAGTAACCTACTCTGAATGAATCGACACTGGACTTCCAGTCCTCTGACCAAGTTCGTAGTTACTAATCCTTCCGGTCTCCACCCGGCCTCAGTGTCCATGGAACATCCGGGCACACTTTCAAACTCAACTCCTCTAACGGATCCTGGCCGGCATCCTTCCTCCTCTTAATCTCCTCCTTGTAATCCAAACCCTCAAAAGGCGCTAAACCGTACTTTTCATTAATGACTTTCGGGGTGAACGGGACCTTGACTCCTCTCACCATCACACCTCCGGTTTCTAAGTCCGTCTTTGAACAGTTGCTATAAAACTCGCGAACTAGTGTATCATTTACCGGGGTAAGCGGGATTCTCATCAATGCATCCCATTTCCTATCCCTCAAAAGCTTCACAAACGCCTCATCAACCTTCGTTTCCATAACCGCCCTCTCGATCAACATCGTCCTCGACTGATAGTGCTTGGTATAAACCTCGTAAGCCTTAGGGCTGATAAATCGACGAGCCAAAGGAATAGGAGGAGCAGAAGGTCTAACATTCGTCCTAACCGGTTCAGCTCGTGTACTTGCCTCCTCCTGTCTAGGGACATTCTCGGTAGGTTCGACTCTAGACGGGTCACCACTCCGTTGGCTCCTAGGGAAACACGCTAAAGGGACATCATCCTCTGTATCGGAACCAGATGGCGACTCATCTCTTAACGGGACCCTAGACTGAGCTTGTGTAGTCCTAGGAGGGTTGTGTCTCGCACCAATCCGAATACCTTGAGTAGGATTTACCTCAGTAGGATCAACAACCTTCCGTTTCTTACTGGGCTCCTGAGCCACACCCTTACCATGCCTCTTAGCTACTGCTTTCTTATGCACCATAATTACAATCCTAGACTAAACCACAACGACCCCAGAACCAAACAAGGTACCCGTTTGATGGAGGACCATCAAGCCATCATCAGTTATTACACATCTCTAATGGTCCACAATTTCACATTGATGATCGTTAACTGCCAGAGGCTTATATCAAGAGATTTGCTTGAGATTCGCATTCCCTTCAACATGGAAAGCTTATGGAACTCTAATTTATCATTTATATTGATAATTTTAAGGCTCCATATAACTATGAAGGATTGGTTTATTGGAGAATACAACTTTTCCTTATTTGGGCCAAATTCGGCAGGTTTGCATATTCTGGCGGACTTGCACATTTTCATCGATCCACTTGTCATCCTGTTGACTATTATCATTTAAGAGAAGCCCAATGTGATGAAACACATGTCCAAATTAAGAGAATGATTTCTTACTTTGACTCATTTAACACATTTGGGCCGAAGAGCATGGATAAAACACAGAAGGGAAGATAATATGGACATTTTGCTACTTTATTTTTATTTGGAGTCTTATTATTATTATTAGTGTCCAATAAGGTCTACCAAGACCATATAGCACGAAAATTAGAAGTATAATGGTGATTGATTTCATCAAAATCTTCATCTTATTTTGGTAGATAATCAATCAATCTGATTGAGGGATTATTTACTAATTTGTGATTTGAAGATCTTTTGTATTTTTGGAATATCTTTTTTTTTTCTTTATTTCACCTAGACTTAGGGAGTTGTCTAGGTTCATTTTCATTTTACATTTTCTTATTTTATTTTTATTTTCTAGGAAATAAAATGCCAACTTCCTTAGCCTATAAAATGAGGGGCACACCATATGTATTGCACACCTTGAATTATAATTATATTGAGAGTTTTCTCTTGGAGTTTTTACAACTTTTGTTAAGTGCATTTTAAGTTTGTGAGCATAGCTTAAAGTGTTTCATTGTAGTCATTGGTTTAAGGATCATTAGAAGGGTCTTGGCTTCTTCATAGCCATTGGTTCTTCTAGTCTCATCCTTGAGTTAAACTACTTTTGCTCAAGTCTTTTCCTTCATCTAATTCTATTTTCCTTTTTATTTTGGGATATTCATTGTATTACTTAGGGTTCTTAACAATTTCAGTGTTAGGGGTCCAAGGTATACATCACCGTTTAACATCCAAATCGGGATTTCAAATCAACCAAACCACAAACCACAACCATCCATTATCAATAACCAACCCATTCATCATCCACATCATCATCACAGCACCAACCAGCAAGAATCAAGAAACAAAACGAAAGAAAGAAAACAAATAAGATGATATTCAAGTGAACGAGCCGACCCAAAGATCGAACTCAGAAAAACGTGAACAAAATCGAGAAAAGTTGTTACTAACTTACCGAGTAAGGTGAGTAGATGTTGATTGAGATGAAAATCAGTCCAACCGACACCAATGTGGCTCCCAAAATCAAACTTTTTCCTTAAAAAGTCGGACTGAAGTGATCGTGTGTTGGGGAATTTGGCTTTGAAAAGTGAAAAGAAGGGATCAAATGCGGCCTATAGCAACTTAAAGCGCCCAATTTGGTGTAATATCGAAGGATTTAGGTCGAGAGGAGGCAAAAAGTCGGTTTTTGCGATTTGAAATTCTGAAAATGTGAAGGTTCATGGGCTGAGGGCGTATATATAGACAGGAGCTGGACAGGCGTCCACATAACCGGACGGGCGTCCAGTGTATTAGACGCTCGTCCAAGCGTTCAAAACACATACAGCGTTGAAAAGAGTTTATCAGACGGGCGTCCAAGATTTTTGGACGCTCGTTCACAAATTGTGCATGGTGGACGGACGTCCAGTTCACTGGACGGGCGTCCAAGACAGAAAAAATGCAAAAATAATGAAATTGCATACAATTTAAATTCAAACTTGCATTTTCTCATTAAACTTGAACAAAACTTCAAAAATACAAATGAAAATCAACGAAGTACATAAAATCACTAAAAAAACAAGTAAAAACAAATAGAAAACAGTGGGTTGCCTCCCACCAAGCGCTTTTGTTTTACGTCGTTTGCTCGACGAAACAACCTAAGAATGCTAGTCATCGTAAATGGCCGACCAATCTATCACTCGAATAAGACGGCGGAGCATGTCAATCGCCGGAGGGAAGTCATACTCATCTTGCAAACCCCAATCCTCACCAGCTACATCAACACCTCAAAAATGTTCAGCTTGCAGCACTCGCGCTAAATCTGTCAGCATCGGATCATTCAGGATCGTGTACGGACGTCCTAGAGCCTCCTGTAACTCCTCAGTAGTGAAGTCTCCACCTCCCGAACATCGGGGAACAATAAGAACATAGGTGACAGTCTTGACGCGGGTACTAATATCAAAGTCTACGTGCAAAACGATAGTCCCTCCCGGTCCGTCATCTACAGTGATTAGTGGGATCTTCCTAAGGAAAGGTAACTCCTCTGGTAGAACTCCGAAATCCATATCTAGAAAGCACAACTAACTGACAGATAGAACAAAACTTAATAAGGCTAAGAACTTAGTATACTAAACTTAAATACTAAAACTACAAAAGCAAAACAAAACAACTAATATAACGATATCTAGGTTGCCCCCTAGTGGCGCTTTTGGTTAATGTCGTTAGCTCGACACTGTTTAAGCTCAGCCTGAATCAGACCATTTGACCTTTCTGCCAGCCACTACCTCATCCAGACTTTGATCAGTAGTTTGGCTGCAGAAACAACACCTAACACATGGGGTAAAACCTTTAATAGCTTTCCAAACACGGTTAAACTTCCCCATGGTTGACTTCTTCATTCTCTGAGCCTTCTGATGACGCTTCAGCTGACGCTCACTCTCAAACTCTTCCATATCCCAACTACCAGCTAGAACTTCTTCAGATTGACCACTACCGCCATCCTCTGAAAACAGGTCGGGTGAAAACTCATCAAATTCTTCGACTTTTGTAGCACCACACCCGAGGATATCGAGGAAACGGACAATCAAAGGTTTCTCTTTAGGTTCACCAATATAGTGCTTGCACCTTTGACCATTCACTCGAAACGGTTGGTCACCATAACCTCGTAGTTCTAGAACGCCTCCAGGGATAATTTGGAGAATTTCGAAGGGACCGGACCAACATGTCCTCAACTTCCAGGAAACAGATGTAGCCTGGAATTGTATAGAAGAACTTGTTCTCCGACTTGGAATTCTCTTTTCTTAATTTTGGTGTCATGGAGGAGTGTCATCTTATCTTTACTAATCCTGGCACTCTCGTAAGCCTGGAGTCTGAATTCATCCAACTCATGCAACTGCTGCAGTCGGTGCTTACCACAAGATTGGGAATCAAAGTTCAGAAACTTTGTAGCCCAGTAGGCTCTATGCTCTAACTCGACTGGCAGATGGCATGGCTTACCATAAACCATCGATATGGAGATGTACCCATAGAGTCTTATAGGCGATTCAGATGCCCATAGTACATCATCCAATTTCAAACTCCGAGTCTTTTCTATGATCAAGTGACCGTTTTCTCCGTGATTTTCTTAATACTTTGGTTGCTTCTCTCAACGACCACTAGTCATCGGATGATATGGTGTGCCGGTCTTATAGCGAACACCATACTTTTGAGCACTTTTTCTAAGGGTCGGTTGCGAAGTGCGTCCCTTCATCATCAGATCATCAAGGCACGTGGACATCCAAACCTCACGAAGATGTTTTTCTTAAGAAATTTCATGACCGTCTTATGATCATTGTGAGGAGTGGCTTGAGCCTCCACCCATTTAGACACGTAATCTACACAGACTAAGATGTATTTGTTACCACAAGATGATGGGAATGGTCCCATAAAATCGATACCCCATACATCAAAGACTTCGCATTCTAGGATGGGTTTCAAAGGCATGTCAAAACGCCTTGTCAGAGTACCGGTTCTTTGGCATCTATCACAAGCTTTACAGAAAGCTTATGTGTCCTTAAAGATCGTAGGCCAATAGAAACCAGATTGGAAGATCTTAGCAACGGTTTTCCACGGACCAAAGTGACCTCCAGTGGGTCCACTGTGGCACTGCTCAATAATATCGCTACCGCCAGATTACGGAACACATCTCCTAAGCGCACCATCTTTCTGAGATCTTAAAAGATAAGGTTCATCCCAAACGAAAGATTTCAAATCAGAGAAGAACTTTTTCTTCTCCTGATAGGACAATTCTGGATCGAGATATCGGGCATGAAGGTAATTGACAATGGAAGAATACCATGGAACATCAGGAGGACAACCGGCAACAAGCATAATGTTTTCTAGAGGAAAGTAAAGATCTATATCATCTGGATCATCCTTTTCCTCACTTAACATTCTAGAAACGTGATCAGCCACTACGTTTTCACTGCCCTTTTTGTCTTTAATTTGGACATCACACTCTTGTAGGGTCAGTATCCAACGTAGTAGGCGCGGTTTAGCCTCTTTCTTAGTCATCAGATATCGCAAAGCAGCGTGATCAGTCCACACAATCACTTGAGCACCTAACAAGTAACTACGAAACTTGTCCATAGCAAAGACTACGGCCAATAATTCCTTTTCGGTAGTAGTATAGTTAACTTGAGAAGGATTCAATGTGTGACTGGCGTAATAGATTGGCTGGAATTTCCTTTGATTCTTTGTCCTAGAACAGCCAACTGCATAGTTTGATGCGTCACACATAAGCTCAAAAGGCAGGTTCCAGTCAGGCGATATAAGAATTGGAGCAGAGATTAAACGATCCTTAAGCTCCTCAAATGCTTGCTTGCAACTCTCATCAAAATTGAACTCAACGTCGTCCCTAAGTAAAGTAGACAGGGGCTTGGCTATCTTGGAGAAGTCTTGAATGAATCTTCTGTAGAAACCGACATGTCCAAGAAAACCTCTCACTTAATGCACATTCTTAGGATAACTCATCTTCTCGATAGCTTCTACTTTTGCCCTGTCAACCTCTATACCTTTGGCTGAGATTTTGTGGCCAAGAACTATTCCTTCATCTACCATGAAATGGCATTTTTCCCAATTGAGCACTAAGTTCTTTTCCACACATCTGGATAACACTTGATCAAGATTGTCAAGGCAATCATCAAAAGACTGACCAAAGACCGAAAAATCGTCCATAAATATTTCCATACACTTTTCTACAATTCCGTCAAAGATAGCCAGCATACATCGTTGAAATGTGGCTGGGGCATTGCAGAGACCAAATGGCATTCGCCTGTAAGCGAATGTACCATAAGGGCAGGTGAAAGTGGTCTTTTCTTGGTCAGCTGGATCAATGGGTATCTGGAAGTATCCTGAGTACCCATCTAGGAAGCAGTAGAATGCGTGTCCCGCCAGACGCTCAAGCATCTGATCAATGAATGGAAGGGGAAAGTGATCTTTCATGGTTACCTCATTGAGCTTTCGATAGTCGATGCAGACTCTGTAACCAGTGACAAGCCTCAATGCTATTTCCTCGCCCTTCTCATTCTTCTCAATCGTAATTCCACCTTTCTTGGGAACTACTTGAGTCGGGGAAACCCATTCACTATCCGCAATGGCATAAATGATTCCCATGTCCAGAAGTTTGATAATTTCTTTTTTAACCACCTCTTGCATATGAGGGTTGAGCCTCCTCTGGGGCTGTCTAAAACATTTCGCACCCTCATTAGTCTTGATCTTATGCATACAGATGTCAGGGGATATCCTTCTGATATCTCCTACTTGCCAGCCAAAAGCTTTTTCATTCTTCTTCAAGACGTTGATCAATTTCATTTCCTCTAAATGAGACAGCTTGGCAGATATTATCAAAGGAAGCTTTTCACCTTCTCTTAGAAACACATACTTAAGATGTTTAGGCAACGGCTTCAACACCAAATCTGTAGGGGGGGTCTTCTAAACTCGATTTGAGATCTCCACTTTTCAACTCAACATCAAGTGGTCCCACTGCCAAAGCTTCTCCTTTCAATAACTCATCCTCAATATCAGCTTCTAACTGCTCTAGACTTACCACACCATGATTATTCAAATTATCAACCAGTCGCTCATACTCCGTTGCAACAGCCATGACTTGCTTCTCCATTAAATCATCGAAGTCATCTGACGTATCCTCAATGGAAAAACCGGTTGGAGGACCAGAGGGTACTTGAATGGATTGGGAAACATTATAGCTTACCTCTTGATCACCAACACGGATCGTCACTCGCCCGCCATCGCAGTCAATGAGGGCTCTAGCTGTAGACAAAAAGGGTCTTCCAAGAATCAGCGGAACATTTCCATCCTTTTCAATGTCCAGGACGTACCAGTCAACGGGAAAGGTAAACCTATCGATTTGAACTAGTACGTCTTTTAAGATTCCCGCTGCTTTCTTAGAAGATCTATCAGCGAATTGCAAATTCATGGTAGTGGGTTCTAGAAGATCAATTAAACCCAGCTGCTTGCACACAGACAATGGCATGAGGCTTATAGATGCACCCAGGTCACACAAAGAGTTAGGGAAGACCAGGCCTCCCATTAACACTGTAAGCACGAACTTTCCAGGGTCACCTCTCTTGGTTGGTAAGTTTTCATAATTAATCATTGAACAATTCTCACCAATCAGCCTCTCCATGTCTAACAACTTTCTTTTTGAAGAGACAACATCCTTGATAAATTTTGTATACTTAGGAATTTCAACCAAGAC
The DNA here is from genome assembly GCA_026214975.1 of Gentiana macrophylla. NCBI lineage: Eukaryota > Viridiplantae > Streptophyta > Magnoliopsida > Gentianales > Gentianaceae > Gentiana > Gentiana macrophylla. The sequence continues at coordinate 23,709,184 of CM047805.1, forward strand.
ATCTGATAATGGAAGATTCACCTGAGTATTTTTCAGAAGGTTAAGAACCTTTTCATACTTCTTATCTTCACTCAAGGGGATGTTGCTCTTTCTTGGTGGAAATGGAAGCTTTTTCAGATCACTCTCAGAAAATACTTTCTTTGAGGATGCACTGACAGCTTTATCTTCCAGATCCTTCCATCGAACAGCTTTTTCAATTTTTTTATTAGTCAGGGGATCAGCCTCCTGACTTCCACTTGTTTCTTCATCCATCAGGGGGTCAGCCACCTGAGGACTTCCAACTTCTTCACCTCTCAGGGGGTCAGCCACCTGAGTTTTCTCTTGCAGTAGAGGGGAGTGTAGGTGATCAGCTTCCCCTCCTGCCTTATCAATGGCAGGAGGGGCTAGTGGTTTTCCTGATGGGAAGGACCACTAACTTGAGTACCGCTTCTGAGGTTCATCGCACTGGCCTCTTCTTTACCGTATGGAATTGATGGCACGAGGTCAGTACATTGGCCTTTGTTTAAGTCGGCTTGAGCAACTTGACCACCCTTTGGATTCTTCTCGGTGAAACTGAGCAAATGCCTGGGGTCTAGAAGCTAGCTTCTTTCGACCAATTTGCCCAATTTGTCTCTCAAGATTTTTCATTTATCTACTCTGCTCCTCCAATTTAGCTTCAAGATTGTTAGATTGGGAGGGGCCCTGAGAGTTTTGGAAATTTGGAGAATAAAAATTTGGTGGGGTGGGCCGACTTTGATCATGAGATTAGAATTGGCGGGCCAATTACGATTGAACCTTTGGTTAGAGTTTGAAAAAGTGGAATTCTGGTTCTGAGGAAAACCAGGGTTTCTATTGAAATTTTGATTCGAATTAAAATTTGAATTAGGATTAAAACTTAAAGATGGATTAAACCCTTGGTTTTGGAAATTATTCTGGCCAGAAAACTGATTGAACCTTTGATTGTTCTGGCCGTATAATGCATTTACTTCCGAATTCTGTCCGTTCATAGGACAGAATTTAGATGTGTGCCCCATCTCATCACAATTCTGACATGTGACTTGATTATACTGGCCATAATCATGAACAACATTCACTTGATAAGGTGCAGGGGAATTAAATTGACACTGGCCATTCATATGGCCAGTCTGACAGCAGTTTTCGCAGTACAGAACCTGAGGGTTCTGTGGAAAAGAAGAAGTTTGATTAATCGGATTTGAAACTTGAGAAGTTGCCATCTGCTTCTGCAGCATGGTGATCAAACTTTGCATATTTACTTCCTCAACCTTAGGAGGAGGAGGTGCTTGAATTGCTTGATAAGAGGGGGCGTAGTTGTACTTTGCAATGTCCTCAAACAGTGCCCATCCCTCTTCAGGCGTTTTCTTCAAAAACGCCCCACCAGATGAACTATTGACCATGCCTTTTGTAAGCTCGGTCAATCCGCTAAAGAAAGTGTTGACTTGCCTTTCCAGTGGCAAGCCATGGTGGGGACATTTTCTGAGAAGAGATTTGAATCTTTTCCAATATTCGAAAAAAGATTCATTCTCTTTCTGATAGAAAGTGAATATTTCATTTAAGCACTGGGTTGTCTTTGAAGGTGGGGAATATTGACTTAGAAATTCCTTTTCAAGTTCAGACCAGGTGGTGATAGATTCAGAGGGGAGAGAGGTATACCACTCCTTAGCTTCTCCCTTCAAAGAAAATGGAAAAAGTTTCGCTTTGATAGCATCCTCACTTACTCCTTGGATGCGTGTAGTACGCATATCTCTAAGAACGTATGTAAGTGAGTATGGGATTCTCGGATCGATAACCATGGAAAATAGATGCATCTTTGCATCATTTGAATGAGTCCCGGCTTTAGCTCGAAGGTTTGTGCGGTTATGGCTGGAATAACAATAGCCGGGTTGACTTTGACTTCGCCTGGCATGGCATAGTCTGCCAACGTACGTCTATTATTCGCGGCCATTATCACAAAATCAGTGATTTCTTTGGCTAACTGATCCTCAAGATCTTGCTCGGCTCTGTCTGCCAGAATCGCAGAACGGAAAATCCGCCTGTTTGGCCGTACTACGGTTTGCTCGGGGTCAGGGGTGTATAGCAACGGGCCCTTTTGACTCCGAGTTTGCATAAACCGGACCAAAAACAAGTGGAAGCAACCTAAAGACTGAGAAATTAAAAGCCTAAAGAAAAGAAAAGAAAAAGAGAAAAAGAATCAAGATTATTAAGGAAAAGATGAAACAGACGGGCGTCCAATGGTTTGGACGGGCGTCTGCCCAGCTTTTAGACTGGACGGGCGTTCGGATGCCCAAACGCTCGTCTGGTTTTCAGAAAACTTGAACGGGCGTCCAGATTTTATGGATGCTCGTCTAAATGAATGAAAACAGAACAGGATTGAAAATTTTCCAACGGACGGGCGTCCAAGATCCCAGACGCCCGTTTGGTAGCGGGAAAACTAGAACAGAAGCAGAAAATTTGCAGAAAAGAAAATGGGTTAAGGAAAAACAGAGAAGGAACAGAGATAGATAGAAAAACCGAAAGAAAGAAAATCTAATCCCAAGAGAACTAAAGAAGACCTTAAACCCTAATTATCTAATTAAAAACTACCTAAAACAATTTTAAAAAAACATGAAATAAAATCAAAAACAGGAAAACAAAAACTAGACAACCGTCCGGTTCCCCGGCAACGGCGCCAAAAACTTGTCACGGATTTTATTAACAAAACAAACAAGTAATAAATTTATAATCCGATATACCTCAAGTGCAAGGATCGTAGTAAAGAGGTTGATACCGGGTCGATCTTACGGGGAACTGGCGATTGCTAACCCTAGTTTTTGTTTAACTAACTAACCTATGTCACGATTACTAAACTAAACAGCGGATAAAACTAAACAAAACTGAAAACAAACTTAACTAAAACGTAAAACTGGACAGAAGATATGATTTAAAGCCAGGAAAGATACGGGTTGCGAACTATTAAACTTAAACTAATTATGAAATAAAAGTAACTAAACTAGGCAATTCGAGTTTCACGGGATTAAATTCAGATTTTAACGAACAAACGAGCGATTGATCCACCTATCCTAACAAGTATCAATTCCTATCTCGATTATATTGCGTTTTCTAACCAAGTTGTGGTTTCACCTTATCTAAAACATGAACCCTAATTTCTTAGGTAATTCACCTATTAATCTATATCTTTCGATCTAAGATTAACGATTTTACTAATCAAAGGTGTAAACTTTAACCTAGCAATTTAACCTATTAACTCTCGTTATGATAGATTAAACAACTATTCCTTATCATGATGATCTAAGGTTTATAGAGATTTTCATCAACATAAAACAATCATAACATGCAAGTCTTTCGATACAATTGCAATTAAACAATGATAAAGGAAACAACTTTAGATAAAACTCACAATATAATCGCAGAAACGGAATCAAAACGTGTCGGATGGCTTCACAATGCTCGTTTGATAAGGCTTTAGCCTCTCAACATTACTTGATCAACTCGAAAAGCTTGAGAAAAGTACATAAATTTGAAGGTGTTTATCTAGAAATTAAAAGCATAAAAACTGGATGAAAACTAAAGTAAAACGCAGCTGAGCCGCCCCTAGGTTTAGGGTTTGAGTAATGTGTTGTAATTGTGGAGAAACTGCCGCCTATATATAGATTTTCAAGTCGGTTCAGCAAATTCGGCTACTGGACGCCCGTTTACTGGGTTGAACGCCCGTCCACTCTTCAATGTAAACTTCGAATCGGGCCGAGTCATGACCAGACGCCCGTCCTTCCAGCGTCCACTCCAGCATCCAACTCTTTGAATCATCTTTACTCAAATGGACGCTCGTTTACTTCAGCAGACGCCCGTCCAGACGGACGGGGCTTGGACGCCAGTTCAATATGATCGAATTTTGATGTCTTGATCTTTATCTCTTTTATCTCTATCCCATTCCTTCATTATCTCTTTTATCATCAAGTAGCTCGAACTAAATCAACTTTTGATCATCTTTTGAGCCTCAAACATGTATCTATAACACATAAAAACATCGCAAAATGTAATAATGTCCAAATAATCATAAAATCATAATTAAAACACCAAAATTAACCAATTTTACGAATAACTCATTCAAAACCTCATTTGCTTAATAAATCTATTAAACACCCGTTTCTTATGCAATTTAATACAAATACGGGGGAAAATACCATAGAATATAGCGTTATAAATCTTATAAATTCACCCTTAACAACCAATAACGAAGCAGAATATGAAGCATTGATTACAAGCTTAAATTTAGCTCTAAAATTGGGAGTTCAACAACTTAAGGTCTACAGTGACTCTCAACTGGTAGTCAACCACATCAGAGGAGAGTACGAAGAAAAGGAGGAACCTATGAAAAAATACTTATCTCTGGCCCAGTCGAAGATAAGTCGATTTCATGAAGTTCAGATGGAGCAGGTCTCCAGATCGTAGACCACTCGAGCAGATGTACTGTCCAAATTAGATTCAAATTTTTGGTCAGATAAGAAGGTTCTGATCGAACAATTGAATCAGCGCAGCTATGAAGTATCTGAAGTACAACCAATCACACAAAGGGAAACGTGGATGGATCCCATTGTAGCATATCTGAAAGACGGACGGTTACCAGAAGACAAAGGGCAAGCTCGTAAAACCCAACGTTTATCCGATAGGTATGCCTTATTTAATGAAATCTTATATAGAAAATCCTTTATATCCCCTTGGTTACGTTGTGTCACCGTGGAAGAAAGCAACTACTTATTGAGAGAAATCCATTTGGGGATCTGTGGAAACCATATGGGATCAAGGGCTTTAGCTCGAAAATGCAGGTTGTTTGGCTACTATTGGCCTAAGATGCAGCAGGACGCAGAGGAGTTAGTCTTGGGATGTAGGTCAAGTCAGGTTCATGGTAATTTATCCCATCAGCCACCTGAAAACTTAACCCCAGTTATCTCAGCCTGGCCCTTTGCTCAATGGGGTGTAGATTTGGTGGGACCACTGCCTATAGCACCAGGAAGTTACAAGTTCCTAGTCGTAGCTATTGATTATTTCACTAAATGGGTAGAGGCTGAACCGTTAACTACCATCACAGCCAAACAGATCCAAAAATTCTTGTGGAAGAATCTGATATGCGGATATGGGATACCAAAGACCATAATTTCAGACAATGGTACTCAGTTTGAGGACAACGGAGTTAAAGAGTGGTGTACTGATTTGGGCATAACGCAGCATTTCACTTCTGTTGGTCAACCACAAGCCAACGGACAAGTGGAACAAACTAACAGACAGATCAAAGTTGGTTTGAAAAAGAGGCTAGAACAAGAAGGAAAGCACTGGGTAGAACACCTACCAAATATCCTCTGGGCATACATGACTACCCTAAATACATCAACGCGTGAAACTCCATTTTCCTTAGCATATGGGTGTGAAGCTGTTATACCAGCAGAAATTGGGCTGCCATCTCCCAGAACGACATTGCACAATGATCAGATACAGGAAGAAGAAATGAGGCATGCTAAAGATGAGTTGGAGGAAAAGAGGGATGTTGCTTTGATCCGGATGGCTAAATATAAGCAGCAAGTATCCCAATACTATAACTCCAGGGTCAAACAATGTTATTTTAAGGTTGGTGATCTGGTCTTGCGCAAAAATGAAGTCAGCAAACAAGAACCAAGTGGAAAGTTGAGTCATAACTGGGAAGGACCTTATCAGGTCATCAAAATACATGGAAAGGGAGCATACCAATTGGCTGACAGTACAGGAAAAACCATCCCCAGAAGCTGGAACGCAGTTAATCTGAAGAAATTTTATGTTTAAGGCAAGTGATTGTTATTTTATTCTGCAAGTTTGTTATGCTTTGTAAGACAATGTTAAGCTTTTTGAACTATGTTGTGTGACTGTAATACATTATGTTGTTAAACTCTTAAAAGAGAAAAATCGTTAAGTCTGAAAAATCAGACCGCTATAAGACCTCAGGTCAGGTCGATAACCATCAGACCTCAGGTCAGGTCGGTAATCTTAAAACAGAAAAATCGTTAAGTCTAAAAAATCAGACCGCTATAAGACCTCAGGTCAGGTCGATAACCATCAGACCTCAGGTCAGGTCGGTGACTCTTAAAAGAGAAAAATCGTTAAGTCTAAAAAATCAGACCGCTATAAGACCTCAGGTCAGGTCGATAACCATCATACCTCAAGTCAGGTCGGTGACTCTTAAAAGAGAAAAATCGTTAAGTCTGAAAAATCAGACCGCCATAAGACCTCAGGTCAGGTCGGTGACTCTTAAAAGAGAAAACTCGTTAAGTCTGAAAAATCAAATCTCTTTAAGACCTCAGGTCAGGTCGATAACCATCAGACCGTAGGTCAGGTCGATAACTCTTAAAAGAGAAAAATCGTTAAGTCTGAAAAATCAGACCACTTTAAGACCTCAGGTCAGGTCGGTAACCATCAGACCTCAGGTCAGGTCGAAAACCCTTAAAAACAAAAAAATTCGCTAAGTCTGAAAAATCAGGCCACTTTAACTTTAGGTCAGGTTTTAACACATCAGACCTCAGGTCAGGTCGATAATTTGTTCAAAGTATGACATGTGCTTCACACACAAATCACATGTCATACTGGGGGTGCAGAGGATAAAGGAGAAACACAATATAAGGCACAAAAGCAAACACATGTTATAAACACATGTTATAGTTCCAAAAACCCCATATGGAAACAGCCGAACAACAAGTTTTGAGAACAACAAAAGCAAAAGTTGCAATGTTTAAAGTCAGAATTGAAAGAAAAAACAAGTTCAGTATCTTCAATTTGAACTGAGGGAGCTTAAGATTGAGATGATGAGCCAGTTTGAGCAGTTGGAGGCTTTTTGCCATATTTGGAAACCAAGTCCACTCCATCTCTAAACTCTTTGAATCTGGCCTCATAAGTCTGGGGCCCATCTTTCCTGTTCCAACCCGAATTAGAAAGTTGGGCAGCATCTACATCAAGACCTGCTGCTCTCACATCTTCAATATCTGAGGAGTATCCAAACCAAATAATCGGAGCAAATAACATCTTGATACTGTCGGCCAGCTCGTCGGATTTTCTGTAATCAGCAAGGGCTTTAACAATCTGCTCAGGGAGTTTGCTCTTCAAATTCTCTCTTTCAACTTCAAGATTGGCTACCATCTTTTCAAGCTTGGATTTGATTTGATTAGCAGTAGAAACATGAGTTTGGAGCTCAGCATCCTTGGTCGTCAACTCGCCATCTTTGGCCAACAATTCATCAGAAAAGGCAATTTTCTCAGCTGTAGAAGTGTTCAAAAAATCTTCATACTTGGCTTTCCATTCAGATAAAGAGCTGGACAGGTCCTCTTCAACTTTTCGAAATTCTTGATGCAGGCGAGGATCTCCTACCCAGTTTTGGCGACCTAAAAAGGAGTACAGGGAGTAAAATCAGCATATATTACCCAAAAAAAGACAGACTACTACCTTTGAGAGAGGATCCTTACAAATTTTGACAAGTCTTGATTGGACCACTCTTTCCAATCATATCTTTCCTCTTGAGATCGCTCAGAGGCCTCAACATCTCCATCAGCTTGACTGTGAGATCTGATACGTTTTGAGGGACGTCTAGTCTCAGCAGTGGTTTCCACCGGAGCAGTGCGTGGGACCATCTGGTATTCAGTGGTATTCTCAGAATCATCGTCAGCATGATCGGTTTCGATTGAAGGCTCATTTAAATGAACGACATCAGAGTGAGCAGTCTGATCGGGCACGTCTGGATTGATAACGGGATCAGATGCATCCTGGGCCCTGGGAGGTGAGGCATCATTAGCTATTTGAATGATGTCGGTGAAACTCGCCACTGCAAATATCGACAAGTAATTAAAAGCATGTCTCAGAGGAGAAACATAAACATTCAAATTAAGAAATCCTACTTATATTGTATCTCTCCTCCGATAGCTCAACATAAGGTTCTGGACCAGCGGTTTCTAGACGGGCAGCATCGATTAAATTGGAACTGTAGTTTTTCAGACCCAGATATATGGGGGATACTCTGATATCATTTAACAACTTCTTATCCAGCTTGCTTTCTAACACATCACTATTTTTAGTGGAGGTGTTCCACTTGCCTATATCCCTGGCAGTTTGAGGCCTAATATAGAAGAAATGTTTTTTCCAAACTGAGAAGGATTGGTCAGTTTTCTTAATCAACTGTATGCTGCTCAGACTATCGGTTCTCCTACAAAAGCAGTACCAGCCAGGACTTTTCTTAACCTGTTTACACTGATAAAAAGTCCTAAAGAGTAACAGCGTGAAAGGGGTGACAAAACACCTACACCAAATCAAGAAACCGGTAATGGCTCGTATACTATTCAGGACTATCTGACCAATCCCTAAATCGTAATAGCGAAGTATTTCCAAATAGGCTGGAGGAAGGGAAAATCAAAGACCACAATCAAACTGCTACTTATAAACAACGCAATATCCGGCAGGAGGAGCAGCGGCACTTTTCCCAGACTCAGGTCGAATATGGGCATAAACATTCTTGTTTATCCCATACTTATCACAGACGTTTGTGATATCAAAATCCTTCAATTTGGAGTCGATTGCGTGACAAGCCATCATAGTCTCATAGGTCCTCCTTAATGCTCTTATGGGCGCAGATAACCGGAAATGTTACACTCAGTTTGAGGTGATTCAATAACTGTAGGAACAATAGAAGCAATCAAATGAGGAGGGAGAATAGAGAAAAGGGGATTTTCGCCAGGATTGGATACTTCAGGCTAGTCTGGATTCCTAAGGAATAAAAGAAGATCACGTAGAAAGAAGAAAGACTTACTTGTTAATTGAGGGGGCAAATCCGGCAGATCTGACGTCTGTGTCTATAAATAATGATTGGCGCTTGTGGGGTTTAGTAGATTTAATAGCTTTTGGCCAAAAGATGGGACGTTTAGACTATGCATCGATTGAAAAGACAAAGCGTGTGCAATTATGGTGGCGTTTGAGATAACCGAGGCAACAGTGAATTTGCTATCTGTATGATACACGTGGAATACCCTGGACCCTCAAATCTTAATCCATTTAAAAGGGCAGACCACATCGATTAAGATCTGGGGGGCTTTGATTGGCGGTGACCCGAATACGTCCACGTGCCAAGTATATACCTAACGGACCAGCAGAACAGGACAGGGGTATATCCAATCTGGAAGTCAACACGACCACCTAGACCAGACGATTAGGGAAGATCCCTGGCCAAGTCCTCGGTGCGAGCCGGGCCTTGAGAGGCCCCTCGGGCTAGAAACCAATTGGATCAAGATCGGACTAGAAGCGAGTCCCTGGTCGGAGGAAGCAAACGGGTCAGACCAGGGCAGGTCTCTGATCGAACGAAGCAGATCGAAAATATACGCATCATGGGAAAAGAGCAGTTATATACGGACATGAGACGTGGGTGGATTACATAACCACCCATTAACTCCATTATGACGGATAACCGCTTGAACTACGGTTGGACTTGATTCCAAAGATATATATATATATATATATTTGGATACGTAGGCAGCTTATTTTTCTGAGTTCAGTCCATAACAAAAACTACTCTATCTTTGATCCTAGAGCGAAGAGAACCATTTCCAGTATATTTCATCTTGAGTTCGATCACTTGTCAGGCGATGCAACCTGAATCAGCAGTTACTTCTACAAATCCTGAAGCCAATATAAGCTATGTTGCACGGACACGGACACGGTGCACGATACGACACGGACACAGCGATACGGCTAATTCCAAAATTTAAGGACACGACACGCCGCCCGACACGTTATATATATATATATATATATATATATATATATATATATATATATATATATATATATATATATATATATATATATATATATATATATATAATGTAAATAAATTTCAATTTATCAAAAAAAAAATTCTTAAACATCTGAAAAAACTAGACAAAATAAGATAGGTATTACATAAACTCTATGAATATCTAGAATAGATATTCGACCTTCATACGGTGCCAAAAAAAATTGTGATTGACCTTCAAAATATTACAAATTGTAAAAATGATTGTTTATCAACAACAAACATATAAACTTGATACAGCGTATTATTTATGTAATTATTATATAAATGAAAATCGTGTATTTTAACGTTTCAATTGAAGAAAACTTAAATAAAGAAAATAAAATAAAAAATTGGGTTCAGGAGTGTCGGGGTGTGTCGGTGCCGTGTCGGGGAGTGTCGACAGTGTGTCGGATATTTAAATTTTAAATAATATTAATTTAATTATCCGACACGTGTCGGGCACGGTGTCGGAGCGTGTCGGAGTGTGTCGTTACACGTATGGTCAATTCCAAATCAAATACTCTGTTTCAAATAGTCGATTATAACGATTGATCATTTATAAGTCGATTCTAAAGTATATAATTCTCTTTACAAGGTTTGAATGTGTGTGTTTTACGACCCCAAAAAGAAAAACAAAAAAAATTTGTGATACCACAGTCAATTTTTAGTAGTATCCTTAAAGATTCCTAAACTCATATTTTGTTTTTCCTCGTTTCACTATGCGAAAAAATAATAATAATATAGGAGGATACACCTTCATTTGAATTAAGTGTTTCCTTAATTTTTTTCTTCAGGAATATATATACGAAATTCCAACACACAGGACTGGTTTTTTTTTATTTTTTACTTATCTGGACGGTAATGAGACATGTTAAAAAAAAAAATCGTATCTCTTTGTTTCGTTAGGTCTTCGTCTCTCTTTCCCAACCAAGTAAATCTCTCTTTCCCAACCAAGTAAAAGATTTATGAAGGATTATAAAAAAACTGTAAAGTGGTCATCCAATTCTATACATATTTGGATCTAAAAAAAAATAAATAAATAATCTATAGAGATCTAAAAGAAAACAATAACGAAAATGGTATTCTAATTCTATCCGGATCTGGAACTAAAAAGAAATCTATATAGATCTGAAAGAAAACAATAACTATCATAGGCGGATGTACATTGTATATAATGGTGTCTACGGACCCGTTAAAAAAATAAAAGCTCTACATTTTATCTGTAAAAAAATATTTCGAAACCCATAAAAGAAAATTTTACCTTAAAAAAAGTATTTCGGACCCGTAATATTTCGAGTTTACCTTGAAAAAAAAAAAAAAAAAAAAAAAAAAAAAAAAAAAAAAAAAAAAAGCTGCTCAATAAAGTTTCTGGATTCGCCCCTGATAACCAATACTAAAAGAAAATAGGAAAAACAAGAGCATAATACCTATTAGTCGACATCTCTGGGAATTGATATGTCATGATCAACGATCTTTCCGTCATAAAAATTTCTGCGAGATCCCTTCTACAGAAAAAATTTATAAACAGCCGGCCGCCATTTAAATTTTCAGCGAAAACCCTACCACAATGTTTTTTTGAAAACAGACTCTCTGTTATATTTTACATTAAAAATATTTGCAAGAATAGACTCTCTTAGGAATCTTGGAAATAATGGGTCTAGGCGCACTTATATAGGGGGTTAGTGTGCTATTAGGATCCACAGCTGTAGAAGATGGACCTTATACCCTGATGTGTGTGTAAATTTGAGTTTGAGTTAGGGTTAGGGTTAGATTCCCTAAGTCTATACTCTGATGTGAAATTCCCCTTCTACCCCGCCCTCCCCCGCCCTGAACACAGCAGGCTGTTGTGTTCTAACACACAACAGAGGATCTGATCCCGGTTATTGTGAGTCCTAGTGTGCTCAAATATTGGGTTTTTTTTCTTTTTCTTTTTCTTTTTTTAGCTGCATTCAAATATTGTTTTTTATAAAGTAATATTTTTATTTCTCGGCTCTTTGTTTCTTAATTTGTTGTAGTGTAATAACCAAAAATATTCATCACCATATACGAAAGCGTTGAATAATTATATATAATCAAATTTGATGAAATCGATTCGTCACTAGGAAAAAAAAAATGTCTTCTTTTTGGGTCAGTACTCAATATTTACTAGTAGTTTTTTTTATTTATTTAGTAATGATAATAACACAACCGTTGTGATATAACAGTGACACAATGTGCATCTACACCGTTGATTAATAACGTAGACTCATTGATTATTATATCTATCATGATCAACAATGTAGATACACGTTGTGTAACTCGTTGTGTCACAACAGTTGTGTCATTATCATCATTTTTTTTTTCTTTTGAAGGTATACTAGTAGTTTTTAGTATACATGGCATGGAAAGCAATAAATTCAATACGATTGAAACCATTGTTTAAAGCCAAGAATTATAGACGATTGACGAACAAGACATATTTAAAAAAATATAGATATTAGTGTTGGAAACCGAACGACCTAACCCGAAGTTGAACGATTATGATCCGGCCCAAAAAAGTTCACTGAGCTCACCGCTTCGGCGGCAGCCCCCGCCGCAACAATCCTTTTACCAGATTTGTAATTGCAAATTTAGTCCTGTAATTGGACACATTTTCAATTTTGGTCCTAATTTTTCTCCGGTCACAATATTGGTTTTTTTTTGTTGCAAAAATGGTCCTGAACGTCGGAAAATACTGACTGGAAAACTTTTCCGACCAAAAATAATGTCATGTCATCCGAAATTGACATGTCATCCAAACACGTTAGCAGCACTTTCCATGCCAGTATTTCTTTTTGTTTTTTTTTTTTTTTTTTTTGTAAAGGATGAAATATTGCTCTTAGAGAGATTCGAACCTACAACCACATCTATTGTTTGAGACACAACATATTACTTAAGGACACGTTCAGTATACAAAAATTATAGAGAATCTAATGATACATAAGTTTTTTTAATTTTTATAATGTATAAATAGTATTTGTTATACGTGGTGATACATTTATTGAATGTTTATTTTAAGTAATATGGGAGGTTCTTAATTTTTTGTTTTTCTTTTTTTATGTATAATATATATAGACGTTTACGGTATAGACGGTATCTATATTTAGGGGAATGAGGAAGAAGGACACCAACATGTCATCAATAAGAAGAAGGACAACTTTTTGAAATTTTTGCATAAACGACAAAACTATTTTATTTAGTTTTTTGGCGCCTTTATTAAAAAAAAACCATTACACTCTCTCTATCATTCATCTTTTTTAAACACTTATATCTCTCGATCTAGAACTCCAAATTTGAAAATCCTTTCACCAATTTTTTTATTTTTTCATGCTCTTTATTTTGAGACCATATTCAACATATTCCGACATGATTTCAGAAACTTCGCTGTCAAAATTCACTATTATTCGAAATTCACTGAATTTTGGGATTCACGGGAGATATTCACAGAGTTAATTTTGATAGTGAATCTCACGAAAAAACGATGTAAATATATTGAACCAAGTCTCAAAACGAAGAGTATCAAAAAATGAAAAATTCAGTGAAATTTTTATCGCTTTTGGATTTCTAGATCAAAAGATATGAGAGTTTGAAAATGAAGGAGGAAAGAGAAAAAAACCGGAGCAGCATCTCGTCGGATTTTTTTTTTTTCTTTTCATTTTTTTTTAAGGTTTTGTCCTTCAGGCTATAAAAATTATCGTAGTTGTCCTTCACCCTATAATAAATATTGGACTGTCATGTTACTTAAAAATATTCCAAATGTTGTCCTTATCCCTAATTCTTGGAATATTATTGGACAGCTTTTGGAATTCTTTTAAGTAGCAGGACAGCCCAATATTTTTTATAGGGAGAATGACAACTCCTATAATTTTTATAGTCTGAATGACAAAACCCAAAAAAAATAATAAAATATATATATGTATAGAAAATCCGACGTGTTGTGCTTACCTGCTCCAGATTTTTTTTTTTGTTTTTTGTCTCTTTATTCCCCGTTTTTTAAACACTCATATCTCTTGATCTAGATCTCCAAACGTGATGAAATTTCACTGATTTTTTTTTTATTTTTTATGCTCTTCGTTTTGAGACTTGGTTCGATATAATTACATCGTTTTTCATGAGAGTCACTGTCAAAATTCACTCAGGGAATCTCTCTAGTGAATCCCAAAAATCAGTGAATTTCGAACAATACTGACTTTCAACAGCGAATTTTCTTAAATCACATCGGAATATATTGAATGTGGTCACAAAATAAAGAGCATGAAAAAAATAAAAAAAAAAGATTGGTTAAAAAATTTTCAAATTTGGGGTTCCAGATTGAAAGATATCAGTGTTTAAAAAAGATGGATAAAAGAGAAAGTGTATTGGATTTTTTTTTTACTTTTTTTGGGAAAAAAGGTCCCTGAATATTATTAAAAATAAATAAAATAGTTTTTCCTTTATGCTAAAGTTTCAAAAAGCTGTTCATCTCCTTAATTGATGAAATGTTTGTGTCATTCTCCCCCATTCCCCCTATAATTATTTTGCCGTTTATAAATTTTTGCGGTCCTTTTTTTACGGTATTGAATGTTTATTTATTTCTAAAAAATGTTTATTTATATTTATATTTCTTTTTTGTGTATTTTTTTATAATTTATAAATATATTTGTTACACGTGGTGATACATTTTTTTATGCATTATACAATATATATTAGGGGGATTGAGGAAAAATGACAAAAAAAAAATTACAAAATGAATAAATATGACAATGTTTTTTTTAGTTGCAAAAAGGACAAAAAAAAAAATTGACACGGACAAAATTGACCCTAAGCGCGCGTACATTAGGTTTATATTACAATCCACCTGCTTGTTTTTGTTTTTTTTTTCTTCTTCAAACACCCGTAACTTTTGATTTGTAACTCCGATAATCGAAATTTTTTCACCAAAATTCATACTTTCTTTTGCTCTTTAGTTTGATCCCAAATACGATACCCTTGCGACGTAAATTTTGAAAGCCGAAAAAATATTTGCATTAACCGGAGCTTTTTTTCTTATAAACGACCGTAACTTTTGATTTCGAACACCTATCATCAAAATTGTTTCACCAAAGTTCATATTTTTTTTTGTCTTCATTTTGAGACCTCATTTGATTCCTTTTCGACGTATTATTTGAAAGCCGAATTTTGTCGCAGCGTTACAGTAACACAGTAACAGTAACAGTAACATGCTTTATTAACATACAAAATATCACCATTAACATTGCGTAAGACAACAATCTATCAAAAAATGGTGGATATCGTAATGAAACAATCTTTCAAAGCATTATGGAGATGCAACTCCTGAGGAATCAAGAGAATAAAAGCCTAATACTAATGAATATAATTAAAAAGCATATCAGGGGAACTAAAACATTCTTCAAGTTTTTGAAGACCAAAGCAGTATGTTTTACCATCAATAGAACTTTATCCTTCAAACCCGCACCACATCAAACTTCATGAAAGATGTATGAAGCAGAAAAATGCATTAAATAGTAGCTGCTCGGCCTCATTAATAGAGAATATAGGTTCCTCCATTTTTTTTAAAGACAAAAAGACACCAACATTGCCTCACCATTTGAATCAACAACCTTCAATCACCTAGGCCAAAAGCACACCACAACAAATAGTGGAATGCAAGGAAAGATTAAAAACAAATAAAGACACCATATGCCTGCAATAACACATTTTACGATGAATATATAGCGATATTAGCAGTAACACAGTAACACCTTATCATCACAGTAACACAACCAATAACACTTTTCAGTGCTAATAACCACAGAAAACAAATATACATTGCATTTCTTATCCATTAATGACTGAAATATCATCATTAGTATGCTTCCCAATGTAAGAGAGGGGGTTGGAAGCACACTACAACCGATTCTTTTTTTGAAAAAAAAAACTTTGCATCTTTCTGTATATTTGAACAAGGTAGAAGAAGGCAACAACATGAAGTCAATAAAAGTATTTGAAGTTTTTCAAGCCTGAAACACTCGGTTTTCTACTCCAAAATCTGATTTTTCAGCCTTATTCTTGGCGTATATATGGCTGAAAATCTCACAACACATAGTCATATTAACAGTAACACGGTAACACAGTAACACAATAACACCCCCCAAAACTAGTGTATTAGAAAGCTTAATTAATGATAGAAATCAAAGTGAACAACACAATCAATCTTCTTTAAAACATCATAGATGCATCCTTAAACCAACCCTTAAACTGTGGGATCACAATATTATCAACCACAACATACTTACCATTATTTGTGTTCTCGACAGAACTATTAGTTTATGCTCCATGGTTATCAAAAGAGTTGACAATGATAGTTTCATTATCTACCCTAGCAGTTTCAATACCTGCCTTAGGATTCCCCTCAACCCCAATTGCCCGACGAACGGTCCCAAACTCAATACGTGAATTTTCAGAATTTATAACACTTGAAATGTCCAAAACAAAAACATTAGAAAGTGTTATTTACCTTTGAATTAGTCAAAATTGTACCCATAGCAGACTCTGAATTTCCATTTCCACGAGCAACAGCCCCTGTACAAACTCGGATTTGTTCTGAAAGTGCCATTTTTTAAGCTTCATAGTCTGACAATGCCCGTTTGAAACAACTACGCCATTTGAATAACAGGAAGAAAATATACCTTTCATGAAACAATCTTGAAGATCTGAGGAAGATGGGTTCATCGAAATTAATAATTCTTCGAGGCTTTGGACAAACAACTACGCCATTTGAATCATCTTCCATAGAAATTAATGCACGGCTTATGTTATGAATGGTGACAGAGTTATTTAGATTTTTGAAACTAAAGGAAATGGATTTAGCTTTGGTGGAGCAAACGCAATAACGAACTGTCCCTTGCTGTTGAATGTTACCGATAATTGACAGCGCAAAGCAAAAAGTACCTGTGGAATCCACCGGGATCAAGTAAGAGCTGCTCGATTGTTAGATTCTAAAGCTCAAGATCAACTTAATTAATCATTCGATTAGATTGACTTGACCCGAGCATAAACTCAAAGAAATACTAAATCAACTTCATATTTTTTTTGATTCAAATACAAATAAGTCATGAGTATCGTTAACTATTCGATTAGGTTGACAAGAGCTTGAAATTGAAAAATACTAATTCGAATCTGATTTTAAACGCTTCACGAGTAGCCCCACTTGAAAATGAGGAAAATTCATTGTTTTCGTTCTTCATCATCAGCAATCATTCAGATTTAAGAATCCATGGTTCTCAATACAAACAATTTATCCAAAATTAAATCGATTAGCAGCAAGTATTTTCATAGCTTTTCACACAAATCAATTCCCAGGCTTAATTACAGTCAATCACTAGATCAAGGAAATTAAATGGAAAAATCAAAAACGAAAAAACAGAGTATAGATCAAAAGTAGCTCTGATTTGATTTAAACAAAAAAAGGGAAATAAAAATGCTACCTGAGAACGGGAAGGGAGAGAAATCAGTGAAACTATCAACAGTATGTCTCCTAGGTCGCCGATCAGAATCCACAGCTCGTTCATCATCATAATACACTGCCCAATCTATCACAATTCAAGAAAGATAAAAGACAACTCAAATGGAAAATAACCGGAAGAGAAGAACAGCTATGGTGGGTGCGCTATGTTACGGGTAATTTAGTCCGAACGAAAATGTTTTGTCCTTAAATCAACAAAAAAAAAAAAATGTGTGTGGATTAAAATTTATTTACAGGACGGAAAGTGGACTAAAACCTAATATTCTCTATATATTATACTTTAAAAAAAAAAAGAAACATAAAAATTTAGAACCTCTCATATTACTAAAAATAAACATTCCATAAATGTATCATCACGTGTAACAAATACTATATGTACTTTATAATTTCTTTTTTTGAAATGGAAAAGAAATTAAACTTCTGTATCATTAGATTTTCTATAATATTTTTACACTACACGTGTCTTTAAGTAATATGTTGTGTCTTAAAGAGATAATGTGCCTATAGCTCAGATGGCCAAGTGTGTAGACTTTTAGTCTTAGGTTGTATGATTGAATCTCTCTAAGAGCAATATTTTATTCTTTGAAAAAAAATACTAATGTGGAAAGTGGTGCTGACGTTTTTGGCTGACATATCATTTTCGGATGAAATGACATTATTTTTTGCCGGAAAAGTTATCCAATCAGCATTTTCTGGCATGTTGACGTAAAAAGTGGTGCTGGCGTTTTTGGCCGACATTTCAATTTCGAATGACATGGCATTGTTTTTGGCTGGAAAAGTTTCCACTTAATATTTCCTGGCATTCAGGACCATTTTTGCAATAATAAAAACAAACCAAAATTGTGACCGGAGAAAATCCAGTACCAATGCTGACGTGGAAAGTGGTGTTGATGTGTTTGGCTGACATGTCAATATCGGATAACATAGCATCATTTTTGGTCGGAAAAGTTGTCCAGTTAGCATTTTCCGACGTTCAGGACCAGTTTTTTGCACAAAAAAAAAACAACCAAAATTGTGACCGAAGAAAAACCAGGACCAAAATTGCAAAACGTGTCTAGTTACAGGACTAAATTTGCAATTTGCCTTCGAAATTCCGTCCGAGTCATTCCTAAGGGAATCAATTCAACTCAGCAACGGAACCAAATAAAACCAACTCAAAATCTAAACAGAAAACTTGTATAAACGAAATAACATTAAGTTTAATGGACAAGGCTCGCGAAAATCGATTCATTTAAGGGAGCTATTTGTTGTAGCTCTTAAGTCTAGAAACTCTATATGAAAGGATAAACGATTTGAATGAAGATGAAGACATTAATCCTAAGCTTGTTGACCCAAATTTCGTTGATTTAACTGTGGAAAATAAACAATCATTAATTAAGTTAAAGACAATCTTATGAATCATTGTTGAGCCATGGAATATAATCCTAATTAATCCTTATATATAATGTTGAATATAATCCTCCTTCAAAGTGTATCGATCAGGATGGAGTACAATGCTTCATGAGTGCATCTAGACCTCATGATCTAATTTTCCTGATGATTTCGTTTTGTGTGTACCCCTTGGATGTTGAGCATACCGAACGTCATGTTTGTTGCGCATCAAGACGGAGTACCTTGCTTCATTAGGTAATAGACCTTCTGATCTGGTCTGGTCTGTTGAACAGCCCGAAGAGTATTTGCTTTCTGTTTGCATTCATCCTGGGATTTTAAATCCAACTCAAATTTACTAACTACGAATAACAAATCATACAAGACTGGGGATGATTCAGTTAATTTATGTTGTATCATCGAGGGATTGAGGCTTGCAATGTGTTCTTTCATCTGATTTTCCCAGAAACAGCCAATTAACGAGACATGATTCTCTCCACATTCTCTTCCAATGCTGCGTCACATCTTTTTAATTTTTCTTGAACAAATTCTGATCCGTTACTTAATTTCGTGACTCCTCAATTGTGATTTTGGGTCTTCACAAGAAGGGAGATGATGATTCATTTTGCACCATGGACTGTCAACACGTTCCTGATCCTGCTAGCTCCAAAGGCCTATCAACGATTATCCGTCATGGTATGACTTAAAGGAATTTTCGACCGGTATTGGGTCAAGAACTTAAACGTTATTGTGGTAATTGCGTATATGTATTATATTATAAAAGTATTACAATGGTGGGTATATATATACACCATACAAGGGTACAACGGTAATAATAAAATACAGTGTAATGCAAAACTACGTCGTATCAATCATATCCTCAACACGCCCCCGCAATCCCGTGGGTAAAGGGTAGACACGGAGATTGGACTTCAAAATGGCAAAGCGCGGGTTTCCCAAGGGCTTGGTGAGAAGATCCGCAAGTTGATCTTTGGAGGTGATGAAGGCAACAGCGAGCTTCTTGGCGGCGATGAGCTCCCGAACGTGGTGGTAATCAATCTCAATATGCTTGGTGCGAGCGTGGAGGACCGGGTTGTGAGCAAGGTACGTGACCCCAATATTATCACACCAAAGCGTCGGAGTAGGCGTGGCGATAAACATGTCGTGGAGAAGACTACGAATCCATTGAATTTCCGCAGCGGTGTTAGAGAGAGTCTTGTATTCAGCTTCGGTGCTACTCTTGGAGACAGTGAAATGCTGTTTGGAACGCCACCTAATAAGGTGATCACCAAGGAAGATACAATAGGCACCAATAGAACGCCGAGTATCAGGATCGGCTGCCCAATCCGAATCAGAAAAGGCCCGCAAATGTGGAGTAGAGCGGCGGGAGAAATAAAGACCCTCAGAAATAGTAGCCTTCAAGTAACGAAGGAGGTTTGACGACCGACCAATGAGCCTCGGTGAGTGCGCATGCATAAACTTCGGCCTTATGAACCGTAAAGGCAATGTCGGGCGAGTAAAACCAAGGTATTGAAGACCGCCAACAATCGTGCGATCTGAGCGGGATCCGAGAACAACGGACCGGGGTCATGATGTAACCGAGTGGAGGCGACCATAGAGTAGAAACACGGCTTGGACTTATCCATATTTGCTTTACGCAGCAGTTTAAATATATACTTGCGCTGCTGTGAGAAAGCAGACCATCCGGAGTGTGTAACGCCTCAATACCCAAAAAGTAGGAGAGGGTGCCAAGATCCTTGACCGGAAAGTGAGTACCAAGGAACCGGATAACCTGTTCAATGTGAGACGAGCTGTTGCCAGTAATAATAACATTATCCACATAAATCAAAACATAAATCCGTATGGTGCCACGCGAATAAACATAAAGGGATGTATCGGCTTTGGAGCCAACAAAGCCAAAGCCCAGGTAAGAGCATCTCAGTAAACCGAGAAAACCAAGCCCGGGGTGCCTGCTTAAGGCCATATAAACTACGTTTCAACCGACAAACGTAATCAGGGTGATCTGGATGTGCAAAACCCGGGGGCTGGGCCATATAAACAGTCTCGGTAAGGTTGCCATGGAGGAAAGCATTTTGGATATCAACTTGGCGGAGTGACCAGCCCTGCGAAACAGCAAGCGATAACAAAATACGTATAGTAACAGGCTTGACAACCGGGCTAAAGGTCTCAGTGTAATCAATACCCGGCGCCTGGTGAAAGCCTTTGGCCACCAAACGAGCCTTGTAACGCTCAACATGGCCATCTGCGTGGAGTTTAGTGCGGAAAACCCACTTATTCCCTACTATATTCATATTTGTGTGATAGGGCACAAGCTCCCACGTGTTAGTGTGAAGTAGAGCATTAATCTCATCCTGCATGGCATCACGCCACACCTTGTGTTTAACGGCCTCAGTGTAACAGGTGGGTTCAGAGAGGGAGGAGGTGGTGACTAAGGCCTTGGGAAGGGGATAGCGGATAAAGTCGGGGTTTTATTTGGGTCGGAGGGACCTAGTACGGGTACGAGTGGCCATAGGGTGATGTGGTGGAGGAGGTGGTGGGGGGGTGGAGGGGGTGATGGAGGCGCGGGTGGAGGAGAGGGGGGTGGAGAAGAAGGTGGTGTGGTGGGTGGGGGTGGTGGAGGAGGAGTAGAGGGGTTCTCGGGTGGGGGTGGGGGTGGCGATTTGGTGGTGCGGGGGGCAGTGGGGTGGGGCGGAAGGGACAAAGGTAAAGGAACGGTGGAAGAAACAGGAGGTGGGGTGGGCAAGGATGGTGTATAGGGAAAGACGGTTTCATCAAAAACCACGTGGCGAGAGATGTAGACACGACCGGTGGAAAGATCGAGACACTTATAACCATGGTGGGAAGTGTTAGGAAATCTACGCGGGAACGCAGCGGAATTTAAAATTTTATTTCCTTTTTCCCAGGATCGACTTCGTTTAAGCAATAAACAAATAGATAGTAGACGGTGGTTACCTTGGTTGATCTAAAAGATCGACGCTTTGACCGTCTAAGGAGAGTAGTTCTGCATAGAGCCGCCCAAGTGTTCGACCTCTACCGCTAGTCCACACGAACAGCCCGCCGGAATCCCATCATGGATTGCTATTGGAAAACTCCGGTTGCTAGACCGACCCTTTTCCCCTCTCTCCAACTCTCTATAGGATGCTCTCTATTTTACACAAGAACTATTAGTCCTTGGCATTATGATGTACAAAAGAGCTTGACACCCACCTCTTATTTATAGTGGTTGGGGCGCCCCTACTAGGTGTGGAGGAGAAGAAAACCTTTTCCCAATAAAATAAGGAAAATATAATTGATTGATTTATCTCATTTATTACAATATCTCATATTAAATAAATCTAGGATATTGTCAATATCTCATATTGAATATTTCCAAGATATTGTCAATATCTTATATTGACAATATTTATCTTTTATTATATTACCATAAATCAATTTACACATGTGTATATATCACATATATATTACACATATAAAAATCTAATAATATCATATGTACACACATTGGTGCGCATGATGCAAATCACCAATTTGCATTTAATGCACTCACACACGCATGTATTCATATATTTATAAATATTAATATCTAATATTAATATATGGTAATACCATTAATTAAATTGCACAATCCAAGTGTATCACTTATACACATATGTGGCGCCACTTATCAATATAAGTGTATTTAATTAATCAACTTAATTAATATCTTGTATTTAATTTATTCATAATAAATAAATACCACCATATTAATTTACCACTATAACCTTTATAGCCTCGAGATAAACTTTCCTTATTTGGTTATCATCTATAACCACATTTTAATCCGGCTAGATGTTCATATGTGTGTGACCCGATAGGCTTCCGAATATGTTGGCCGTAGACACAAAGTGCAAATTACGAAAATGCCCTTCATGCCTAACGATCACGGGATAGCGTCTAGCAACACACCGTGACCCCCAATCATCGGAAGAGTCAAATGCAATGACTACTACCTTTCATGTGAAACAGTTACCGTGTAACTTACAATCCTATCGCTGTAATAATATCCATACGGTCGTTAGCCAAGTGTCAAACATTAACGACCGTATCTTATAATCTGGATATCATGCTCTCTCGAAGTAACACATTTACTCCCACTTTGCAAAGATTCACGAGTAAGACATTCCTTATAAGAAGGCCATTTCGGATATTCGATCCCAATCATAGGATACGCGATTCCCGGACGACCAATCATGTATACTCCGCATGCTTCAATATCATACCCAATCACTACCGCATGATCGCCCGTGGCTGAGGAAACCTCAATAGTGTCAAAGCATGACAATCCACACCGTGATGCCATGAAGACTCGGTCTTAAGGATAATTACACAACCGCCACATTGTGTGACACTTATCCGTGTAAGTGGAGTCGATCTAACGTCGCATTCTCTAATACACGTCCCACGTATAGTCCAAGTGTCTCTACACTTCGATGAGCGAGATCTATCCACGCCCTTAAAGACGAGAAGACATCCAATACGTGCTAGTCTGTTTATACTATCAATGCCCTGTTTAATAGTACATCAGCCTAGAGACATTTAAGTATCAAACTTATTAAAGTGATTAGAGATCTCATCAACCATAATCGCCTATCATGGTTTCTCTATCACAGTTTAATACTAAGGACGTTATCACATAACAATTCATAATTGGTTCTTTAAAAGAACATATATATGACAACAGAAAAGCCATTTAATATATGTATAAACGTAAAGAAATAGTATAAATGATCCGACCCGGTCGGATCCGGTCCAACCCGATTGGGTTTAGGACACTATTCCAACAATCTCCCACTTGGCCTAAAACCAATCACTCGCACACACAAGACCAAGTTGAAACACAAGAATCTCATGCAATACTCGCAACTAGCCCTAGCCATAAACGGATCGCTATCCGTGGGGACTCAGACTATCTTCATATCATGTTCCAAATGACCAAGTCAAAGGAACCGCCTCAACACACACATGAATCTCTGACGAGACCCTGGTCCTTGCTTCAAGCAATGAATCCACTTACTATATCAGCTATATAGAAAAGGTGGAAGAACCGTACAAGGTTCAAGAATGAACCTTCTAGATCCATGTACTGCTCCCGCTGCGCCTCTAAGGCACTACTGTGTTTTGGCCTAGTTGTAGAATTTACAGTGACCCATATGCTAGAACATTTCCAGCTCACTGTATCACTTAATCAAAGTGACTGCAAACCCAGACTGTAGCTCCCACTCGCCTTCATAAGACTCAGGATATACGTCTGTATATCTACGTTTATTTAATTCCAAGTTTCAATAAACTAGGAAACTTTCCTTAACTTGTTTAAGGATATTCTCGACATTTACAGTTACTTTCATACTTGCTCATGACTATTCATGGACTATGAACATCCGGCATTACCTATAAGATGGTTCCTATCGCAGTAGCGAAGGAAACCTTCCATAAGCATCATCTTTCACCTTATCCTTAGGACCAACGTCCTAACATAGATAGATCTCGAGAACACCGACTAGCAGCATCCCCTGTCGCGACCTATGCTAAACTCTTTTAGCATCACATCTATATAGGTAAACTATAATTTAACAGCAGTTAAATCTATCACTATAGATTCTTATTTCCAAAATAAGAACTGCCAATCCAAGTGCTTTCGTAAAGACCTTGAACTACCAAACATTAATTGACTGTGACATGGGGTGATAATTCACGAGAGAGATATATAATACCTTACTCAAAAATCGTAACACACTCCCACTATCCAACTTGCACATGGGCATATCCTTCTTTTGACTAAATCAAACTCCTTTGATTATCAAACAAAGAAATCGTCTAGAGAAACTTGTTTGAGTCCATAAATGGATCTCGTGGGCTTACATATCATGTTATCGTCTATGAACATTGAGCTTTCTGCCCAACGTCTTCAACACTATCATATAGCCATGATACGAAGTTATAACAAGCATCATCTGAATAGAACTTGGCTCAGCTGGCAGCATAAAGGTAATTACAAGGTTTACACCTCATACCCTTCAGCCGTCACTATAGCCTTATGGTAATCATATTACTATCCATGTCGACCTTTCGAGGACACTCCTTGGGTAAGACAGACTAGGTTCACAACCTGGTTGTCACTGATGGAATCTAATTCAGATATTATGGCTCATAGCCATATCTCTCAATCTTGCCTTTCAAACATTCTTTCTTAAGTCGTGAGATATTCATTCTTCAAGATGAACATACCAACAACCCTTTCAGGCTTGAGGTTATCCACAGACTTACAGAACTTTTGTGTGCACTGAGCAGTGATCTACACCTCATCGCTATGTGGCGTCTGCTCACGTTCCTATGGTTGAATAACTCCCTGTGGTTCTCAAACTACCTTTGAGATCTAAATCTACTCCCACTGTTTCTTTTGGAAGAAACACTTCCTCTAGAAGACAGCATGTTTGGAGACAAGCATTTTGCTCCGCGGACAAGTAAATAATATCTAGCGTACTTGCTAAGATATTCCACAAAGTTGCATATGTCGTACTAGGCTCCAAGCCTTTCTGACTTTGCCTATGATAACTTCAAATCTTCGGTTAAGATAGATTCGACATTATCCTCTTCCATATCTAATATGGAATTTATTCAACCTTTATTCTTTGGAACTCGGTTAAGTATAAGGGCACTATCCCGAAATGTGTAAGGGATACATCGCATGGCTTGCGTCACACCTTTATCATATAAAGTGTTATTTCCATTTTGGGAACACAATCTAATTGCGTATCCCAAAGATGGTATCCTTCAAGGGAGAATCTGATTCTATTTCAAACGACTTCTGAAACACCCTTCAAGTATTAATTACTTCAATCCAATTGAAGATTAATTCCTAAGTAGCTCATCAATCTCATATTCGTACTAGCTCGAACTTTTCGGGCTTTCTGAATTATGCACTTCACTGAGTACACTTGACTATTTCTAAAAATAGACGTAGAGATTAATAAACAATTATTTGTGGCATTAATTGTCACAAGCCAACAAACATCGGTATGTTCAGGATTTAGACAATTTTTCTAGATTTTGCAACCTTTTTCTTAAAAGGGTATACTGGTCATCTTTAGATAAGATGCGTATCACCCACATGATTCATAATCATATGGTTCAACATCATCAGAATGACGTTTAGTTTCACGCTTCCCTTCCAGAGAGACTATGTCTAGAACAACCACAGATATTAAGGATAACAGCCATACAAATATTTAGTTGAGATCATCACATATATCAACTATATAGTGATAACAATCTAGTATGTTAGATTCAAAGACCTTCCAACTTTATCGAATAACATTTATTCTTTACAATTGAATATGTCTACTAAATCCTAACAGATATAGCTCGAAAGTGTGTTCTTCATAAGAACCGGAACATAATAACATTTATTTAGTTCCTTTATCGATTTACTAGATCCGAATATGGTAAGTATTACAACATTTGCTTCACCTTCCACATCTGTATTTAATCTTTCTAATTTAATCACACTCGTAAGATATCATATATCTTAGAGTTGACTTTGAACTTAGATAGATTTATCTCAACTCATTTGCCTAGAATAGAAACTTTAATAAGTTCTCTATTTAAGCACATGCCCTACCTTCCCTTTTTAATCCTTTAAGCACTTGAAAATGTTTCTTATTGTAGTCTTCATAAGACTTAAGAAAGATCACAAGAGCTATGTCTTTGATTTCCTTTCATAAAGAAAATCTAAAGTTTATTAAATAGTTTATTTATCCTTTTGAATCGTATTCAAAACACTATTTAATTAACCTTTAAGCAATGATAGAATTAAGTCGATACTTAAATCTTACAATTTTGAAAACAACCTTTTCAAAATCAGATGTGGTCATTCTTATCCAACGTTTGAATTAATTGTCATCGTATGACTGAATGATCATCTTGGATCGTATCCAATATATGACTAATTCGTTGAAATTTATTTCAAATGATTTAATCATATCATGAGCTTCCGCTTTCATTAATATTTAAAGTCTCGGAGAACTGCATCAATTATGTAATCTCCTTGTCTCTAACTACTATAACGGGATGGCTCATGTCATTGCTTCTTTTAAAAGAATTAAAATTACTTAACCATATTTGAGAACGTTTCTCAAAATTAACAGTCATAATTTGGTTTTACTAATCGAGAATAAAACATAAATATAAAGTTTGCTAAAACTACAACATAAAATGAAAATAAAAGAGTGTTGTTGTTTATACACATAAAAATCAAAAATGGTCTTTTGATTTATGATTTTGCTCCCACTAGTCAACTACTCCCAATTGACTTTCAAGAATCTTTCAAAATTCTTTAGTGGCCAAGATCCCATCTCGTTACCCCGATTCCCGACGAGGGCGATCAACGGAATAATTCGAAAGGTATGTAACTCTTACCAATCACATCTCTATGTGACTCTTGGTGGTTGACTAGTCAACTCTTTGACAATTCACATCTTTATGTGGTAGTCAACCCTTGCCTCTAGAATAAGGCGGTCCTGACGAGGCCAATCACCGCAATACTCTAGTCAAGTCATAACCCAATATTCGCGAGATCTCATACGATCATATCTCAATAACGACGATATACCCGTGGTAGGTCAACTCCCGACGAGGGCGATCAGTTGGATCCGAACAAAGGCTCTTCACCGTCGCTATAATATTGGGAGACAATTTCTCGACTTGATTTTTGTTGTGGAAGTATTTACGTAAATTAATTCACTTAATTAATTTTAATTACGGTCTCATCAAATATATCTATCTCTATAGACATACATCCTACACATTTATCTAGATCGTGCCTAGTCATGCATCTATCGTATCATATAAAATAAATACAAGCACAAAATAAATAAATGCGTAAAGTAACCGGTATGATCATGGACTTTTCCTAGGTGCGGTTTCGAATACAAACTGACGAAACCGCGGGTCACAATCTAAGGGTAGCTGCAACCGCCAATAGGATCTTTAATGCTCCATTCTCCAATGGGATCTTTATTTTCGTCTTTCTTTGGTCTTCATCTTCTGCTCCATTCTTGTTACATTTAATTCTATCGAATAAAATAAATACACCCGCCGCATTACAGAGGGAGTCAACGGGAATGGGATAAATGCAGAAAATAAACTAGGTCACGTTCTTCATAACGGCCTAGGACAATTTTTAAACCAACAGAAAAATTAAATCATTCACATCTATCCTATCGGTCGAGTCCATGATCAATCGGGGTCCATATAATCATATTATATCTACTATATCTAATCCATACAATAAAATCTTATGAAAGAGATAAAATTAAAATTCAACTACTTGCGTCTTAATTAATCAATTAACATTTAATCTATTAAATAATTTTATCCAATCAATTAACTAATTAACATTTAATTAATTAAATGATTTTAATCGAAATAAAATTAACGATTAATTTTAAACCGATTTTAATTTTAATTTTAATTAATTAGAACTATTCTAAAATAAATCAAAATTAAAATTATTTCTCTTTTGTTTCTTTCCTTTTGATTCGCAATCAAAAGGGATGCCTTTGGTTTCCTAAACCAAATTTGGCTTAGGCCCGGCCACTTTCCAAAATCAAAATTTTGGAAGTGGCCTAGGCCTAGGCCTTTTACAAATCAAATATTTGAAAAGGGCTGAGTCTATTCCAAATCAAATATTTGGAAAGGCCAAATAATTTTGGTTTTAGCACTCGCCACTTTCCAAAATCAAAATTTTGGAAGTGTGGCTGAAACTAAGCCTATTCCAAATCAAATATTTGAAAGGCTTAGGCTATTCCAAACAAAGTTTGGAAAAGCCATTATTATTTTAATGCCATGTGGCATCCCAATGGCCCCAAACTATTTGAACCATTGGTTAGCCACATGACACAACTAAACAAAGGAGGAATTACCAATCACAACTATGAACCATATTGAATCACAAAATACACAAAACAAAAATTTGGAGATCCGCCAAAGATTGGCGGTCAACCGATCGCCGGCGGCGAGTTGCCTGCGCCGCCCGCCGCCCTTGCCCGCCGCCGCCGCGGTGGTGGTGCCGCCGCCAGTCGGCCGAGCACCACCCGATCCCTTTTTTCTTTTCTTTTCGTGTATCAATTTTGCAAATCAAAAATCTTTCATCTTTTAATTACGTGATTTAAATGATAAAATTAACTACGCAAAATAACATGCTTATTGCTTAAGCTCGAAGCTCTCTCTGATACCACTGTTAGGAAATCTACGCGGGAACGCAGCGGAATTTAAAATTTTATTTCCTTTTTCCCAGGATCGACTTCGTTTAAGCAATAAACAAATAGATAGTAGACGGTGGTTACCTTGGTTGATCTAAAAGATCGACGCTTTGACCGTCTAAGGAGAGTAGTTCTGCATAGAGCCGCCCAAGTGTTCGGCCTCTACCGCTAGTCCACACGAACAGCCCGCCGGAATCCCATCATTGATTGCTATTGGAAAACTCCGGTTGCTAGACCGACCCTTTTCCCCTCTCTCCAACTCTCTATAGGATGCTCTCTATTTTACACAAGAACTATTAGTCCTTGGCATTATGATGTACAAAAGAGCTTGACACCCACCTCTTATTTATAGTGGTTGGGCGCCTACTACTAGGTGTGGAGGAGAAGAAAACATTTTCCCAATAAAATAAGGAAAATATAATTGATTGATTTATCTCATTTATTACAATATCTCATATTAAATAAATCTAGGATATTGTTAATATCTCATATTGAATATTTCCAAGATATTGTCAATATCTTATATTGACAATATTTATCTTTTATTATATTACCATAAATCAATTTATACATGTGTATATATCACATATATATTACACATATAAAAATCTAATAATATCATATGTACACACATTGGTGCGCATGATGCAAATCACCAATTTGCATTTAATGCACTCACACACGCATGTATTCATATATTTATAAATATTAATATCTAATATTAATATATGGTAATACCATTAATTAAATTGCACAATCCAAGTGTATCACTTATACACATATGTGGCGCCACTTATCAATATAAGTGTATTTAATTAATCAACTTAATTAATATCTTGTATTTAATTTATTCATAATAAATAAATACCACCATATTAATTTACCACTATAACCTTTATAGCCTCGAGATAAACTTTCCTTATTTGGTTATCATCTATAACCACATTTTAATCCGGCTAGATGTTCATATGTGTGTGACCCGATAGGCTTCCGAATATGTTGGCCGTAGACACAAAGTGCAAATTACGAAAATGCCCTTCATGCCTAACGATCACGGGATAGCGTCTAGCAACACACCGTGACCCCCAATCATCGGAAGAGTCAAATGCAATGACTACCTTTCATGTGAAACAGTTACCGTGTAACTTACAATCCTATCGCTGTAATAATATCCATACGGTCGTTAGCCAAGTGTCAAACATTAACGACCGTATCTTATAATCTGGATATCATGCTCTCTCGAAGTAACACATTTACTCCCACTTTGCAAAGATTCACGAGAGTAAGACATTCCTTATAAGAAGGCCATTTCGGATATTCGATCCCAATCATAGGATACGCGATTCCCGGACGACCAATCATGTATACTCCGCATGCTTCAATATCATACCCAATCACTACCGCATGATCGCCCCGTGGCTAGGGGAAACCTCAATAGTGTCAAAGCATGACAATCCACACCGTGATGCCATGAAGACTCCGGTCTTAAGGATAATTACACAACCGCCACATTGTGTGACACTTATCCGTGTAAGTGGGTCGATCCTAACGTCACGCGTTCTTCTCTAATACACGTCCACGTATAGTCCAAGTGTCTCTACACTTCGATGAGACGCGAGATCTATCCACGCCCTTAAAGGCGAGAAGACATCCAATACGTGCTAGTCTGTTTATACTATCAATGCCCTGTTTAATAGTACATCAGCCTAGAGACATTTAAGTATCAAAATTATTAAAGTGATTAGAGATCTCATCAACCATAATCGCCTATCATGGTTTCTCTATCACAGTTTAATACTAAGGACGTTATCACATAACAATTCATAATTGGTTCTTTAAAAGAACATATATATGACAACAGAAAAGCCATTTAATATATGTATAAACGTAAAGAAATAGTATAAATGATCCGACCCGGTCGGATCCGGTCCAACCCGATTGGGTTTAGGACACTATTCCAACAGGAAGGACTGTACCTGAGAAAGATACAAGCCTTAGAGCGGAAGTCGGTTTTGTGGCGATTATAAGGACGGAGGTAAGGAAAATAGGCACAACCGAAGACCCGAAGGAAGGAGTAATCCGGAGGACGGTGATAGACAAGCTCAAAGGGGGATTTGTTGTGCAAGACACGTGACGGTAGACGGTTTATGATATACGTGGTGGTGGTGAAGGCATCTTCCCAATAGGGTAAAGGAAGATTGGAGTGGGCAAGAAGGGATAGGCCAACTTCGGTGATTTGGCGATGGCGGCGTTCAATGGCACCGGCTTGTTCATGGGTGTGAGGCGGAACGGCGATGTTGGATGCCTAAGCGAGTGAGGAGTGCGCTCAAAGTGGCGATATTCGCCACCCCAATCGATTGTATGGATTTGAGTTTGGTATTAAAGTGACGTTCGATAAGGGCAAGGAAATTGGGAAAAATACGCTCAACATCAGATTTTAACTTGATTGGGTAAAACCAAATAAACTTAGTGAAGTCATCAAGGAAAGTGACATAATACCGATTGCCATAAATAGAAAATTCGGTGGGTCCCCAGACATCAGAATAAATCAAATCCAAAGGTTTACTAGAGGTAAATTCAGAAGTATATAAAGGAAAACGATGACTTTTAGCTAACTGACACGGAGCACAAACCGCATCCGGTGATTTATTTGGAATAGAAATATCTAAACTGCGCAAAGCCTGATGAAGAACTGGATAAGAGCAGTGACCGAGACGGTAATGCCACTTAGTGAGGGAACTGGAGACCGTGTGATGAGCTTAAATGGACCGGGGTGGTGGACTGTGGAAGTGGTAGAGACCGTCACGAACAAAGCCTTTAAGAAGTGTGGTTCCCGAGTAGTCCTTGACAAAAAAACAAGAGTCGTGAAATTCAAAATACACGAATTATCTCGAGCGAAACGTTGAGCAGGACAATAGATTTTTTTGAGGACAGGGAGACAAGGACGTTAGACAAGTGATACGTGTGAGAGGTGTGTGAAAAGTAGAGGAACCAAAGTGAGAAATAGGCAAACTGAGCCATCGCCAACGTGAATTTGTTCGAGAACCGTCATAGGGTCGAGTTGAGATTTAGGTTGCGAAAGTCATTGGTGAGGTGGTGGGAGGCACCAGTGTCGGGAAGCCAGTCGGTGTGAGGGTTATAGTTCGGTTGGTGGGGGTTACTAGCATAGGCCTGTGGGGGGCGGGGGTTACGGTTATAGTGTGATGCAAAGAAAGAGATCGACGATTGTTCATACCTGTAATGACACGCATGGGCAGTATGCCCAGACTTAGCACAAATTTGACATACAGTGGAAGAATCTTTACCAGAATTTGGAGTGGAGCGTTGATTGCTACG
This sequence comes from Gentiana macrophylla, assembly GCA_026214975.1. NCBI lineage: Eukaryota > Viridiplantae > Streptophyta > Magnoliopsida > Gentianales > Gentianaceae > Gentiana > Gentiana macrophylla. The sequence continues at coordinate 23,741,558 of CM047805.1, forward strand.
ACCGCGGCCACGACCACCGCGACCCCGATAATTGGCAGAGTGACCTCCACGTCCACGGGAGGTATTATTGCCATTATTGGAATGACCAAAGCCACTGTTATTATTATTATAACCCAAATTGGTGCCATAGCTATGGGTATTATTATTATTATTATAAGCCAAATTATTGCCATAGCCAGAGGTGCTGTTTGGACGGGAAAAGTGAACCTGGGCGCCGGCAGCTGGTGATAGCGGGAGAGGAGTGGGCCGGTGATGCTGAATCCGAGCCTCGGTCGTGAGTAAGTGAGAGTAAATATCATCGGCGGTGAGGTAGCATTAGTCGAGACCATTGTGACAAGTGAATCATACTCGGGCCAAGCCGGCTAAGAGGTAGTGATGAAGTCGTCGGCGGACAATGGATGGCCGGGCGAGGTGCGATTCATCGGCCAAAGTCTTGAGCTTGAAGTAGTAGGCTGAGGCCGAAAGGTCATGCTTGCGGGTGGTGGCAAGTTCCTGCCGCAGCTGAATGAGTTTGGCGCGACTTTGTGAGGCAAAGGACTGCTGTAACGCCGCCCAAATAGAGGCCGACGTCGGAGATGTGTAGACTTGCAATAAAACCTCGTCAGAGAGAGAGGCGGTGATGGTGGAGAGAATCATCCGGGTCGGTGGTGGTCCAAGCCTCAAGGTCTTCCTCATGTCGAGATTGGCTTCTGTTTGCCGGGCGGCGGTGGTAATCGTGGCGGACGGTGGTGGGATGGTTCCGTCGATGAAACCGAATACACGTTGTCCTCGGAGATAAGGCATAATTTGAGCCTTCTAGAGATTGTAATTTAGCCTCGTGAGTTTGGTGATGTGAAGCGGCGACCTGGGGTGAAGGTCGGGTATTTGGCGGTGATGCGATGAACTTTCATCGTCGATCATGGCGATTCTTTCGCTTCGCTGGGTAGATGGTGATCGGTGTTCTTCTTCCGCTGCGTGTGTTCTTTGGAGAAGATGACTGAAAGTGCAGGTGCGGCAAGGGGCTGGTTTCACGGTTATGTTTTTTTTTTGTGTTGGATCAACCTTGCTCTGATACCATGTGGTAATTGCGTATATGTATTATATTATAAAAGTATTACAATGGTGGGTATATATATACACCATACAAGGGTACAACGGTAATAATAAAATACAGTGTAATACAAAACTACGTCGTATCAATCATATCCTCAACAGTTATCAACCCAATACCGGTCAGAAATTCTATTTAATACATTCTGATCAAAATTCTTCAGAAAAAATTCAACATTCTGTCTAAATTTGGATGAGAATAAATATGCGTAAAACTCTGAAGGATAAAATTGGAAAACAAATATGTGTGCTAAGATATTTTGCTGTGCGAAAAGATATTCACTCTTTTTTTTTCCTTATTTGGGCAGCTATGAGACATTTAAAAAAAAGGAGGGAGTGGGAATAAAGGACAGATAAGAGGGAAAAAAAAAAGAATTAGGACAGTGGAAATACAAATTGGGTGATAAAGACAATTCAACTGTTCGTTACTCCGAATTCATTGGTAGGTACAATGGAATTAAGTTCAAATCCACTATTTTATTGTTCCGCTGTTTCATTGTTTTTGACGAAAATGACCTGGAAATAACAGCAAAAAATATCAAATGGGATGTCGAGATAAAAAAAGGGAAAATTGTGGTGAAAAAAATTACAATATTTTGACGTTCACATCAAAAGATATATTATTTTTTGTAATTAAATATGAATTTTTTTAAATTTTAGTGGAATAAATAGTTGTCATTTTTGCCCAATAAAAAGTCCACTGTCATGTTTACATATTTCTAGTTTCAATTTGTCATATTCTATACCCCGATGTGAAATTCCCCTTTTACTCCCCCCGGACCCTAAACACAGCAGGCTGTTGTGTTCTAACACACAAAGAGAATATGAGTTTGAGTTAGGGTTAGGGTTTGATTCCCTAATTCTATACCTGTGAAATTCCCCTTTTACAATAATATATAATAATCAAATTTGATGTCATCAATTCATCACTAGAAAAAATGCCGTTTTTTGTCGAAGCTTAAAATCAAGCCCCGAATTGCCAACTGATGACGGTCAAATTATACCCGTAAAAGTCATCAATGTTATCCTTAAATCGAGCTTAATAATATATATTTTATATTAAATCACTTGTTTATAATGATTATTTAATGTTATGTGATTTATAGAATATAATTTGGTATTTATCTATTTTTATTATTAAAATATGATTTACTGTGCGATAATTATTGATTTTAAAGATTATGGTGAATCGGAGGATATCTACCAACGAAGGAAGTAAATCTCAAGATAAATCGGAGCAGAATCGGATTGAATAAAAGATAAATATCGAGCAAAGACAAAAAGTGGAGTGAGGAGCAAGAAAATCCAAATGAGCCAATCGAAATGAAGAGGACTTCTTTGGCAAATGAGTGCACAGTTTCATTGAAGGCGAGCTCAGCAAAATCTCGAGGATCGGCTGGGAGTTATCTCTACGGATTTTAGGGTTTTTAAATCTATCATTAAGTCGGCCTAAGCCTCTATATAAAGAGCAGCCACGGATTTTATTACATACACTTTTTACATCAACTCATAACACAAATCCTCAGTTTCTCAGAGTAGTTTTTATACAAGATTCCAGCAGTTATTATGTGAGGTTCTTGTGTATATTTCTTCTTTGTTGTTTGTAATTAGATCCCCCCAATTATTGTTTACCGTTTGAGGTTGTTCGTTATTCGTCAAACGATGTAGATCTAAGGATACGACGAAAGCCAGTGGGGATTCCTCGTCTATAAGGATCCACACGCCCACGTCGAGATCTGGTGACCTGCGTATGACTTTGATCTGAACGACAATCGTGTTTCTAGTAGATCTATATAATTGCTTGATGAATCTCTATTTTATCCGTTACGTATAGAGAAACGCTAAGATTTAGGTTTTCGCCGCGTCAATCTAGCCACGTCTTTATGGTGAGGTTGTCCACCTAGAATTTCTTATCTTAGTAGGTATGGCTACGGCTACGTTGCTCGTCTGTTTTAATTAAAATGTGCAGTTAGGAAATACCAACCTAGGTCGGCTCATGAATTGATCTTCCGGGGCTTTCAGCGAGATCTAGATCTGTTTTATATTAGGGAATTGCATGCACCTAATTATACGTAAGTCATAGATTAACATGATACCTAAAAAGTTAGTGTTAATGGGACAGAGACTGATGCGATCGCCTAGGAAGTACGTCTAACCACAGGAATGTTGCCTATGTGAGGAATACGGTTAATATCGGCATCCCTAGTTTTGTAAGCATGCGAGTTATATGAGATAGAGACCTACGAAGTGAAGTCACGTAATGTAGCACAGTGATCTAGATGGCCTAACCGGAGCTAGATCTAGTTTAGGGGATGACTCCCGTAGCCAATATAAAATAGATACGAATCGGATTAATAGTTGTTGAGTCTAGCTTAGTTATATAGAATCTCTAGATCCAAACGATAACATAGTAATTGGGGAGGTTAATTACTTGTATGTTATGTGTTGTGTCGAGTCGTGTCCTCTATCTTTTCTTGCCGTTTGTTGGTTGTAGACCGCCTTCATGTGCTCGGCATGAATGATTAATTATTTGTATATAAATGATCCACAATTGGTTCCCTGTGGGATCGACCTTGATTCGCTATAGCTATACTACGATGGACCTAGTCCTCTTGCTAGTATTGGTTTATGGTGGTCAAGTATTTTATTATCACTTGATCTTGTCATCACCAACTGCAGTCGGCTTAAGAACTAGAGGACTTGGAAATGAGATTTGTATGGTATGTAACTCTGAAGAAGAAACCATCTGGCACTGTTTGTTTGATTGTTTAATTCCTCAATCTTTCTAGAAATCTTCGCCATTTCGAAGACAATGGAAAAATCAACGAATACACAATTTTCTCGACTTGGTAGGAGAGTTGGCCAAAATAAGAGATGAGCTGACAGTATGCCGTATCGTCACACTTATCTGGAACATTTGGAAACTGCGATGTGATTGGATTTTTTATGGAAAGGATTTTCACGTTAAGTCTTCTCTTAAAGAATCTATGACGGAAACTGAAGAATATTACCAAGCAGTTAAAAGACACGATTCTAATGCGACTTTGATCCCTCATCGCTCCATATGGACTCCTCCGGCTAATGGAATCCTTAAATTTAATGTCGATGTGGCTTTTTGAGAAGGGAAGACAGCTTTGGGGGGCTCTTACGAAATTTTGAAGGTGAATTTCTCAACAGCTTCTCAAGAAGGTTAGAAGGCGGGTATGATGTAGCGGTGGGTGAGGCTTTATCAATTTACCACACTATTTTCAATGCCATCATATGGGGATTTTGTAGAGTGATCTACGAAGGTGACTCTTTAACCATCTATAATCGTCTTCAAGCAGGCGAAGAAGACCTTTCACCTTCCGGCTCCATAATAAACGACTTTCGTCGCCTCTTTCATTGTATAGTCTATTGTTCTTTCACTTTTGTGAAAAGGAAAGGAAATATTCATGTCTATTATTTAGCTAGAGAGGATCTTCGCCTTGCAGAAAATGTGGAATGGGGTTCTTCTATCCCCCTCTCATGGTATTTTTTCTAGTTATGCGGATTGCAGCTAATAAAATTTCTACTTAACATTTTCAAAAAAAAAAAATGATAATATTTTTTAGTGTACAGGGCACGGAAAGCAATATATACCATAAAATTTACACCATTGTTTACAGTCAAGTATTATAGACAATTAGAGAATAAGACACGTTTGTTGGAAACCGAACGACTTGACCCGAACCAAAACGATTATAGTACGACCTGAAAAAGTTCGGTGGACTCACCGTTTGTGGAGCAGCCCCCGCTGCAACAAGCCAATTTCCAGATTTGTAATTCAAAATTCTGTTCGAGTCCTTCCAAGGTGAATTGAATTCAACTCAATAACGAAAATAAATAAAATGGGGATTGAGGGAAAAGGACAAAAATATTTACAAAATAAATAAATAGGACACACTCCTTTTTTTAGTTGCAAAAAGGACAAAAAACAATTGGACGGACAAAATTACCCCTTAATAACACGGCGCGCATATATTCAGTATATATTCAGTTAACACGGCACGCATATAATCAGGTTTGTTTCTTTTCTTTTTTTTCAAACACTCGTAACTTTCGATTTACAACTTTGATCATCGAAATTTTTTCACCAAAATTCATGTTTTTTTTTCTCTTCAATTTGAGCCCAAACACGTTACCCTTTCGACGTATATTTTGAAAGACGAAAAAATATTTGCATTAAACGGAGCGTTTTTCTTATAAACGACTGTAACTTTTGATTTAGAACAACGATCATCAAAATTGTTTCACCAAAGTTCATATTTTTTTAATCTTCATTTTGAGACCGCGTTCGATACCCTTTCGACGTAGTATTTGAAAGCCGAATTTTATCGAAGCGTTTACCCCAACACATGTTGCTGTGTTACTGTGTTACTGTGTAATAGTAACACAGTAACAGTAACAAAGTAACACATTTTATTAACATCCAAAATATCATTATTAACATTGTGTAATACAACAATCTATCAAAAAATGCTTCATTTCCTAATGAAACAATCTATCAAAGCATTATAGAGATGCAACTGCCGGGGAATCAAGAGAATAAAAACCTAATACTATTGGATGTAATCAAAAAGCCTATCAATGAAACTAAAACATTCTTCAAGTTATTGAAGACAAAAGTAGTCTGTTTTACCATCTACGGACCTTCATCCTTCAAACCCGCACCACATCAAACTCCATGAAAGATGTATGAAGCAGAAAATGCATCAAATAGCATCGGCTCGGCCACATCAATAGAGAATCTAGGTTCCTCCAATTTTCTAAAGACAATAAAACACAAACATAACCATTTGAATCAACAACCTTCAACCACCTAGGCCAAAACCACACCACAACAAATAGTGGAATGCAAAGAAAGATTAAAACCAAATACAGACATCATATGCCTGCAATAACACAACCAATTCTGTTTTTCTCTTCAACTTCTCAAAACACTTTTCAGTACTAATAACCACATAAAACAAATATCCATTGCATTTCTTATCCATTAATGACTGAAATATCATCTTTAGTATGCTTTCCAATGTAAGGAAGCAGGCTTGAATCAAACTACTATCGATTCTTTTTTGAAAAAAAAAAACATTTTAACATTGTATTTTTAAAGGTATATTTGAAGAAAGTAGAAGAAGGCAACAACATAAAGTCAACAAAAGTATTTCAAGTTTTTCAACCCTTAAACACTTTATTTTTTGCTCCAAAATCTAATTTTCAGCCTTATATTTGGCTGAAAATGACACGGTAACACACCAACACAGTAACACACCAACAAAGTAACACTAGACAGGTGAAAAAACTTCTGTACGTTCCCAAATGCGGAGCTTGAAAAATCAGGTGAAAAAACTTCGGTATTCCATTGATAAAGCAGATGAAGAACTGGCTGAAAAATTCTGTGAAGGAAGCGAAATTGAATTTCACTTGCAAATATGGAAATCCATTGCTGAACAGCTGAACAAAAACTTAGAAGAAAATCACCATCTGCGCAGATAAGTTGAGGCTTCTCTTCTTGCACAAACAGGCCTTGAAGTCAATCTGAAACAAGACAAAGTTCACTTTTTGACATTGCTTCAAGAGAAAGATAAAAAGATACACACTTTGGAGCAAGAACTCGTTTCTTTCAATGACAGCAAAAACTCCAGCAATTTTTCCATCAATGGCCACAATTACACAACTACGGGCACGTTGTTCATATGCTGCAATATAAGCATCGACGTCTCGGCTAAGAGATACATTGTTAGCCTTAATTACTCTCCTATTTCTTACTAGAACTGATCTGTCTCGAACATCCATAGAGACCATCAAATCGGGAATGCAATTGGCGAAGAGAACTCACCGGCGGATAGCTTAGATAGGGAAGAAGATAAAAAAGTGAACGGAGGGGCGTGTTTTTTTTTTATTTTGACGGTAGTAAGGGCATTTTAGTCCGGATAATTTTATTTTGTCCTTAAATCAACAAAAAAAAAAATACAAACTGGATTAAAATTTATATATAGGAGGGAAAGTGGACTAAAACCTAATTTTCCCTAATTAAAATTAACCAACTCAAAATCTGAATATAAAACTTGTATAAACTAAATAAACATTAAGATCTAACGCGTAAAGCTGGTGAGTGGTGAATATCGATTCAAGTAAGAGAGCCATTTGTTATAGCTCTTTAAGTCGGGGAAATAGCAAAAATAGTCCTGCAACTTGACATAGTTTGTATTTTAGTACTAGTTTTGCTCCGGTGACAATTATAGTTCCGTAACTTATTTATCTTTTGCAAAAACAGTCATCCTGGCCATATTTTGTTGACTGAGCGTCACAATTATAATATAAATAAAAGCTTATGTGGCTGCCACGATGGCTATGACGTGTCAAATAAGCGAAATTCCATTTTTTTCTTCAATAAATTCACTTCCTTTTTTTATTTAATAAATCCAATTCTTAATCCCCCAACCCCCTACTTCATCCCCATGAAAATGCCGCCACCAGCACCTCTATTTTTACCAACACTGGTTGCTCCCTTAACCACCACAATCCATCACTCCCACCACTGTCTGTAGTGCTTTCGCCCATAAGCCGATCACCACAAAAGCAAAATGCTCTCTAAGAATAAGCTTGTGAGACTAAACAATGAACCCACAAAACCCAAGATATTTCTATAGGTTGTCGAGTGTCGACATTCTCGATTGTAAAATTCTGCTCCACAAAATTCACTCTATCCCCTGTACATTGGATTTGGTTTGTGGAAACCCACAAGACTCCACATGTGATTTTGAGCAAAAACCCATAGATTCAAGCCATTGCAGTTGAGGAGAAGCAGCGTAATTGGAAAATTCAAAAGGACTGGAGATCTTTTATTTTGAAGGTAGGAAGAGCAGCGTAATTAGTGTTTTTGAGGGGTTGAAGGGTGAAGACGCGGGTGGTGGTAGATATGGGTTTTGGCAAAATTAGAAAAATAAAAATAGTCCTCTAACTTGGCCTAGTAGGGATTTTAGTCCAAAGTTGATGCAAAAAGGATTTGAACCGGCGACCTGGTGGTAAAATATTAAGCACTTTTCCATCCAAGCTACAACTTCAATGCTTATACCATGACAAGATTTATTACTTATGCATAAGCAATATGGTTTCCCTTGGCTTAATCTGACATTTCAAGTTATTTACTAAATTCCCTATACAAATGTTTCTGGTCCTGAGACGCTTGAAGAATCTTTACAATTTCAGGATTTAGAATGTCAAATGTGCTGATTTAAGCCTTGATTTTCTTTGTTAATTTGATGTAGTTCTTTTTTAAATATAAAAAATAATACTATCTACGTCCCTAAATGTAAGTGGATTTAGAATTTTCATATAAATTAATAAAGTGATTAATTTTTTTTTATACACATTAATTAAATATATTAGACTATAAGTTTATTTAAATTAGGCGCATATAATGTTGGAAGGAATGTTATTGTTCATAAGTAATAAATCTTGTCATAGTATAAACATTAAGGGTGTAGCTTGGATGGTAAAGTGTTTGATATTTTACCACTAGGTCGCCGGTTTGAATCCTTCTTGCTTCAACTTTTAATTTTTAGTAAATGGAAGAGAAATAGGACCCACAAGCCACGTAGGATCCCACGTGGCAGCCATGTCAGCAATTTTAAAAGATTCTGGCGCCCAGTTAGTAATATCCGGCGGATAGGACCATTTTTCAAAAAAAAAAATGCAACTTAGAGAACCATTTTCCTTACCGGAGCAGGAGCAGGACTAAAATACATACTAGGCCAAGTTAGAAGACTATTTTTCTAATTTTGCCGATGGGTTTTGGGAAATGGGTGATGGTGGGGATAGGTTCTGGCGGAAAAGTTGGATTTTATATGGTGTGTTTTTTAGGGTTAATTTACAATTTTCGTCCTGTAACTGGACACGTTTTTCTATTTTGATCCTGGTTTTTCTCCGGCGACAATTTCAGTCCTGTAACTGATCTTTTTTTCACAAAAATAGTCCTGAAGGCCGGAAAATGCTGACTGTACACATTTTCCGGCCGAAAAAAATGCAATGTCACCCCAAATTGACACCTCATCTTTCCACGTTAGCAAAAGTTTCCACTTCAGCATTTTTTCGCAAATAATAAAATGTTTCTAATAGGGGGATTCGAAACTTCAACCTAAAACTAAAAATCTACACACTTCTCCACCCGAGGTACAACCTGATATGTTTTTTAAAACACAACATATCTTTTAAGGACAGTATAAAAATATTATAGAGAATCTAATAATACAAAAAAAAGAAAATTTTAAAGTATATAGATATAGTATTCGTTACACATAGTGATAAATTTAGTGAATGTTTATTTTAAGTAATATAGGAGGTTCTTAATTTTTTATTTTTTTTAATGTATTTTCGTAAAAATGAAAAATATTGTTGTCATGTCATATTCTTCATTTCTTCCAACTCTTTTTCATAGTCACTAAACTGAAGATTTAATTAAATTAACAAATGAAATGTTAAAATAAATGTATTAATTTTAATTATTCTAGTGAAACAAAAGTAAGTCCTTGACGAAATGGGACAAAAGGAAATATTAATTACTCTGATTATAGCTAATGATATTGTTACGATCAGTCTAAAACAACATCTAACTGTAAAATGATGTAACAACATAACATCGAATGATATTACATTTCATCAAAGGTATATAGTACCATTGTCACACAGCATTGCATGATTCGGTGTGTCAGAATCAGAGGCAGAGACAATATTGTTCTCAAGGGGCGCGTGACTCAAAGTAAACGAGTGTTCCAAAAAAAAAACAAGGAAACAACCAAATGGTACTACTACCCAATTCTTTAATGCTGTGACAGTAATATTATTCATAAATTAAAGTTAGATAAAGAAACTAATTTGATAAAATAAAAAATAAAAAAAAAGCATTTATTAAGTAGTGGTACGTACCCAATACTTCAATGCTGCAAAATCATATAATCTAGCTGCATTTTTTTCCTTGTCATAACCGCTTTAATCAACAAATTCGATTAAAAAAAGAGAAAGAAAGCATATATTAAGTCACATGCATTATACAATATATATTATACATAAAAAAATAAAAAATTAATAACCTCCTATATTACTTAAAATAAACATTTAATAAATTTGTCACCACTTGTAACGAATACTATATATATATATACTTTTTATAAAAAAAAAAATTGTATGTATTATTAGATTTTCTATAATATTTTTATAATGAAAATATATTGGGCTATAGATCGGGTGGTAAAGTGTGTAGATTATTAGTCTTAGGTTGGGGGTTCGAATCCCCCTGTTAGCAACATTTTATTATTTATGAAAAAATGGTGATGTGGGAATTTTTGCTGACATGGAAAGATGACGTGTCAATTCGGGATGACATGGCATTTTTTTGGCCGAAAATGTGTACAGTCAGCATTTTCCGGCCTTCAGGACTATTTTTGTAAAAAAATACCAGTTATAGAACTGAAATTGTCGCCGGAAAAAAACCAAGACCAAAATTGAAAAATGTGTCCAGTTATAAGACGAAAATTGTAATTTAGCCTGTTTTTTAGGGGTTGAAGTGTGGAGATAGGGGTGGTGGTAGAGATGGGTTTTCGGAAAAGGGTGGTGGTGGGGATAGGTTCTTGCGGGCATAGATGGATTGAGAGAAAGATGGCGGCTAATGGAGTGAGATCATAAATGATGGATTTGATTTTGGAGAAGAAAAAGAAGATCGAATCAGCACAACCAATGGTCCATATGTCTGACCACTGGTGTGAATATCTCATCAAAGTCTACCCCTTTATTCTGACTGAACCCTCTTGCAACCAAACGTGCCTTATACTTGACCCTTCGGCCTCAGTTATTCCTTCCTTCTTTTTGAAGATCCACTTGCAAGTAACAACTCTCCTATCAACTGGGTGTTTAACTAGATCCCAAGTCTGATTCTTCAATAATGACTCCATTTCATCTCCCATGGCAGCAAGCCATTGAAATGCTTCAGAACATGTCACTGCTTCCCTGTAAGTAGAAGGTTCAAAACCATGCACTTCTTCTGCAACTTGAAGTGCATATCCAACTATATCATCAAAGTCATACCTCTTGGGAGGTACCCCAACATTTGATCTTCTAGCTCTGCTGACAGCTATACTCTGTTGACCCATGTTTTTTTGATGCTCTGTTGATCCTTGTTCAACAGAATGGCTTGGATCAGACTCTGGTTCAACAACCAGATCTATAGAGTGCTGACTTGGATCAGCTGATTGTTGCATCTCAGCTGACTTCTCTTGAAGCTCCACCTGTTTCTCATCCCTCTCAGATTCAGCACTAGTTTCAGATTCAACAGACCTCCCCACTGATGAGTTTATCATAGAATTTTCATCAAAGACCACATCTCTACTGAGTATGACCCTAGAATCTGTTGATGACCAAATTCTATAACCTTAACTCTATCACCATACCCCACAAGCACTCATTTCTTGGCCCTTGGTTCCAGCTTCCCTTCACTCATATGATAGTAAACTGTGCTTCCAAAAACCTTTTGAACTGAGTAGTCAGCAGGCTTGCCTGACAACATCTCAAATGGTGTCTTGAGATTATTCCCTGTGTGAGGACTCATGTTGATTAAGTAGCATGTTGTGGTTAAAGCCTCTACCCAAAATCTCCTTGATAAACCAACATTAGAGAGCATACATATTGCCCTCTCCAAAAGAGTTTGATTCATCCTTTCAGCTACACCATTCTGCTGAGGTGTATTCCTGACTGTATGATGTCTGGCAATACCCTGATCCTTACATAATGTATCAAACTCTAACCAGCAGAATTCCAGACCATTATCTGTTTTGAGCCTTTTGATTTTCTTGCCTGTCTGATTTTCCACTAAAGCCTTCCACTGCTTGAAACTGTTGAATGCCTCACTTTTGTGTTTCATCATCACCACCCAAGTCATTCTTGAGTAGTCGTCTATGAATGACACAAAATATCTGTGACCACCCAATGATTCCACCATTGATGGACCCTAGCAATCAGAATGGATATAATCAAGTGATGCTTTTGTACTGTGTTTGCCTGCTGAGAACTTGCTTCTATGTAGCTTCCAATACACACAGTGCTCACAAAAGTCCAATGTCTTGACCTTATATCCCCAAGAAACCTACTGAAGAAAGGACTTGCATTACTCTTTCACCCATGTGACCAAGTCTCATGTGCCACAACTGAGTCTGCTGTGACTGATGAACTGCTGAGGATGCCACAGAAGCAGAGCCAGATACAGTAAAGCCTTGTAATACATACAAGGTTCCCTTCTTGATACCTTTTGAAGACCACAACTGAATCTTTGTAGACATTCAGCTCTCCACCTTCTCCCTTGAAATTGAACCCTTTGTTGTCCAGTAGACTAAAAGATACCAAATTCCTGGTTATCTGTGGAACATGTCTAACATCTTTCAGTGTGTAGAATCTACCATCCTCTGTCCTCAACTTGACGAGCCAATTCCCACTATCTTGCAGACCTTGCTGTTTGCCATAAAAATTTGACCACAATCTATCTGCTCATAAATAGAAAACCACTCCCTGTGTGGACGAATATGATAGGATGCTCCAGAATCTAGGATCCAAACATTAGCATGGTGTGCTGAATCCCCAGCAACAAGAACCAGATCCTCATCAAAATGCTCAGCAGCCATAGCTGTACATTGTGCCAGAATTGCACACTCTCGGTTTTGTCTATCCTTGGGGTTGAAACTAGCTATCTCGATCATGGTTTGGCTATGTCCCTTAATCTATCTTTGAAACCTAGTAGTTTAATTTTCCTTATTTCTTTTCTATCTTTAGACTCGTTAGTATAAATCACTTTAGTGTCGTTGTAGTAAACAAACACTTTAAAAAGATTGTTCACCTAGACTAAGTAATACGTTCGCTTTGGTACTCAAAAACACTTTTCCCTTGGGTTCGACCTCATACTCCTGTCGCTATTCTAGCAATCGACCCGGTACACTGCCGGTTAGAGATTTAGTTTGCCCACAGTTTTGAGTCTTTTATAAAAAAAAAATTTTGAAGGGTGAATTTTAGCTCAATCAATCGTCTCCTCACAAATTAGTGTTGAGAAAGTATTCATCAATAATAATGTTAAGGAACTTAGATCTAACAGAAGGATTATGCAATGGCATAAGGATGATATGTAATGGTTCAAAGGAAATATGTTTCATGCTGAAATCACAGTCGGGCAACATTATGGAAAGCAAGTTTTAATCCCACGTATTTCATACTCACCAATAGCAAGCGAAGGATATCCGTTTCATTTTATAAGAATGCAATATCATATACGTCTTTCCTTTGCAATGACGATCAATAACGCACAAGGACAAACAAAACCATTTGTAAGGGTTTATTTGCCTCCACAATAGTATCTGATGATATCTGAAATCTTCAATGATGTAATTGGATCATTATGCGGGTAATCAGGCTTTGTAAGGATAATCCAGTTCTTTGACTGATGGATTTTGTGATGAATCATAGATGAGACAATGTGATTGACTGCCTACATACCTAGAGGATTTGAGATCAATGTATTAATAGAGTTCTGAATTTGTGAGGAGTAAATCATTTTGAAATGATCCCCTTTCCGGAGAAGATGCATTGGAGCACATGATTAGAGACATGGCTGAAATAATAGGACGGTTTACAGTTTGTTCCATAATGTAGTCGGAATAATAGAGGCATATAGTATGCTAAATGACCTGACCGGTCATCTCAGAAACCTGAAGTCAGAGATGATGAAATGCCCCAGGCTGAGAGTTCATGACCGAAGTGATCCCGCACCATATCGCTGGAACTAGAATTGAAACATATCATATCGACTGAGAAATGCTCATCAAAGTTATCTAGAGTATAAGGCCCCAAATTAGGTTGGACATCTATGACCTATATGGTAAGAGGATCTAATGTAGCCCATTAGGTGCCACGTGTGTGACGTCGGGTCATAGCCACATCAAAAGCCCCATAGACATAAGCTAGAACGGAGGTCATATGTTAATTCTGATTGGAGATGATGTGGCACTTCTTAAGAAGCGGGAACCCAAAAGGTCTCTGATATGGATACGTTTTTCAGCTGTCTTTTGAAATTCAAATATCCATCAACAAAGTAATTCGCTTCTTCTACTGAAGCTGAAATCCTCCTCGAAATCTCAACGGCTTCTTTGAAGATTAAGGTACCTCAATTCCAGAAATTTTGGGTCCATCTGAAACTACTCAACCCGCTCAAAAGAAAGGTAGAAACTCATCTAAGGTTGTGGTAGTACTTCCTGGTGTGGAGGATATTCGATTCTCTCTTAAAGTCGATGTTGCCATTAAAGAGATTTACCGGACTTATGATATCGACCTGAAAAAATTCAATACTCGCCTCTCGTCATCTGATGAGAGGGCCAATAAACCTCCTGAAGGTTTTATGACCATTTACAAAGAACAATAATGGGAGTTCTCCGATTGCCTTTGAATTCGGCCCTCATACATGTTCGGAAATTTGGCCGGTCCAGAGGTTTTTTCAGTATCCATTCTTTTATGCTTCAGTTTGTTTATATTATGTTGTAACGATAGACGTGTTTATAAAGTTATGTTGTTTAGATTCTGTTTGTATTGATGTCTATTCTACAATTGAATTTACAATTATAACAACAAACTCATAAAAGGTTATCATTGTACATTATACAATTATTTTATGACAACATGTGCTTAACAATGTATACCGTTAAATTATGTTACTAAATTTCATATAACTATATCAATTTAACCAAAAACAATACGTGCAACGCACGTGCATTTATATATATATATATATATATATATGTGTGTGTGTGTGTGTGTGTGTGTGTGTGTGTGTGTGTGTGTTTGTTTTACTTCTTTTAATTGGATGACTAGAAAATGTAATGGCTTCCTCTTTTTTTATACTGTAATTTTTTTGGCATTGGGCGGAGAATATTATGTGCATAATATAAAACGCCAATGCCCTTTAGATATGAATTTTATATAACGACACATTTGTTATAATATTCTGCGACACAGTGTCACAGTGGCCGGCGATTGTGTTGATATGTAATCATGCAATTAACCCCATCCATTAAATTGGATGCTCTTGCCAAGTCTTTGTTGATAATAATAGTGAGGATTTTAAGTTCATCAATGATTCACTATTCATCTCATCTTAGTGTTTATATAATTGAAAAATAAAATATTTAGATAGAATTGGTACATCTAATAGGTATAAACAATATTCCAAATTTTTTCGACCAGAAATAAGAATTGTATTAAAAGGCTCTAACTAAGCTACAAAATATTACAACTGTTCGAAACCACAAGGCTAAATTGCAAATTTAGTCTTGTAACTGGACACACATATTACAACAGTGCCGGCAGGTTCAAAGTATGACATCATTCCGAGCTTTGTGCCCATTACACCAATGCCGGCTTCCATTGAGGAGGATACAGTGAAGAGGGATTGGCGAGATGTGGTGGTGGATAGGGTTAGCTGGGCTTTGGAGGTGGAATTGGGGAAAGGAGTGAAGGAAGGGAGGAAGGTGGACTGCAGAGAAAGGGAAGAGAGGGCGTTGGAGAGGGCGGAGACCGCCATTTTCAGAGACGGCTATGGTGTTTGAGAAAAAAAAGGTCGTCTTCTTCAGCAAAAGTTTGAAGAATAATTTGTGTGGTATCTCTTATCCACTCGAGAGGAGGGATATGACGCCGAGTTGCTAATGTGAGTTTGACGTTCGGTTCGTGAAATGTTTGCTCTGGTATGATTTAATCGAACACGAACCAAATTCTAGCCTTACAATGTACAAAAAAATTATAGAATTGCCAAGAAAATCAAGTAGTTTGATTCAAGTGGTAAGTGACTTAAGAATGCCTAGGGAGATCACCGGTTGACAAGACATTGACACTATGGTAATTACTATGATCTTTAATGATAATTACTGTGACCCTTAATCTGAAGGTTTCTGGATCGAGTTTCAATAAAGACAAAAAACCTTACGTACGTATATTTCCTATGCATCAAATTAAAGAACCAAACTCAAAGACTTCAAAGCTTTGACTTTGATCTAGAAGTATTTTATTCTAGAGATAATTACATTTTTAGTCCCTCATATTTTTTAATTTTCTAAAACTCAACATATATCTTTCATTGATACGATAAACGTCTTCATGTGTTCGTTTTTGTTACGATAAACGTCCATATGTATTGTATTTATTATGATAAACACCACTATGTATTATTTTTGTTACGATAAACATCATAATGTATGCGTTTTTGTTTCGATAAACACCCCGTTAGGTGTCCAATGATTGTAACAAAAACACATTCATAGAGATGCTTATTCTTGGGGTATCACGCCGACATTCAGCATCTGGAAAGTCGAAGGTAATCTCAACATTCGACTTTGAAGATGTCAAATGTCAATTTCCAACCTTTATAAAACCAAATATAGCTTAAAATACGGTGTGAGATAGATTCATTGTAATATTGAAAAGCGGAAAGATACTCAAATTCATAATATCTTAGATAAGTGTAACTCACTTGATGCATAAGCACCACATATTGTTGCAAACTCATTACAAAGATCTTCAAGAACAAAAGGGGAAAACGTGACATAAAATTCTACAAATCAATCACAATAAACCCTTTTCGTGCTCATGTCACGTCGTGGTGTTGTTGTAGAAGAAATTTAGCCGAATCCAAACCCTTTTCGCGCTCACGTCACGTCTAGGCGATGCAGATCGAAGAAAAACAGTCCAATCCGATATCTAGTTTATCGTAATCGATTAGTCAACACATCATCAAGGATGAAAAGGTTGAACAGTGTTACACATGCCAGGATGCTTGATACACCAAAGGGGTTGAATTGGTTCAGCACCTATTCCTCTTTTAACCATTCTGTATCTCCATTCATTCAATCTATCTGTTGCCTCTGCAAATCTTTTCACCCCGTTTTCGTCTTTGTTTCCGGACCATAATGCTTCTGCAAATGCTGATGTTCTTGGCCAGATTCTTGAATCCATTACAATACCATCAGCTTGTTCAGACCAAAGTACTACCTCTCCTCCTATTACAAGCTTAGCTTCATCCTCCGTTAGCCCGTAAACTATATCGTAATTATAAATCGTTTGCCATGTTTTGAAAGGATTACACCATGATCCACCTTTACCATCAGTACCCGGTGGTTGATCGTACCGAGTATCGTTTCCAAGAAAACCACCATGCCCGCAGTCCAAGAAGTAGTAATCCGAAGACGATACAATGGCACGATACCCAGCGGAAACGATCCTTTTCGTGTTGCTGCTGTTCCATGTTTGTAAGACCACTTTTTCTTGAGGAAGAATTGAAGAAGATACATTAACAGTAGCATCTAACAAAACATCCTCCCAATACACAAGGGTTCGGTTTAGTTCAAGGAATGAAGGTAAGGTACCATTGATGAACATTTCAAGAACTTGGCTAAGTGTCCCATTGTTGTTGTTCAGGTGGTTTTGAATAGTGGGATCAGATTTCCAGCAATTGGGAGTGATTTTATCAGCACCACCATGGATAAAGGTGTCGGGAAACATCGAGGCGACGTCCCGAATGACATTCTTGACAACTTCATAGGTCTTGGGAATCAGTGGATTGAGTTGGCCTGGTGTTGGTTGAACAGCGTATCTATCATTCCAATCTGCTCCAGCTGGCCACCAGAAATTGTTTGAACATGTTACTATTTCTGGGTATGCCTCTGCCCATGATGCAGCATGTCCTGTATAATTGCAATGTTCATCAAATCAATATTACACATAATATAGGTAAAATGAGATAGCTAAATTATTCATTTAAACCTATCATGATCACGGTATAGATGATCCTTGTATTACTCGTGTTGACAAAACGGTTATGCGTGTATCGTGTTGACATTGATCGACTCTTAATCGAGGTGAAATTTTAAAATACAACCGTTGTAGAAGGGTTTTACCAAGTGGCATACATTACAACCACTCATTCATAACCTCTCACACACGATAAAAGTGTATTATGTGAAAGAGAGTAAAAATTAGAGGCTCTAATGTATGCCACTTGGTATAACCTTCCTACAACTGTTGCACCATAAAATCTCTCCTAAATCGAGAGGTGTAGCTAGGGGTGTCATCGAACCGAGTCGAGTCAATACTCCTCAAAGCTTGAGCTCGACTCGACTAAAAAAGTTTGGGCTCGAAACTCGGCTCCAGCTTGATCGAGCAATAAAAAGACAAGATCGAACTCGACTCGTTAGTACTTGATACAGCTCGACTCGCCTCGTAAGCTCGATTAATTTCTTAGAATTCATTTAATTTTTAATAAAATATTACAAGATCGAGCTCGACTCGAATAATACATTTTGAATTATATAAAAAATCACTCAAAAATATTATACTTTTTTTTACAATAAATTTAATAAATATAATTAATTAAATAGTTTATGTAATTATATAATCAATTAAATAGTTTATTTAATGAGTAGCTCGTAAGCTACTCATTACCATATTTTAAAACTCGAGATCGGCTCGGTTAATTATTCGAGTAGCTCGACATGAGTTCGAACTCGAAAAAAACCGAATTGAGTCAAATACAAGTAGCTCACGAGTAGGACGACTCGCTTAAAGCCCTGGTGTAGCTGTCTTTTTATAATATTCCATCTAATCCAAAATAAGTGATTCAATTGTCAAAATCATTTATTCCATTTTACACGAGACAATTACATTTCAATGCAGTATTTATTATGTTTTTTTCTCCTATATCTATCTTTATTTATTAAGTACTGAGAGAATAAAAAACAATAATGCAGTAATTATAAACTTGTTGTAAAAGAATAAAAATATGTTTATCTATTATTCAAATTGATTTTCAATGTTTTATGGTTTATCTATTATATTGTGTTCACATTTTAATCTCTACTATATATATACCCCATGATGCTAGTAAAATAATACACAACTATTCTCTTCTTCTTTCTACGTTATATTTGATCTTTCTTTTCTGTTATTAGTTCTATAACAAAACTAGTTTTTTCCGTAGTCATTTTAATCGTTCAAATTAAAAACTTAAGCTTCTTAATATATATAGGTGGGTAAAGGTTTTGCAAAGTCAGTAATTTTATGGTGGTCCATCATGTCATCACAATATCCATCAATCACCTATTTTAAAATAGATAGTTTTTTTTCTAAAAACATAGGGTCCACACAAAATAAGCAAATATGATTGATTCGGGAGACCACCATAAAATTTGCCTTGCAAAGTAAATAAATTGAATGGAAAATTAGGGATAAGGACACAATCTGAAATATTTTTAAGTAACAATACAGCTATATATTTTGTAGGGAGAAGGACAACTGAAAAAATTTTATAGCGAGAATGACAAACTGTGAATTCCGAAAATCAGTAAATCTCCCCAGTGAATCCCGAAATCAGTGAATTTCGACAGTGAATCCTGAAAATCAGTGAATTTCGACAATGAATTTTGAAAATTAGTGAATTTCGACAGTGAATTTAAATAGTGAATTTCGACAGTGAATAAATAGTTTTGTCATTTATGCAAAAGTTTCAAAAGACTGTCCTTCTAATCAATTGATGAAATATTATATCATTCTCCCTCTTTCCCCCTAAATTGAAATTTAAAACTTACCGGGCATATTAACTTCCGGCAAAACTCGAACTCCATGTTCCATTCCAAACTCTACAATACTCTTCACATCTTCAACAGAATAAACCATGCTCCCTCCGTATGCACCTTTCTCCGCCAGCTGCGGCTCCGACGGCAACTCCAACGGAAACGACTGCGAATCCGTAATATGCCAATGGAACACATTCAAACTTATTCATACTCATCGCCGCAATCAGCCGCTTCAAATCCTCGATTTCGTAATAGTTTCTCGCCGTATCCAGCATCAGACCTCGATGTGCGTACAACGGTTTATCCTCAATGTATAGATCGTACCCGATGCTCAACGGATCGCCGTAAACCAGCTGCGAAAACGTTTCCAGACCTCTCATCGCTCCCCAAATCGTTTTGGAGGTTAGATTCGCGGTGGTGGAATCGTTCGGTGAGGGAATCGTGAGGGAATAGGATTCGTCCGTACCGTGAATTAAGGGGAGGGTGACGTCGGCGACGGCGATGTTGAGGAGCTTGAGCGGCGGAGATGGTGGAGTACTTAGGATGAGATTGGGGTCCACTAGGAATTGAAAGGCTTCCTCGTTGATACGCCGGAGATAACGATCGACGGCGAGGATTAGGGAGTTCAGTTTGTCGTTTGTTGTATCGAAGGCGATGGAGAAGTCCGGTGAGAGCGTGGTGATTTGTGGGTTGGACCATTTGAAGGTTGTGGGTTTTGGCCAGACGTTGATCGGGTAACCAACGGCTGAGATATGTGAGGTGCATAGTGATATTATGAGGACGCAGATAGAGGAGAATGAAAGTACTATGCTTCGACCTTCCATTTTTGGACCTTTGGAGTCTGGAGAGAAGAAGATGTTTGATACTTGGCTTATATATGTATGAGCTATTTATATGTTCTGTTTTGAGAGTGATGGGATATTTGTTAAAGGTGATATTAGGATCAAGCGCTTACCGTTGTACTAAAACCAATTGGTGTTAGTAAAGGCGCTACACTTGAGGGGGCGTGTTAAAGTATCCCACATTGGGAAAACTTGTGATAGTGTAACCCACCATATTAAGAGATAGACTTCCCTCACCTCACAACCTAGGTTTTGGGATGAGGCCCATCCTCTTATATGGGTTTGGGCCTAGATTTCTATATGGTATCAGAGCGGGAGATCATGGGATCAATCCTTGCTTCCAACATTGTTTCCCCAATTATATTGTGCAAGTGTTGGGCCTCTTTGTTGGCCTTGTATGCTCTTTATATGCCTTTGTGTGCCATGTTGGCCCGGGCTTGTTATAGGCCCACACTTGAGGGGGCGTGTTAAAGGTGATATAAGGAAATATAGTAGCGCCTTTACTAACACCAATTGGTTTTAGTACAACGGTAAGCGCTTGATCCTAATAATATTTTATATATATTACTAGTGAACGTGAGCCGTGCAAGGCACGGCAGGCCCAACATAAATCGTTACCAACGATAACATCAAAGAATAAATCTCCAACGTGCTTAACAATGTATACCGTTAAATTATGTTACTAAATTTCATATAACTATATCAATTTAACCAAAAACAGCACGTGCAATGCACGTGCATTTTTCTAGTATATATATATATATGTTTGTTTTACTTCTTTTAATTGGATGACTAGAAAATGTAATGGCTTCCTCTTTTTTTATACTGTAATTTTTTGGCATTGGGCGGAGAATATTATGTGCATAATATAAAACGCCAATGCCCTTTAGATATGAATTTTATATAACGACACATTTGTTATAATATTCTGCGACACAGTGTCACAGTGGCCGGCGATTGTGTTGATATGTAATCATGCAATTAACCCCATCCATTAAATTGGATGCTCTTGCCAAGTCTTTGTTGATAATGAGGATTTTAAGTTCATCAATGATTAACTATTCATCATCTTGGTGTTTATATAATTGAAAAGAAAATACCAAGCTTTTGGGATTGGTTGTGCTAAGGGTTTGGGGTAGCTTTGTTGTGTTAAGTGTTTGGGATAGCTTTGGGGCTCTCAACTTCATCTTTCCCTTTGATGTTGTTTTTGTTTGGTGTATTTTCTTTTGTTGGACAATGATCTTCAGCATGTTAGGGAGTCTTTTTTACTTTGGTACTTGGTGCTTGGGTAGCCTCTCGGAGAAGTTTCACTACAAGAATTGCAAACTGAAGGGACGACAAAGTCGTCCTTTTAAATATCTTTATTGAGACGACAAAGTCGCCCCTTTAAATAAATTCAAAAATAGTCACAGTTTTGGGTGGATTTTTTGGAGGGAAACTTTAAAGGGACGACAATGTCATCCCAATAAATAAAATATTAACCCCACCGTGCCAGCTTAGATTTCCATGTATAGCATGGGAGGCCATGCGAAAACAAAAAAAAAATATTAAAATAGAAAAACATTTAAAGGGACGACATGTCGTCCCTATACATGCATTTTTGGAAATTTTCTCTGTTTAAAGGGACGACATATCGTCCCAACAAATGTTTTGTAAAAAAATATTTTTTCCCAAATTTTTTTGAAGGGACGAATTTATCGTCCCAACAAATATATAAAAAAATTACTTTTTTCCCTAATATCTTTGAAAGAACGACAAAGTCGTCCCAACAAATATTTCTATAAAAAAAAATATTATTTTTTCGTATTGAATTTTATTATTAAAACGAAATGTAAATTCTTTTAAGGGACGACATTGTCGTCCCAAAACATATTTTTATAAGAAAATAATTTTTTCCTCATAATAAATTTTTGAAGTAAAATGAAATGAGTCATGTTTATAGGGACGACATTGTCGTCCCTTCAAAGAAAGCCATGTCAGCACATCATTCCACATCAGCTTCGTTGAAATTTCTTAGAAAAATTCATGTCACGTCAGCATACATTTAAAGGGACGACTTTTTCGTCCCTTTAAAAGAGTCGGTTATTTAAAGAGACAGCGCAGAAGGGTTGGCTTTACAGGAACGACTTGTCGTCCCAAAAAAAAAAAATTGTTGTAGTGTTTGTACTTGGGTAGTATGGTTTGGGAGTTCTCCGGCATGACGTTGTTGTGGTTTCGAACCGTTATAATATTTTGTAGCTTAGATAGCGTCTTGGTACTTAAGCTGTTAGGAAAAACAAACCGAGTTATAATCCTTAACAACGGTAACACAAAATAACATACGGAAACAAAAAGACAAAACACCAAATAGCCAAGACAATTAAGAGTTTATCTTAATTTTGATACATCTCAATGGTACCTTGGTACACCAAAATAAATAGCCAAAAAGCTAATTATATACCAAGTATATGTCAGCTACTTAATGCGACGGAAACAATGTGGGACTCTTTGTTCCACTACTTATTAGGCACGTAAGCCTTCTCTGAACCTAAAAATTAATGTTGATAGATCAGTAGATGCTAAAGTTTTTTTTGAACGGCAAAGATAATTTTATTAATTAAAAGCAACAAGGTGCTGAAACATTACACCAAGGAAAATACTCCGGTTAGACACCCGCAACCAAAAACCTACATAAAAAAACAACCCGTCTACACAAACTCCACAAACTCACTCTCAACCCCATTCACGACATGTAACCAAACTCAAACATAAAACACAACCCCGACCAAAAACCACCACGAAAAAACACAAAAAAACTTAGGATCGAAACTTCCAAATACCATGATCCGACAAAACACCAATTTGATTTGCATGTTGACTATCTCCCGAGACTTTAGAGCCCGGATCACATATCTCCGCATACCTCCTTGGTTGTCTAACCTTTGAAACAGATGACTTGTCGACAGAAAAGTCATACCCGAAATCATTTAGGTTGTTCCGTAGTTTTTTTCTTAGGTCCGCCCTATACTTTGGATCGAAAAAACACCCTTCTTTAACCCGACATAACTGAAGAGCCCTAACGACCGAGAATTTTCTAAATCTTTTGTTCTTGCTTCTTTTAGTTAAAACTGGCACAATCTCGACTCCCGATTCAACATCCTTAATCTGTTTGTCTTTATAAAAAGCACCCACCTTAGCAGTAGATGCTATTGTTGAAGGAGAAGTTTTGGGTTTTACACACATGGGCCGGTCCGAATGATGATGCAGGTGTTTTGAGCGGATTAAAGCCTACAAACCCCTGATTCGTTGTAATCCCCCTTGTTTGAATGTGGTGACTTGTACGAAGGAACTTAAAGACTTGGCAACTTTCATTGTAACGACCCGTCAATGACGGAGCTAGTGTGTTAATTTAGGGGGGCTAAGCCCACCCGGACAAAAAAATATTACACTAAAAAATATGTGTAGTTTAGTCGGATCTATAAAATATTCTTAATCCAGCCCACCCGACGAACTCGATATAGTCCATTAGCCCACCCCAAGTTAAAATCCTGGCTCCATCCTTGCGACCCGTCCCGAAAACCCGAGTATTTCCGGAAAACGGACCATTCAGCTATGTTTCGAGACGGGTCGTTACATTCATCAACAAGAGTGTTCCTTTGGAGACTCTTTTTAATGTAACAAAAATGGTCGCAAAAAAGTCGTTCTAGCAAGAGTGTTAAGCCTTCAGGAGTACGTTTATATCGTTAGGGGGTCTTAGTCGCTTATCTAAGTTCAAGATTGCCAAAGGCCGGAGAAAAAGCACCAAAGAGTGTTCTTTGACTGCTAGTGATTTAATGAGCTAAGTGTTACCGTTGGTTGATTCGTACTTAATTGGGTGGGTGAAAATTTTGGGTCAAGGCTTGGTTGTGTTAAGGGCTTGGGATTTAGGGCTCTCTATTTCATTTTTCCCTTTGATGTCTTTTTTGGTTTTGTGTATTTTCTTTTGTAGCGATGATCTTGATGTTAGGTCGTTCTTCTTTTATTTTGGTTCTTGGTGCTTGGGTACGTAGCCTCTTGGAGAAGTTTGTACTTTGGTACAACGGTTTGGGAGTTCTCCGGCATGACGTTGTTGTGGTTTCGGCTAAATTGCAAATTTAGTCCTGTAACTGGACATGTTTTGCAATTTTGGTCCTGAACAACTTTGATCCTTTAAGTGGTTTTTTTTTTTTGCAAAAATGGTCTTGAACGCCGGAAAATGATGACCGGACAATTTTTACGGGCAAAACAATTCCATGTTCGAATCTACAACCTTAGACTAAAAGTCTACATAATTATCCATCCGAGTTACAGCCATATATGATTTTTAAAACACAACACATTATTTATAGACACATTCAGTAAAAAAAATATTATAGAGAATCTAATAATCCAGACAATTTTGTTTTTCGTATAACGTATAGATAGTATTTGTTACATGTGGTGATACATTTATTAAATGTTTATTCTAAGTAATACGGGATGTTCTTAAATTTTTATTGTTCCTTTTTTTTTATGTATTTTCGTAAAGATGCAATATATTCATGTCATGTTATGTTTTTCATTTCTTCCAACTCTTTTTCATAGTCACTAAACTGAATCTTTAATTAAATTAACAAATGAAACGTTAAAATGAATGTATTAATTTAAATTATTCTCATGAAACAAAAGCTAAGTCCTTGACAAAATGGGACAAAAGGAAATATTAATTACTCTGATTATAGCTAATGATACTCTTACGATCAGTCTGAAACAACAATTAACTGCAGCATGATGTAACATTGAAATATCGAATGATATTACATTTCATCATTGGTTTATAGTACCATTGTCACATAACATTGCATTATTCGGTGTGTCAGAATGGTTCATTAATTACGAGATTCATTGTGTTAGAGTTGTTGAAACAGTAATATTATTCAGAAATTCAGAATAGAGAAAGAAACTAATTTGATAAAAAAAAAAAAAAAGCATATATTAAGTAGTGGCACTAGTACCCCAATACTTCAATCTTGCAAAACCATATGATCTAGCTGCTTTTTTTTACTTGTCATAACGGTCTTAATCAATAAATTGAGGAAAAATAAGCATATATTAAGTCACATGCATTATACAATATATATTATACATAAAAAAGAACAATAAAAAATTAAGAACCTCCCATATTACGTAAAATAAACACTCAATGAATGTATCACCACATGTAACAAATACTATATATACGTTATAAAAAAAATAAAACTGTCTGTATCATTAGATTCTCTATAATATTTTTATACTGAATGTTCTATAAATAATATGTTGTGTTTTAAACAACATATGTGCATGTAGCTCGGATGGAGAAGTGTCTAGGTTCTTAGTCTAAGGTTGTAGGTTTGAATCCCCCCAAAAGCAACATTCGAACCCCCAAGAGCAACATTTTATTCTTTGCAAAAAAAATGCGGATGTGGAAAGTTGACTTGTGATTTTCAAAAAATTTGGCCGGAAAAGTTGTCCAGTCAGCATTTTCAGGCGTTCAGGACAATTTTTGCAAAAAAAAAAAAAAATCAGTTAAAGGACCAAAATTGTAACCAGAGAAAAATCAGAACCAAAATTGCAAAATGTGTCCAGTTACAGGACTAATTTGCAATTTAGCCGTGTGGTTTCGAACAGTTGTAATATTTTGTAGCTTAGTTAGAGCCTTTTAATAAAATTCTTATTTCTGTTCGAAAAAATTTGGAATATATTGTTTATACCTATTAGATGTAGCAATTCCATCTAAAAATTTTATTTTTCAATTATATAAACAATAAGATGAGATGAATAGTGAATCATTGATGAACTTAAAATCCTCATTATTATTATCAACAAATTAAAGACTTGGCAAGAGCATCCAATTTAATGGATGGGGTCAATTGCATGATTACATATCAACACAATCGCCGGCCACTGTGAGACTGTGTCGCAGAATATTATAACAAATGTGTCTTGTTACATATATAAAATTCATATCTAAAGGGCATTGGCGTTTTATATTATGCACATAATATTATCCGCCCAATGCCCTGCCAGAAAAGTTACAGTATAAAAAAAAGAGGAAGTCATTCCATTTTCTAGTCATCCAATCAAAAGTAGAAATACGTAAGTATTGTTGAAGAAGTGATCGATCGAGATGGAAATCACGCTAAAGTATGCTATCTTCATGATCGTTCTAGCATTTGCAATTGCTTCCACTGCCAATGGGGTCCAGTATACAGCAAAATCGGGGATCACAACTCCTGGTATATATGTGTACCGCAAAGGATAAACTCGTTCGATCATTTTCTCTAATTATTGTTTTTGTGCCTCTTATATATATAAGGCTACAGTACGTGGAAATTGGAATAGCTAGCCCATCTTGCAGGGCAAGGGGGCCGGGTTTTATTCATTTTATTTTTATATAAATCCTTTCTTCTGATCTGAGCATTATATATATATATATATATATATATATATATATATGCACGTTGTTTTAATTAAGACAAATTAATTACATGGTGCATGCAGACGCTGTGTGTGGAGGGACTGGTAAAACAATGAGTACATTGATTCCTGAGGACCTGTGGCCCGGTACTGCTGATGGTTGCGTTGAAATAACGATTACTGACGCTTCTGGTTCTGCTTCTGTCAGTGTCCTAGTTGTTGGTGGTGTACCCGGTGGCGGTAATACATTCATCCTTACTTCTGATGCATTTACTGCTCTTGGTGGTGTTTCGTCAAAGATTAACATCATCTATGTGCCACCGTCTTAATTAAAGGTACTGAAAATATATACTTCCTTCTATTCTGACTTATAATTTCAGTACTGTACGTCTTTTTCTTCGGGAATGAATTTGGAAATATTATTCATTTTATGCTCTCCAATTCCATGCAATGGGGAATTTCTTTGACGTCTATTAATCTCTTCTTAATTCTTCTTTTTTTTTCCTTTTTCCGGATCTTTTAGGTTTTGAAGAACGCCACGGGCAAAAGCTTTTGAATGGATGGATGGGACTTAATTACTATTTGAAATTGCGTGTGTATTAATAATAAAGTTTTAAAGTACAATTAATAGTCGTTCCTACGGCTATTTACTTTGATTTGCTAGCTCTTTTGTTTTTGTTATTTCCAAACTGTTTTATGTACCTTTTCCATTTGTGTTTCTGTGTGTGTGTGTGTTTGTGTTTCACTTTTGTATCCATATGTTGTGGAGTCCAGTTCCATCAGTTTTCATATATATTGTCCATTCCCTTTGTGTTTTATGAATCAAAACGAATGATTTTAGCACCGAGATTCTGTACCCTTATCCCCTGAATGTGTTGATTTTGTGGTCCAGAATTTTTATGTTATTTTGTTTTCTTTTTTAAGTGTTAAAATGTGTGGTTATAAAGTGTTGTTTAGATGATCAATGTGTATATTTTCTGTATCTAAATCACTATCCGAATCAAAATGTCAAAATTTAAATGCATTCGTTAGGCTGTAATTCATAACGGCCTAATCAATCACTCGTCTAATCAAGCTCAAGAAATATTTACTAGAATATAATATTCATACAATTATCACATATTTCCTAAAATATTTAAACAATATTCTCAAAATCAAACGTAAATATACATCATTAATTCTAGTACCTCACTCAAATTAGAGATAGCATGCAAGCCGTGGATACCCAACTTGCGCAAGAAAAACTAGAACTGTTGTTGTCAGAGAGACTTTGTGAAAATGACCGTCTGGTTTAGTATTTGTGGGAAAGTAACTTGGGCCGATATGACTGTTTGTATTCGCATCACGAAGGAAATGACAGTTGATCTCGATGTGCAACACAGCTTGACTATCTAACAATGATTGATACCCAAGTCAAGAAGCTAGTAGTGTACTTCAACCATTTCAACTTGCAAGTGGAAGTGACCATAGACCGATATTCTTCTTCAGCGGAAGTACAGGAGAAAGTATGTTGCTTCTTCGTCTTCCAAAAAACTGGAGAATTTCCAAAGGAAACAAACCGGCCAACCGGTCAGGGATCATTGAGTGAGCGGACATTCAACCCAGTCAGAATCGTAGCAATCTATCGGCTGAAGATCGCACCTGGACTGTAACAAAATTCTTTGACCTAGACTTCCTTTCAAATAACGGACAACGGGAAACCAGACATCCAATGTTTTTTCTCGTGGTTTATGCATAAATTGTGATGTGCACAAAATAAAATGGAAAATTCTATTATGGGGACTCTCTAGTAGGAGACTGAACACGTGGCAGCATCCGGACCACACAGTTTCCTGAGGTGGACCACACAGGGGGCACTGTGTATTCCACCTCAGGAAACTGTGTGGTCCAGATGCTGCCACGTAGGCAATTCCCTACTAGGGAGTCCCCATGATAGAACGACCCAAATAAAATAAGTCAGGACGAGTTGCTATCGATCAAGTACATAAGACGTCTGACCAAGTGTCAATATGGTTTCAGATCTGATAAATGTGGACCTTCTGTCAAGGATAGATTGTGGTTCTACTCCATTGGGAAGCGTGCAATTACGCTCCGAGCAACCCAGCTTCCGAGATAATATCGAAAGCGTATTTTCGTTGAAATAGAAAAATTCTGGCTTGAATTTTGAGGCACCTCAATACGCAAGAAGTATTTCAATTTTCCTGAATCTTTCATATGAAAACACTCGCTAAGATAGTGTTTGAAGTTTTATATTTCTGAGTGATGATTTTGCTTGAAATAATGAGATCGTCAACATAGGCAAAAATAAAATTTGATTTGCACATTCGCTTTAGCCAGAGCAGAGTAAGCAACGAGTAATCATTTTAAGACAGTCGAAAGCCATAAGTTTTCAAAGCGGCAGCTAGCTTTACTAACCAACAACGTGATCGATGCTTGTCAAAGTCCACACAAGGATTTGTTCAAACGACAAAAACCTCAGTATTGTGATGTAAACCCATTGGGTAAATCGTATAAACCTTCTAATCCAAATTGCCATGCAAGAACACATTGTGAACATCCATTTGACGAAGATCCCAATATATAGTACTTGGTTCTTTGCTCTTCAAGTTACGGATGGAGATAACTTGGATGCAAGAAATAAAAGCGAAGCAATCAAACATAAACAATCAAAGGAGAAAACGAAACAAGAAAGAAAAGTTTAACGTGGAAAACCCTCGATTAGGAGAGGTAAAAACCACCACGAGGCGAAAAAGAGATATTTTATTATGCCTTTGAATTTCTGATTCCAACACACCCAGATAATGAGACAACAATTGTATTTATAGGCACAAATCCACACAAACCACTAGCATGGGAATCTTTGTCGATCGCGCCATAATTTCGGTGACCACTTTGCATTTCCCAATGTAAACACATAACGATCATTGATTTTCTCATCAACATCACTGCATAATCGGCATCACGATAACTTTGTGACCAGGACCGATATCACCACCATAAATGAGACCAACATCAATTTGTACCTCTCGGTACACGAATATCCTTTTATGACTTTCGGTGTTCCTTTCGAGGTTGAGCCATAAACTGCGACAACAACAATTTGCTGAGCCAGGATCGAGGCCTAGTGCATACCATGGCATACATCGAGGCCGCCAACCGCACTAGCATAGGAACTTTGACATATGCTCCTTCTCTTGGTGGCTGAAGCATAAGCGGACAAATGAACATTTGATGCCATAGGAGTATCTATTGGTTTTGCGGCGACATCCCAAACTTGGCCAATATCTTACGCACATAACCTGTTTGAGACAAGAACAACTTCTTACGACTTCTATCTCTCCAGATCTCCATCCCCAAGATTTTCTTGGCGACACCCAAATCCTTCATTTCAAATTCAGCCTTGAGAGGTTCTTGATTTTGAACATCGAGACTTCCTTCTTGTGCACTATCGACATGTCATCCACATCTGAGGACAAGATAGATATATGATCCATCTTTGTGATTGTAGTAAACACAATGATCATATGGACTTACTGTTATAACCTGTTTGAAGCATGAACCTTCACTAACATGATAGTAAGGCAGTGTTCCAAAACCCTTAGGCGAGTGTAGTCGGCGAGGCTTGCTGACCACATCTCAAATGGTGTCTTGAGATTGATTCTGTGTGAGGACTCTGTTGATTAAGTAGCAAGTCGTGTCTTGTGACTTACGCCCAAAATCTCCTTGATAAACCCGGCGAAAGCATACATCTTGCCCTCTCGGTAGAGTTTGATTCATCCTTTCACTTTACACCATTCTGTGAGGTGTATTCATACGATTATGATGTCAGGCAATACCTCAATTTGCACAAAATGAATCAAAATCCGTCCGGCGAATTCAGGACCATTATACATCACGAAGCTTCTTGATTTTCTTGCCTAAGCGATTCTCCACTAGGGGCCTTCCACCGCTTGAAGTTCTTGAATGCATCACTTTTGTTCTTCATCATCACCACCCAAGTCATCCTTGAATAGTCATCTATGAATGACACAAAATATCTGTGACCACCCAATGACTCAACTCTTGATGGACCCAAAGCTGATCTGAATGGATATAATCAAGTGTTGCCTTTGTGTTGTGCAACCTGCCGAGAACTTACTACATGCAATTTCCCAAACACACAATGTTCACAAAAGTCCAGTTCTTGACCTTATATCCCCAAGAAAACTCTTGAAGAAAGAACACATATACCCTTTCACCCATGTGACCAAGTCTCATGTGCCCACAGTGAGTCTCTTGAGGCGGTGAAGCTGGCGAGGATGCAACGGCGAAGAAGATGCATCTGATAGATCCTTGTAATATATACAAGGTTCCCCTCTTGATGCCTTTGAGGACTACAACTGAATCTTTAAAGACATTCATTTGTCCCACCTTCACCATGAAATTGAACCCTTGGACATCCAGTGGGCGAGAGATACCAAATTCTTGGTCATCTGTGGAACATGTCTTACATCTTTCAGTGTACAAAATTTACCATCCTCTGTCCTTAACTTTACTGAGCCAATTCCCACAACTTTGCAAACCTTCTTTGACAAATATGGTAGGATGCTCCGAGAATCAAGTATCCACACATCATTGTGGTGTGTAGAATCCCGCCACCACTAGAACCAGATCCTCGTCAGTTGCTCGGTAGCCAAAGGCTGCATGCCCGAGAGTGCCTTCTCTTTGTTTCTTCTTCCTTGGACAATTGGACTTCCAATGTCCCCGCCTCCTTCTGATATTCTGAGACATCGATGAACTTAGGACCTTTGGACCACGACTTCTTTTTCTTCTTACATCCATATCCTTTCCCACTTCCACTTTGCTAGCTCTTTAGCCCAGCTGACTTTGTTGTCTGTGCCGGCAGACCTTGTGTCTAAGCTCCCTGGCATGTAAGGCGGACTCCACATCCTCTAAAAGCTCATGTATCCTTTCCAACTATGAAAAGCGCACAAAGTTTTCATATGATGCGAGTAATGACACCAACAGGATTAAGGGCTGCATCTTCATCTTCAATTTTAACATCAATATTCCTTAAATCAAGCAATATTGTGTTCATTTGATCAAGATGTTCCCTCGATGGACTCCTTCATGCATCTTCAAAATGAACAACCTCTGTTTCAACAACAACTTGTTGGTCGGTGACTTGGTCATATCTAAAAAGCTTTTTCCACAACTTGGTCTGCGGTGTCTTCCTCGACAACCTCGGTGATAACATCATCAGATAAGCACAACATGATGGTTGAATGTGCTTTCTCTTCCAGGTGGCATATTTTTGAAAACTTTTATAAAGGACAAAACTATTTATTCATTTCATCGAATTCACTTGTGTTCAAATTCAATCGCTTAAATTCAATCGACGAAATTCACTCTCGAATTCACTAATTTTCAAAATTCATCGTCGAATTCACTAATTTTCGGATTCACTATCGAAATTCACTCGTCGAAATTCAAATTCAAAATTCATCGATTTCGGGATTCACTATCGGGAGATTCACCGATTTCGGATTCATTGAGATTCACCGATTTTCGGGATTCACTGTTTGTCCTTCTCGCTATAAAAATTATGCAGTTGTCCTTCTCCCTATAAAAAATATGTAGCTGTCCTGTTACTTAAAAATATTTCAGATTGTGTCCTTATCCCTAATTTTCCAAAAATTAATTGTCGTGGAAAAAGTGTTTAATTATTTTTTTCCGTAGATACATATAAGAAATTTGTTGTAGGTTTATACAGATGTGAAAGTTTTTTTGAGTAATATACAAATGTGAAAGTTGTTGTGGGTTTATATTATAAAAAGACATTGACTATATTGTTTTTCATATTAATAATTGACGATAAAAAAATCAATCTAAAGATTAACAAAGTAAATAAGTTTACAAATTTTCGGATTGTCATAACAATTATCTTTTTAAAATGTTCAGAAATCTTGAGAAAATAAGTGTTGAAACTTTGAGTAAAAAAAATTAAAAATCTTAAGTTTAATATAGTAAACTTGGGAAAAGAAGTGTTGAAATTTTGAGTAAAAAAATGAGGAATTTGGAATTTAATATAGTACACTTTGAGTAAAATAAAAAATAAAAATGCTTCCCAAAAATAGGGAGGAAGGAGGATTCAAACTCACAACCTTCCGCCTTCACTATCAACACTGGACCACTACACCAGATATACAGATTAGGTTTTGTAAGGAACATATAATATGTATTACATCAATTGCAACATATTACCGAGTAAGAAGGCTATTTTAGTAATTTCTCGGAAAATTTAAGGGGGGGCACGAGCCCCCCCTTGCCCCTCTATAAGTCCGCCCCTGCGTACAACGACCATATATCTTAGCAACCGGAGCAAAAGTCTCAGTACATATAGTCTATCCCTTCGACTTATCTGTTACGTACCAAGAATCACGTACGAGTCGAGCTTTGTATCGTTCAACTGTACCATTAGTGTTACACTTAATTTTGTATACTCATTTACAACTATTAGCTCGTTTTCCTAGAGGCAAAGGCACAAGAGTCCACGTTTGATTTTCTTCCAAGGCTTGGATTTCTTTCTAAATGGCTTCATGATCACGCCAGTTAATTGACATCTTTTACAGCCTCGTTGTACGACTGGGGCTTTAATCCTGCAGTTACCGCTGCCAAGAAAGTGTTATGGCGCTTGGAAAACATGTTACAATTAACATACCATTCTAGAGGATATGTTATTGGGGTTCAAAAACTTCAAATATTGCACTGTGTGGAGCACATATATAGCCACGCAGCTTTGAAGATGGTTGTCGTAGTTGTTGTTGAATTTGGAATTGTAACTTGATCGAATTCAAAGTAATTTGCAGAAATTGAATGATGGAAGAAGATGAAGATCTTCTTCAATTCAAAACAGAAAAAATGCGGGAAAATTGAGAAAGTAAAATACAACTTTTGTAGTTCATTCTAAACTATTATTAACACTTCTAATCTTCAACATGACTGTCAATTGCTATTTATACTACTCAGCTTGATCCAATTCTGTTGTAACCGCCTCAACTGATTTTGCTCCCAAGTGTTTGATTAAATGCCCATGTGAGCCAAGAAGTCTCCTATCCACTCAGCATTACCCTTAACACCCCCCCTCAAGCTGGAAGGACTGAAGGTCATGAACAGCTTGCCAAGAAGCCTCCTATCCACTCAGCATTACCCTTGGAACAGATCTTTTAGAGGATAAGCCTGTAACAAAGTGTTTAGGGTTTGTTTGTTGACCTGTTTGGTTAAGATATCTGCTTTGTTGTTGATCTCAGGTGTATTGGCAATGGTTTAAGGACCTTTGCTAAGTATTTCTCCCTGACAAAATGACAGTCTATATCTATATGCTTTGTTCTTTCATGGAAAACTGGATTTTCCACTATATGTAGAGCACTTGAACTGTCACAATACAAAGGAACAGGTTCAGTGTAGTTGATCTGAAAGTCTTTGAGTAGGTATAACAGCCATTGAACTTCACATGTTGTAAAAGCCATGGCCCTATATTCAGCTTCACTTGAACTTCTGGAAACAGTGGCTTGTTTCTTTGACTTCCATGATATAA
Organism: Gentiana macrophylla; assembly: GCA_026214975.1. NCBI lineage: Eukaryota > Viridiplantae > Streptophyta > Magnoliopsida > Gentianales > Gentianaceae > Gentiana > Gentiana macrophylla. Next base: position 23,776,165 of record CM047805.1, read on the forward strand.
GAGCCTTGCCAAGATAAACCAAGAGGCTCATTCATCGATCTTCTTGTCTTTGTACATGCAAACCCGATCGAAATCAACTGAAAGATTTGAGGTGTATAGGACTATCACTAGGGAAGAACAACCCTTTTCCAGGTGATCCTTTTAGAAATCTGAGTAATCTGTGTGCAGCTTTCATGTGTGCTTCATTTGGTTTGTCTAGAAATTGGCTTAATCATTGTAGCAAAAATGCAATCTCAGTCCGGTATTTCCTAGGTATAAAAGTTTTCCAACAAGGCTTCATATTCTCGTGTTAGATGGTAATGGAGGGGCTGTATTACATTAAATTTTGAGTAGAATCCATTGGTGTAGAAGCAGGTTTACATTCTAGAAAGCCATAATGTCTTAATAAGTCCAGGCAGTACTTTCTCTGATTAATCACAATCCCAGACTTTGTTCTTGCAACCTCAAATCCAAGGAAATATTTGAGTTGCCCTAGATCTTTTATGGTAAAAGCTTCATGCAAAGAAATCTTTGAGTTCTTGAATAGCAATCAGCTCAAACTTCCTACAACAATATCATCCACATATACTAAAAAGCAATGAAATCTGATCCTGTGCCTTTAGTGAACAAACTATGATCATTTTGAGACTGCTTTTGTAGCCACTTTGTCCAACAATTTTCGTGTTTAGTTTGGCATTCCATTGCCTACTAGCTTGTCTTAGACCATATAAAGATCTATTCAATTTACAGACTTGTCCATGAGCTTGTAACCCAAAGTGGAGGTTTCATGTATACATCTTCATCAAGGTCTCCATGTAAAAGGCATTATTTACATCCATTTGATGTAGATGCCATCCTTTATTGTTTGCCAAATGCTAAAAATAACCTAATGGTAGTCTGTTTAGCTCTTTGGGGAGAATGTTTCAATGAAATCTATGCCTCTGTTTGTGTAAAACCTTTTGCCACCAATCTTGCTTTGTATCTTTCAATACTTCCATCACCTTTCTTTTTTAATTCTATATACCCATTTACATCCAATTGGTTTGATGCCTTTAGGTAGATCAACCAGTGTCCAAGTGTTGGTAGTATTTAGTGCTTGAAGTTCTTTATCCATAGCATCCTGCCAGTTTGGATCCACTGCTGCTGCCTGATATGATGTAGGTTCAGTGTCTGCATTTATATTGCTGATGTAGGCCTGATGATGTGAAGAAAGATTAGTGTAAGCCAAAACATGATTTAAAGTGTGTGGAGAAGTTCTGTGTGCAGGATTAGTATAAACATAATCATTGAGATAAGTTGGAGTAATCTTTTGTCTATGAGATCCTTCTCTGATTTGGAGGATCTCGAGATTCTGGACTTGAATTACGCTCAGTGATGTATCATGCCCTTGATTTGTAGATTCTACCCTGGATGCATTATTGAATTCCACATATTCATCAGAAATAGGCAAGGGCATACATAAATCATTGTTAGAAACAGTGTGAAGCTGATCAGAAAAAGGAAACATATTTTCATGGAAAATGACATCTCTTGAAACAGAGATGTTTCTGGTTTGAAGATTCAGGACTTTGTATCCCTTCATATGCTTCTGTCATCAAACTTTCCCCTTCCCTGTGAAGGTGTTGAAACAAAACACAGACAGCCAAAAACCTTTAAGTTGCTATAATCAGGCATTTTGTTTTGTAACATCTGATAAGGAGTTTTATTACCAAGCAAAGGAGTAGAATAAGATTTATCAAATAAACAAAGATGTAAAACACAAAGTGACCCCAATAATCTATAGGTATATCAGATGTTATCTTTAATGCCCTAGCAACATTTAATATATGTTGATGTTTTCTTTCAATTAATCCATTTTGCTGGGGAGTTCTTACACAAGACTTTTGATGAACAATACCCTTAGTTCTGTAATACAACTTCATGTGAAATTGCATCCATGATCGATCTTATGATCTTGATACATCTATCATATTGTGTTTGAACCATATTACGTAATCATTGCGAGAAAAACATTAGTGTCGATTTACTTTTCATTAGAAAATCCAAGTAAACCTACTATAGTCATCAACAATTGAAAGAAAATAATATTCACCATCTATAGTTGGTACCTATTTGGTCCCCGGATGTCAACATGTATAAGATCAAAACAAGAAATGCGAAGCGAAACACCGACAAGAAATTTGCAACTTCTTTTGTTTTGCTAATGGACAAACAAGACAAGCATGTGCGAGAATTTTGACATTTCCATCAACAAAGATCTTGATGACTTTCATTCTTTCTATTGATGGATGTCCTAACTTGCTATGCCAAAGCAATGAAGTACTTTTATTACAATTTTGACATTTATTGCTAGAAAATGAAACTTGACTACTAGAAATTGATAGCGGGGCTTTGGTGGATCAAAGAACCAAAATGTATAACCCATTGAGAAGCTCAATTTGTACCAATCTTCCTCAAATTAGTGTCCCGTCCCGCAAAGACAACTCATAGGATGAAAAGCAACTACAAGATTACTATGTGCGATCATTTTCTGATGGATATCAAGTTGTAATTGAAGCTAGGTATGCAAAACACATTGTATAGTGTCAAGAATTGATTTATCTCGCACTTTTCCAAAGGTGAGTGACTTTAACAAAGCGCATACAGTAGGGAGTTTAACATAAAGATTAGAAGCAATCTCAATATCAAACATATTTTGTAAAGAAACTGAGATGTGATCAGTAGCTCCTGAATCCATAATCCAGTGAGTGCTACTGTCAATGATACCTGGCCCTTGTGATTGAGAACCAGTGGCCAATGCTACTGAATTGCACTGACTGTTAGTTGGCTGCAGGTTTTGAATCAAGGACAGCAAGTGATCATACTGTGACTGAGTTATGACTCCTGCAGGATTGTCACACTGAAAACCAAGATCTGAATCTGTTGAGTTTGTACCAGTGCCTACAGAAGGATCTTCCATGACAACATTATTTGCAACAGAGACACCCCATTATTGTGCAAGTGTTGGGCCTCTTTGTTGGCCTTAAGAGTGCCCAGGCCCACACTTGAGGGGGCGTGTTAAAGTATCCCACATTGGGAACTCGTGATAGTGTAAACCACCATATTAAGAGATGGACTTCCCTCACCTCACAACCTAGGTTTTGGGGATGAGGCCCCTCCTCTTATATGGGTTTGGGCCTAGATTTCTACACAGTTGTTGTCCTTGTCCTTGTCCCAACGTCTCCTCGGGTGGTGGTATATTTTGTGACGTGGAAGAGACATCGCCCCCCATACAGTAAGCTCGTCGACAGAATATGGCTAGGAAGAAATGGGCCGGCTTTGTTAGCAACCGTCGGTGGAGCACCATCCTCATCTTCAAAGTTATGTTAATGGTAACATTTTTAGATTATCCGAATATGGACTCCGATTGATCATTGCATCCTATAATCAATTTTTTACAGAATCGAATTTTTGTGCAGCCATAGTAATTTTGAAACATCATAAATGAATCATTTTAAGACGGATCCATAGTAAAGTTGAGCAATGTTTTTTTGGGGTGTCTTATAAATTTAATTTTTTTTTTAGGGAACAAGAAATTTTATTACTCACCATCCGTCAAACACGCGGTCAAAACGTCACCAGGGGTGGAGTGCCCCAAGATGTCCTAGTCAAAACTAATAAACCATGTCTAGCTAGCTAATAGATGTGCAGGGACATTTCCCACACGTCGAACAAATGCAAAAGAAACATAAGCAAAACTAGGTAAAAGTGTCAAATTAACAATCACGCACCAAGCACCCATGAGCCGTAAGATCCTCCACCGGTCGTCGAAATCGGAAAACACACGACAAACAATCACTCTCCACCACCAAATGATACATTCCCAAACCCCTCGCCTCTTCTCGAGCCAAGAAAATAGTCCTTACCTCTATGTACGAGTGTCTTATAATATTGAATTGTTTAATGCAAAAGTGTTAAAACTAAAAGACTTTATATTTACGGGGAGACTAACTATATTAGATGTATCGCTAAATTGATAATTGTCCTTTCTCAACCATAAAACACATCAATTCATGCCATTTTGTTAATTTATGGTTGAACAACTCAGTCCCACTAGCTTATCTAACCACCAAACAACCCAGACGATCTTTCTACCCGATTGACCCTAATAATTTTGGTACTTGCAGCTTTCCGAGAAGATAAGAAAAATACGTGTTCTTCTCCACACGCAGACAGTGGGACTCAAACCCAGGATCTTAGGACCTCTGCTTAACCATTTAACCTAAGCCTCACTGGCAATATTTTATAAAAACCGTTTGTTTGTTTTTGAAAGACTCTGTTTTGGTAAATAGGCCTACGGTCTATAAACACACATACAAGGACGGCTCTGATCGGATAGCTTCTTGAATAAGATGTGTTTTATATATACTATATATGAAAAGAGAAAACACAGGAGATATTCCTTCAAGTAAAATTAATTAATCACTTGTACCTATGGCTCTACATGTTAATTTTACATCTAAAATTGAATTCGATTGAAAATGGCCGATCGATCATTGTTGCTGATAAATATATGTTTACCAAATAATCAATAGGTTTATCAGTTACCATCATCAATTGAAAGTGAAGTGTGGCCTAATTTTATGTAACTTATATATTCATCAACCAAAGAGTGTTAACTCTTTTTTTTTTTTTTTTTTTTTTTTTTTTTTTTTTGAGGATCTTAGACCTTTTTTTATCTCCAATTTTGCTATTCAATTTTTTTCGTTTATTGATTCTAACTCAATTTTAAACAGAACGTTCGTAATCTGACCGATTGACTTTTAATCAGAAAGTATTCAATAGACTTTCTGACAGGTGTTGAATTCAGAACACTTCAAACATTTGATAAAAATTAAATTTAAAAATAAAAAAAAAGGAGACCAAAAAAGAATTATATTCCTACTCATACCCGATCAGAATAGTTTTTAAATGTGAAAACACATTGGATATTCCTCGTTATTTTGCTTCAGACTTTTACCGCCTGACTCGGTACTTGTTGCTTACGCTAGGATGCTCTTGAATAAACTTCTTTTATACCTCGGAAAATGGTTGAGCCCCAACCAAAGGGCTCTCAATGCCCTGCCCCAAAAGATTTTTGAAAGATGTTGTAAATTGAGGGTTATACATGTACGTCTCAGTGGTCTAGTTTGTAAATTAATCATATACATGTACACCCTTTTTTATTACGAGAAATCGCTACAAGGTATCGAACTTTCACAATCCTGCTTAAAGGCAAGATTGTCGGCACCCATGCTAATTTACCAGGGCTATTTCTATTTGTAATAATGCATGGTTGCAACAAGCATTGAAGTTATCTATACACACTCATATTATGTGGGGGAGAAAAAGTATAAATGGTTATATAATGTTCGATTAATTAATTCAACAGTTCTACCTGATTTTTTTTTCTTATATGTATGTGTGTGTTTTTATTTATATTGCATGTGTATCAGTGTATGTATGTATAGTGTTCGAAAAGACAATTTTTTAATTGTTTCTATTTAATAAATGACAGAATTTATTAAAAATATTAATATATTGTGGTTGTATACATTTGAATACATACCACTTAAAATTCCTAGGTCGTATAGATCAGATGCAACCATAATACATAGTGTGTAAATAGTAACAAACAAGAGGATTGAGTTTATGTGTGGTGAACTTAATCAAAACATGTGCTCTACTGATTAAAGTACAAATAATGTGTCTTGAACACTTCGAGTGTGACTGTTTTATCTGGACTGTTGAACACTTCAGTGTTGTGTTTGATGTGTTCGTTAATGTTTGGTAAGTGTTGCGGTCTAATTAAAACACTTGTGAAAATTAATGTAAGTCACAAATACAGAATTTATTCCTCCCCTCCCCTCCCTGAGAAGATATTTTAATCCAAGGATTAATGATGATAAAATAAAAATAAGATTAATGATGATAAAATAAAAATAAGATGTAAATGAAAATAGAGTACCCCGACTCCCGGATCTTCTCTACCCAAGAATCTGGTAGATCTGGACGCTCATCACCATCCAGATCGGCTGTGTTCCACACGCTAAGCTCGGCGTGACCGTCGTTTTTTTTTTAAGCAACTTTATTTTTATTGATAAACCAAATAAAGAGCTACAAAATTCATTGCCATATCCTGGCCCTCCCCAAGTTTATGTGATAGAGTGCATAGCATGACCTCCTTAACCCCTATGTGTGGCAAACCCAGAGTAGGAAAATCCATCACATAGGGAAGAGTACTCGCTCTATGCACTCCCAATAAATTCCCTGCCTCATAGATAATTACATCAGTGGAAATCAAAGTGGAATAAGTGTTGTAACTTTGTCGTCTGCATCGTGTATACGATCGAAAGAGATAAAGTCGAAGATCGCTCTGTACCCTCATCTGAACTTGCACGAGCAATAGAGAATTGTGGTCCTTCCTGGTGAAATTCCGACATGACCGGTCCGTAAAGTGAGCAAAATAATACCGGTATGGATGGTCTCTTAATCCTACCCGATGATAAAAAAAACCTAAACTTATCTACAGTGAATCTAATATTTAGCAGTCTACACAAAATCGCAAACCCAATGACGGCCCTAATGCCATTGGGGCTATCTCGAGATACCCCAGCCCATAGTGCCGAGCACCGCCAAGAAGAAGCGGGACGAAAAGGTAATCTCAACCCCACCTCAAAGTACTCCCGGTGGACGGAGCAAAAACCCTCCGGCAGGTCTAGGGCAAATAAATGATCTCCCGACGGCAGCTGGGGAGAAAAATTAGCCTCATCAATCCCATATCTCTCGCAAATTTCGTCTACGTCTTTTTGTTTCAAAATTGACCCCACATCCCTGCTATCAGCTATGGACATGACGGAGAATCGATTCTAGGACTCCAAGAAAACAAGGTTTTATCTAAAGAGATCGAATTATAAAATCAGAATAAGAAGGAAAGAATGCTTACTTGCAAGGTCAAGTTTGAAAGATAGAAGATGTTGAATGGCAATCGGCAGCAAATCTCTTGGTTTAATACTCAGCGTGGTTACGAAACGATTGATATGACGGGTTTATAACCCCCTTACCTCGAAAAACGGCCTCGGTTAGCGTTAGTGGGCAACGGCGCCTCGTTTCCCGGAACAACTATAACTGCGTCATAACTAGCTTTGCCACCTGGCAACTCCTAGGTTAGTTTCAAAATCCATAGGCTAAAACTCTCGTGCTGATCCACCACCTTGATAGATCCGAGCTGACCAACCAGGGGTCGGCTGGATCTTGGGGGCTTATGATGCTGCCAGAAAATGGGCACGCCCACGTGGCACCTCTTTGGTGGCTCAACACTTGACTCAGGGAAAGAAACCACTTTTGACTCCCTAGAGACGAGCCTAGGGGGCTCGCCCATCCGTTTTTGTCACCACTGATCCCCATGTGTCCGACCGTCGTTGGATCGGATCGTTTCGGTCTCTAACAGGTCGGAGAGAGGTCGGGCACTGAACTTCTAGTAGTCGACACTGCGATCCCTGTCGATATCCTGGATCGGACTAGGTCCTTGGACTTGTACACTTTTGTGGTGATAAGAGCTCGGTCATTGTCCCCGATCTCTATGAGCCGACTCCACCATCTCAGTATATCTCTGACAAAACTTGTCTTTAATCTTATGCCTCGTTTGCCTAATAACCAGATAACTATTATAGAATCCTGAATAATAAAGGCTCGAATCTTTATCACTTAATGCTAATATTTGAATACCATAAGTATCTCCTACAATCATGGAGATCACTCAATCATAATCTTCTTCCTTAGGGAATACGTTAATCAGTGTCAATCACAGACACACCACATTAAACCCTAGGGCATAAGCCCCTCTATATAAATTGTCCCTAAGGAACTACAGAGACTTGATTCCAATTCAACAGTTGGATACGTAGGCAGCTTGAGAAACGACATCTCAAGTGCAGTCTAAAACCAATCAAATCACCCCCTCCATAATCGTTCTTTCTGTGGTCTTGAAGCATCCTTAAGTTAAAATCAAGGAGCCGAGTTTAGAGGATTACCTTGAAGATTTTTGGATCGTCAATGACTTTAACCGATTTAGTCGAAATGTCTCTTATAGTTCCGTGATGAGAAATCTTAATTATTAAAACACAAGATGATTATAAATGGTTTAATCTGAATAATGGTGATTAGAGACTCCAGATTGTTTCAGTGTTGTGTTTGATGTGTTCGTTAATGTTTGGAAAGTGTTGCGGTCTAATTAAAACACTTTTCACGTTAGGTGAAAATTAATGCAAGTCACAAATACGGAATTTATTCCTCCCCTCCCTGAGAAGATCCAAGAACTTACCTATGGCCAAAATTTATAATATTGATTACACAGATTAATGATGATAAAATAAAAATAAGATGTAAATGAAAAAAGGATTATAAAAACTTACCATGCTTGATTTACCGATGGTCTACGGAGGGTTATCGTACGTGTATGAAATCCCCCCAAAATTATAATGGTTATGGTTCTTAACATTATGACATTGCACCTGGCCTTTTGAAAATGACAAAACTCTACCTACCTATATTTCAACTAATTCAAAGAAGAGCTATCAACACTAATCCCCTTTAAAAACCATCTGATAGGATCCATATGAAAATTCTCTCACCAAATTAACCCTTTTTGTTAAAAAAGAAAACATGAATGATAATCGTGTATCCAAGTACAACAAGCCCAATAAATGTCACTGCGATATCGGAAAATCGAAGAGAACCCGGAAACCACTGAATCTTCTCTACCCAGAAATAAGCAATAATGATCTTCAAGAAGAAATTTCAGAAATAGTTGAAAATGAAAAGAGTAAAGAAGAAATATCAGAAGAAGAGAAAGATGATGATGATGATGATGATGATGATGCAAAGAAGAAGAAGAGCATAAAGCTGAAAGAGTTGATCATAGAAGAGAAAAGCCTTAGGCATCATTTCTCAGAAGATGGAGAAAAACAGATTAATCAAATGATTGTGAAGCATCCAAAAGGTGGGTTTAACAACAAATTCAATTTCAAGAAATTGTACGCAAAAATATTAGGCCGTATATTCAAACGGGATTTATAATAACTCGTGAGCAGAGGCGGATTTAGCATGATCAGGGGAGCGCGTGCTGCCTGCAGCCAAGAATTTTTTGTTTAATTTACTGATTTTAAAATAAAATAAAATAAACACTATGTATAATAAATACGAAATATTGTGGAAATTGTGATGTGAGTAATTGTAATTCGTAATACGAATCGATTCTATCCCCAATTCATAACTGAAACGCTTCTCCTGCTTTCTGGTTGAAATTTAAAACTCCGGAAATTAAAAAAGTTAAAATAGGAATAAGACTTGATATTATTAGAAATGCCCAAAAACTATCATATTCATAAATCAGAAACATGGACGAACTCCTATGAACGTGGAAAATATACCGGATTACTTGATTCAAGAAAGGCGCTCATATTCATCACTGTAGGAATTAGGTTCAAGCTTTCCCCAGCCCCGTCGATTAAAAAAAATAACTAGTACGAACGAAGTAATCTTTTACTTTTTGTAAAATGCTATTGAAAAATATATAAAGATATAAGAATGGTGGATTGTATACTATCAAATATCAATCCCATATACTTGAGGAATCAAAGCTCATCAAGTAGTGCAATGGAGCCTTCGTGGTGCATCCCTCTTCCCTTCCCCAGATGTAAGCTGGATTTTCGACGTCTAGACTAAACTCCATATTATCCGTGTCGCTTACCTCGTGTCATGATTAATGTATATATAGCACTTCATAACCATATCATACGGTGTACGTACTTACCGCTGCTTATACGTAGCTAGGGCACCATCGTATTAAGTCATTATCGATCTCTAGCTCTAGCTCTAGCTCTCGGATTGTTCATGGAGTTGCTTCCATGAATTGAACCACATATATGTATATCCTTCTTCCATATCCGTGAAGATCGAACTTAATTGCTTGGGTCTTCGTTACTAATTAACCCCAAGCAAGTTTCCCCAACAGAGCAACATTCATCTCGGGTAGATTACAGATTAATCCCAATCTTCCTAGTGTCTTCGATCTGCTTACACAATTTATCCTATGAAATGGAGTGAAACCTTCGCCGGCTGTTTTATCAATTCCATGTGGGGTGCCCTTGGGTAGATATGTGGTTTGCATGGTGTAATAGGCCCATAGTAGACAGAGAGGTCTTGATAAGAATAGATCTACCCACAGGGGCAGCTCGCTCTTCCCTTCCTTAAAGACGGGCAGGGCGGGGCGGGGCGGGGCGGCTGACCCCGTAAAAAAATTACTATTAATTAATAAGTAAAAATTGTATGAAATTTACTTATAAACACACACAAGTGAAATTGACCCACTAACATTTGTGTATTGGCAAACTACTAATCTTCTTATCAAACCATCTGAAAGGTACAGAACAAGACAATGGTGCCAAATAAATTAGAGATCTTTACATCTACAACTCGCCTGTTCGCAATTTAAAATTAACCCAAAAACAAAAAAGGTTACAATAACAAACAAACAAACAAACAAAAAAATGAAATCATCACGCACCGTACTGTATCACTCCAACCTTGCTCACTCTCTCAGCCTCCTAGGTTAAAAATGTAACAACTTCAAAGGGCTAAACAGTAAATGCCCCTAAGTACCCAGAACCCCCACACCCACACCGACACTCTAATCTAGGAAATGAGGGAGGGATGATAACGAATCTTGAATGCCTCTTCTCTTGCAATGTGTAGCACAAGTCTTTGAATGAATAAACCCTCTAACATACCAGGCTCATTTCGTGCATGTTTCCACCACCCGCTTTACAGGAAATAGTCAGGTGTTCTTCGGGTAACATCAGGCTCTCCTCTTCTTGGAGCAGGTTCAAACTGCATTTTTTCAGTCAAAACACATTTACATACCAGTTTATACTTTAGCCAATAATATTTCAAACTACTACCAGCAGCATTCAAACGCTTTAACGATAATGGCCCGTTGAATATTTGCAGGGCCTATGATACACAGATACTTCTGTCGGGTAGCGTGTCTCGTATCCAATATGTATCCAACACAGATACATATCGGATACCTAATTACTATACACACCTAGGGTCAAATTTGTCATTTTCAAAAGTCGGATTCCGGATTTGGATATGCATATTTGAAACTCATTCATGTGAGAAAGATAGTAATTCAATGGATAACAAAGAGGAAAAAACAAAATACAGTTGGTTAGAGTTACCTGGCTGAATGTGTGCCCTTGATAGTCATCAACTTCCAAAATAGAGGCCATGTTTCCACAACGATAACAATAATTTGGTGCGCTAAAAATAGTAACTACTTTTTGCTCCTGCAAAACATATTTCCATAATTAACAAAAAAAAATTATAACTGTAAAGTATTACCATACAGCTAGAGGTTACTAAAATTACATGGCTCCAGTTATATCCCTCCATGACCAACTGATGAGCTCTAGCAATCAGCTTTAAGTTATTGGTATGATTGAATTGCTCCGATATGTCCTGGATACACGTATCAAACACAAAATAAGTAAAGAACACAAAATAACCGATATAATTTTAAATTTAAATATACCTGGCCAAATGTGTATCCAGCACCACGGGGAGAGATGCCCCAACCACAACGGTCATCAGGATCAGACCACAAGAGGTCACACATAGGGCCTTCATGGGGAACTTCTTGAACACGGTCAAAGTTTCTTATGTTATCGAGGGTGTCAATGGATGGTGATAATCCACCATGTAAACAAAAGATTTCAGATTCAACCTGTAAGTTGAAATAACAAATATCACTACCAGGAAATCATTATATTGTGCAAGCGGGGACGTTTCAAAGCTTAAGGTCTATATTAAAAGCAGGAAAAAACAAGAAAACAGGGGACTTAATTTCTTTTTCCACGTAGCCTATTTGAAGTCAAAACCCCAAAAATAATGGATAACAAACAAAAGGTGCAGTTGAATATGACGCAAAATATGACGAAAAGGGTCTTATTCCAATGATTTGAAATAGTAAAGGAAATCATACTGACCAGTGCAGTCAATGGGAAATAATCGAAAAGATCTGTAAATGTCTTCCACACATTGGCATTTCCATACCTGTGAAAGAAAAGACAAATATACGGGAGAAATGAGAAAATAACAGTTTAGAACACTATTAAAACCTATATCAAATACCTAATTTTCAAAAGGCCACACTTAACTAAAGGTTTCGATTTTGAAAACCGACACATTTTCACTTGCCTGGAAAAGTGAGCACCGTACATTTCCAAAACACATCCCACAAGTGAAAAGTACGCATTCAACCCATTTGCATTTATCTAGTTTATTAGCATGTCCTAAAGAATTCTACTAGCATTTTAGTATCTAGACCTTAGTACTAAAAAACAAAGTGCAAATTATGATTTGTGCAAGTGAGACGAGCAATACAGGTTGGTTTAACATTCAAATCAAACAAAAAGTCGAGCAAATATTCAACGGTAATGACAATCTCGGTCTCATTAAGATGTCATACAAGCCATTTATAGCCTACATCGAAAGAAGCTGACCAGCACAAAAAAACTGCGGTACATTAGCTTTTAATGGAATAGAACTGAATCTTTTAAGCACATAGGAAGAGAAGTTTTAATGCATAGGAACAGAGCAAAAGCAGCCAATAATACTTATCATCTGCCTTGAAAATCCCTCAGTAATGCTTACAAAAATTATAAATAATTCCTACCCTGCAAAACAATTTTTAAATCAAATTAAATTGAAGCTTTGAATTCTAATTTTCGCCAATGACATGGTTGCAGGCAGTGGACAAAGCAATAATCTAGGTATACTAATATTAACAAATGGATGACGGAAATGGAAAGTAAGGTAGTCAAAATAAGTAACAATAACTCACTTGCGCAGACATTCATCATAAAACCCATACACTTGAGTAATCTGCATCAAAATGACGAGATATCAGCATCTATACGATTGCCTCAAAAAAGTTATTTAAGTTGAAACATGAATCTAGGGTCTGAAGCTGTTAGTGCAACGAAATTGATTTATAATGTGACCCAATACATGATTATGCAATCCAGCAGCATCAGCAGATAATATTCTACCAAAGATAATTTTGCATCAAATAAGCATCTTTCTATATGAAGGCATATTCAGTAAATTACTACCTGCCGGCTCTCATGGTTGCCTCGAAGAATGGTGATTCGCTGGGGATACCGCACTTTTAAAGCCACCAAAAGCTGCCAAAAACAATAATATAAGGACAAATATTCTACCGGAGATAAGTTGGCATATAAAACCTGCCTACGTATTGGATGGTATTTCAACAATATAATATGTATGGTCCATGCCATCTCCCCATAAAAATAGTCAGCAGAGCAAGTACTTACTGTTACAGTTTCGACTGAATAATATCCTCGATCCACGTAATCTCCCATAAAAAGATAGTTTGTATCAGGACACTGTAAAAAATAAGTAGAAACACCATAAATGCATGCAAGGACGCCTAATAGAACGTGTAAAGACAAGCAAGTTCAACAAGATCATGCAAGCAAAAATACGTGGAAAAAATGGGAAACAATCACTAGCTTGCAAAATCAACCCACCCCTTAAATGATGACATATTGCCAAACAAAAATAACCAGATACTGAATGAAACGTGATTACTTTATCCGATCCATTTAATCCCAGCATTCAGTACAAAAAGAAAATCCATAGGTTATTCATCCAGATATAATTCTATCTCTATTAAATTGAGAGGGGGAAGAAAGGGATAAGGAGAATGTAAAAAAAGGTGATAGGATGCTATAGCTGAAGAAAGATACCTTCCCTCCAATGCGGAAGAGTTCGGCCAAATCATGAAACTGCCCATGAATGTCACCACATATGGTCACGGGGCTTCTTACGGGCTGCATGGCAGAAATTAAGCATTTATTCATCAAATATGGATGAAACATCAATAAAACCTCAATGGTATGGTAACAGCTACAAATATATGCGACTAGTAGTGTGCGAGACAACAAAACATTAAGCTTTCAGAGAGTGCAATATTTAATGATTGTACATGTATTTTATGAAGTAGCATGTAAGATTCGAAAGTTCAGATTTCAATAAAATGATACTAGATGTACACAAAAGCACTACAAAAGCCAGCTTCATACATCCATTTCCATTTACTTTCTAGCTTTCTTCAAAGCTGATAATAGAAAGGCAAAATCAAGAAACTTCTGCGAATTTGACATAACTTCTTGGAAGGAGGAGAGAAATGGCTACTAAAATCACGGTCACTAATAACTTTATTTTAGACAAAAACAGAAGCCAGGGAAATAGGCTGAAGAATGCACCTCTTGAACAACTTATGACCTAGAGAGAAAGCCAGAAACTACACTAAGCAGTAAAACATGCGGATTTGTAACACAGTGACATATCCCAACCTCCAAGCCGTATACGAAAACGGAAAATCGTAAAACCAAAAAGGTTATCTTCAAATTAACAATAAGAAGAAAAAACATTAACAGACAAGGAAAAAAATTAAAAACCATACCTGGACATTACTTTCTTGCATTAGTATCTCCTTTGCTTTCTCACACAACGTCCTTACCTGCATCATGAACAAACGATGTCCAAGATTCCCAAGATCAATCCCCCACCTTTTGCAGGTGAGAACTTGTAATACCATAGAAAAAACAAAGCCAAAACAACATAATGAAAGATAATTATTAGACGAAAAAATCGACTATGAAATCGGTCATGAAAAAGCCTAATGCTACCTCCGATGATCAATGTGAGCAAATAAAGCTTCTCTTACATCTAATAAGTAACAAAAACATTCTGTATATCTGCCAAAGTAATCTCTAAGACTAACTGTCAGCAATTCAAGGATAGGCTATTAAGCTGTTTTCATGAATCCCCATCCAACATCTTGAGGTTGTTTGAGTCTTCTATGAATCAGGGTCATAAATATTGTATGACCTCATATGCAAATTTGTGTTTTATCTTGATTAAGAAAATGTGACTAGATTGAAAAATGTTCAGCAGGTTGAAGTTTTACCTAACTAACTTATACAAGGCACACAAAAGTCTACTACGAGGCCAACTAAAGCCCGTAATTAGAGTTATGAGGCATAGTGTACTCAATTAAATATTCAAAGGGAAAAAAACGAATATTCTCAATGTCTTTCAAACAACTTTCTGCAAGCACATTTTTCTAGTCTGCAATAACATAAACAATATCAACTTCCTCTAGGAATTACAGCTACTCAACACAAATCCTCCACGTTGCACATCCCGAACAAGTGCCAACTCCAAATAATTTGCACAAGATTCACCATTAAAACCCGTATTTTGTTCAGCCCAAGTCTTACTTTATGCAATCTGGTTTTCCAGCTAACCACCAACCATTAAAATTAAAGGTCAAAGATCCCTTTTTTATTTCCCTACATATCAACTCTTGTTATACCAATCACGAGAATTATCTGAAACTTAAAACCACAAAAATGCATCAATTGGCTCCCCACTTTAAAAATTGAAGGCATCAGCATCCATTAATGCACAATCATACAGACAAAATAGCTTCCTACATAAAGATCATCAGATTGCTGTCTGATTACATAATATCCAAATAATATTCAAAAGGTTGCTTCATGAGCTCGAACACTTGTTACGGTGAAACAACGTTTACCACCATGTGAAGATTATCTTCCGGCAACTCTTTTAAAAACACTATTTTTCGAATTTCAAGCATATTTAAAATTAAATAAACCTCTGATCCGAGGAATGAAACAAAGAAAGGGTATCCTTATTAACTGAATCTATTGAGAAAGAAAAAGAAAAATGTAAGTTGTAGTCTTACCTCCGGCTCCAGCAATGGTTTACACTGCATGAGCTGGAAAATCTGTTCGTCCAGATTTCCATTTGCGCTCGTTGCCACCGGATCCGCTGTCATTTTCCTCTTCCCTCCGTCCGGCCGACCTCAGATCGGAAATCGGGTTTCGATGCGACGCCGTCCAAGTGCCGAATCAGATCTTGAGGACTCAGCTTTTTTATTTTTAATAATAATTGTTTTTAAAGAAAAATAAAGACCGCTCCTCAGTGTTTACTGTACATGGGCTCGAGTGTAATAAGTAATAACAAAACAAAAAAGGGAAAGGAAAGATGACTACTTCTTTTCTTTTCTTTTCTTTTTTATTTGGCTGTGATAATTTGTAAAAGTATGCTTTTTTTATTTAAAGTACAATATTTTTATTTTCACTCTTACCCTTTAAATTTATGTTTTTCTGGATTTATTGATTCTGACTGAATTTCAGATAGAATATTGGATGCTTTCCTGACTCAATTTTAGTCGTAAATTCTTTCTGACCGGTATTGAGTATGGAAACGTTTAAAAATCTAACTTGAATTAAGTTAGAGTAATCATCGTTTTCTGAGTCAACTTGGGTCAGAATAATTTTGCTGTGTGACTATTTGAATCACACCGATTCAACCGGTACACCATATCGATTACACATAATTGACTTTGAAAAAGTCGGTTTTGAAGCCAAAATTTAGTTTCTCAAGCTCGATTCTCACAATTCACCTAGGGAAAGTCAGTTTTTTACTCCAGAACCGACTTCTACAATGTTGATTCTACTATGGTGCACCGAAAGGATCATTGTGGCGCAAATAAAGACAATTTTTTGTAATATGTTTTTATAGGGGTATTTGTAATATGTTATGTACTCCTAATGGAGCATATTTCTATGACGATACCTGAAACCGTCCTAAGATAATCTTATCGTTGAAGCTACGAAGTAAGCCTTGAGACAACGATTAACAGATGAATTCCTGAGAAAGTACTTGTAAAACGAAGAAACCGTTTGGGATCTCGGAATTCTATCTCTAGGAAAACCCTGTAATGCTCAAGTCGGTATTTGACGGAGAGGGAATATATCAATTATAAAATTGCGTATAATAACGATAGGTAGAGATCATACCATGCATGAGAGGGAGATAGTCCTTTTATATAGCGAACCTTGATGGAGTTGGTGGTCCAATTAATGATCATAGCATGAATGGGGTCTTCATCCAGTTTGTAGTGAATCGATGCCCAATGCATGTAGAGCAATAGGTCATTTGTGGTAGAGGACGACATGCGCCATGCCTGTTGCAAGGAGTATAAGAGGCGACATGTGTAAGGTTTTATGACTGTGCAATCTTTATCCCGAGCTGGAGCCAAGTTGGCATGGTCTTAGATGCCGAGCTTTGGATGTGGGTGCCGAACTCTGGATACTTAGATAACAATCAAGGTGGATGACGAGTTGGCATGGTCTTAGATGCCGAGCTTTGGATGTGGGTGCCGAACTCTAGATACTTAGATAACAATCAAGGTGGATGACGGTGGGAGATCAGCTCGGACCGTGCTCAGAGGTGGTCTTATGCGCGTATCCTAGCTGGGTGTGAATGCCACGCATACGGTGACCGGTCTACCCATGTGATTCTGTAATTAGTATCACCCCACCAAATTCTTTAACTTGTTAATAATTCACAAACTCAACGGAATAAATGTGAGAAAACTTGTAGAACTTTGTCAAATATCTCATTGATTGCCAACAGTAGCTGCTAATTTCATTCACACTTTGTTAGCATATATCCTAAATATAATAATACTAACAAAAAAATCAAAAGCTACTAAGAAAAACGAAGTTCCATGGGCAGAAAAGTTTCTTCACAACACTTTGTTAGCCAGCTCCTAAGTTTGGTACTAAATAACTAGTCAGTCAACTTCAAAGAATCGGCCTCGTACTATTTTTACAAATGAGAGCTGGAAACAGTGAAACACCATTTTGTGTTTCCATCAATTCTTCGTCGTCCTATTACTTAACATGTTGCTACTGACTTCCGGGCTTGAGCTGTTGTGTTGTGTTGTGTCATGACGGAGTGTGAATATCACCTTCACAGAACCTCCATGAACCATCATTCTGCCTCTTCAGGACATATAGGATCTTGTAAGTGCTGCAAAACCCCAAGATTTAATTAAACTTCCTTTAGATTAGATGAAAACCCCATTAAAGAAAATGGTTCAAGGTATTTGAATAACTGTTTCGGATTCTGTCCGGGATGTGGATTACACTAAAGGAGAGATCTTCAAATAACATGTAAGCATGGTTCAAAGTAGCAAAACTGAACCAAAAAAAGATCTTCTAATGGAAAATTTGATATATGCTCATTTTTAGCGTATCAACAACAAAACCTTTAGATATCAGGGCGGGTAGCACTAGATTATTATTAAACAGGAAGATACGTAGGAATACCAAAACTTGTATAAGGATGCATGGACATAACATGCACCTGTAATAATTTGGATTCTTCAACTGAGTTTCATCAACAAGTTCAGCAGCTTCCTCAAGGATTGCCTCGATTTCTGCCATTTCTTTACCGCCATCATCAACTAAGATCTCAGCCCTCAAAACAGACAATTGCAGTAAAACAAATTTCCAGAAACATGCCCTTGTTTTTGCCACGTCAGCTAAAGATAGCCACTGTATCATGTTCAAGAAAAGGAAATAGTCACTTAAATGGACAGAGGAAACCAAGATCCAGCATGAATAAAATCATCTTACTCTTTTCAAAAAAAAAAAAAACCATCTTACTGCTAACAAAATGAATAAAATGTGTATAGAAAATGTTGACACCGCACAATAGTCCAGAGCTCACCTGACCAAGCATCGACTCATCAAGGATGTCCATTAGTCCGTTCACATGATGATTAGAACCAAGCGCTTCTGCTTTTACAGCCTGCCATCTCTTAACAAGGTCCTCAGCTTCTTCAACAGGCATTTGCCGCCGGTGTGCTCCTTTCTCAGAAGACAACAAACCAGCAGCAAGGTTATATGAATGCACATGAACAGTTTCTGTCTGTCGTCGGGGCTGATTATTAGAAAATGAAAACAGTTCCCTGATTTTTTTAGAAATCACATTTTCACTGATGCTAGTATATATGCTATGCTTGTCTAGAGAAACTTCTGAAGACAAAGAACTGGAGCTAGACATAACCGGCTTTCTAAACTTCCACATCAAGATGACCTGAGAATTCATCAGCTTGAAGCCAGCATACATAATGCACCCGAGTGATGTGAAATATAGAATCTTCTTGCCCACGTAAGTTAATTCAAACCAAGTATCCCAGACTTTGTTTGGATGCAAACTCAAGTTTCTTTTCAGCTGGACAGAAGAATCAGGAGAAGTGTCATCACCATTGTTCTTGTCTACCACCAATGAACGCCGTAAATTAGGAGGGGTTAACTGCTTGACTGCCGGCCCAAGATGTTGTGAGGTATCGTTAGGAGAGATAGTGCGATCAAAAGCTGTTCCATTTGATGAAAAAGGTTCGTGCGATTGTTGGCTCTTATTAAACATCAGATTAGGTGATTTTCCTGCTTGCCTACTCATAGAATTTTGTTTTCCAGCAGCAAAAAAGTGTACCTGCAGACAGCACATCAAATCCAACCCCTGGACTGACAAGTACACAGCATGTGGCTTACCAAAGATGGGGAACAATCTCTTGTATCCGGAAAAGCACCAAGTACATTATCTTTCAGCCATCTCTCCTGGTATATTTGAAGAAAATAAGGGAGAATTAAAGTAAGGAAAAACCAGCTACTAAATTTGAAGAGCCCAAAAAAATCTAGATAAGTTCTTCTCAGAAGGAAGATGTCTGACCTTGAATAAATAAAAAGGACACCAGACGGATATGAATTAGAAAGTACTCGCAAAATAAGCTCACAATGGTTGGTTTTTATATATAACAAGTCGTGAGGGGAGAGACTCAATTTAGTAGCTAAGGATATGATGGAATTTGTAAATATCTCGTTATTTCTAAACTTATTCATTCGTGTGTGTGGGGGGGAGGGGGGGACTTAAAAAATAGAACCCCTTCCAAGATCTGCAAATTTTGATGTCCGTGATGCCAAATAAACTACCTCAAATCCATCTGGAGCATGGAAGAAAACATACCAATGACTTCTTCGAATCGGAAACGTCTTTCGCCTCTTTTGGGGAAATTGAAATTCTTGAAGCAGTATTCCGATCTAGTTCAAGCTGAGAGAGCTTTTCAGACATAGTTGCTTCATCAACCTGTATAACAAATCCAAAACATCACAGTTTTGATAATACAGGTATCAATCAGTGTTCTAAAAATCGCAAAACGCGGTCGCCTAGGCGCTAGGCGCACCCCAAGCGATTCGACTTGGCTCTAGGCGATCTCAGCTAGGCGACCTGGGTGCTGGGCGATTTTCTGGGCGTTCCTAGGCGCTCCTAGGCCCTTCTAGGCGCTCCTGGGCGACCTGGGCGCCGCCTAGGCGACCCTAGGATATTAGGGTTCCATCTAGGAAAAAGCTTTGTAAACTAGAATTCTTCGGATCAAGTCATCCAAAGTAAAGATATTACACTCTAGAGTTTTCCCCCAAACTGTAAAAAGCTATTACTTTGAATGTTGGAACTCAAGAGACTTGTACTCAGTTAGTGTAAGGCGCCTAAAACCCTAAAACCCCTTAAAACCCTAGAACCGCCTGGGCGCCGCCTAGGCGCCCTAGGCGCTAGGCGCCCCTGCAGCGTACCGACCTCGCCTAGCGATTTTTAGAACACTGGTATCAATGCTGAAGAAAGTTAAAAAAAACTAGAAGTATACCAGTCCGAGAAGGAACAAACAGAAGGATTCCTCAAATTTTAAATCAATGCCATCAGATGCATTTAAACTTTCACAAATGGTTTTGCCCTTGCTGATCTGCATACAGAAAATAAACGGGTACTGTTACAAACTACATTACCAAATTACCAAGGATGTTGTGCACACTGAAGCAGGAAAAGTAACATGGACTGTCCGGAAACCTACCAAATGTGTTTGTTTGCTTGAAAACCCAAGGGCAATATGAGCTATAAAAACCATGTAGAAACTGTCGAAGTCAATCACAACCCTTTGATTTTGAGACTCAAGTGATTTCCTGTTTTTCCTTGTAAAAGCCAATTCATCCCACTGAAGAAGTTCCACAATCTCTGAAGCCATGAGCTTACTGAGTGCCTGATTCAGGAAACACGGCCAGTCTTGAACACGGCATGAAGCTTCCACATCAAGCCCCTGACGGAGAAGTTCACGCAAAGCTGCAATAGCACCTAATCTCCGCTCAGCATTTTCAGGAGCATGAGGCATGCCTAGTAGCTCAAGTGTGCAAGCTGGTGCAAGCTCTTCCAAAGATTCTTCAATCTGACACAAGTTTAATAACATTTCATGAGGATAGATGAAAAAACAAAAAGTCCTGGGAAGTATGCAAGACGAATGCGCATCTAAAATTAGTTTGTTATGACTAAAGTGCACATAAGTAATGGTGCCACTTTCAAGTTTTAATCACGTGGAGAGTTTGGTTCAAGCACTATAAACTTATACATAATGCATGTACAAATCCAGAGTATCCTAGCTTTCTCAACTCGATAAAACGCTTTAACACTGCAGCATATAAGATGTCAATAATACAATCAAGCGAATCAAGTCATCTTATGAGTATGGTGTCAAAGGAATTTTTTTTATATATGTTTTACCTGAGATAACAATGTCATCTTCCCAAGTGACACTTTACTTCGAAGAAGACATTGAGCACGAGCAAGAGCTTCAAACCCTTGGGAAATTTTGTTGTTCTCAAAGCCAGTTTTCGCTATTGCACACTTCAAGAAAACACCTATAATAAGGAAAGGATGCATAACAGACAGAACTGCCAATAAGAGTACGGCCTAGGTTCAAACCTCTTTATTGGAACTCTTACCTCTGCTAGGGCCATGGACAACAGTATATCATGCATATAAGGTTTGACATCTGGGTGTTGCAGGGCTCTTCGACCAATGTCTAGAACAATGTTTTCCTCTCCAGCCTAGATCAAACATACTTGAATATCAAGGTACCATCCAAAAGCAAGAAAGTTGGAATGAAAAGAAGAAACAGAAACACGAAATACAACAGTTGGAAGCATAGCATGACAAATAACTGCACTACACAAGAATAAGACGGTTGAAATGAAATGTCCTGAGTTCAGTTTCTTGCCTTACGTCATCCCAAGTCGATATTAACATCATAAATATGAATAATATGCTACATACTTATGAAAAATCTTAGAAAACACCCTAGAAACCCATCTGAAACATCAAAACTCAATTTCGGAGTTTCGCCACTACTGCTTAAACGCCACTTTTACGGCAGAAACTGGCACTTGCGCAGTGGAATTCGAACTAAGAAAGCTGTCAATTTTCGGGTTCTGGCAATTGCCGGAGGTTGCCAGCAGTTTTTCAACTCATGTCCGTGCTTGCCTTACAAAAACGAACGAAATTTCATGTTTTTATCATTTTTTATCTTTCCAGCTTTATCTCCTAAAATCCCTCAGCATTGAAGGTCCTTTTTACAGCAATTCAAGCCCAGGAATTCAGCATTTCTCCGGCCATTCAAGCTTACTAAGTTCATGTTCATAATCTTAGGTTTTTAAGCATTCTTAATCTTAGAAATTTGATCTTAATGCTTGAATCAATAAGTAAATCAACTTCATCTTGTTAGAGAAGAATATCTGGTAGTAGAGGATTAAGATTCTGCAAGAAATCTCTTATGAATTCAAGGTAAGGAACCTTGGCATCAAAGTTCTTACATTTCATGCTTTTAAAGGCTTTATTTGAACATATATGTTGTAGTTTCTCTGTTTCTGTGTGAATTTGTGTATAAAACCTAAAATTCTACGCATACTGGGCTTAAGAGACAAACTGTAGGTATTCTGCAGAGTTTGATTATAGCGCTTATGCGACGGATTTTGCCACTTAAGCGGTGGAAAAAGTTTATGCAGACTCTCTTGAGTGTGACCTGGAATGTTCTGAAAGTCTTGGCATGTTAAAATTATGCCCAGTTCAATGTCAGTAGTAATTTTTGCAAGTAGAACATGTTGAACTTGGTAAATGCATGGTTTGAAGTTAAAGATGGTACGTAAAGAATAAAATCTGAAAGTTTAGGGTCATTAAGCAGTTATGTGTTGAAGATTTCATGCCATAGTTGCCTTTGAAGTTGATTTCCTTACGGAGCGTTATAGCTCACGCCTTATTTAATGTTTTCAACAGATGAACAACTTCAATCACAACAGTAGGGTAAGGATGTGGAGTGATTGTTGCTTCTACCCTTCATTCTATGTCCATTGATTTTACTTGGTTTCAGGGCGCATATGCTCACTACGTTATCTTTCATGAACTCCACGTGTTATTTGTAATTCATCACAATGATGTCACAGATATATTGGAGTTTGAGTTAGTTCTGGAAAGAGGGATGTAGTGAGGTGGTTATGTTCTAGTATTACATTGTGAGCCTTTATTATATTAGATGTTGTAGTGTATTTTGTAAGCACAAGGATGCTTTTATGTAAAATTATGCCGAGTTCTTTCATCTTTCAGCTTCTGCATTTAATATCCTATCACACCGTATGAAGCTTCGTGATTCAAGGAAAAAAACTCTTGGGTCATAGCAGAACGATCAGAAACTGGAAATTACTTGGGTTTTTGGTTCAGGTCGTTACGTGAACATCAAGGAAAATGAATGTTTAGCTCAAAGCAAACTCTTCACAGTTTTAAACAAAATAAAATTTAGCACACCATGATAAGTACCTCTTGAAGAAGGCAAAGAGCACCAGGCAACCAAGCCCAAGGAATCTGAAGAGAAGATTTAGGTGGGACCTTATCCTTGATATTCACAGAATATTCAGGCTCGAACAAGAGCTTATCCCTCACATCCATCAAAAGATCCTGCAAGAAATATTCCAAGGTGTACATGAAAAGAGTTCAGTAAACTAAGGTAGAATGAACGTCCAGTACAACTAACTGATTATGAAACTAATATTCCTAACGAGTGACATACCCTACCTGACGAGACACAACTACCTCTGCAGTGTATCCTTCTTCAATCTGAGCATTTCTTAGATGCATAACGGACTTTACAATTTCATCTTTCTCTGCTTGAGAGGGTACACCAAGAATCTGCAACAATTTGTCATGAATGGGAGGTGTTTAAATTCTTTCTTCAAACAAACAAAAAACGTTATTATCGGTCTTCTATCTATTTAATTTCTGTTTACAACATGATCTTTTCACACACACAAAATAAGCATACTACATGTACGTTAAAGATTTATAGGAACAATACCGGCAAGTCTAAACCTATTTACAGAAAAGCGCCCCATTCATATCGAAAAGAAATCACCTTCCACCTTTTTCAGTGGGTATTACATTAAGACATTTGACAGTAAGATCCATTTCTCTTGTATGTACAAGTTTATCAAATTGGAAGCAATCAACAATAGCCCATAGAGACGACTGCTGTGATAAAATCGAGGTTCTTTGTAAAGGAAGAGAAGCAGCACACACAGCATAAGCACTGCAACCAATCAAGTACAGGACCATTTTAAGAGTTTTATTTGTTTAAGCAGCCAACTCTTCTCATATTCTCCAGAAAAGAAAAGAAACTACAGCTTAATAATTCACAATTATCCTCCGTATAATGTGTCCAAACGGGTGAGCTTAAGATTTTCCACAAATTGTTTTAAATCTCAAATTTCACTTCACAATAGAACAGGGAAAAAAAACACTACTGAATTATCTGTCAGAAGCAACACAGTGTAGCACTTTAGTTGTTTTCTTTTTAGTTAGAAAAATTAACAGTCTAATAACCATCACAAGTGATCCCCAAGTCGTCACTTTTGGATTAAAATTCAGCTACTTCACGGAATACCATATTACATTTCCGCAAACAATACATCAGAAAATCATTGCGTTGTCAATTTTCCAGACCTGTAATTGGATGTACAGAAGTTTCAGAACTAAAGATTTCATCCTTGTTACACTACATTAGCTACAAATAATGAGTACACCATCGTTAACATATTAACAAAGCTAACCTGCATCATGAAGCCTCAGCAAAGCATTAAGACAACCAGAAGGAGAATGATGAAGACGAAAAGGTAAAACAGATGAATTTGCTATTCTGAGCCAGACGGTCACTGGAATCTCAGATAGCTTAATTGCCCAATGGGACTACAAGGGCGGGTACTGTTCAAAAGTTGAGGCTGAGCTAAACCAACTAATGTACAACGAAGAAACTGTTATTGTGCACTATTTCTAGGTTCATCAGTCATCACTACTGTAAAAAAAAAAAAGGTTAAAATGCTTCAAACGTGAATCAAGTTTCCAGACTACAATGCATTTAGAATTCCACTGCAGCAAAAAGTAATCATAATAAGCCAACACAAAAGCATCATAAAAACAACCTGATAACAAGTGACCGGTATCTCCGCCAAGGAGGCAGCCGGAAACCGGATGTTGCTGCTTATATTGCTACTGCTACTGCTGCTTTCCACAACAGCTCGGAGCTCAGCATTGGCGCCAGAAATCCGGCAGCTACGGCCACTGTAGCGAATGCTTGCATCCAACAAGCCTCTAGAATGTTTCCAAAACCTTTGCCTGCTCGAAACCCTAGATCTAAAAGCATAATTGTTGATCAATTCAGCATTGAAATTGCAATGCAGTTGCTTATTGGTGCCGTTGGTAGCTTTGATGCAGAAATGGGAAGGAACAAGTCGGGGAAGATGAGCTGTTGCCGCCATACATTAAGCTTTGGTGTGAGTATTGCATGCGAATACAGAAAGAAATTTTGAAGATTTGAAGCTTTTTTTGGGGGATGAATTCTGGAAATGGTCCCCCTTTGTTATCGTACAGGGGAAAGTATTTCTTGCTCTTTTTCTTTAACCTGAAATTCCTTCATCACTGTGTGTTTGTGCCCTAGATCTAAAAGCATAATTAGTTGTTTTGTCTTTTAGTTGATCAATTCAGCATTTTCGATTTTGCAGCTCAGATTTGCGTGCGGACAAGTACTCACTGCATCAATGCTTCTTCTTGTCATGCTTTGCTCTGGTTAATATATCCTTATCTATACATTGTTGGATCGGATGCAAATGCAGTTGCTATTTCGTCCGGGAAAATGTCGGTGAATCTTATTGTGCCGTTCTTCATCATTTTTCCTGCTTTATTCCTCTAAAAAAATTAAGAAATTTTTTTCGATTTACATGCTACTTGATGGAGTGACATTGATGGTAGCTTTGATGCAGAAATGACTTATGCGCAGGAAGGAATTGTGTTTTACTAATTAGTTGATTGTAGTCCCTTTTGCTTTCGCAAAGCACAAGTCACGATCTAGGAGGCTCTTTATTACCTTCTTATGGGTTTCACTCAAGATGAGCTGTTGCCGCCATACATTAAGCTTTGGTGTGAGTATTGCATGCGAATACAGAAAACTTTGAAAATAAGCAGATTTTTTTTTGTTTTTTTTTTGGTTTTAATTTTGATATATCGTTACAATAACACGCCATCAGATAATTCGACACAATAAGACATCATCAGATAGATCGCTACAATAAGAAAGTCACCGATAAATCGCCATATGAGACGCCATTTGATAAATTGAAGCTTTTTGGGGATGAATTCTAGTGAAATGGTCCCCTTTGTTATCGTACAAAAAAAAACTGCTGTGTGTATTTCTTGCTTTTTTTTTTTTCTTCTTCTTTAACTAAAATTAGAATGTCTAAAGTAAATAGCGTGTCTTTTTTAAAATTTGGCACTAACTATATTTTGTTTTTTACCCCTAAAAGGCACCTAAATAATTAAGCGTATTTTAGCACCCTAAATTATATAGCGTATTAGCTTTATTCGTGTGTATACATTAACTAAACAAAATATTTAATATTATAAAATGAATAATTCAATTTCATCATCAATAAAATATTTACTTCCGCTCAAAAAAAAAAATTTACTTATCGTAAGATGATCAATTCCACGCATTTTTAAAAAAATTTAATCAAAATATGAGGTTGAGACATGAAATTTGTAACTTGAATTAACCGTCGTAAATCAAACAATGACGATTGATTTATCTAGTTATTAATACCCAAGTAACGGCACTAGTTGCATGTGGTATCTGAACAAGCTATCGGAAGAAAATTAGTGTCGCACTATTGGTTACTCGATACATGTTCATGTTTTGGAGCGGCGATCGCATTACATTATATCAGATGTAAATAAGTGTCACACATTTAGTTGTTGCATTCGATCATGTTCATGTTGTGGAGCGTTATATGCTATCAGATGGAAATAACAAGCGTCACACTATTAGCTACTAGATTCAAATAACATTTTTAAACCCAAATTCGGAATTGATAATTATACAATGTGATAATAACAACATTTAATAAATAAATGGATAGCGTTCATAATACACATATCTATACATAATCTAACGTCGATACATTATAATACATGTGATCGATTAGTGATATTTTATAAAGGAAAATCTTTTATTATTCACATCATTTTAAATGAAACGGTGAATTATTTGATCAGAATAATTTATATGATTCATCATTTCACTCAAATGGAGTGACGATTTCGGTAAAAAGAAGAGTGGCCTGATGAATGATGATGTTGTCGAGGAAACAATCACTTTATTTGTTTACTAAAATACAATAAAACATTTGATGTGATGTGATGATGACCTTGACAAATAATTTTGTCTTAAAAAAATTATTTCCTCCTAAAATTTCGCCTGGAATTGCAAACCTACGTAGAGAGTCCATACGTAAGAATTTTCCGTCATCGGGTCCTTCTATGGTAGGGAGTCCCCTACAGAGCATCATCTGGATCATACAGTTTCATCTGCAATAAAATTGTGTGGTCTAGATGATCTGCGTATTTAAATCACATGATCCAGGATGATCAAGTATGAAGGCTCCCACGTGAGGAGTCCTATGTGTAAATTTTCACCAGTCCAAGGCAACAACAACAACTACTTAGATTCATGCTGTAATACAAATAATTAATTGAAGGACTTTTAATTTTATGAAAATTAGAAAGCATTTAAAAGAAATTCGACTAATCTAAAATTTGGCTCGAGCAATGTTCGGAGAGTGTCACTCTTATGCTGTGATAAAAATCTGACCCAAAGTTTTTGAAATGAAGATTTCAAAGATAATTGGCCCTTCGATCCATTCACAAGCTATTGAACACTTAATCAAACAATTCGATTTATTTATCAATAACGATAAATAAATAAAGTGATTCAATCTTACATTAACCCAACTTATATAAGCGAAATATAATTATCGAACCCACGATCTTTTGATTGATACTTTTGTAAAAGAAAAAGTGCATACCCTCTACGGGGGACAAATTCATAAATTTATTCTAACGTGGTCACCGGAAATAAACTACACTATTTATCTAGTGGAATCATAGAGTCTAAATTTATATTTTTTAACGACAAAACGATATTTAAAAAAGAAAATTATCGGATTTCACTAGGATCACGTCATCCATTGAAAAAGGGTAGGTCCGCCCTTGCACCCCACCCAACTGTCACAACGTACAAATTGACTAAAGGGTAAACAAAGACTAGCTAGTAAATACAGTACTTTATATAATTAAAGAGCAGACATCAAGTGTGTGTTAGCAGGAAAAGGTAGAGAGAAAATGGAGGAGGGCAAGGGAATGAGAGAAGAAGAAGAAGGTGTAGTAGAGAAAGAGAAAGAGAAAGAGAAAGAGAAAGGGTTGCATATTAATAATAATGAGAAGATAGACTATGTGTTTAAGGTTGTAGTAATTGGGGATTCAGCAGTTGGGAAGACACAGGTATTATCAAGGTTTGCAAAGAAAGAGTTTAGCTTTGATTCTAAATCCACCATTGGTGTTGAGTTTCAAACTAGGACACTTACCCTTAATTCCAAGCTCATCAAGGCTCAGATCTGGGACACTGCTGGTCAAGAAAGGTAATAATATTACTATTAACTACTCTTCTGCATGTATAATCTATCTCCATAGTTTCCCTGCAAAAAAAATTACACTCCTTAAAAAATCGATCTTAGGGCTTTTATGTGTATTTCGTAAAATCTGGAGGATTTTTTTTAAGTGTCATTTCGTCATAGAGCAAGGATTATAGAGTCGTCAAGTCAAGTGAACTCTTAATTGCAAGTGTTAAAATGAAAGAATGATGATACATGTATAACCGGGGTGTCATAACCAATGACACAACTGTCATCTGGATTGTTTATAATTATACAGTCAGATAACGATTGTAACAGAACGATTATGCTCAGGGCCAGCCCTCATCTGAGGCCGGAGAGACGGCCGTCTTAAGCCCAACGGTGCCGGGAGGGCCCAACGGTGCATATTTCGCTAAAAGAAAAAAAAATTCCGTATAGATTCAATCCGATTCAACCTAATAATTTCTTTTTACTCCAATCGATAAAGGTGTTAATAAAAAAATTTACTTGTTTCTAAATATGTTAGAAAAGACTATTTTGTAAGCATGTTTTGAGGCTATCAATAAATTGAATTTTGTATTTACGGATGTTAAAAACATGATAAGTATGTTTTTAAAAAAATAAAACAACTTCAACTAAAAGACTCAATTCAAGATTTGGCCTTAAACTCAAAAATACCAGGGCCGGCCCTGATTATGCTCGTATCAATATACAGTGAGGTCCCCCTGCAGCCTTCTATCTCTTTTTTGACAAAAGCAACACTAATTCAACATCAAAACAGTGTCTCCTTGGACCTTTATAAAAATAAAGCACTTTTTTCTGATTTTTTTTTTGTCTGGAAATTCAAATCCAAAGGTTGTAGACATTCAACACAGTTTTGATTAATTAAGTTTGTAAATAATAAATGATAAATAATAATACAGGTACAGGGCGGTAACAAGTGCATACTACAGAGGGGCATTAGGGGCAATGTTAGTATACGACATAACGAAACGACAGTCGTTCGATCATGTGGCAAGATGGGTTGAAGAGCTGAGATCTCATTCTGATAATTCAAGTATTGTCATCATGTTAATTGGTAACAAAGCTGATCTTGTGGATTTAAGGGCAGTTCCAGTTGAAAACGCAATCGAATTTGCAGAGAACCAGGTATTGAACCAAGGGTATATATATAATTCTGCTGCAGAGACTCCTTATAATATATATACTGTCTCTGTATATGTATCCTATAATTTTTCAAAAACCCAGTACCCGCGTAGTATTTCGCATCTGTGTGTATTTGTATCGATGTAAGCCTAGGATCAATGTAATTCTTTCATTTCTTCTCTGATACTAGGGACTCTTTTTCTCTGAGACATCTGCTCTCACCGGTGACAACGTTGAAGCTGCATTCTTTAAGTTATTGGAAGAAATTTACAATGTAATCTCCAAGAAGTCATTGGACCGCAGCATTCCAACGACGGCAGCAATACCACCTAATGGGTTCGCCGGAGGCGGCGGCAGCAGCGGATCGGCGGCCAAGAAGCTCCAGGGGTTGAAGATTGATGCTATAACCAGTGGTGATTTTGAAGTTAGCAAAATGAAGAACATGTCCACTTGCTCAAGAACTTGTTGAATATGAAGAAAGAATTCTGATCGACATATATATATATATATAATTAACTACCCTGTTTGGTGTTAAAAATGAGCACTTCGGATTAGTTTTTTTATTTTTATTTTTATTTTTATTTTTATGGGTATGTGATTTGAATTCTAAGTCATATATGGTCTTTTAAATTAAGTTATCAGTGAGACTGAAAAAAGTTCGTTAATTAAATCCCGCTCGAATCCCAACTCAATTTCGTGCTCCAATACATTAAGGTAATCCTATCAACCTAGAATACTTATAACTACGTGCTCCCAATAAATTAAGCACATAAACAACAAGAACACAAGCATGTATGTACATTTCAAGCACTTAACTGATAAAATCGACTTAGAATTGCACAAAACTTATAAACTGACTTGGAATTGACCATTTTCACTCCAGAATGTTCAAAATTCATTGTGGAGGCTTGGCTTTGCACAAAGCGCAGAGGCGCCCCAGTGAAGCCATGTAACGCCCGCCCCGATCTGGCGCTTATCCTGAAGAAAGCGTTCGGCGCGTATAGCATTAAATAAATCTAATATTATCGCATGGCCTCCTACGTCGTCAGATCAAATAAAAAAAAACTGAAGCTAAAAAGACTCGGGTAAAAACATAAAAGCTAATATGAATAGAAATTAACCATGCTAAAGATGGATAGTTAAGATTACAACGATTAAAAACCCAAAGACTTATACAATACGATGCCTTAAAAGTAGAAGTACATCAAAACTAAGAGAAGAAATACAACCAGTCTAATACAACCTTTACAAAGAAAATAATATTCTAGAAGCTTCGTCAAGACTTTAAGTCTTCAAAAGCCGTCGTCTACACTTGATCAACCTGTTCGTCTTCTCACCCCACAATGCATACAAAAGAAAATGCAAAGGAGGTAAGTACAAAGTACTTAGTAAAAGTGAGAAGCTACGACAACAATTAAGATTTATAAAGAAAAGATATTTGATCGTTTAGTTATTTATGTGAGACCGACTCAATCTGGGGTTCATTTCATGTCCATCAACATGAACTGACTAAACGTTACTACTTAGCTTATCTGTGTTACAACCGCACTCAAGGGCACTACGCGCATCCACCTTAGCAGAGTCCCTCCGTACTTAGGGTCATTATGACCTACGGAGTTCTTCCACCTCGGGAACACTCTTTTGCAACATATTAGTGGATCACACCAATATCCACGAAGTCTAGAAAAGGTAGACTCCGATAGCACGCACACCTCAGCGGAGTCCCTCTGTACTTAGGGTTTTTTTGACCTACAGAGTTCCTCCACCTTCAGAGGTAGGACATGCATCGCGATTTAGCTTTGTGCTGCTCAGCCAAGAGAGACATGTTGTTTAATCTTTTACTAGTCAAATGACGTCGATTATTAGGATGATTAACTAGCCACCTAAGTGTTTTCAAATAATCTCCTCACACGTACTACTCTTCCGGACCACTGCTGAGACACGGACAAGTCCTAGCAATTACACGACATTGATGAATGTTAACTCATCAAAGCACAAGCCTATTATGCCCTTCTTCCGACGGATCCGAACTTCAACTCCTTTAAGAGTACATTCGGTGTTTTAAGCTGAACGAATCGAAGCTCAATTCAGCTTGTCCAAGTTTATACCATTTAATATGTCATATATAAAGGTTTCATAAAGCTAAATCGTGCTTATAAGGCTGAACAACAGCCTACAAAGGAAGAAGGACAACACAAGCTAGACGCCCGTTTAAGGCTCTGGACGCCCGTCTGAAGCTTATTGGACGTCCGTCCACTATACCCAGACGCCCGTCCACCTAAAATAGTTTCAATCCTGAATGTAAAACAACACTTCGAACGCCCGTCCAGGAAAGCCAGACGCTCGTCCGAAATGTGCCCCAAGTAGACGCCCGTCCAGAGAGGCCAGACGCTCGTCCACTTGGGTTCGACTAGAACCCTAAAATCTTCAAGTTCGATCCAAATCAGTTTCTAACCCAAAAATAACAGCAAATTTAACACATAAAGACCACAGAAAACTTATCTAATCATACCATAGCATCTATGATCATTGATCAACTAAAAGACATATCTTTCTTGCATCTAAACATCTTAGAACTTGATCTAAACCTTATAAACGATAATTGGAATCATAGGAAGAGCCTCTTACCTTAATTGCCTGCAACACCGACAGCAAAACACCCAGCAACTGCAACAATTGTTGATCCTCAACCCCAAAACTTATGTGATCAACAAGAAACCCTAAAATCCTATTTCTTGCTGAAAACCGAAACTGAAAGAGCCTGAAAACAGAAGATTACCTGGGCTTACTGCCATGAAACTATTTTTAGATTAATCTACGCTTCAAGACGATCGTTTCGACTACTCATGGCTGCGAAACAGAGCTACGGATCACAAGATACGAATTTTTCAAGAATCGAACTCTACGAATACCGAAAACTAGGGCTAAACTGAAAACTTACGAAATCGAGAGATGTTATTTTCCAAAGTTGCGTCTCCTCGCGTTGATCACTTTTCTCTCCTACGGCGTCTTGAACAGATGAACGGATTGATCACACGGTTCTTCCTTTTATTTCGTCTTTTCTTCCGCGTTGTTTCTCTGTTGCCGCCGTTGCATCCTCTTTTTTTTTCCAGAAATATGCGTGTGAATTAAAGGAGGAATTTGGGTATTATTCCTTTTTATAGCCATTTAATCAAATTCATTAATTAAATAACTAAATCCTTTTTAATTAAATAAATGGGACAAATAATAATTAGGTCGTAGTAAATACACCCAATGACTATTTTACCCTTTTACGAAAAGTCGGGATGTTACATTCCTTCCCCCTTAAGAGGAGTTTCGTCCTCGAAACTCGAATGTAACCAAGAGGTGCTTACTCTGGACTTTGCGAAGCGTTTCGTCTCCTAACTCGTACAGTCTTCTTCTTCTTCCATCCTCCCAACTCCTTCCACCTGTATTGAGCTATCTCGAGGTGGCGACGGTCTACTTCAATCTTTCTGTTGGCTTGCTGTATCAACTCTGGTCTCGTATTCTGTTGTGGCTCTACTTCATCCCAGAAAACTCGCGTTCTTCTATCTCTATCTTCCTAAAAGATCGCCAGCAGTACTGTTCCAATTCTTGTACTTCTTGGTCGCTCCGAGAGGAACTGCAATTGTCATCTCGAAGTTGTCATTCTTCATTGTCTTTCCCGATCTTCCGCATTCAGAACCCAAAGCTGATTCCAACGCCAACTGTTGCCATCTTCATCTAACTCGTGACCAATGGCTGGTTGGGCTCAGGCCACTCACTTGTAACCGGAAACAATTGGATCTTTGTCTTGCTTCTTTTACAAACTCATCGACTGCCTCGAATCTTGCAATCATCGGTTTACCGCTCTTTGATTGCTCCTGCTGACCTATACCCGGAAAGCTGAATCTTCCCAGCCGAAACTGCACTTCTGGCACACTTGACTTCTTTCAATCTCAACTTCCATCATGTCACCACAAACTTGCTGAAGAACTGCAAGGATCCCGGCTGAAAGACTTCTGAGACTTCTTGAGGATGGGGAACATGCATTGCCATACTTTCTCTCTGACGGTCTGATCCAATTCTTATGCCAAGGGAGTTATCTTGGAAAATAAAAGAAGTTGAAAAGTGACAAGTTGAGTACCAGGGTGGTATGTCAACTAGGTAAGCCAAGGAAGGGTACAATGCACTTGAAATAAGGAAGATTTCTTGGGTTACAAGCAAAACAAGAAAAATCCGTGTTGAAGAAAGTTGAAGTTGGTTCCAGGATGAAGAATGAGGTATTGTATCGTAATACACAAGATAGCCACCAGAAGGAAAACAAAAGAACACCTTGCAGATGAAGTTCTTTTAAGAGAGTGGAATTCTGCAAGATACGGTGGTCTACAAAGACTTCAGTGGCAACTTGAAAGAATGGTAATAGGCTTTCATATAAGCCTTTAGAAAGCGGAGACGTTAGGACATCACCAGATGGACTTGAAGATATTCTCAATGTATGAAAAGAGAACACCGAGCTTGAGAACATTAAGAAAGTGACCTTGATTGTTAATCATTTGGTTAACAAAGATGGATGTTGGCGAATTAGAAAAATCTTCAATTCACATGAGTTTCGTAAGGGAAACATCACACAACAGAAAAGCAAAGTAAAGGTGCAAGGTCGAGCACCAGAAGGACTAGAAAGATAGAAATCAAAAGAGAGCAAGAATCTCATCATGAAGTAGCTATGGAGGGAAAATGAGCACATCAAAGGGTCTCAGAATGAAATTAAACCCTTGTCAAGAAGTGTCCGAGTTTGCAATAGTGAAAGAGAGGTTATTACGAGATTTAAAAGAAATAGAAATTTTCCCCAAGAACTTGTAAGGGAATATTCAAGGTTTGGATAAGTAAGCGGCAAGCAAAATTTTGAGTGAAGAGGAAATGACACTTTAGAATTGTCGGGTAAGGTTTGATTTCAAAGAATTAATTCAAACCTTCAAAAGAAGTTTAAACGATCATTGGCGATCCAAATCAAAGGTTCAAGGTCGCACTACTCGAGAGGAATAGTACACTGCCAAGGAATAAATGCTCGAGGTTATTCCCCGTGTGGAAATGAAACGGTTAAAATAAAATAGACTTTCAATCGGTGTAACAAAATTGTAGTAGAAGCGCCAAAACAGAAAGTGGAAAGTCAAAATGATGTATATGGCGGTTCATGGCTCTAAATGGCCCGAAAGAGATTTAAAACTGAAGGGTACGAGGTACAATAATATGAAATGGAGATCAAAAGTTTAGGAACTCAAAAGTCGGTTGGCTAAATAAGCTCAGAAGGCACCTTGGCAAAGACTACCGTCTGCTTGAAACTGGTGTAGCATAAATTGCTAGAAGGTTAAAGATAAGTAACTGAAGAGGAATGCCATGATAGGCTTAAAAATTTGACCAGTGAAAGAAGATGTGCATACCTTAAAGAAACAGGCAGCATTAGATTAAATAGTTACAATATCGACACTACCCTTAGGAGGGGAGCTGAGAATAAACACAAGTAAAAAAAAGAATGTTCTGGCATCAGAAGGCTTAGTCAAATTTGAATTTGAAATGAATGATGGGAGTGCAACACTGCATAGAGGATTTGTTGAGTTTAAAGATCTCAAATGAGGGATTACATGAGAAACAAATTACCAGAAAAGGTATATTTACAAAAGGCACGAAAATGGTCTTAACATTAAACATGGCATGCTGGAGGATAGCATCTTGGTTCTCGTTTAACACTGCAAAAAAACTACAACGTTAGCTTTATAAGCATCCTACTAAAAGGTTTATCTCATAAGGAGATCAAACTTCGAGGAACTCCTAAAACATAACAGTCGTAACTTACTACCCTCTTAGCCCAAACCCCAAGTCAAAGAGGTGAAAATTCCTTTTAGGTTGTTGTGTATGAAATTTACTCCGGATCTGACATTATCAATTTGTACAGAACAAACGAAGAGGAATTTGAGCATGATCCAAAGAGAAAAGATTTAGATACTGGAGTTTTCCAGGTAATATAAAAATATTAGAATTTTTGAATGAAACTAAGTTGGTCAAAAACAGTTATTTCTGACGATTGCACAAGCTGCCAGAATTTCCAGATTAATAAACACTGTGTTGAAATGCAAATCGAGATCAATCGAAAAAGAATCTGAACTTAATTCCAAAATAAAAGCTATAGATAAAAATGTTGTCTGCAACATATCAAAAATCCAGGTCATTTGAAGATGTTTAACTTGTTCCAAACAGAAACAGAAGTGAAGGTGCTGCTGCAGATTTTCTGGACAGAGTGTCCGGTATAAACATGAATTTTCTGAACAATCTGTAATGATTATCGAGTTGATGTAAAAAGAGAAATTGTAGATGAGACAGTAATCTACTTTGCTGAAAATTTGCATAATTTTTGGAGTATGGAGAGACAATCCTATGTTAAAGGGAAAACACGGAAACAAAAGCATTCACTCATTTTGGGTAAATCCAAACACGAGGATGATGAAAAGTATGTGCCAAAGTAAGAGACCTTTAACACTATGAATTGAAACGACTGAGGAGCACTTGGAAATAATAGAGTTACATATGGAGTTCGTGTAGAACCATCTCAAGCAAAGCAAAGGGCAAAGAATGTTGATGAACTCAACCAAGTGATAGTGAAAAGAGGAAGCGGAGGACTTGTAGAGCTAAATCAATATCATTCTCTACAAGGTTAGGCCAAGATAAAAGTAAACTTAGATATTCGTGTAGAGAAGGTGAAGAGATTTCAATAGGGGAAGTAAGGAAAAGGAAATCAACCAAGAGGACCTCGACTTTTAAGTGTAGGCATAAGACTCCGATCCCAAAGCATTACTCAAGGGAGTTTCACAACCCTATGCGACAAGCTACGATTTGGAACTTCAAAAGAAGAAGAATTTCTACTAAGGATACTAGAAGGAACAAAACCTGAGGTGATCACATAAAAGATGTGAACTGAGAACTCAACCTAACCTCCGTCTAAGACGACTCTTCACTTGGTCCTAGTGGAACTTAACCACGGTTTAAGGATTCTTAGTCATACGAGGATTACCACCAAGCTCAATTTCTAAAAGGTCTAAAGGAATCTTATCTTAAAGGAAGAGAAGCCTAGGACAGAAAGACGCTTCTCTCTGATACCAACTGTAACGCCCCGCTCCCGGATACCGAGCCCTTATCCGGAAGAGAAACGTTCGGCGCGTATAGCATTAAATAAATCTAATATTATACGCAAGCCTCTACGTCGTCGTATCAAATAAAAGCAAACGGAAGCTAAAAAGACTCGGGTAAAAACATAAAAGCTACTATGAATAGAAATTAACCATGCTAAAGATGGATAGTTAAGATTACAACGATTAAAAACCCAAAGACTTATACAATACGATGCCTTAAAAGTAGAAGTACATCAAAACTAAGAGAAGAAATACAACCAGTCTAATACAACCTTTACAAAGAAAATAATCTAGAAGCTTCGTCAAGACTTTAAGTCTTCAAAAGCCGTCGTCTACACTTGATCAACCTGTTCGTCTTCTCACCCCACAATGCATACAAAAGAAAATGCAAAGGAGGTAAGTACAAAGTACTTAGTAAAAGTGAGAAGCTACGACAACAATTAAGATTTATAAAGAAAAGGTATTTGATCGTTTAGTTATTTATGTGAGACCGACTCAATCTGGGGTTCATTTCATGTCCATCAACATGAACTGACTAAACGTTACTACTTAGCTTATCGTGTTTACAACCGCACTCAAGGGCACTACGCGCATCCACCTTAGCGAGTCCTCCGTGCTTAGGGTCATTATGACCTGAGAGTTCTTCCACCTCGGGAACACTCTTTTGCAACATATTAGTGGATCACACCAATATCCACGAAGTCTAGAAAAGGTAGACTCCGATAGCACGCACACCTCGGGCCGAGTCCTCTCAGACTTAGGGTTTTTTTGACCTACAGAGTTCCTCCACCTTCAGAGGTAGGACATGCATCGCGATTTAGCCTGGTTCCTAGCCAAGAGAGACATGTTGTTTAATCTTTTACTAGTCAAGTACGTCGATTATTAGGATGATTAACTAGCCACCTAAGTGTTTTCAAACAATCTCCCTCACACAGACTACTCTCTTCCTGGACCACTAGACACGGACAAGTCCTAGCAATTACACAGACATTGATGAATGCTAACTCATCAAAGCACAAGCCTATTATGCCCTTCCGACGGATCCAAACTTCAACTCCTTTTAAGAGTACATTCGGTGTTTTAACTGAACGAATCAGAAGCTCAATTCAGGCTTGTCCAAGTTTATACCATTTAATATGTCATATATAAAGGTTTCATAAAGCTAAATCGTGCTTATAAGGCTGAACAACAGCCTACAAAGGAAGAAGGACAACACAAGCTAGACGCCCGTTTAAGGCTCTGGACGCCCGTCTGAAACTTATTGGACGCCCGTCCAAAGATGGACGCCCGTCCACTATACCTAGACGCCCGTCCACCTAAAAGCAGCTTTCAATCTCGAATGTAAAACAACACTTGAACGCCCGTCTAGAAAGCCACGCTGTCGTCGAAATGTGCTCAAGTAGACGCCCGTCGTCGAGAGAGGCCAGACGCTCGTCCACTTGGGTTCGACTAGAACCCTAAAATCTTCAAGTTCGATCCAAATCAGTTTCTAACCCAAAAATAACAAAAATTTAACACATAAAGACCACAGAAAACTTATCTAATCATACCATAGCATCTATGATCATTGATCAACTAAAAGACATATCTTTCTTGCATCTAAACATCTTAGAACTTGATCTAAACCTTATAAACGATAATTGGAATCATAGGAAGAGCCTCTTACCTTAATTGCCTGCAACACCGACAAAGAAACACCCAAAGAATCGCAACAATTGTTGATCCTCACCCCAAAAACCTATGTGATCAACAAGAAACCCTAAAATCCTATTTCTTGCTGAAAACCGAAACTGAAAGAGCCTGAAAAACAGAAGATTACCTGGGCTTACTGCCGTGAAACTATTTTTAGATTAATCTACGCTTCAAGACGATCGTTTCGACTACTCATGGCTGCGAAACAGAGCTACGGATCACAAGATACGAATTTTTCAAGAATCGAACTCTACGAATACCGAAAACTAGGGCTAAACTGAAAACTTACGAAATCGAGAGATGTTATTTTCCAAAGTTGCGTCTCCTCGCGCTGATCACTTTTCTCTCGTGCGGCGTCTTGACCAGATGAACGGATTGATCACACGGTTCTTCCTTTTATTTCGTCTTTTCTTCCGCGTTGTTTCTCTGTTGCCGCCGTTGCATCCTCTTTTTTTTTCCAGAAATATGCGTGTGAATTAAAGGAGGAATTTGGGTATTATTCCTTTTTATAGCAATTTAATCAAATTCATTAATTAAATAACCAAATCCTTTTTAATTAAATAAATGGGACAAATAATAATTAGGTCGTAGTAAATACACCCGATGACTATTTTACCCTTTTACGAAAAGTCGGGATGTTACAGCCGCCTCGAGGCTTCTTCAAGTCATCTTGCCATGCAACCTAAAATACTTATAACTACATGCTCCTAATAAATTAAGCACATAAACAACAAGAACAAAAGCATGTATCTACATTTCAAGCACTTTTAAAAAACATAAAATGATGAAAAACTTTGATTCTTGAGTTGTTCCTTTGATGATTGGGATTGTCATCTGTCGAATTCTCTTCTTCAACAAAGGCAATGTTCTTCTCCTTCATTGTTTTCATGCATGATTACTTGTTAAGGGTGTTTTTACACGTTTTATATTGATATATTTTACGATTATTTTCCCCTTATTTGTATAATTTGCATAAGAAATGAGCGCTATATATTGAAATATTGAGCAAGTGTGGTTTTTAACGGTGTATTCGCGATATCGGTTAGTTTATGTGATTTTATGATGAATTTATGTCTATTTGGAGATAACTACATTTTACGATGTTTTTGGTGCGTTGTAGATACATATTTTCGACTTGAAAGATGATTAGAAGAAGCTCAAGTTTAGATTTTATGAAGAGATGAAAGGAAGAAAGGTAGATTGAAGCTTGAAGTTTGCATGGAAGTCGATCAAACGGCGTTTGCCATGCATCGACCTTGAACCAAATGCTTGAATAAAGAAACCAAATGCGTTCCATGCAAGAATTTTAGTATCGAGAGTTCAGACGCTAGGTGAATCAAGGCGTCCACCTCCGTCCAGACAGCATGGACGGGCGTCCAGCATTGAGGACGGGCGTCCACGGCCGACCTTCAGCAAACCGACTTTAAAAACTATAAATATGCGTGTTATTTTCAACCCTAAGGACAACGACATTACCCTAGGCGGCCACAGGCCCCTTGGGGCGACTTTTGCTGCGATTTTCAGACCAAGAATCACTTTAATTTCTTTTAGTTTATTTGTTCGATTTCTACAAAGATTAGAGGCTAAGGCTTCCTTGAACAAGCATGTGAAGCCAATCTCAACAGCAACTTGATTTCAATCTTTGGATGTTTGTGAGTTTTTAATTTAAAGTTGTTTCTTTTCGATGTTTATTTGTTATGTTGCAATTGAAATCGAGAGATATATTGCATGTTGATGTTTACTATATGATGAAAATCGATGTAAACCTAGATCACCATAGGAAAGATTAGACTTTTAACCTATAAGTAACGAGAGTTGATTAGGGTAGAAATCTAGGTTTCTAGATTGAATAAATCTTACACCTTTGAATTGAAAGCGCTAATCTTTAAGATCGAGAGATAAAAGATTGCAAAACGAATTATCTACGAGAGTAGGAATTCATGCCTTAGTTAGGTGAACCACATCTTTAGTTAAAATCATCACTAAACAACCTAGAGAGGGAATTGAGGGTTGTGAGATAGGTGGATCATTGCTTGTTCTTCGTTAGATAGATTTATCGGTTTTTCTTAGTTATAGTTTTCTTTATTTTGTTCGCAACGATATTTTCCTGGCTTTGGACTGACAATCCTCTGTCCAGTTTATTTTCCGTTTTAGTTTAGGTTTAGTAATAAATAGTAGTGACAATCTTTAGAAGAATTAATCGAACTAGATTAAACAACCTCGATTTCCTGAGATCGACTCCGGTATTAATCGCTATACTACGATCCCTGCACTTGGGGAATACCGGATTTATAAATTATTATTACTTGTTGTTTTGCATAGATAAAATCCGTGACAAGTTTTTGGCGCCGTTGCCGGGGAACTTGGCACGGTTTTATGTGTTTTTAGCATAAGATTTAGGTAGATCATTCGCTGCTGTTTTAGTTAGGGTTTAAGGTTCTCCCTTAGTAGCCTCTTTTCTGCAATTTCTGCTTCTGTTCTTGTTCTTCCGGTACCAAACGAGCGTCTGGATCTTGGACGCCCGTCCGCTGGAAATTTTCGATCCAATTTTATTTTTATTCACTCAAACGAGCGTCCATAATATTTGGACGCCCGTTCAGGTATTCTGCCAACCGGACGAGCGTTTGTGTCACTAAACGCCCGTCCATCCCAATACCCACCCAGACGCCCGTCCATAACCTTGGACGCCCGTCTGTCTCCCTGACTCCTTTCTTCTCTTTCTCTTTCTCTCCTTAGTTTGTGTTAAGGCCATATTTATATGATTATTAAGGGTGTATTTCATTATTATTTTTCCCACATTTGCATAATTTACATGAGAATTAAGGGTTTAAGTGTAATTATTTAATAAAGATGATTTTAAGGGGGTTGTATGCAAAATTGATGATTTTAAGTGTTAATTTAATGGAATTATTATTATTTGGATTTTATTACATTTTTGCATTGTTTATTTATCATGTAGGTGTTGATTTTCGAGTGCATAAAGAGGATAAATGAAGCTCAAGTCGAATTATTCAAGATAGAGTTGGAATTGGCTTGAAGAAATTGGATAAAGATGAAGAAATCCGACCCTCGGATCTTGGACGGCGTTAAATGCGGCGTCCATTCCAGGCGGGCGTTTGATAAAGTGAACGAGCGTCCGAATTGTATTTTACATTCGAGAGTTCGGACGGAGGATGAACGAGCGTTTACTCAGCGTCGAGCATTACGGGCGGGCGTCGATGGGCGAGACGGGCGTCCACACCGACTTACTTCCAAATTTGACTTAAAACTCTATAAAAGCACCGCATTATGAAGCCTAAAACCCTAATCTTTTACACACTATTTACTCATATACACATAGCTGCGCCCTAGAACCCTAAGGAGCCGTTTTTACACAGAGATGCAAATCTCCCCTTCAACAATCGTGTTCATCATGATTGTTGGCTAAACATCCTGCAGTGAGTCGACAGAGGAAGCCTATCAACAACCAACCCAACTAGAGAGTTCGATGCTTATGTTTAGTGAGTCTAATTCATAGTTTTTCATTACTTTGGATCTGTTTTATGTTGTTTAAGTTTTATTGAATTAAGATTTGATGAAACGATCTATGTTTATTTTATGCTTGAATCAATATATGAAAGTATGTTTATTTGAGTTTGATTTTATTCAAAGTAATGCATCTAATCATGTTATAAGAGATTAGGCATGTTTAGTTGAGTAAGAGTTTGGAAACGATCTCGTGATTTCGTGTTGATTGCATGTTTAGTTTGTTTGAAAAGATAAACGAAACCCTAGAATTTGATTGAAGATATCTAATTGAATTCGTGAATAAATCACTACTAAAAACTATGTCTTTTTAATCACCATCTAGTTGGGATTGTTGGTTGATAGGTGGAATCTAGTCGCCTTGCTGTGTTTTCCTTTAATTGTTTTAATTAAATCGTTTAGATTAAGTTTAGTTAAGTTCTAGTTTGATAAACCCTGGTTTTCTGCAAGTTTTCTGCACGTTTCTGTTTCAGTTCGTAGTTGGACGCTCGTCCGCAATAGCAGACGCCCGTCCGTTAGATTCCGTTTTCAGACGCTCGTTCACCAAAGTGAACGCTCGTCTGGCTTTCTGTTTTCTTATTTTTCTTGCTTGTTTTTACTCTTGTTTTAGTTTTAATTCTTAGGTTTAGGTTTTAGTTAGTTTCAGCCTTAGTTTAGTAGTTTAGTTCATAATTGTGACATAATTGATATAGATTTATATCTGAATCCGATAAACATTCCACTCCCTTAGGACGACCCGTAAACACCCTATACTACGATCCTTATACTTGGGGTGTTTCGGTTTATAAATTATAAAACTAGTTTTTACCGAACAAGTTTTTGGCGCCGTTGCCGGGGAGTCGGTAACGGTTGTCGGATTCTTCATAGGATAATTTTCTGAGTCAAAAAGGGTCGTTTTTAGCACGTAGTAGTATTTTGGCCGTAACTTTCGGCTCGAGTGTCCGTTTGGAACGCAGGACCCCAATTCGGAAAGCTCGTTCCGACGCCGACGACGTGGGTGAACGCCGTGAGGCCGTTCGATCGCGTTTTCTGAGGTCAAAATCCACTGTTTTCCCCTCCTTTTTGGCCCTAGAAGATTTCAACACGTTTTTTTTCCGTCTTAGTGTTTTTCTTGTTTTTAAACTTTTCGTAGGTAGGTTTCTTTTCCAGTTTCGTTTAATTTTAGGATTACATTTATTACTGTTTTATTTGATTTTCTTTCAATTATTTTCCTTTTTTATTTTTATTTTTATAGCTTAGATCTGTTTCCGTAATTATAGATTTGTTTGATTTTATTTCCATAAGTCTTTTCTCGCTTTTATTTTTATCTCGTTTTCAATTTACGTAACCTTAGTTTTTAGGTTTTCGTTTTCAACGAAGGCGTTCAACAACTTGAACGCCCGTCCCACTCAATTACATCCCTCTTCGAGCGAGCGTTCATTCAATCAACGAAGCGTTCGATTCGAACGAACGCCCATTAACACCGGGCGCCAGATTCACTCTGTTCAATCATCACTTCTTTTCTTTCTTCTCTCTTTTCTTTTCTTTCCTCTAAAACCATCTACTCTTTTCTAAACTGTTTTAATCAACCCCAAAGGGTTGAG
Organism: Gentiana macrophylla; assembly: GCA_026214975.1. NCBI lineage: Eukaryota > Viridiplantae > Streptophyta > Magnoliopsida > Gentianales > Gentianaceae > Gentiana > Gentiana macrophylla. The sequence goes on from CM047805.1 coordinate 23,820,133, forward strand.
TTCTTCCTTCTCCTTTCTTCCGGTTTATGCAAACGAGAAGTAAGAAGGACTTCGATCTTTGATCCCGAGCCCGAACGATCTATCCTTAGAAGAAGGCTTCTCCCGATTTGGACAAAATGGCGGATCAAGATCCACCAATTCCGAATCTCGATCCCCAAGCTCGCTTAAATTTACTCCTTCAACAAATGCAAGCTCAAGCAAGAATAAAGAGAATCGAAGAGTCGCATATAAATCAACAACTTCAACAATTCCGCCAAAACCAAATTAATCAGTTGAACCAGACCCCTACACTCCATATCTAAACCAAGATTTTCTCGAGGGGCATAGACCTATTCGTCCTCTCGACATGGGAGGAGCGAACTTTGATCTAAAGAACGGAGTAGTTGCTCTAGTTCGAATAGCTCTTTCCATGGTATCGCTCAAGAAGATCCACACGACTTCTTGTCCACATTCGCATACAAATCAGTGAAGCGAGGCCATTATCCTGGTGTTGATTACGAGATCGTAAAGTTGAAGCTATTTCCTTTTGCTTTGAAAGGTGAAGCAAGCGAGATGGTTTAAATCGTTAGCACATCATTCTCTCCATACATGGAATGATGTCAAAAGAGCCTTCGCTCTTAAGTGGGTTTCACCAGCAAGATTATGGAGATGAAACGGGAAATAGCTACGTTTGAGCAATTGGAGGATGAGACTGTTGGCAAAGCTTGGGAGAGATTAAATCATTAATGAGGAAGTGCCCCAATCACGGATATGACGAGACATGAGTTGTTGGAACTGCTTTTGAGAGGTGTCTCTCAACCTAATAGAGACTATCTTGACTCCACACTCATGGATCCTTCTTAGGGGAGGTGATGAGATCGCCTTTGCAGAGTGGTGAGACCATCGCCAAGAACAATATGTGGTCGACTCCCAAGAAGACCAATGTTGTTAAGAAAGAAGGTCACCGCAAGCAATCCCGATACACAACTCGTTGGTTGCTCGGATGGAATTGATAAGCAAGCGGTGGCCAATCTTCGACGCAAATTTTTCGATCGATGCGGAATGCGGTAGGAACCGAGATGACGGAAGAAGTAAATTTAATGGATAATCAAAACCAACCCTTCCGAAACTTCAATCAAAGCCGAAACTACTCAGATTTCAAAGACAAAACTTCAATCAAGCCAAGTTACCACCTGGACCTTCAAATTCGAATTCTTTCAACTCGAACTATCAAAGGCCGCCTCGAAACTCCCAAAGGCCTCAAGGTGGTGGAATCAAACTCGAACAACAATCATACCACCTCATGTGTCCTCAACACAAATTCGATGAGTGGTGGTAGACATGGTGAAGACTCGTCTACTAGTGTTAAAGCAATTGAGAGACAAGTTGGTCAAATGGCGGACCAACAAGCAAGCGGACCTCACGGTAAACTCCCGAGTTATACCGAGAAAAACCCAAAAGCCGATCTCGAATGTTTGCACCGCCATTACACCACAATGGGAGTATGGGCAAGAAGAGAGAGTTGAATGAAGTAACTTTGAGAAGTGGTAAGAAGGCCGGACCCGGCAAGATGTCGGAAGCGAGTAGCCCTCCCGACGCCATAAGTTCGGGAGGGGGAAATCGAAAATCACATGCCAAGAAAGCAACGATGAGGAGGAGCTTAGTGACAATTCTTCGGAGGACAAAAATAATTCGATGACGAGGAAAGAAAGGAAAGTCAAGGCGGTACCCCGACTAAGAAAAAGGAAGAAAAGTTTGTGAGATGGAAGGATAAGGAGGATGAGGCGATAAGGAATCAGCCACGAAGAATGATAAAGCCCTTCCTTATCCACCAAGAGCAAGGAGAGAGCCTCGCCAAAGACAAGCGAGATGATGGGGTGAGGAGGATACTTAGGGACACTAAAGTGAGTATGCCCTTAGCCGAGGTATTGTCTAAATGCCTAAATGTACTAAGTATCTTAAAGAATTCTCAGTGGGAGCAAGAGAAAGCTTCAGGATGGTCAAGAAGTATTTGAGAAGATTGCGCGATGGTTTCACGAAAAATTGTCATTAAGCGAGGTGACCCTGGCAGACCTTCAATCTCCTGTGAGATTGAGGGCCATTTGTTCGAAAATGTATTATGCGACTCAGGGGCCTCTATTAATGTGATGCCATTAAACGTATGCAAAAAGCTCGGGCTAGACAAAAGAATGCGAGAACGCCCCATTTCTCTTCAGATGGTAGACAAATCTAGTCGGACTGCAGCCGGTTGTGTAGCTAATGTTCTCCTTCAAATTGAACATTTAGTCTTCCCTACCGACTGGGTTATTCTAGACTATCCACCTGACAAGGAGATGCCTCTAATTCTAGGCCGAACCTTTTTAGACACTTCTAACGCTCTCATCGACTTCTGCAAAGGACAAATTACTCTTAGAGTCGGTGACACATCCATCACCTTCACACGAGGACACATCCCGAAAGAGCCGTAATTGATGAAATATCGTTTGTCGGGCCATATATGAGGACGGAGGAGATGCCTATTATGAAGATGCAATGGAGCTTACAGAGATAGGTGTTTTTGAAGTCATGGACATTGAGGATCCGGCTGACTGCGGACCATCTTCTAATTCATTTCCAGCCGTAGGCATTGACGAGTCATCTTCACTCGCTCATCTGAGCCTGTTATTGAGTTAGAAGCATGGAGATGCCCAAAGAACAAACGATGATTTCAAAGAATCGAGTCGGAAGACTTCATCCCTGGTGAAGAAGAAGCTCACGATGGGTAGTTGGGACGAGGTAGAGTTTTGGAGAGAAGCTACTCATTGGGAAGTAGATGATTGGGAAGAGTGGCGCGAGAAGAGCTTAAAGATGAAGAGTTAAGAAAAATGATCGATCACAAGAAAAAGGAAGCAAGTGTTGATCGGAGGATTCCGATGGATGATTTGATCCAGATCTTTCTCGGGGTTGAGCCTCGGGAAGATGAGTTATTCTTTAGTCAACCACTCCAAGCTCATAAAGAGAAAGGTGGCCCGTTAAAGTCTAGTATTGAGCAACCACCTCACCGATTTAGAGCTCAAACCGCTTCAAACACCTTAAGTATATCTTTCTTAAGGATGGAGATAAATTGCCTTTGATCATTTCTTCAAACTCGACCACGAGCAAGAAGCACAAATGATAGAAGTGCTTAAGAAAAACATCCTCGCGTTCGGTTGGCAAGTGGGTGATATCCGAGGATCACCCTGCACATATGCATGCATAAAATCCGAACGGAGGAAGGAGCTAAAAAGGTAAGACAACCTCAGCGAAGGCTGAATCCGCATATGCAAGAGGTTGTCAAGAAGGAGGTTATAAAGTGGCTTGACATGGGAATCATCTACGCAATCGCCGATAGCGAGTGGGTCAGCCCTACTCAAGTTGTGCCAAAGAAGGGCGGAATCACAGTCGAAAAGAATGAAAAAGGGGAGGAAGTTGCCTTGCGTCTCGTGACAGGCTACAGAGTCTCAGATAGACTATCGTGGGATCGAATGAAGTCACCGCAAAAGATCACTTCCCCTTACCCTTCATTGACCAACTAATTGAAAGACCGAGTGGTCACAAGTATTATTGTTTTCTCGATGGATACTCGTTTACTTCCGGATAGCCATCGACCCCAATGACCAAGAGAAGACAACGCTTTACGTGTCCATCCAGTACTTTTGCTTTTCGTAGAATGCCATTCGGTCTATGCAATGCACCCGCGACTTTTCAACGGTGTATGTTGGCCATTTTCGATGGACTTGTTGAGAAATGCATGGAGGTCTTCATGGATGACTTCTCAGTCTACGGCGATAGTTTTGATGAAATTTTAGAAAACCTAGATATGGTACTCCAACGTTGCGTTGAGAAGAATCTGGTGCTTAACTGGGAAAAATGCCATTTTCTAGTAGACGAAGGAATCGTTTTGGGACATAAGGTGTCCAATGTTTGGTATTCAAGTTGATAAGGCTAAGGTCGGCCATTGAACGGATGACGTACCCAAAAACAGTGAAAGAGGTACGAGGTTTTCTAGGTCATGTTGGCTTCTACCGGCGTTTCATTAGAGACTTTTCTACGATTGCCAAGCCTTTATCAAATCTCTTGAAGGAAGATGTCGATTTCTTGTTCGATGCAAAGTGCAAAGAAGCTTTCAATTGTTTGAAAGATAAGCTTATCGCTGCCCCTATTTTAGTAGCACCGACCGACCAAGCCTTCGAGTTGATGTGCGATGCCTCTAACTACGCCGTGGCGCAGCTTAGGTCAAAGACTTGATAAAAGGTTCAGCCCATCTATTATGCGAGTCGTACCTTGAACCCGGCTCAATGCAATTATACTACGATCGAGAAGGAATTCTTAGCCGTCGTCTTTGCCATTGACAAGTTTAGAAGCTATCTTCTCGGTCTCAAGTTGTTGTTTGGACCGATCATGCACCTACGCTACCTTATGGATAAAGCGGATGCCAAACCAAGGTTACTTCGATGGATTTTAATTCTACAAGAGTTTGACCTTGTGATTAAAGATAAGAAAGGTAGTGAGAATATTGTGGTGATCATTTATCTCGCTTAGTAAATGAGGGTGCGTAAAATCACAATGATATAGGCATTGATTTTCCAACCGAGCAATTGATGAAGCTTGAAACGGTTAGGCCGTGGTATGTCGACTACGCCAACTATTTAGCGAGTGGTCATTTAGAGGATATGACGTATCGAGAGAAGAAAAGTTCTTTCTCGACCTTAAATATCTCGTATGGGAAGATCCTTATTTGTTCGAGTCCAGAAGACGGGTTGCTTCGACGGTGTGTTCCTCGAGCATGATCGGTGGGATATCTTAGAACAATGCCATAAGCGGTCCTACCGGAGGTCACTATGGAACACCAAGACGGTTGCAAAGATTCTTCAAGCCGGATTCTACCGCCGACTCTGTTTAAAGATGCGAAGCCTTTTGTAAAGGTTGTGATAGGTGCGAGAACCGGACGGCAGAGTAGTCGGATGGAAATGCCACTTAAGCCCATTCTTGAATGCGAAGTTTTCGATGTTTGGGGCATAGATTTTATGGGACCCTTTCCATCCTCATGTGGTAATAAGTATATCCTCGCCTGCAGTGTGGATTATGTTTCAAAGTGGGTCGAGGCCATAGCTACTCAAACTAATGATCACAAGGTTGTAAAGAAATTCTTGCAAAAGAATATCTTTACTAGATTTGGTCATCCGAGAGCACTCATTAGTGATGAAGGCACTCACTTTTGCAATGCGCCGCTTGACAAGATCCTTGAGAAGTATGGTGTCAAACATAAGATTGGTACACCATATCATCCTCAAACCAGTGGCCAAGTCGAGGTAAGCAACCAGAGCTTGAAAAGAATTTTGGAGAAGACCGTGAACAATAATCGATCTAATTGGAGTCTTAAGTTGGATGACGCATTGTGGGCTTATCGTACTGCATTCAAAAACCCGATGGGCACGTCACCCTTCTGATGTTGCGCTGAACACCAGATTTGCGGTAACAGTGTTTATCTTGAGGATATGAGGCTGAAATGAATGATTTCTCCGGTGTGGTTAGGGTGGCGAATATGAACAAGGCTGCCGGATCAGTTTACAAGATGAACAAGTTAATCTGTCGACAAATTGGCAGAGTTTCTGCTTGTATTAGATTTTATAGTTAAAGCTTGAGAGAGAGAGTCCTCCTCTTCTATTACAATGTGATCCCATATATATAGGCTAAAAAGTAAGTCGGTTCACTGTTCATCGATAAGACAACTTAGAATACATAGCTAAGTTAAGCATGCATGCAATACAAGTGTCCTATCTAGCTGTAAAGTGTTGCCAGCTGTAAAGTGTTGCCAGCTGGATTGGCCAGCTGAATAAGCTTGACGAGCAGCGAGTAGCGAGAAGTATATCTGAGCAGCGGACTCGGTTGTGCCTTGAGTATATAGGTAGGAATCACATGGAGAGAATGGGTCCGGCTTACTGTTGGCGGACATGATCCGGCCTACTGTTGGCGGACATGATCCGGCCTACTGTTGGCGGATAGGCCCCGGTTTGTAGCTAGCGGTTAGAAGGAGCTTGGTGGCAGCGGCCAGAAGAAGCTTGGTGGCAGCGACCAGTTGGAGGTAGAAGCCCATTATCTGTGTTGATGGGCCAAGATTGTAGGCCCAATATGGATGAACAGGCCCCATTCCAATCCGGGTATATCAATGGCCCCTACTGCGTGCTCGGGCGTGTCCGCCAAGGCGAGAGTAGAATTTGAAGAACCTTTGGTGGAGCTCCTTCGTAGTCGCCTGTGATAGAGGCTTTTGACACTGTTTTATCGAGCTTGAACCGGTGAAAACCACTAGTGATATATTTGTGCATTTGTAGCGAAACAAAGCTTGGCGCCGATAATGTTCTATCGGGCTTGAACCAAAGGTGAAAAACCACTAGCTATATCTTTGTGCATTTGTAGCGAAACAGCTTGGCCGCCGATAATGTTCTATCGCTTGAACCAATGTTGGTGAAAACCACTAGCTATATGCTGTGCATTTGTAGCGAACAGGCTTGATCGCCGATAATGTTCTATCGGGCTTGAATCAGTGTTAGTATCGCGTAGCGAATTACCGATTATATGCCGCGTATTGCAGCGGACAGGCTTGATCGCCGACAACGTTCTGTCGGACTTGCTCAAATGATAACGCTCTATCAAAGGTGTTTTGTTGTGTAAGCCAAAGCGGGCATTGATTGATGCTAGCTGCTTGAAATAATGTTGGGAGATAGTAATACGCTGAAGTCGCTTATGCCGCGTGATGTGATGCTCGTCGAAGAAAAAATCGAACGGTTAAAAATGTAAACGGATGTATCGGTACACGAAAACGTCATGTCGACCACGTGTTCGACACGGCGGTTGGGACCGAACCGTCCCTTGTTCGATTGGTGGAGAGAAATCGGTAACCGCTCCCGCCATCATTACATTTGAATTTTGAATCCCAAGCGTCGTTCCCCTCAATTCTCCTCTATAAATAGAGGAGTTACCCCAACACTTACGCTTTTCTCCTCTTTCACTTCTAATAAATCCCTCGCGATAAAGCAAGGAAATTCCGCGATTGTAAGCGATTCCGACGATTGCAAGCGATTCCGCGAGTGCTCTTTTCACCAAAGCTCAACACTTTATCACCTTTATTATCAATCAAAGTAAATTTCACTCTTTTATTGTTTGTCGATTCGATTATGCTTTTATTTCTCCCATTCTTCTAACAAAATTCATGAATGCCGTGATTCTTGCCTCTGCAATTTTATCTCTTTCGATGAATGCCATGAGCCTGCACCGTTTATGTTTTTCTCGCAATTTATGGCTCTTTCTCTCATAAGAACCATCGTATGTGCATGCTTTGATTATGGTTTCTTGCTATTTGTTCAAGTACTTGTGTCTATGCTTTTGAATATGCATTTTAGGGTTTATCTGGTTTTGAATTTAGGGTATCTTTAAGAACTTGGGGTTTTTTAGGCGGCGATGTTTGGGGTTTTTCGGGAATTTTGTATCTGCATAAGGAAGATGGAAGGCGAGGTGTCGGGTGTGATTGCTCTCACCTCGACCCGATCTCCATGTCCGGGTGATAAACCGATCCACCTTGCCCTTTTTCTTTTCCGAATGTCATCGAGCACACACAATCGATCGAAGAGGCTAGGGCCGTAGCGGGTTATGGGTCGAGAGGAGGTGAGCATGGAGGATGCTAGCTCTAGCGGTGACGAGGAGGAGATGGAAGAAAATCCAAACCCTGGACCCATTAACATAGAATCGACCCGCAGGTCGCAGATTATTGGTGAGGGCGTTGTGGAGGCGAGGTCGATGATGACGACCAAATGGCACTAAGCAATCTCCTCACCAGGATGGAGAGAGTTTTAAAACCTGGAGCCGCAAAAAGTAGCGGCAAGATCAAGCTGAAGCCGTGGAAACCGCTGTGGTATCGGAGAAGCCCAAAAATCTCCAAAAATTGTTGTACGCAAGAAAAAACCGCCACCGAGGAGCCCGCAAAAAAAAAAGAAGAGGCGCGCCAAAGAAGGTCCGCTGCGGTTGAAAATGAGCTCATGAGAGCAAAACGGGCGGATAGTGAACTTGTAGCCCGATGGAGGGAGTTTAAGGATCGAGAAGATTATACTTCGGCGTTAGCGCCGCATTTATATCTCGGCGGACTATCGCTTTTGTTAGTATGGGGCGACCAAAGATGCCATGGACTTGTGGCGAGACCAGCAAGACTATCTGTGGCTGCATTATGATGATCGTTTTGCGGCCGGACTCGCACCTCCTTTGATCCATTTTTTGTTACTTTTATGGAAGAGCTGAAAGTGATGCCTTGCGACCTGAGTTTGGGAGTTGTTCGCGTGGTCATGTCCTTTATTATAATCAGTAGGTTGAGCGGGCGCGAACCGTCGATGCCGGTGCTTTTATATTTTTATAGTTTCTCCCGGAAGGGCGGCGCTGGCCAAATCCAACCGCGTAGTCGATCGAGTCATGGTAGACCCCGCTTGTTATTTGATCTTCCCGACAAGGTGGCGGATTGGGACAAAAGATGTATGAAGGTAGAATCCCGGGTAGGCTGGCCGTTTGAGAAGCTAGCGGAGAATTCGGTCAAGATCGATCACTTGAATAAGATAAAAACCCAATCTGACGATGATGAGTTTATCTCCGAGCTGAAAGACGATCTGGGCTATACTCGTAAAAATGAACCTCAGGCTAGGGCATTTAACTGGAGGTTGTTGCTTGACGTCGCTCAGCCCTATCTTAGACAGGCCGGACTTCCTGGAGCAGGTGTCGGCGAACCTTTAGTTGTAGTCGACTCGTTGCCGACCCATCCTGATTGGTACGGCGAGTGTCACCATGGGAGGTTCATGCCTTCTCAGTGCGAAATCTGCGGCGGTTATCCTAATATGCGAGCACCGAGTAGGATTTTTACTTGCATTCCTCTTGCTTTTTTTTTTTTTTCATAATAGGTCTCTTTTCATATATTCTGGTTGCTAATATATATTTGTTCCCCACAGGTACCATGGATAGATTAGTTCGCCGCAGCCAATTGTCTAAGCAGAAGACCGTCGGTGAGGTGAAAAGAACCGCTGAACTAAAGGGGATCAAAACATCCCTTCCAAAGGTCGACTTACAAACCAAGGGCGGGTGGTGCTTCGAGCTAAGGTCGTGAAATCATCCCACCGCCGCTTATAGAAAAAACGCGGCAGCGGCAAAACTCGAAGCGGACTACTCACAAAACCGCTGCGGGGTGATAAGAAGAAAAGGGCTGCGGTTGAAGAGATTGAGCCCGATGGAGACGATAGCGGCTTGCAGGAGGTCCCTCCTCTTAAGAAATCCAAAACTGATAAAGGCAAACCTGTGGCCGATGACGTGGTATCTGCGGGTACGAAGGTAGTAGTGCCCTTTGCCGGAGTCCCTATCGGGCCTAGAGGTTGTCCCGCCGCCTGGTTGGACAAAGAGTTCATGCGGCAACAACCTCTCGACCTGGCCATGGCGCGCACAATTTCAAGGGGTATCGCTGATGTGCCCCCGCTGAGACATTTCAGATGGGGTATCCCTAATGATATCCAGATGGAGGTAGGCCGCGGGATTGCGGACAGGGTTGTCTTTGGCGGATCAAGTTGATCCCCGCCGTGCCTTTCTTGGGAGTATTGAAGATTTGTGGGGCTTATACGGCGCTACGGTGAGCATGGTAAACCTCCTTTCTTGTTCTTGTTTTTCATTCCTTTTATTGTCGTTTTTCTCAAGTCAATATTGACTCCGCTGTTGGTTTTTCTTCCATTAGGTTGGTACCGCTTTGCACAGCCACAATGATTATAGAAGCACCATAGCTGAAAGTGTCAATGTCAGGAAAGAGCTGGTCGAAACTCAGAAAGCTCTTGGGGCCGCAAATGATGTGTCCGCTGGGCTTCGTGGGCGGTTAAACGCAGCTGATGCAGAGATTGAGAAACTGAAGGCGCAGCTGACCGAGACCCAGAAAGTTAACTCTGACCTCGTGGAGCAGGGTAAATCTGTTGATCGGGCCATGCAGGAGATGAAGCTTAAAGTTACCGAGGCCCAAGCTCATTGGGAAGCCGAGCAAGCAGCGTGTACGGATCTGCGGGCACAGCTGAAGGATCTAGGCTCAAGTGTTGAAGGTCAGCTCAAGGCCGCTTCTGATGACGGCTTTATGATGGGATATGATCAAGGGTTTTATCATATCGCGAGGTGCGTCCTGGCTCATGACGGCAAAGACACCCGACCTTGACGCCCTCGTCTAGGAATGGATTCTCACCCATCCCTTCTCGGGATTATCTAAGAGAATTTCATGATCGCATACCTTTTCTCGATATTGAGCTTCGCCGCTATGTTCCGAGTGTGATCCTGATTGGGTGGCCCCGCCGTGATTGAGGCGAATCGAGAGAGCGTGCGCTGGCTGCTCTGAAAGCAAGAGAGAGCGGTGAAGAGGCGAGCAGGTTGGGGGTGAGGTGGAGCAAACCGCCGAGCCGTTGGTAGAGCCCTCCGTATCCGAGACAAATGCCGATCGAGATCTTTGCATCATTCTCTCCCGAAGAGAATGTCCATAACGGAAGAGATGCGCCCGAGGGTTCTTAGATTTCTGCTCTGCTTTGTAAAACATTATTTCGATTTCGCATATGTATGACTCTTTTTTCCTTTTCGCACTTTTGTCCGCACATTTGTCTCTGTAATGTCCAGCTTAATAATTTTATTCACAAGTTTGTTTCCTGCCGGTTTTTATGTAATGCTTGCTTTTGCTCGAATTTATTGTCTAAATTGAGTCCGATGATAACAACATCCGTCCCTTGTTTTAGATAAGATTCTAGGTCGATCTTGTGCGGACTCCTGTATGAGATATGCCCCTCTTGAATCTTATCTGAAATAACTTGTTCGCTAGGAAGTTGTGCCCGCGTTAAATTTTCCAGCCGAAGTTTTTGTTGAAAATTCTTCGAGAACAATTCTTTCTTACCCATGCATATTTTTAATAATTTGCATATAAAAAAGAGAATGTAAAATCGGGCTTTATTAATTTCGACTCATCCCGCTAGATGAATAAAGATTACAAGCAAAATAAGAAAGCCTAACCACTCACGTTGTAAAACGAGAGGATAGCCATATCCCTAGCCGATTTATTACATGTAGTACCTTTTGAGGTTGTCCGCATGCCAAGGTCTATTGAGCTCGTAGCCTTGCTGATTTCTGAGGACATAAGTCCCTTTCTTGATCTCTTTTGCGACTTGATAAGGGCCTTCCCAATTTGCTGTTAGCTTCCCTTTATCAGGCTCCATACCCGTGGCCTTTCTGTTCCGAAGAACGAAATCCCCGACTTTAAATGAGTGGTCGCGGATTCGCTTGTCGTGTTGTTGTTTAGCGATTTGTTTGTAGTTCGCTAATTGATGATAAGTCGCTATTCTTTTTTCCTCCACCAGATCCAAGTCGATCTGCCTGTTTAAAAGATTATTCGCCGATTCGTATAATGCGACCACGATCGATGGGTAGTGCCATTTCGATCGGAATCATAGCCTCGATCCATAGGTAAGGGCAAAAGGTGTTTCTCCCGTGGGTGTTTTGATCGTGGTGCGAAGTGACAGAGTATGGCGGGTAGCTCATCGACCCACCCTCCTCGCTTTCACCTTGTCATCTACGCTTTTCTTAAGCATTTTGATTATTTGTTTATTGCCGGCCTCACCGGCCGCTTTCATGAGGATAAGCCACGGACGATCGCCGGTGTTTAACTTTGAATTCCTCACAAAGGTCCGAAAAGTCTTTCCTGATTGTGGGCCGTGATCTCGATACTACCGCCCGTGGAATGCCAAAACGTGAAAAAATTTGATCGTGTAAGAAATAACTCTGCGCTTTTGCGTTATCTTAACCATGGGTTTTGCTTCGATCCACTTTGTGAAATAATCCACAGCTACTATGATAACTTTACATCCGCCTCTTCCTGGTGGAAATGGTCCGATGAGATCGAGCCCCACATGTCGAAAAAGCCAAGGTGCGGTCACGATGCTCTGCTCAACAGATGGTATTCGTGGGATGTCCGCATGTTTCTGACACTCTGGACATTCTCGAACTAATTTTTCTGAGTCTTTAAGAATTGTTGGCCAATAATACCCCGCGGTTATGACCTTCTCGTACCAAGAGCGACTAAGCGGGGTGACCTCCACACACTCCTTGGTGAAGTTCGATAAGGACTGCTTGCTTTCTTCCTCTCGAACACATCGTAATAAAGGCCTTGTTGCGGACCTTCAGTAGAGTATTCCATTGTTTAAGATATACCGGCCACTCTTTTTCTTAAGTGCGCGAATGTTATCCGCTCCATCGTGCAAGGTGCCTGCTTTATATAAGCTCAATCTCATCGATCCAACATATAGTCGGTCTTTGGTGTATCGATTTCCATGACTTGTGCTTCCTCAATGGCGGGTATAGCTAGATACTCTATCATAATTGAAGGGTCTGCAATTTCTTCTTTTAGTGATAATTTTGAGAGATAGTCCGCCGCTCGTTGTCCTCTCTCCGGATTCGATGAACTCGCAATACTTGAAGCCGCTTTTGAATCGCCGAACAATCTCACCATATTTCTCGAGAATACCACGCAGGTGTGTCATAGTCCCCGAGATTTGGTTGACGATGAGTTGGGAATCGCAATAGACTTCAACATTTTCCACATTTAGCTCTTTGCGCTTTGAGCCCAAATATGATCGCCAGTGCTCGGCTTGATTATTCGTGGCCGGGAACTCGAACCTTAAAGCTTTTTCGATTTCCTCCGCCGATCCGGGTTCCATCAAAATTACTCCGCCCCACAACCATTTCGGTTAGATGCCCCATCAACATATAAATGCCAACATTGATCTGGTTTACTCTTGGCCATAAGCGGGGCTCATGGGCTAACGGCGAATCAAGGTTGTGGCGAGCTAAAGCTTGTCTCTACAATAAAATCTGTAGCGCTTGACCCTTGATAGCTTTTCGGGCTGATATTGTATGTCGAACTCGGTGATTTCGATTGCCCATCTCGAGAAGTCGACCGTAAAGGTCCGGTTTATGCAATATTTGACGCAATGGACTATCCGTTAAGACAATTATCGTGTGTGAGTAAAGTAAGCCCCGAGTTTGCGGGCAATAATAACAAGCGAGTAGGCTAATTTTTCAATATTAAAATAGCGGCTTTCCACCGGATCGAGAGCCTTGCTTACATAGTAAACGGGATTTTGGAGGGTTCCACCTCTTGATAAGAACGGCGGCAACAGCCGGTCTCAAGCCGCTAAATACAAAACAAAGACATCTCCTCTATAGGGCTAACCAAAAGGGGTGGTTTCTAGATATTCTTTTAAAGCTTGAAATGCTCGCGAACACTCTGCGTTCCATGAAAAAGTTTTGTCGCTCGAGAATTTTGAAGAAGGGAGACACCTTTCCGCCGATTTCGATATGAAGCGACCTAGCGCAATGATGCGGCCGTTGAGCCTCTCGTACTTCTTTGATGGTAGTAGGCTCTCTCATGTCAATCAAAGCTTGAATTTTTCTCGGATTAGCCTCGATGCCACGACGACTAACCATAAACCCCGTAAATTTGCCTGCTCGACACCAAAAGTACACTTGGCCGGATTCACTTCATCGAGTGTTTTCGGACATTATTGAAAGTTTCTTGAAGGTCAAGAGCGTGACCGTCCCTCAGCCGGACTTAACAACCATGTCATCTATGTAAGCCTCCATATTTCGCTTATCTCGCGAATCAAGACCCCGTGACCATTCGATATAGTCGAACCCGCATTCTTCAAAATTTCAAATGGCATCATTTCATAATAATACAATCCTCCGCTCAAAAGCGCTTTTTCTTTGTCGGACTCACCATCCGTATTTGATGATACCTGCAATATGCGCTCTAAGAAACTTAAAACCTCAAAGCCGTAAATAGAGTCAACTAACCGGTCAATTCGTGGCAGCTGATAAGGATCCTTAGGACATGCTTTGTTGATGTCCGTGAAGTCGACGCACATTCTCCACTTGCCGTTGTGCTTCTTTACCATAACCACATTTGCCAACCAAGTAGGGTAGGCAAGCTCCTTTATGATTCCCGCTTGTAGAAGCTTTCCGACCTCTACTTTCACCGCCGCCTCCTTTTCTGTTGAGAACTGACGCGCTCGCTGTTGTATCGGCTTGAAAGTAGGGTTGACGTTAAGATGGTGCAGGGCGACGTCTGGTTCGACTCCTCGCATGTCGATAACCACCCAAGTAAAGGCACTTAAATTCTCTTTGAGTAATTGTATCAATTTTTCCCGTTCGATAGGACTCAGTCGAGCCCCTATCTTTATCTTTTGCTCGGGATATTCCTCATTGATGACCACCTCGATCAACTCATCTTCTGCCGTAAAATCTGGCTCATCTCTGACTTGCAATGTTTCACACTCTATTTTGACTGGTTCAGGATTGACAACGACCCTGATCATGTCGATGTTCTCCATGTTATATGGCTGTTCGATTCGAATCCTCTTATTCCCTGTTCTCATCTCATGTATGTATGTTAGGGCAAATGCCGGTTCACGATCGACGCTCCGATCCTCGCCCCCCCAACGTAAAACTTTGCCCGGCCGATGCGGAATGGAAACTACCATCCTAAATCGCTTTAAAGCGGGTGTTCCAATTATCATGTTATAATTGGATCAAGATCGACAACTAAAAACATCACCTTTTCCGTGCGAAAGGGTGCATAATCTCCCATCTGTACATCGAGGTCGATGGCCCCCTTGACCTGTATCTTATGATTGGTAAAGCCCTCAAGAGTGCCATTATGCGGTCTCAAATTAGAGTCGCTGAAACCCAACTCTTTGAAGCAGTTGTAATATAGGATATCGCGGCAAGCTCCTGTATCAACCATCACTCTATTGACACAGGCCCGATTGACAACCACTGAGATGCAAAGGCACATATCCTCTGTATTGGTTGAAGTCACTAGCTCACTTCGAGTAAAGGCAAGGGGCTGTTCACTCCCTCGCAAAACTACAGGCTTCTCCACATGTTTGTTGATGGAGCCGATGCGATTCTTAATCTGATTGTTAGTGGGAGGAGGCTCGGTTATCATTCTAATGTTCCTATCGAACTGACGAGCTTGCTGATTCCTCCTATCTGGACCCCCGGTATCAAGTTTGAGGTGATCATGGTGTCCGCGAGCGAGCAACTTCTCTATTGCTCGTTTGAATTGGATACATTCATCGGTAGTGTGACCCTTATCCCTGTGATAGCCACAAAATTTGGATGCATCGCGGCGTGTGTCAGGAACCATTGGGTATGGTTCAGGTATTTCGTCTCTGATTTCATTCAACACTTGGGAATAGGAAATTCTGAGCGGCGTGAAATGCTCTTCCTTAAATCTTTCGGGTTTCTTAATTTCCCTATCCGCCCCTCTGCGGGTGTCTCTTGGCGGGCTATGCTCACCTCTGCCTCGCTTTTGTTGGACGAAGACGCTCTTCGCTTCCCGCAGCTTGCAATGTACTTCCTAGTCGAGCTCAACATTTCTTGTAGGTTCGCCGGTGGTGACAAAGCGAAATAAGACTTCAAGTACCCGGCTTCAACCCCTGCTTTCAAAACTACTCATGACAACGTTATCTCGCAATACCCTGGTCACCATACACTTTGTAAAACCGCCATAATAATCGCGAGAGTACCTCATCATCGCTTTGTCGGACCTCTCATGTAGTCGATATGCGTCTTTTAGGTCCTCCCACCGACTTGAATTCTCGCTATAAACTTGTTGATCAGTCATCCCATGATAAAATCGATCCAGAGGAAGACTCATGATCCATGATGTCGCCTGATCTTGCATTGATCCCACAAATGCTATACACCAAGCCTCATCGCTGTGAGGTACACAAACCGATTCTCGCTTTGAAAAGCGGATAGCCACCCAGGAGGATCTGTTGCTCGTGGTAGTTTATGAAATTGGGATAGTGAGTTCCTCCCCTTGGAGCCGCTTTTCAGATCTTTGACGGATGGAGCACACTTGTTCCCCACGCCGGAACTGCTTTTAACACCCTTTGTTCCTTTCTCGTAATTCCTCTATCTGCTTTTTTCATGATGCCTATCTCTTCCCGATTTGGGGGTTGAGGTGGGAGCGCAACATAACTTTCTTCAACTTCCGAGTCCCCCTGTCCTTCCAAGCGGGTGCGAACTCGGCGAGTGTTCCTTGGTCGCACTGGGGCTGCACCGCGATCGTCGATCACGGGCCCCAGTCTACCAAGCGCAGATTTCCTACCCTCTCTAGGATGTGAGGTTGCATGACTACTCTCCTCTATTTCTGATCGCTGTGGTCGAACCGTTTTTGGAGGAATGAATGTGGGCTGAATCTCGGTTTGTGCGGGTTGAGGAGGGTTGAATTTACGGATTGACCGAGGAGGTAATCCTTCTGCAATGAGTAGTGCATTTCCTTCCCGCATTTCTTCAACATATTCCATGTGCGCTTGCAATGCTATTTTATATGTATCTTGTTGTGGGGGAGCTCCCCCGGTTAAAATAGCTTCTTGTTCGTTAGTTGGGTTGGACGTCCCCGCGATTCCTTTTCCCTTGCTTTTCCTAACCGCTTCCTCGTGTATTTCACGGGCTTTAGTCCTTTCCCGTATGTATGCTCGCATGTCGGTTGTGAGGGCAGGGTTGACATCTGCCCCATCTGACATAACCCTTCGGCTAGCCTCTCCACGGGCGTGCTCGCCCCACGTGGCGCCCCCCGATTGGGTCGCTTAGCCGGTGTTGCGTGGTTCATGTTTTTCCCGCCACCATGACTTATGATTTTTGAGCGGGTATTTTTCTCGACTCAGAATATAAAGTAACAATCTGCTTGTATCTCCCAGGCTATTTACAACTAAAAATGACCGATCTTTCCTTACTCAAGATCTCAAACCGCGAAAAATGCGAATCAACCTGGGTATTTTATATGGACTCAAATGTGAGTTTGCAATGAAGTTGATGATCTCCTCTGTGCAAGTTGATCGACAGGCTGTAGATGATGATGACTTTGCCTGAGACACCGTGAAATCGTCTTTGTGGTGGAGTAAGTAGCCCTCGAATGCTGAATGATAATGATTTTCCCGGTAACGGAGCCAACTGATGTTGCGCTGAACACCAGATTTGCGGTAACAGTGTTTATCTTGAGGATATGAGGCTGAAATGAATGATTTCTCCGGTGTGGTTAGGGTGGCGAATATGAACAAGGCTGCCGGATCAGTTTACAAGATGAACAAGTTAATCTGTCGACAAATTGGCAGAGTTTCTGCTTGTATTAGATTTTATAGTTAAAGCTTGAGAGAGAGAGTCCTCCTCTTCTATTACAATGTGATCCCATATATATAGGCTAAAAAGTAAGTCGGTTCACTGTTCATCGATAAGACAACTTAGAATACATAGCTAAGTTAAGCATGCATGCAATACAAGTGTCCTATCTAGCTGTAAAGTGTTGCCAGCTGTAAAGTGTTGCCAGCTGGATTGGCCAGCTGAATAAGCTTGACGAGCAAATGAGTAGCGAGAAGTATATCCGAGCAAATGACTCGGTTGTGCCTTGAGTATATAGGTAGGAATCACATGGAGAGAATGGGTCCGCTTATCTTGTTGGCGGACATGATCCGCCCTTCACATGGACATGATCCGCCCATTGTTGGCGGATAGGCCCCGGTTTGTAGCTAGCGGTTAGAAGGAGCTTGGTGGCAGCGGCCAGAAGAAGCTTGGTGGCAGCGACCAGTTGGAGGTAGAAGCCCATTATCTGTGTTGATGGGCCAAGATTGTAGGCCCAATATGGATGAACAGGGCCCCATTCCAATCCGGGTATATCACCTTCCAAATGGTCTATGGCAAAGCTTGTCATTTACCTGTCGAACTTGAACACAGAGCTTTCTGGGCAATTAAATTCTTAAATTTTGATAGCCAACTCTGTGGGGAGAAAAGATTGTTACAATTGAACGAGCTCGACGAATTCAGACTCCGTGCATACGAGAATGCTAAGCTCAGCAAGGAGAGAACTAAGATACTCCATGACGCTAAGATCAAGGACCGAGAATTCAAAGTTGGTGAAATGGCTTTACTCTATAATACCAGACTTCATTTGTTTCCTGGTAAGCTAAAGTCTAGATGGTCTGGTCCGTTTGAGATTCTCGAGGTTAATCCAAGTGGAGTAATTACTTTGAACGGGTATGGTAATCAAGCTTTCAAAGTGAATGGTCATCGACTTAAGAAATATTTTGGACAACCAAAGGAAAAGCCTGAGATTCTTTATTTCCAAAGAAGAGATGAGAATACAGATGTCATGATTTGTGAAGAGATTCCATCTTATTTCTTTGAGTCAGATGATGATGACATTCCTATATCCACCCGTGACGTACCTTCTGCTGAAACTTCTGATCATACCACTATGTCTATGCCTATCATCCGCAAGAACAAGAAGAAGAGAGTCAGTGTCGTTTGGAGAGAAAAGTTTAATGAACTTATTGCACACTTGACTTGTTGTTGTGGTGAAAATCATTTCCGCCCCAAAGGCTCCCGATTACGATCATCGAGGTGGCGGTAGTCAAACCAAAGTGGCCCGATCCGGGTTGATCTTTTGAACTTTGTGTCAAGCTATTGACATTAAAAGAGCGCTCCTAGGAGGCAACCTAGTTTTCTTTGTTCGTTTCCTTTTCTTAGGTTGTTTTGTTTTATTGTTTTAGAAATAATACTTTAGTTGATTTTGTGTTGATGGTTATTCCTCTTACGTTCATTGTGAGTGTTTTGTGTTATGTGTTGCTCATATACCCCGTGTACCCGAGATTATATGGTATGTCGAGTGTTGCGAGATACTTTTGAGCAGTGTTTTCGAAGTTACTATCTTGTCAAAGTGTTGTCTATTCGAGTTGTTGCGGTATATTCATGCTCCGGCCTGAGCTCTGCCAACTTTCATCCGACAACCACCGTTGAAACCAGCTAAGTTTTATTTTCTTTTATATTTGCACATTCTGAGGACATAATGTGATTTAAGTGTGGGGGGGTGTTTGGGTATGTTTTTATGCTATATCTTTGAAATATGAGTGAATGTTAAATTTCTGCGAAATTTAAAATTTTTTGTGAGTCTCGAGCATATAATTTGGAACTAGATGCTTGCTAGTTGTAGTTTTCTAACGATGATAGTATGTGACTTAGTGAGATAATTATAGCATGTTTTACTTTTATGGAGATAGTTTCGTTTTTCACTCACGAAAGCCTTTGATTTTGAAGCATGACTTTTGAATTATATCCTTTCATTATTTTTAGTGATTTATCTTAGGAAGGTCAGTATAGTTACACCTTAGTTAGACCGTGGGCTGTGAATATCATAAAGTTTGAATGTGATAGGTGAGATGTAACTTATGACTTTGAAAAGTGAATAAATAAAGTGAGTGAGCAATTATTAATAAATACGTTTGTCGGAAGCTGGTCGATGATTGGAGTGCGGTAGGGCGTTATCTCGAAATGTCCTATACCACTATGATGACCAATAGCTCACGACAGTCAGGAGAAGCTACCTTATGATTTGAGTAAGGTAGGGTGTTATCACGAAACATCCTATTCTACTATGATGGGTAAGAGCTCATTCTGATATGCGTCAAATTTGAAAATTTTGAAAAATGATGAGTAAGAATAAAGTGAAGTCTTTGTTATCATGGATCTTATACCCAGTAGAACCGCATGATATGCTGTAGGGATTATCCTACTGAGTGCGTGGGAAGGCTTTGAGTGGAGCTGTTACTGTCTGTACCTAGGATAGTCATTGGAATTTTTGAAAGGATAATTCTTTGAAAGGCTTGCTAGATTGAGAATGGCTTGTCACACTTACACCGAATCTATCTCTGTGTTGGTATCATTTGCTATAGTTGTTGTATCTGTTGTTACGTGAGTTAGAGATCTATGTGGATTATTTATAAAGTTGAGCTATAGTTTTGATTGTTTTGTCCGAGGACGTACAAAAAGCTAAGTGTGGGGGTGTTGTTAAGGCCATATTTATATGATTATTAAGGGTGTATTTCATTATTATTTTTCCCACATTTGCATAATTTACATGAGAATTAAGGGTTTAAGTGTAATTATTTAATAAAGATGATTTTAAGGGGGTTGTATGCAAAATTGATGATTTTAAGTGTTAATTTAATGGAATTATTATTATTTGGATTTTATTACATTTTTGCATTGTTTATTTATCATGTAGGTGTTGATTTTCGAGTGCATAAAGAGGATAAATGAAGCTCAAGTCGAATTATTCAAGATAGAGTTGGAATTGGCTTGAAGAAATTGGATAAAGATGAAGAAATCCGACCTCAAAGATCTTGGACGAAGCGTTAAATGCGGCGTCCATTCCAGACGGGCGTTTGATAAAGTGAACGAGCGTCCGAATTGTATTTACATTCGAGAGAGTTCGGACGGAGGATGAACGAAGCGTTTACTCAGCGTCCAGCATTCTCGGGCGGGCGTCCGATGGGCGACGGGCGCCCACAAATGACTTACTTCCAAATTAACTTAAAACTCTATAAAAGCACCGCATTATGAAGCCTAAAACCCTAATCTTTTACACACTATTTACTCATATACACATAGTCGCGCCTAGAACCCTAAGGAGCCGTTTTTACACAGAGATGCAAATCTCCCCTTCAACAATCGTGTTCATCATGATTGTTGGCTAAACATCCCGCAGTTGAGTCGACAGAGGAAGCCTATCAACAACCAACCCAACTAGAGAGTTCGATGCTTATGTTTAGTGAGTCTAATTCATAGTTTTTCATTACTTTGGATCTGTTTTATGTTGTTTAAGTTTTATTGAATTAAGATTTGATGAAACGATCTATGTTTATTTTATGCTTGAATCAATATATGAAAGTATGTTTATTTGAGTTTGATTTTATTCAAAGTAATGCATCTAATCATGTTATAAGAGATTAGGCATGGTTAGTTGAGTAAGAGTTTGGAAACGATCTCGTGATTTCGTGTTGATTGCATGTTTAGTTTGTTTGAAAAGATAAACGAAACCCTAGAATTTGATTGAAGATATCTAATTGAATTCGTGAATAAATCACTACTAAAAACTATGTCTTTTTAATCACCATCTAGTTGGGATTGTTGGTTGATAGGTGGAATCTAGTCGCCTTGCTGTGTTTTCCTTTAATTGTTTTAATTAAATCGCTTAGATTAAGTTTAGTTAAGTTCTAGTTTGATAAACCCTGGTTTTCTCGCAAGTTTTCGCACGTTTCGCTTGCCAGAGTTTGGACGCCGTCCGCAATAGCGCACGCCCGTCCGTTGGATTCCGCTTTGCACGCCGCTCACCAAAGTGAACGCCGTCTGCAACTTTCTGCTTTTCTTATTTTTCTTGCTTGTTTTTACTCTTGTTTTAGTTTTAATTCTTAGGTTTAGGTTTTAGTTAGTTTCAGCCTTAGTTTAGTAGTTTAGTTCATAATTGTGACATAATTGATATAGATTTATATCTGAATCCGATAAACATTCCACTCCCTTAGGACGACCCGTAAACACCCTATACTACGATCCTTATACTTGGGGTGTTTCGGTTTATAAATTATAAAACTAGTTTTTACCGAACAGTTTGACTTCGTTATATGCAAACACGAAGTAAACAAGGACAGTTAATTTTTGAGCCTGAGCTTGAACGAGACGTAGTTCGAGTAAACCGTAAACAAAAAGTTCCCGAGCCCATTCCGATTCCCGAAGAGGAAGTCGAAGAGAGTTCGAGTGAAAACTCTTCTGAAGATAATTTCTTCTCCAACCTTTTCTTTGAGGAAGAAACTACTGATTCAATGGCTCAAGCCAACCGCACCCTGGCAGACTATGCCACTCCCGGTGATGTGAACATCCGCTCGGCTGTGGTTATCCCTACCGATACAGCCCCGTTTGAGATAAGACCAGCCCTCATCCAGATGGTGCAACATGCATCAACTTTCTACGGGTATCAATCTGAGAACCCCTACACGCATCTTTATGTATTTCTGGGTATATGCGATACTAATCGCATCAAGGATGTCAGTCAAGACATCATTAAGCTGAAACTATTTCCATTTTCACTCCGTGGAGAAGCAATGGAATGGTTTAAATCTCTTCCTTCTGAATCTATCCAAACTTGGGCCCAGCTCGAAAGTCAATTTTTGGCCCAATATTTTCCTCCATCTAAGACAGCTCAATGTCTTAACGAGATCTCAAACTTTCATCAACTGAGTGATGAATCTTTCTTTGAAGCATGGAAGCGTTTCAAAATTTTGTTGAACAAGTGCCCCATCATGGAATGGATTTGCAGAGGAAAGTCCACACTTTCTTCATGGTCCGAATGAGTCCACTAAAGGAATGGTCAACTCCTCATCCTGGAGGAGTCTTCTTGAAGAAAACCCACAAAGCAAGGGTGGGATTTATTTGAAGATATAGCTAGGTACAACTATGCACCTACGATCAATCACCAACGGTCCCTCGCTTTTAAAATCGAAGAAGTCAACAACCGTAATCATGGTCAAATGATTGCGACCTGCAGCTCAACTTTCTGCTTTGACCATGACTAAAAATCAAAATCAGCCCTCTCTCCAACAGAATGCACAAGTATTCTCGTGTAATAATCATTATCGATCGGTCACATCGGTGACCATTGTCAATACACTCCTACCCCGGCTTTCAAGCCAATGTCGCCCAACAAACGAGGCAAGATGATTCGTGAACTCGCTATACTGTGGGCTTAGAGGTCACATTTCGCAACATGCCCTTGAATGGTGGAAATGAGAGAAACAATTCTTCCGCCCCGCAAAACCAGAGATTTTCAAACCGTAATAACTCTCAAGGTCGAACTACAACCGAATAGAAATTATGCTCGAAATCAAGGTTTTGACCAAAACCGCACTCAAAATTCGGACGAAATACCACTCGCAATGCCTACTACCGTAACCCCAACTCGAGTCAAAGTTCAAATTCTCAACCAAAAACAAATCCAACCTGGCCCGCTAATCAAAACTCACAGCAGAACCGCCCTACTCAAGACTCCTCAACTTATGGTACTACCCCTACACGGGCAGAGTATGACGAGCAACAGAGGACGATGAAGAACTTAGAAAGACAGTTAGGACAGCTAGCTGAACAATTAGCTGCCAGACCTCAAGGTCAGCTACCTAGTTTTACAGAAAAAAACCCTAAAAGTGATCATGCAGCCCAAGCTGAAGCAAGAACAAACCACTGTGCCGAGCTCGCACCCATTACCCCCTATGGACAAGAGGAGTCAAATGCTATGAATCTGAGATCCGGTACACAATTACAACAACACCCTGGTTATAGACAGAACCAGGGAAACGAGTAAACCCTCCTACCCCTGATTCGGTAGGAGGGGAAGAATCGCAGTTCCCTGACCTGGATGAAGAGAAAGATGAAAATGAGATTGAAGCAGGAAAGAGATCTCGGGTGATTGAAAACCAAAATGATGAACCGGAGAAAGTCACTCAGGCGGGTGATCCCCTGACGAGTAAAAAGACAGAAAAGATGGTGAGGTGGAAGGATCTTGAGGACAAAGCTATAAAAGCTTCCTCGCCCAGGAAAGTCTTTTCCGAAGAAGAACTGAATAAGCTCCCATTTCCGCCAAGAAAGCAAAACATTTCCTTATCTGAAGACAAGAAGTATGACAAAGTACTCAACCTACTAAGAAACACCCAAGTAAATTTGCCTTTATCTGAAGTGTTGGTTGAGATGCCTAAGTACGCCAAGTTTGTGAAGGATGTTGTTTCTTCAAAGAAGAAGTTGGGTGAAATGGAGAAAAAATTGGGAGAGGAATGCTCCGCTATCAATGACGGAGAAATTCCTAAGAAGCGCAGCGATCCGGGAAAGTTTGTCTTAACTCTGCAGATCAAGGATTTAAGTTTCCCAAACTCTCTGTGTGATTTAGGAGCATCCATTAGTCTGATGTCTCTATCTCATGCATGCAAAGACTACACCTTGACCATCTATTGGAGCCTACCCCATAAGTATCCAACTTGCAGAAAGATCTTTCAAGAGAGCCGAAGGAGTGCTTAGAGACCTTCTGGTCCAAGTAGACAAATTTACATTTCCTGTGGATTGGTACGTCTTGGACACTAAAGAAGAAGATACCCCCCTCCTCCTGGGACGACCTTTCCTATCCACTGCCAGAGCCTCTATAGATTGCGATCATGCAGATTTGTCACTTTACGTGTTGGGGATGAGGAAGCACGCTACAAAGTGTAGTTAAAGCCCTTAGATCACCTTCAAAAACCCTCTCCGGTTTTGTGCTTGAAACGTCGATGATTTCACAGACTACACCTCGACGCGAGCTAGAGGCCGCCTATGGAGAAGAGCTTGTCAAGAGAGGACCCAGTGCTCTCTGAAAGAACTCTTTCACCCTCGAAGAAGTCGACTTGCTTGAGGCAAGAGTTTTGACCCTATCACTAAGGAAGATCTAAAACAAGGAGAGGCCAAGACCGGTTTAGAGGAACCTCCTGAGGACCTTGTTCTAAAACCTCTACCTCAAAGATCTCAAGTATATCTTCTTGAGAAAGGCGGCGCCACCTCTGATTATCTCCTCTACACCGTCAGTCGAGGAAGAAGAAGATGAGTTGGTTGAAGTTCAAGAAAAAAATGAGAAAGCCTTCGGTTGGCGGTGTAGGTGATATAAGAGGAATATCTCCAGGCGTCAGTATGCATAAGATTAGAACCGAAGAAGGTGCAAAGAGTGTAAGACAACCGCAGAGACGTTTAAACCCACACATGCGAGGAAGTGGTGAAGAAAGAGATCATTAAGTCGTTGGATATGGGGATCATTTATGCGATAGGTGATAGCGATTGGGTGTCCCCACTCGGTAGTACCTAAAAGGGAGGTATTACCATTGAAAAGAATGACAAAGGTGAAGAGGTAGTCATTAGATTAGTCACTCGAGTGCAGAGTCTCAGATAGACTATAGGAAGTCGAACGAGGTGACCCTGAAGGACCATTTCCTCTCCCTTCATAGACCAAATGTTGGAACGCTTGGCGGGGCATGCTTTCTCTTGCTTTTTACGGGCGGTTATTCAGTTATTTCCAAATCCCTATTGACCCAAAGAGATCAAGAGAAAACGACCTTCACCTCCGCCCCTATGGTACTTTCGCTTATAGGCGAATGCCCTTGACTTTGTAATGCACACCTACATTTCAAAGATGTATGTTGGCTATCTTTGATGGACTTATAGAGAAATGCATGGAGGTATTCATGGACGACTTCTCGGTGTTTGGCACATCGTTCACGGACTGTCTTGAAAATCTAGACAAAGCACTGCAAAGGTGTGTGGAGAAGAACTTGATTCTCAATTGGGAGAAGTGCCATCTTATGGTGACCGAAGGGATTGTTTTAGGTCACAAGATCTCCGCTAAAGGCATAGAGGTTGATAAAGCTAAGGTAGAAACTATTGAAAAGATGAATTACCCCAGAAACACGAAGGAAGTAAGAAGTTTCCTTGGCCATGTGGGTTTTACAGAGATTTATAAAAGATTTTTCAAAATATCGAAACCTTTATCGACTCTCTTCGAAAGATGACGCTACCTTCAATTTCGATAATGACTGTCAAGTTGCCTTCAAAGAGCTTAAACAGCGTTTGACCTCAGCCCCTATCCTGATCTCTCCGGATTGGAACATTCCATTCGAACTGATGTGTGATGCCTCCAACTACGCTGTGGGTGCTGTATTAGGACAAAGGATTAATGGTAAGTTCCAACCTATTTCCTACGCAAGTCATACCTTGAATCCAGCCCAAAGCAAACTATACCACTACGGAAAAGGAATCGTTAGCGCTTGTGTTTTCCATGGATAAGTTCCGCAGACTATTTGCTTGGTGCCAAGGTGATTGTATGGATCGATCATGCGGCTCTGCGTTACTTGATGAACAAGAAGGATGCTAAACCGAGATCGCCGAGATGGATTCTTACACTACAAGAATTGATGTTCACATCAAGGACATACGGGTAGTGAAAACACCGTAGCGGACCATATTTCGAGAGTTTTGCCAAGATGCGAGGAAGACTCCCGTGACATTGATCTTTATTACCCTTCGAGAGCGTTATGAACATGGATGTCCACACTCCCGACCTTCCCTAGTATGCTTCGATTGTCAATTATCTTCACTCTGGCTATCTGAACCCTGAATTCTCTTACCAGGAGAAGAAGAAGTTCTTCTCTGATCTAAAGTACTATGTTTGGGAAGAACCATATCTGTTCAAGATCTGCAAAGATGGGTTGCTTGGCCGGTGTGTCCCTGAATCCGAGCAACGGGATATTATTGAGCAATGTCATAGTGGTCCCACTGGTGGCCATTTCAATCCGTGGAAAACCGTTGCCAAAATCTTCCAATGTGGTTTTTACTGGCCCAAAGTCTTTAAAGATACTCAAGCTTTCGCAAAGGTTTGTGATAGGTGCCGAGGACCGCACTTTGACCAGGCGGTATGATATGCCGCTTAAACCCATTTTGGAGTGTGAAGTGTTTGACGATGGGGCATTGACTTTATGGGACCATTTCCATCTTCGTATGAAATAAATACATTCTAGTCTGTGTAGACTACGTATCTAAATGGGTAGAAGCTGTCGCGACTCCACTGAATGACCATAAAACGGTCATGAAATTTCTGAAGAGGAACATTTTCACGAGGTTTGGCTGCCCTAGAGCTCGATCGATGAAGAAGGTCACACTTCATTAATAGACCCTGGATAGCCTCATTAGCTAAGTATGGTGTTAAGCATAAGAGTGGCACACCATATCACCCTATGACCAATGGGCAAGTTGAGCGTAGTAATCGTGAGTATAAAGAAAATCCTCGAGAAAACGGTCAACTCCCATCGAAAGGATTGAGTCCTGTCGATGATGTCTTGTGGGCTTACAGGACCCGCATACAAAAATCTATGGGTACATCACCATACCAAATGGTTTATGGAAAGCCTTGTCATTTGCCAGTGGAGTTAGAGCATAGAGCTTATTGGGCAACTAAGTTCCTAAACTTCGACTCCCAAGCTTGTGGAGAACGTAGGCTCCAGCAGATACATGAATTAGACGAGTTCAGGCTCCAAGCTTATGAGAGTTCACGGATAAGCAAGGAAAGGATGAAATTCCTTCATGATAAAAAGATCAAGAAAAGGGAGTTTCATGCAGGGGAGCTGGTACTGTTATACAATTCCAGGCTGCATCTTTTCCCTGGAAAGCTAAGGACGCGTTGGTCCGGTCCATTTGAGGTCCTGTCTGTCTTTCCTAGCGGCGTTTTGGAACTTAAGGGGATTGGTGATCAGCCTTTCAAGGTCAATGGTCAACGATGCAAACACTACATTGGCCAACCGAAGGAATCACCGAGGTAGTTAAATTCCTTGATTTGTTAAGTTGTATCGCTTGAGTCGATGATCGCGATGAGTTCTCCCAGCACCTATTCTCGATGATAGTCTTCAATCACCACCAAGTTTTTGCCGGAAGTCGGGACATGGAACAATATTGGAAGGAAGTGGATTTGAAGAAGCATAAAGTACGGAAGATTTCCCGGTCGATGTAAGATCAAGCGAGGCCTGGGAAAAATGGTTGGGTCGAATCCCGTGCCTCAGACTGCTGTTTTTGTAGACCTAATTTTGTTAAGAATTACATTCTTTGAGATGACCGGCAAAAAGCCAAAGTGGCCCGACCCGGGTTAAACCTGAATTGAATGTCGAGCTAACGACATTAACCAAAAGCGCCACTAGGGGGCAACCTAGATATCCTTATTTGTTTTAGTTATTTTTGTTTTGTTATTTTCTTTGATTTATTTGTTTCGTTTAGGTCTAATTAGGGTAATTGTTGACTCTGCTTGTCGGTTGATTCGATTTCACTTTATCATTCTCTTTATCTTCATTGTGCCATGTTATGTCCCCCTATGTTCCCCGAGATCTTGTCGTGTTTTTCAAGTGTGCAGGATAGTTGCGATAGTAATTGTGAGTTTCAGAGGATATCGCTTTTTCGGTGCATGGTCCACGATCTCATCGATTTAGTCAGGCAACTCTGGATTTGAGTTGCAACACTTCCGCATTTCCCATTCGAATTACAATCGGCTAAGTTCTTTATCTTTTCCTTTTAATTCTGCACAACCTGAGGACATGTTGTGGTTTAAGTGTGGGGGAGTAAGGGGATGTTTTGATATGTACCTATATCATTTGCTTAATTCGTTATGATTCTATGCTAAAATGAGCTAATTTTTCAAAATTTTTGTTTAGTCCTGAGTAACATTTCACTGGCATCCTAGTTTTATAATTTGGCACCGTTAGTTGTTATCAGTAGTCATAACATGTTCTGAGAATAGGTTTAGTAAGTCGATACTCACTTGAACTTCATTTCACGAACCTATTAGATGAAGAGCCAAATATAGAATAGTTTCCGGTTAGTTAAAGGAAAGTTAATTCTTGATACAGATAACACTTATTTAGCATTAATGAAAGTTAAGAACTTGTGCTATACTCACAGTTAGAATCTCAGTACCTTAGTGTTCTTGAGAACTTTGAGAGTCTTGAATGTGTTAGAAATATATTTGACCGAGAGTTTCCAAAGAGTTTGAAAAATATAAAAATATATATATCTATACATAATAAATGAATAAAATTTCTTTGCGGGAATTTTGTTTATATCTATCACCTCGAGTCCATTTGGATACTGCCCCAATTGGGGAGTGTGGTTTACCTTGGACAGTAAGGGATTGAGTGATCTCAGGGTGACTGCCTCTAATGTAGGGGAGTGTGTTATACTTTTGAGACGCGACGATAGGAAATATAAAATATAAGTTTTTTTGGAATTCTAAGTCAAGTTGATCTAAACCCAGTAGAGACCCGAAAGGTATTTTCTTGGTACTAAGTAAAGGAATTTAGTTGTGAGTTAGTTACTATGTTCTTGGTAATTAGTTTTGTTAGGTAAGTGCTGTAGATAGAATGAAGTTTTCGTTTAGTTGACCGGATAACTGTTAGTGCTTGATGTATTATATCAAGAGAGGATCGGTGGAAGTTTAGTAGGTTCTGCACACACATCACCGAGTGATGACGATTTGCTGAATACTAGCTTATCATGATTTTGACTATATCTCGTGTCAGGTTATGTGGATTCTTGATGGTATGCTCTATGTTTTGTTTTGCTCGGGACGAGCAAGGTTTAAGTGTGGGGGAGTTGTTAAGGGTGGTTTTATACGTTTTATAAGTATATATTTTATGTTAATTTCCCCCATATCTGGATAAATTGCATAGAAAATGAGCGTTTAAATGGATTTATTGAGCAAGTGAGGTTTTTAATGAGTTATTCGCAAAATTGGTTTATTTTGGTGTTTTAATCTTGATTTTGTGATTATTTGGATGATATTACGTTTTGCGATGTTTTAATGTGCTATAGGTACGTGTGGATGCTTAAATGATGATCAAAAAGAGATGAGAGTCGAATTACATTGGAAAAAAAAAGAGATAAAGATGAGAAAATCGCACTCTGAACAGCTGAACGAGCGTCCAGGTCCCGTCCAGTGGACGGGCGTTTGATCAAATGGACGGGCGTCCAGGAGGATAGGTTACATTCAGGAAGTTTGGACGCATGGTGGACGCTGGGATGAACGGGCGTCTGAAGAAGACTCGGCCCAACTCGAAGTTCAAAGCAGACCAGACGAGCGTCCGGAAGGGTAGACGAGCGTCCAGGGCCGTGTTCAGCAGAACCGACTTAAAACCCTAGTCAGACGGGCGCGCCCCAACCCTAATTTTTCCTGTTTTCTATAAATAGTCAGATTGTAAAACCTAGCAGAGGGGTAGAGATACATATATAGACATTGGAGAGAGTCAAAAAAATTCATCCTTAAACAGCAGCAGTTTGTCCTTTCTTTTTGTTTCTTTTATTATGCAATCAAAACGATTTGTTGATTTCAAGACTATTATGAGTAACTAAACTCCGGGTTGGACGAACGGGTGAAGCAATTCGAGAGGTGTTTGGTTTTTATTTTCTCGCGTTTTGCAATCAATAAAGGTCGATTTTTATTGCGTTTATTTCGTGCTTCATATCGATAGATAAAGCCTGTGATATTTGTTTGACGATAGTTGAATGAATTCTAGATCACCGCAATAGTAATCAGTTTAAACGATTTGTCTAAAAACGAAAGTTATCAAATTGTTAACCTAGATAATAGATTCGAAAGAATTTGTGCCTATCGTGCTTAAATAATCAATCTTTGATAAAAGTTGATAAACGGATTATCTAAGAAATTAGTAATCTGCTTTGGGTATAGGTTAATCTTGGCCTTTAGTAATTTGCATGCGTAGGGAGTTAGAATCTTTTACCGCTATCTTGAATTGTGGATCCATGTTCGTCTGCCTTTCTCCCCATTATTTGATAAACCTTAAATTATTAATTCGTGACACGTTTAGCTTAAACTTAAAAACACATTCAACCTCACGTTCCTCGTGGGATCAACCCGGAAGAACCGCTTTACTACAAGCTTTGCACTTGGAGCGACTAACCGGATTTTTTTTTATTACTTGTCTTTTTGTTTCGTTTACAAAAATCCACTACAAGTTTTTGATAAAGATGAGAAAATCGCACTCTGAACAGCTGAACGAGCGTCCAGGTCCCGTCCAGTGGACGGGCGTTTGATCAAATGGACGGGCGTCCAGGAGGATAGGTTACATTCAGGAAGTTTGGACGCATGGTGGACGCTGGGATGAACGGGCGTCTGAAGAAGACTCGGCCCGACTCGGTTCAAAGCGCGACTGCAGGCGAGCGTCCGGAAGGGTAGACGAGCGTCCAGGGCCGTGTTCAGCAGAACCGACTTAAAACCCTAGCTATATCGGCCGCGCCCCAACCCTAATTTTTCCTGTTTTCTATAAATAGTCAGATTGTAAAACCTAGCAGAGGGGTAGAGATACACATATAGACATTGGAGAGAGTCAAAAAAATTCATCCTTAAACAGCAGCAGTTTGTCCTTTCTTTTTGTTTCTTTTATTATGCAATCAAAACGATTTGTTGATTTCAAGACTATTATGAGTAACTAAACTCCCGGGTTGGACGAACGGGTGAAGCAATTCAGGAGGTGTTTGGTTTTCTTATTTTCTGCGTTTTGCAATCAATAAAGGTCAGATTTTTATTGCGTTTATTTCGTGCTTCATATCGATAGATAAAGCCTGTGATATTTGTTTGACGATAGTTGAATGAATTCTAGATCACCGCAATAGTAATCGCTTTAAGCGATTTGTCTAAAACGAAAGTTATCAAATTGTTAACCTAGATAATAGATTCGAAAGAATTTGTGCCTATCGTGGTTAAATAATCAATCTTTGATAAAAGTTGATAAACGGATTATCTAAGAAATTAGTAATCTGCTTTGGGTATAGGTTAATCTTGGCCTTTAGTAATTTGCATGCGTAGGGAGTTAGAATCTTTTACCGCTATCTTGAATTGTGGATCCTGTTAAATCGCGCTTTTCTCCCATTATTTGATAAACCTTAAATTGTTAATTAAGTGACACGTTTAGCTTAAACTTAAAAACACATTCAACCTCACGCTCCTCGTGGGATCGACCCGAAGAACCGCTTTACTACAAGCTTTGCACTTGGAGCGACTAACCGATTTTTTTATTACTTGTCTTTTTGTTTCGTTTACAAAAATCCACTACAAGTTTTTGGCGCCGTTGCCGGGGAATCGGTACGGTTGTCTAGTTTTATTAGTTTTTCTAAGTTGTTCTGCTTTTCTTGTTTTAATTTCTTTATATTTCTTGTTTTTAAGTAGACTTTAGTTAGGTTATTAGGGTTTTTAATCGTTTAGGTTTTGTAGTATCCTATTAGGTTTCTCCCACTTTTTCTCGTTTTTACTTTCCTATCTGCTTCGCTTTTCTCGCCCTTTCGCCCCCGCTTTCCTGCTATTTTTCCGCCTCTCGCTTCTTTTTCCTGTCCCCAGACGGGCGTCTGAACTATCGAACGCCCGTCCGTTTTAAAATTCTCAACTCTGTATCGTTTTTACCAAGTCAGACGAACGTCCATCAATTTGGACGCCCGTCCTGTTCTTCAGCCTTCCGGACGAGCGTTCGGATTTCCAAACGCCCGTCTGTCCTCCTGTTTCAGTGTCTTTTCGTAGGTAGGGTTTTTGTTTCCATCTTTTCTAGTTTCCACATTGATTCGGGGACATCTAAGGTTGAATTATCTGACTCCACGTTTTTAACGATCGAACTTTTGGATAAAAAGGGATAGTTTTAGCACTCGTTAGTATTTTGGCCATAACTTTCGGCTCGAGTGTCGGATTGGCGCCAGAGACCCCAATTCGAAAGCTCGCTTACGCCGACACCGCTTTCGGTCAAAATCCACTGCTTTCCTTCCATTTTGGGCTCAGAGAAGATTTCAACACGTTTTTCCCCTTTTTAGTGTTTTCTGCTTTTCGCTTTTAAATTTTTCGTAGTTTAGGTTTCGCTTGTGTTTTCATACAATCTTCCATCTAGGATTGAGGACATGGATGAGCAAAGTAAGATCGCCATGTCAAAACAAAGAGATGGCATCTCTTCAAATGTCGCTAATCCTACGAATCCGACTGTTTTTCCACGTAACTCTCCTGCTCGCTCGTGGAAGATGTTGTCGACCTGGCCATGCGGTTGGCGATGTCGATATATTTCCCTGCTTCGGATATCAAGTCAATTCTTTCCATAATCGTGGAAATTTCACCCGATCCACATGTCGAATTGTGACAACGTGGGACATCTTGCTCGTTTCGTCCTAATAGTGGGCGACGCGCTTTCATTGGCGAACAATCGACATTTGATAATCGGTTCTCGCCATAGCAAATTTCAAAATCGTGGTTTCAATCCAAATCGAAATTTTTATCAAAACCGAACTTGATCCAGATCAAGATATCAATTTTTCCGATCAAAATCAAAGTTGGTCGACCAATCTTTTCCACAACACTTTCGTAACTATCCGCACCCTCTCAATCGGACGATCTTGAAGCTAAATTGGAGGAGCACAAAGAGACACTCAAGAATCTTGAGAGACGGCTCGAGCAAATGGCTCAAGACCAAGGCATTGACCTAACTCCCACACTCCTTATGGTGGAGAAGATGCTTACAACAATGATGGTGCAAGTCATGAGAATCAATTCCAATATGACCACAACTATGCACCAAAGATACAATGGTGGGAGT
The DNA here is from genome assembly GCA_026214975.1 of Gentiana macrophylla. Taxonomy (NCBI): domain Eukaryota; kingdom Viridiplantae; phylum Streptophyta; class Magnoliopsida; order Gentianales; family Gentianaceae; genus Gentiana; species Gentiana macrophylla. The sequence continues at coordinate 23,853,243 of CM047805.1, forward strand.
AGTAACTATCCTTGTTCTCCGTTGGGTCAAGATCAAGCCATTGGCAACAAGTGGCGATTGATGAGCTAGAACTTTGATGTGGATCGGCTTAAGTTACAAAGGTTAGAGACTTCCTTCCCTCCCCGCAGGTGTGATGATAAAGACGGTTGTCCTAGGAAAGAGCCGACATTAGAGATGGTTGAAGATGTTAACCACCCGGTGTTGGAGGATATAAAGGACACTGTGCTCGAATTAGAGATAAATCACCCGAGGAAGTCACATTAGAGGAGCCGTTGAAGCCGCAGAGTGTTGAGGTGATTGTGGATAAGAGAGTGAAGGATGAAGAAGAGGAAGAACACTCAAGATTTAGACCTTTCCTCTCCTCTCCGAGAATGTTATGCATCTAGAAACAAAGCACTCCTAAAAATCCTTGGTATGCTTCTATCGTCAACTTCTTACATTCCTAGTATCTAGATCCAGAATTGTCTTATCAGGAGAAGAAGAAATTCTTCTCGGATATGAAAACATTCGTTTGGGATGAACCTTACCTCTTCAAGATTGGTAAAGATGGTTTGCTGAGAAGATGTGTTCCAGAATCTGAGCAACGTGATATTATTGAGCAATGCCACAGTGGACCCACCGGTGGTCACTTTGGTCCTTGGAAAACCGTTGCTAAGATCTTCCAATCCGGTTTTTATTGGCCCACGATCTTTAAGGATACAGAAGCTTTCTGTAAAGCTTGTGATAGGTGTCAAAGAACCGGTACTCTTACAAGGCGTTTCGACATGCCATTGAAACCCATTCTTGAATGCGAAGTCTTTGATGTATGGGGCATCGATTTTATGGGTCCATTCCCATCTTCTTGTGGTAATAAATACATCTTAGTCTGCGTAGACTATGTATCGAAATGGGTGGAGGCAATAGCCACTCCTCGCAATGATCATAAAACGGTCATGAATTTTCTGAAGAAGAATATATTTGTGAGGTTTGGATGTCCACGTGCCTTGATCAGTGATGAAGGGACACATTTCTGCAACCGGCCACTAGAAAAAGTACTTGAAAAGTATGGTGTTCGTCATAAAAAAGCGGCACACCATATCATCCGATGACTAGTGGTCGTGGTTGAAAGAAGCAACCGAGTTTGAAGAAGATCCTGGAGAAAACAAAAGCAGTCATAGAAAGGATTTGAGTCTAAAGTTGGATGATGTACTATGGGCATACAGAACTGCCTATAAGACCCCCATGGGTACATCACCCTATCAGATGGTTTATGGAAAATCAAGCCACTTGCCAATCGAATTAGAGCATAGAGCGTATTGGGCCATTAAATTCTTAAACTTCGATGCCCAATCTTGTGGAAACGCCGATTGCAGCGATTGCATAATGAGTTAGATGAGTTTAGACTCCAAGCCTACGAGAGTGCCAGGATCGATGGGGATGAGAATGAAACTCCTTCATGATGAAAAGATCAAGCATCGAGAATTTCAAGTCGGGAGCAAGTTTTGTTTGTATAATTCCAGGTTGCATCTGTTTCTGGAAAGTTGAGGACACGATGGTCCGGCCCTTTGAGATTTTGCAAATCATTCCTGGAGGTGTTTTAGAGCTAAGAGGTTATGATGACCACCCCGTTCAGTGAATGAATGGTCGAGGTGCAAGCATTATATTGGTCAACCCAAAGAGAAACCTTTGATTGTTCATTTCCTCGATATCCTCGGGTGTGGTACCCTCAAGTCAACCAGTTTGACGAGTTTTTCGCCGATTTGTTTTCGAGGGTGACGGCAAAGTGGTCCATGAGAGAGGAAGTTCGCCGGTAGTTGGGATATGGAAGAGCTTAAAAGGGAGGCACGGTTAAAGAGAAAGATCGAAGAAGAAGTCTACAATGGGGAAAATTAAACGTGCTTGGAAAGCTATCAAAGATTTGACCCCATCGTTAGATGTTGTTTCTGCAGCCACACCACCGATCGAGCTTACACGATGTAGTGGTGGGAAGAAAAGTCAAATGGCCTGATCCAGTGAGCTTTAATGGTGTCGAGCTAACGACATAAACCAAAAGCGCTACTAGGGGCACCCTAGATATATGTTTTTTATTTTCTTTTGTTCTTCTTTTTTGTGTGTCTTAGTTTAGTTTTAGTCTAGTTAGGGTATTGTGTGAATCATCCGTATTTGTGGTTGACGGTTGGATGTTCTCGCACTTTTCCTTGACGGTGATTTTTCCATCTAAACGATTATCTCTTCTGCTTCATATGATATAATTCCCCCTGTCCCGAGATACTTTTCGTGTTTGTCGGTGTGCGGGATAGTCTTGAAAGCGTTTGTGAGTTTCGAGGCGGTGTCGGTTTTACGTGGATGGTCCACAATCTCTCGATATCCTCGAGCATTCTGGTGTGCTGCGCATCATTCGAGTTGCTCCCATTCAAACGACAATCAGCTAAGTTCTTTCTTTCTTTTTATCTCTGCACAACATGAGGACATGTTGTAATTTAAGTGTGGGGGAGGGAATAAGCTATGTATCTACCATTTGCTTAATATATGATGTTTCTGTGCAAAATGGGTTTAATTTTTCATGATTTTTCGACACTTTTGTTTTTGTTTTGTCCTGAGTAGGCAATACACGTTTTTGTTCGGTTTGTTATAGTCATTGATGCTGTATACCATATTTTTAGTGAGTTAGTTGTTTCACCAAGATTTATTTTCCACGTGCCATAGTGAATGATGAGCTAATTTATAAAGTTATACCCCGTTTGGATTAGTGATTTTTGATTATCTTGTAAGTCATGTGCTTAGTGCTACGTATGTATCGTGAGACTTATGATAGTTTGTATTTAGATCCGGAGTATGTTATACTGTGAATATCTAGAAGTTTGAATGTGATAAGTAACACGTAACTAATGTCAAATGAGAAGTTGAAAAATTTAAATGAATCTATGTGTGTGTCGAAAGCTAGTCGATGATTTGAGTGCGATAGGGTATACCACGTATGTCCTATACCACTATGATGACTAAGAGCTCACGACAGTTAGAAAAAGCTGCCTTATGATTGGAGTAAGGTAGGGTATTATCTCGAAATGTCCTATTCTGCTATGAGGGCAATAGCTTCTTCTAATGTGTGTTTAAAGTGAATAAGTCGAATCAACTTGAGATATGTTATGAAATGAATAAGGCTTAGTTTTCGTTAGTCTTATCCCCAGTATAACCTGATAGATATGCTGGTAGGGATTGTCCTCTGAGTATTTCGAAAGGCCCTAGATTCATTCGATCATATTTTTCGGGATATGTCACGTTTGTAGGGTACATCTTATGAGTGTCATTTATTGCTAGTCTACGAGGGGGCATTAACTAGTTTTGCTTGATAACTTTTCAAGTTTGGATTTAGTGGAAGTTCATTATGGCTATGCACACACTCACGTGGGTGAACATCTAATTTATTTGAATCTGTGGTATATGTGTTGAGATGTCTATATTCTTTCCGAGCCTTTATCTTGTTTTGTTTTGCTCGGGACGAGCAAGGTTTAAGTGTGGGGGAGTTGTTAAGGGTGTTTTTACACGTTTTATATTGATATATTTTACGATTATTTTCCCCTTATTTGTATAATTTGCATAAGAAATGAGCGCTATATATTGAAATATTGAGCAAGTGTGGTTTTTAACGGTGTATTCGCGATATCGGTTAGTTTATGTGATTTTATGATGAATTTATGTCTATTTGGAGATAACTACATTTCACGATGTTTTTGGTGCGTTGTAGATACATATTTTCGACTTGAAAGATGATTAGAAGAAGCTCAAGTTTAGATTTTATGAAGAGATGAAAGGAAGAAAGGTAGATTGAAGCTTGAAGTTTGCATGGAAGTCGATCAAACGAGCGTTTGCCATGCATCAGCCTTGAACCAAATGCTCGTTGAGCGAAAACCAGCGTTCCATGCAAGAATTTTAGTCTCGAGTTCGGACGCTAGGTGAATCAAGCGTCCACCTCCGTCTAGACGGATGGACGGGCGTCCCAAAGATTGAGGACGGGCGTCCACGGCCGACCTTCAGCAAACCGACTTTAAAAACTATAAATATGCGTGTTATTTTCAACCCTAAGGACAACGACATTACCCTAGGCGGCCACAGCCCCCTGGGGCGACTTTTTTTCGCGATTTTCGGACCAAGAATCACTTTAATTTCTTTTAGTTTATTTGTTCGATTTCTACAATGATTAGAGGCTAAGGCTTCCTTGAACAAGCATGTGAAGCCAATCTCAACAGCAACTTGATTTCAATCTTTGGATGTTTGTGAGTTTTTAATTTAAAGTTGTTTCTTTTCGATGTTTATTTGTTATGTTGCAATTGAAATCGAGAGATATATTGCATGTTGATGTTTACTATATGATGAAAATCGATGTAAACCTATATCACCATAGGAAAGATTAGACTTTTAACCTATAAGTAACGAGAGTTGATTAGGGTAGAAATCTAGGTTTCTAGATTGAATAAATCTTACACCTTTGAATTGAAAGCGCTAATCTTTAAGATCGAGAGATAAAAGATTGCAAAACGAATTATCTACGAGAGTAGGAATTCATGCCTTAGTTAGGTGAACCACATCTTTAGTTAAAATCATCACTAAACAACCTAGAGAGGGAATTGAGGGTTGTGAGATAGGTGGATCATTGCTTGTTCTTCGTTAGATAGATTTATCGGTTTTTCTTAGTTATAGTTTTCTTTATTTTGTTAATAGCGATATTTTCCTGGCTTTGGACTGACAATCCTCTGTCCAGTTTATTTTCCGTTTTAGTTTAGGTTTAGTAATAAATAGTAGTGACAATCTTTAGAAGAATTAATCGAACTAGATTAAACAACCTCTATTCCCTGAGATCGACTCCGGTATTAATCGCTATACTACGATCCCTGCACTTGGGGAATACCGGATTTATAAATTATTATTACTTGTTGTTTTGCATAGATAAAATCCGTGACATTACTTGTAAGCATGAAAACCCCAGTTTTCTAAGAATTTTTCTTGCGTACAATTCGAAGAACATACAAGATACTTACTTAGATGCGAGTGACGTAACTAGTCCACTCGAATCGAGAGATTACATATTGGCACGTTGATGATGTTGGGTTTCACCTACAGGTCCGAATAACCTCTAAGACGATTCAAACAAGAACAAAGACAATGGGGATCGAGATTTGTGTAAGATTAAGACTGAGCCTGAGAGATAGTTTCTCCCAAGTTGCCTACGTATCCAATAGTTAGATTGGAATCAAGTCATTCGTAGTTCCTTAGGGTTGTTTATATAGGGAGGCGTCTCACCCTTTTTCTTGTCAAACAAGTCGTAGAATCCTTAAACCCTAAGGATCATCATGTGTTTATCTCTAGCAAAAGATAATTATGATTATATTCAAATCATGAGATCTCCCTCCGGTAATCCAGGGATTCTCCTATAATATAGGCACATATGCGGATTATTATATAAGGAAAGAGCCAGTCGGCTTTCGATGGGCTCTCAGTCGCGCCTCGACTGAGCCTGCGCCCTATCCTCGGACTAGGCCGAATCGCCTGCGGCAGTGCGGTAGTCGAAGAGATGGATGGATGCACTCCCTCCTGGGTAGGGTCTTCTTGGTATGGGGCTCCTGGCCCTAAAAAGATTTCCTCTTATCTTTCTCTCTCAATCTTGGGATGTAATAAGAGTGACACGTGGCCAGGTCTATTTTCACCATCGTCATAAGCCCCCCCGGTCTGGCCAGACTACCTAGGAGCTGGGTAGACCTGAGATCAGCTCGGACGTTTTAAAATAACATGTTTACCATGACACGTGTCCCTGCTACCGTTTAGACTGCCGTATGGAGCGCAAGAAACGAAGCGTCTTTATACATGGCGCAATAATGGGGCGGTTATCCCAAGACTTCTTTTTGGGGTTTTATAACTCCCTAGTCTCATCAATCCCTTCAGACGTTACTCTTTAAATCAAGTGTGAAGTCGGGACGGTTGCCATTCCATTCTTCCATCTCTCCGATCTCCCTACTCAAGTAAGCCTTCTTCTTCTTCTTTTTCTAAGTCTTTTCTGTTGTTAATGAGCGAAACCATAATCCTTACCGATAGTTCCATTGAGGCATTATTTGAATCGGAGCCTGAATTAGAAGAAGAAAGTATCCCTACCGGAGTCAATCTTGAGAGACCTGCTCTTTCCTTTTTCAATCCTCCCTCTTCTTCCTCCTCTTCTAGATTCGTCCTTTCCCTTAAGGCCTTTATGGCTTTGAAATCACAGGCGGCCTACCATGGCATCGATACCAAAATAACTACCACGGATTTGACCCGTATCTGTAAACAATACAACCTAACAAATCCGCTTTTCAAACCCATTATCCCGGCTCCTGGCGTTTATGCCTATCAAGCCCCGGCCGGGTACTGCGCCGTCTACCGAGAGCAGCTATTATGCGGCTTAAGGTTTCCGATCTGTCCGGCCGTTTTAGCCGTCCTGGAGCATTACGATCTAGGGTTGGCCCAGATCGTGCCCAATGGAATAAGGGCGATAGTGGGCTTCGCCATTTGGTGTAGGTGTGCCTGCATCCCCTTCAAAGTCCAAACATTTCGACTGTTCTTTCAGCGGAAACAGGTGCCAGGGCAGGCTGGGTATTACTGCTTCCCGCGTCGGGGGGACTTCATGCCTGAAGTTCAATTCACAGAGCCTGGGGATACCTTGTACAAAGGTTGGAAAACAAGGTTCTTTTTCATCTGTCCCGAGGTGACTCGGAATCTGGGTAGGTGGAACTCCTCGGATCTGGATGGCGATCCCCGGCCAACTGACGTGGATAGGAAACTCCTAGACGACATTCGCAAAAGCGGAGTGTATATCAGGGAGAAAAAGTATTCTTCTGAGTTGATTTTGGTCGCTTTCGATTGCCCATCAAGGGTCCCGATCCATACAAGGAGTTAGATAAGGAAGAGTACAAGATATGTAGGGCTTCAACATCTGTTCCTTGTCGTACTTGTTTTATGCCATACTTTGCTAAGTGTAAAAATATTTTCTAACACTTCTTGCTGTTTACTCTGGCAGTGTCTTCCTTTGCTGACCTTTTGGAGGACGTGAATGACGAGGTGGTTCCTCCGGTCAACCCTGAAGAGCCCAACCAGGAGGCTGAGCCGCAGGACAACATAGAGCCGGAACATCTCCGAGCTGCTGGAACTGTCCTGACTCCCACTTCGGCCCAACTCTTGTCCGGGCAGCCAGATGACTCTTCTGGGGACGTGGAGCGGATAGATGTGGATGAAGACCAGGAGATGGGAGGAGATGCGATCGAGCCTAGCCGGAAGAAGAAGGTAGTCTCTTCCTCGGCTCGGAAGAGTCGATCCAAGAAAAGGAAAGCGGGTCGGCAGACCATAGAGAACGTCGAGGACTCTCCTGAGGAGCCACCGTCCCCGGGGCACAATCGATTACACGAGCTGTCAGATCAGGACCTCGCCGCTGTGGTAAGTTATTTTTTGTATAAATATGTCTGTCACCCTTTATTTGTCTTGCTTCCTTTTTACCTTTTCTTTGTCTTCTCTAGGGAGCTCAGGTCGGCCAAGAATTCCTGGATCGCCTTGCCGATCTGCAAGCGAGTAAAGGAAGCTCTGCGAGAAACGATCGAGGAGCTCCGAAGCGAGTCGTGATAAACACAGAGAAAGCCTCAAAAGCTAAGGACCAAGAGGTTCTTTGGGTTGAAGAAGGAGCTGGCCGAGACCAAGGCCAAGTGTACTGCCGAACTCCAGGCCAAGCATGATGAATATGTGGCGGAGAATTCTGAGCTCGGGCAGGCATTGGCGAAACTCCGTGCTGAGCTGGAAACTCTGAAAGCCTCTCTCCCGGCTCGGGATGCCCGAGTCGTGCACGAGTACAAGTCCTCCGATCATCTAGCTGGAGCCTTGAAGGTGTTGCTGAATCCTGTCATGCAACACGGGTATACTACGGGTGTGGACGAGGCCAAGGCACAGCGTCCTGAGCTGGTACTCCCTGACCTTACGCATTATCGCTCCATGTACAAAGAAGGAGCAGGTCAGATCTACGATGACCGGTTGAGGGAGTTTAAGGCGGGTGAAGACATCGGGGTCAAGTATGCTCGACGTCGTCCAGCTTCTCAGAGTTCTGTGGCTGCCCCATCTTCAACGGAGCAGACTTCAAGAAACCAGACCTGATTATTTCTCCTTTTGCTGTTTTTGTTTTTTGTAAAAACTTTGAAACATTTTTGTTGTCCAAGTTTATGTACTTCATTTATAATTTGCGGTGCCCTGCCCACTATTATGTACTTTAACTTTACTTAGTTTGTTTTGGGTTTGAATTCTGTCTTATGGATGCCCCCTTCCCCCCCCCCCCAGTATGGCTTGCATTACTGACGGTTTGGATGACATACTAAGTCTTGATAAAATTCTGGCCTGACCTGCAGACTCAGGAGGTTTGACTAAGTCTTAAACCTTCTGAGTATAACCTGAAACAAGTAAAACCCTGTCCTGGCTTGAGGACTCAGTTAAAACCTTCAGAGTCTGACTTGCAGGACTCAGCTAAATTCTGCCTGACCTGCAGACTTAGGAGGTTTGACTTTTGCAAACCTTCTGAGTATAACCTGACTCAGTTAAAACCCTCGTCCCGGCTTGAGGACTCGGGAAGCTTAGGGTATTCAAGCTTTACGAGTCCGACTTGCAGACTCGATTAAATCTCGGCCCGACTGCGCACTCTGGAGGTTTGACTTTTGCAAACCTTCTGAGTATTGACTTTTGCAAACCTTCTGAGTATAACCTGACTCAGTTAAAACCCTGTCCTGGCTTGAGGACTCGGGAAGCTTGGGGTATTCAAGCTTTCTGAGTCTGACTTGCAGGACTCAGTTAAATTCTGGCCTGACCTGCAGACCTAGGAGGTTTGACTTTTGCAAACCTTCTGAGTATAACCTGACTCGCTTAAAACCCCGTCCCGACTTGAGGATCGTGAAGCTTGGGGTATTCAAGCTTTCTGAGTCTGACTTACAGGACTCAGTTAAATTCTGGCCTGACCTGCAGACCTAGGAGGTTTGACTTTTGCAAACCTTCTGAGTATAACCTGACTCAGTTAAAACCCTGTCCTGGCTTGAGGACTCGGGAAGCTTGGGGTATTCAAGCTTTCTGAGTCTGACTTGCAGGACTCAGTTAAATTCTGGCCTGACCTGCAGACCTAGGAGGTTTGACTTTTGCAAACCTTCTGAGTATAACCTGACTCAGTTAAAAAAAATAATCACAGTACATAGCATAACCATATATAACATGAAAGAATCATATATTTATTAGAACTCAAAGGTGTTTGATAACACTTTTATTGAAAAAGACAACATAAAATGGAAAGATAGAATCAAGCCTGGATTCGCTTCAGGCATAAAACTTCCTAAGGTTGCTGGCATTCCAGCGTCTTGGTACGGTCTGGCCTCTCGCATCAGCTAGCTGGTAAGCACCTTTGCCATGAACTTGTACCACTCTGTACGGGCCTTCCCAGTTCGGGTTAAGCTTTCCCTGGGGACCCTGCTTACTGACCTCGTTCTTCCTTAGCACCAAGTCTCCTTCTTTGAAGTACAAATGCTTAACCTTAGAATTGTAATATTGGGATATTCTTTGCTTGTACCTTGCCATCCGGATATAGGCCACTTCCCTGGCCTCTTCCAAGTTGTCCTTGGCATGTCTGAGCTCGACGTCCTGGTCTGTGACTGTGTGGAGCTCGGTCCTCGGGGAGGGGAGCCCTATTTCGGCCGGAATGACTGCTTCACATCCATAAGCTAAAGCAAAAGGAGTTTCTCCGGTAGCTGAGTTTGGAGTCGTTCTATACGCCCAAAGGATGTTAGGCAAATGCTCGACCCATGCTTGTCCCTCTTCTTCCAATCTCTTCTTCACCCAAACTTGAGCTGCTGTTGATCTGCTTCTACACGGCCGTTGGCACTGGGATAACCGACAGAGGTGAAATGTTGGACTATACCCAGCTCGGCGCACCATGACCTGACTGTCCGATCCTCAAATTGAGTTCCGTTGTCTGACACCAGGATCTTGGGTATCCCAAAACGACAGACGATATTCTTCCACAAAAATTTCTGTATTGCTTTTGCGGTGATGGTGGTCAAAGCCTCGGCCTCTACCCACTTAGTAAAGTAATCAACATCCACGACAAGAAACTGTAAGTTACCCGGTGCTCGGGGAAGGGGTCCAACCAGGTCTACCCCCCACTGATAAAAGGGCCAAGGAGAGACCAAAGGAATCATGTTCTGAGCTGGCTGGTGAGACAAATTATCATGCACCTGGCATGACTTGCACCTCAGTACCAAGTCGTTTGCGTCGTTTTGCATAGTTGGCCAATAATACCCGAACAGGCGGCATTTACGAGCTAATGTCCAGGCTCCTGCGTGGTTTCCGCAAATGCCGAGGTGGATTTCCCTGAGTAGATAATTTCCTTCTTCCTGGGTAGCGCACCTAAGCCATGGTGATATAAACGATCGTCTGTATAAGATGTCATCAAAAAGAGCATACCTGCTTGCTTGTAGCTTGATCTTCCTGGACTGAATCTTGTCAGTTGGTAGAATACCGTGTTTTAGATAAGAGGTTATGGGGTCCATCCAGGTGTCTTGTTGGCTAATCGGTTGTACTTCGCTCAGGACATAACTTCGTTCGGTCAGCCGTTCCACCAGAAGTTTTTTATCTGAAAAGAAATTAGATGCCAACTTGGAGAGGGCATTGGCTTTTTTGTTCCTGGATCGAGAGACCTGCTCTATATGGACTGACTTGAAGTTTTTTAGCAAAGCCTGTGCTGCTGCTAAGTATTTTTTCATTGATTCCTCCTTTGCCTCATATTCACCCTTGATGTGATTAACCACCAACTGGGAGTCACTGAACACGTGCAGGTTATCTGCCCCGAGCTTGTTGGCTAATCGGAGCCCAGTAATTAAAGCCTCATATTCTGCCTCGTTGTTTGTGGCCGCAAAGTTGAAACGCAGTGCATACGGGAATTCTTCCCCCTTCGGACTGAGGAGCAAAAGGCCTGCTCCTGCTCCTTCTTTTCCCGATGCTCCATCCACGTAAAGGGTCCAGGTATTGACCGGCTCTGACAGCTGTTCTTTATCGGTCTCGACCTGAATTCCTTCAGCCAAGAAGTCGGCCAAAGCCTGGGCTTTGACGGCAGTTCGGGGTTGGTAGTCCAGATCATATTCGCGCCACTCGATCACCCATCCGCGCCTGCCGCGAGTGTCGTCGTCGTGCCAAGATCTGATGCAGGGGTTGGTTTGTGACCACAGTGATGGGATGTGCTTGGAAGTATGGTCGTAATTTTCTTGAGGCGTGTACCAGAGCTAAAGCTAGTTTTTCCGCGTTCGTGTATCTGAGTTCTGGTCCATGTAAAGCCCGGCTTACATAAAACACGGGTGTTTGTATATGTCCTTCTTCTCTGACTAGGACTGCACTGATTGCCTCATCAACTACTGCCAAGTATAGAAACAGAGTTTCTCCATCCTGTGGAGCCGTCAGGGTTGGCAACTCGGCCAAGTCCCCTTCAAATCGTCAAATGCCTTCTGACTGTCCTCATTCCACTGGAAGGGACTTGCTTTCCTCAGGATTTTAAAGAATGGTAAAGCACGCTGTGCCGACTTGGAGAGGAACCTATTCAGAGCGGCCATGCGGTCGGTTAACCTTTGCACCTCCTTGATACTTCTGGGTGGTGGCATTATTCGTAAGGCTTCAACTTTATCCGGGTTAGCCTTAATTCCTTCTTTTGAAATCATGTAACCCAGGAATTTACCTGACCTGACCCCAAATGTACACTTTTTAGGGTTAAGTTTCATTTGGAGTGCTGAGTACTCCAAATACTTCCCGGACGTCGGTCATATATCTCGATCTGAGACTGCTCTTGATCGAGAGATCATCTACATAGACTTTCATGCATTTCCCAATCTGCTTCTCGAATATTTTATTCACTGCTCTTTGATAAGTGGCGCCAGCGTTCTTCAATCCAAACGGCATAGTAACATAGCGAAAAGTTCCTTCTTCGTAAAGAATGCCGCTTTTCCGCATCGTCCGGTCCATAGCAATTTGGTGGTATCCTTTGTATGCATCAAGAAATGCAAAATTTCAAATCCGACCGTTGAGTCAACTAACTTTGTCAATCTTAGGTAGCGGGTAACAATCCTTGGGGCAAGCCCTGTTCAGTCGGTAAAATCTACACACATTCGCCACCACCATCCGCTTTTTTACCAGGGATCAAGTTGGCGAGCCAGTCGGGTAGAACACTTCACGTATGATCCCGGCTTGTAGTAACTTCTCTTCCTTTTGAATGGCCTCCATTCGATCTTTATAAATCGTCTTTTCTTTTGCCTAATCGGCTTCAGGGCTGGGTCCACGTGCAACCTGTGCAGGGCTAGCTCGGGGGACAAGCCTGGCATGTCATCTGTCTTCCATGCAAATACGTCTCTAAACTCCTTTAAGATCTCAACGAGCTCTGTTTTAAACCGATCTGGGATCCATGATCCTATGTTGACCGACAAGCTTTCTTGTTCCTTTTCCAAATTTACTACCTCGATTTTATCATCTGATGACCAACTTTCTTCCTCCTCTGGGAGCAATTCTTCCACAGATACCTGTTGTACCATCATTCTTCCATTTACAGTGGCCGTGTAGCAGCTCCTGGCTGTTTCGACGTCACCTTTGACTTCTGCTGTCCCCTCCCAAGTCGGGAACTTCAAACTGACGTGTGCCGGAGAGATCACCGCTCGCAGGTCTATTAGGGCAGGTCGTCCCATGATAACATTGTAAGCTGACGGGGCCCTGACCACCACATAACTCACCATAAGGATCCTGTCCCGAGGTGCTTTCCCAAAGGTGGTTGGTAAGCTGATCATACCCACGGGTGGACTGGGTGGCCCCGCAAATCCGAACAATGATGATGCACCAGGTGTTAGCTCTGCATCCTTTAATTTCATGGACTGAAACACATTGTAGTACAACACATTGACTGCACTTCCGGTGTCTACACAAATACGCTTCACCGTATGTTTATTGATTACTGCCTCGATGACCAAGCCTTCATTATTGCTGACGAGGGGAAGAGGATCGCGAGGACCATAAACGACCTCCCCGGACAACCTTTGTTTCTTTCCTGAGTCCGTGCTGGTCGGTGCTCGGTTACCACTCTGCTCCCCAGGTCGGGACGATGTACTCGGACCGCCTGAGATGGTATTAATGGTATTAATGGGGCGATTATCTGGCTGTCCCTCCGGTCCTGGGGACGGATCCCTCCTTCGTCTGTAATCATCCTTTCGGTCATGACCGAAATCTCTTCTCTTGTATTCCCGTCTTCCCCGGGGTTCTCGGGTGACGGGACTTATCTATGACCTCATCAAGTTTCCCTTCCATAATGCAGCTGGCGTCGATTTCCTCTCAGTAAATCCCTCCTTGATCTCTCGAGTCGTGACCAATGTCCTCATGGAACTTACGATGATTTGGTCGATCCCTTTTTTCCCGGGGACCTTTCATAGGAGGTGGAGTACGGGCAATGCCTTTTCTCTGCATTATGGCGAGGACACCTTTCGTGATCGGTTTAAAAGGATAAAGTCCCTCTCTTGAAGGGCCCTTTCTTCCCGAGTCGGTCGATTATGGGCGCAGCTTTACTCGGTCCCATATTGGTTTACGCTTTCATCGATCATCATCCGACCTCTCTTTCTTAGGAGCTTCTGACTCCCTCTTTAAACGGTTGGCCTCCTCACCCTGACAGTGTTTATACGCCAGATCCATACACTCATCCATTGATTTCGGAAGTCGTCCATTGAGCTTTGCATACAACCTACCTTCTCGTAGGCCTGCTACGAAAGAGGTGATCAGGAGGTGTTCATCGGCATTTCCGACCTGCCTAGATTCCTCATTGAATCTTTTCGTCATCAAAGATCAGAGCTTTTCTTTTTTTACGACGAAATTGTGAGGAGGTACGTGACATTCCTCTGGAAGGGTTTAGCTGTGACAAAAGCTTGCAGAAATTTTCTTGCCAGGGTTTCAAAATTCTCAATAGATCGAGGGGGTAACTTCCGGAACCACTCACGAGCCCTGCCCGTAAGTAATGCCGGGAAGGCTTTGCATTTCATCTCCTCGGGTGCACAGTCTAAATTCTTGTGCGTTAGATACTGAAAAAGGTGGTCCTGGGGATCTTTCGTTCCGTCATATGCTTCTAGTTTTGGGATCTTAAATCTCTCTGGGCGTGGGTAGTTCAAAATCTGCTCTGAGAACGGTGATTCGATAGAGAGATCGTCCGTTTTCTTTCCCAGGATCCCGTCTAACTCCGCCCTGGCAGCCTCCTGGGCCTGAGCCTTAACCTGTCTATGCTGCGTATGGGAGGTGGAGAAGAGAGTTTCTCCTCTATCCTCCTTATCTGCCGGGTTACCCTTTGGGTCCACGCTTTGTGGAGCTTCCTCTTCTCGTCCTTTTAGGGCCAAACCTAGCACACTTTTGAAAGCTGGAACATCCAAATTACGTAACGCATCCAGCAAGGCCTGCTGTGCTGGATCTGCCAGCGTTTCCTCCGGGTTGGTTTGGGGTTGGCTAGTAGTAGTAGCAGTTGGGTCTACTTCTCCGGCGTCTCTAGCTGCCGCCGTTTGGGTCCTTTTTCCAGTATTTTTTGGTGGTACCATCGCTATTCCTTGATCAAATCGTAACAAAAAAGAGGACCCTCCTTCTAGCGCCAATTGATGATGTTGGGTTTCACCTACAGGTCCGAATAACCTCTAAGACGATTCAAACAAGAACAAAGACAATGGGGATCGAGATTTGTGTAAGATTAAGACTGAGCCTGAGAGATAGTTTCTCCCAAGTTGCCTACGTATCCAATAGTTAGATTGGAATCAAGTCATTCGTAGTTCCTTAGGGTTGTTTATCTAGGGAGGCGTCTCACCCTTTTTCTTGTCAAACAAGTCGTAGAATCCTTAAACCCTAAGGATCATCACGTGTTTATCTCTAGCAAAAGATAATTATGATTATATTCGAATCATGAGATCTCCCTCCGGTAATCCAGGGATTCTCCTATAATATAGGCACATATGCGGATTATTATATAAGGAAAGAGCCAGTCGGCTTTCGATGGGCTCCTCAGGTCGCCTCGACCAGTGCGCGTCTATCCTCAGAGACTAGGCCGAATCGCCTGCAGTCGGTAGTCGAGGAAGAGATGGATGGACCTCCTCTGGGGTAGGGTCTTCTTCTTGGTATGGGGCTCCTGGCCCTAAAAGATTTCCTCTTATCTTTCTCTCTCAATCTTGGGATGTTATAAGAGTGACACGTGGCCAGGTCTATTTTCACCATCGTCACACGTCAAAATCATTACAATCAAACAATCCTACAAATACTTGTAACAATATATGAGTGATAGTTAATGTAAATATGCATTCCTAAATCCTAATAGTGTGTTTGATAGGACGGAATGAAACATTTCATTCAATTTTTTTGTGTATAATTATGAGGGAATGGAATGCGATAAAATTTTATTCCAATGAAATGAAAAAAGTCAATTTTCATTCCTTTAAAAAATGGATGTAATGCGATGGAATAAAATAAAAATTGATAAAACACGTGGGTGATGAGGTAAGAGTGGGTGGGTGGTAGAGTAGGTAGGGTAGGGGTGTAGGGGTAGGGTAGAGTAGGTGGATGAGGTAAGGAAAGGTAGGATAGGGTGAAATAGGGTAGGGTAGAATAGGATGGGGTGGTGGTAAGGTATATGGTGGGGTGGTATGTAGGGAGAGATGGGTAAGGTAAGGTAGGGGTGAAGGGTCCGGTTGGGTGGGTGGTTGGTAAGGTAGGGTAGGGTGGTGGGTAGATTAGGGAGGGTGTGATGGTTGGGTAGGGTGGTGGGTAGTGTAGGGTGGGTAGGGTAGAGGTAGGTAGCATAAATGGTGGGTAAGGTAGGTTGGAGTGGAGTGGTGGGTAAGGTAGGGTAGGGTAAAGTAAGGGTGGGTAGGGTAGCTAGGTGGGTGTGGTAGGTAAGATAGGGTAGCGTAAGGTGGCAGGTAAGAGTAGGGTAATGTGGTAAGTAAGGTAATGTAGGGTGAGGTGTGGGGTGGGTAGGATAGGTAGAGTAGGGTGGGTAAGGTAGGGTGTGGTATGGTAGGGTATGAGTGGGTGATGGTGGAGTAGAGTGGTGGTGGGGTAAGATATGTAGGATGTGTAGAGTAGGATAGGGTGATGGTGGAGTAG
The DNA here is from genome assembly GCA_026214975.1 of Gentiana macrophylla. Classification (NCBI taxonomy): domain Eukaryota; kingdom Viridiplantae; phylum Streptophyta; class Magnoliopsida; order Gentianales; family Gentianaceae; genus Gentiana; species Gentiana macrophylla. The sequence continues at coordinate 23,869,410 of CM047805.1, forward strand.
GTAGGGTGAGGTGGGTAAGGTAGTGTAGGGTGGGTACGGTAAGTAGGTGGGTGGTGGGTAGGGTAGGTAGAGTGGGGTGGGTAAGGTATGGTAGGGTGAGTAGAGAGGTATGGTGCACTGGGGTGTGGGGTAAGACTACCCCACCCCACCCCACCCCATCACACCACTTCTTCCATATACTACATTTTATTTCATTCTTTCACATCTCAACTGCAGTAGTGGAATAAATTTATTTCATTCTATTACTATTACTTTATTTCATTGCATTTCATTCCTGTATAACAAACATGCCATAATTGTGAAACTTAAAAGCATCAAACCTAACTTTCATGGCCAACTAAATGGGAAGACCAAGAAGGAGGCAGAAAATTCTAGTTTGTTGAGCAACTTCTTATAATATTATTTCTATGATAATTAAAAAAAGAACCATTATATTAGAAAAAGAGCATTCTAACGAATTAGGACGAAGTACAATATCTTCAGAATATTCTACATTTTAAAGTTAAGTTTAAAAAATGGCTCTAAATAATTGAGATAATAATAATTACAGAGAAAAAAAAAACGTTATTATCACACACAACACATCCTTGTCCAATAATCTGATCATATGTGTTACAAAGAATTATACCTTTTTTTACAACCACAGATTTATGATTTGATAAAAAAAAGTTTTTTTTTTTTTTTTTAGAAAACAAAAAATTGTTTTTAAAAATAAAAATAAAAAGGGTTTTCTAAAGTAGTCTGAAAGCGGATCATTCCCGTCTAAATCGAAAAAATACCATTGCCGTCACAATCGTTCGATCAACCCAGAATCAGGATCTAACGGTCCTGATCTCTTACTACTTTTCAACTTCAAGATCCCGTACAACTTCCGTAGTTCTTTACCAGGCACTGAATCCTTCCACGCCGGACTACCGCATTCAACCGTCGATTGCGGCGGCGCCGGAGAAGACGACGTACTCTCAGTCGACATTCGCCCATTCTTCGCAGAGCTCGCTTGCAACGCCGTGATTACTGACTTAAGCGCACGGCTTGGAGACCGCCGGTGCACCAACATCAATTCTCCGATCTCCGCCGGACTAATGGCGGAGCCGCTCTGTAAAATCGCTTCCACGTGAGGGAACAATTTGTGCTCCTTTACCCCTAAATAATTGCTCGCTAAGCTCTTAAAGGAATTGAAATCACACAACGGAAAATGTACGTGGACGTCGATCCTTCCCGGCCGGAGCAACGCTGAATCAACGCCGTCTTTGGTGTTCATCGTAAATATGAAGATTCTCTCCTCTCCGTTGACTATTCCGTCCATGAAATTCAGTATTCCAGGTAGTGAAAAATTCAGTGAATTTGACTTGTCGTAGAAAAACCGGTCGATATCTTCGATGACGATGATCGATTTACTTGTGGTTTGTAAAAGCAGAATCTTCAGATCGGCGTCATTCAATACTCGTTTCAAATCGATATCGTAAACATCGAAGGACAGATAATTCGTCATGGCAGCAATGAATGATGACTTTCCGGTACCGGACGGGCCGTAGAGTAGATAGCTCCGTTTCCAAACGCGACCTAATTTCTGATAATAGCCTTCAGACTTCAAAAACAATTCGAGATCTGACTTAATTTTGTTCTTCAGATCTGGTTCCATAACGATTGTATCGAAGGTAGAAGGATGCGTGAACGGAGTCGATTGCCAACGCCGGTAACAGTCCTCCTCCTCCGACGGCAAATTACTGTTAATGAATAGCTTAATCACTTTCGTCCGCCGTTCAATATCATCGGCGACGGAATGAATATGCTGCAGATACGGTTGAAGAATCCGGCGCTTATCTTTCCTCTTCATCTTTAGCACAAAGCTTCTTCTCGGCACTTGATTTCTCCACGATAATCTTGCTCCGAGAAAAGAATCCCGAATCACTTGATCATCGTCCATTTGAAGAACAATCTGGTTCGATTTCTGGCCGGAAAACAGCTTGGTGAAATCGGAATCCTCCATAGATGCTAAAGAATTCAAGTAAAGCTCAACTTTACAGAAAAACACATTTTGTTGGCCATTTTCATTGAATTCAGGGACTCTCAACTGCTGATAAACATGAATCCGATCATCCATCCACTGCATCCACTTCCTGACGGCATGAATCAAAGCAATCCGATACTTAACTAAGCAAAATAAGCAGATTATTGCCAGGAAAACATGGATGATTATCCGAATTAGCATCGGAAATGAATAAGAAAATGAAAACAAAAGAAAAAGGTTGAATTTAGGATGAACAGTAGGGATTTTTAGCAGTAGAGATATATGAAGGTTTAAAATGGGAGGTTTTATATGTGTATTAAAGTTTTTAAGAAAATGATGATTAAAAATATAAAAATTTAGGAAAGAGAAAGACTAAGATAGTAATTAAGAAATTAATTAGCATTTGATTACGCGGTTAGTTGCAGGCGGGAAGTAATGTAGTATGTACAGCAGGGAACTACCAAAAGAAAGATTCGATGTCTCTTTCTATTTGGTTACCAATAAATTATGACTATTCATTTATGAATGTCAATATTCATTTTATTCTATTAAAAATTTTGGATTAATGACATAATCTGAAATATTTTTAAATAATGGACAGCTACATATTATATATTTTTTATAGGGAAAAGGACAAATGTATAATTTTTAGGGTTAATTCCTTAAAAGTATAGTTTTTTATATTTATTAGCCTCATAAGGATATAAAGGAATCTGTTAGACTTATAAGGGCATAAAATATCTACATGTACCAAAATACCCCAAATTTCCCTTAAAAAAACAGCAGCAGATGAACATTTTACTAACCTCACCAATTGCCGAAAAGGTTTGTGCTTGATCAGGTCTCTGATTCAACAAATTGTATAAGAAATATTGGACCGATCTCCTTACCTTTAATTGGTAATAGTTTGAGAATAATAAGAAAAATAACAGTTTAAACAATGAAAATGCATAATAAGAGTTCAGTTTTTCTCCATACCGAAGTCAAGTCCCCGGTTGGTTGAAGTCACCTTTTTTGCGTCCTTTTCATATACAGCATAGAAAAGTTCCAATAGCCTATCACACGTGACACGTGAAGCTCTTAATATCACCCATCATGCCAAAATCATAATAAATAATTCCTTCATATGTATCAATAGCGAGATTTCCAGGATGAGGATCGGCATGAAAGAATCTGGTCTTCAGGATCTGAAAAAATAGCCAGGTGGAGATATCAATCAGCCTAAAGCAAATGCAATTCATCTCCAACATTTGATTGTACCAATAGACCTGAATCAAATAGGCTTCAATAGCACGAGACGAAATTCGAGACCGGCTAAAACCTTGTGCATCTATCCTGTCCCCTTGGCTGATCTTAATTCCTGTTCACGATAGTAATGTATACACTAAGGACTAAGGAGTCGACAAATCTTTGCAGTCAAACAAAAGCATTAGAAAACGGTTGGTATCACAACCTGGAACATACTCCAATGTCAACACCTTAGTGGCTATGTAATCCCAGTAAATAAGCTGACAAAAGGAGAAAACAGAAAGACAAAAAAAAAAAAAAAACATAGAAAATTAGAGGAAAAACAAATTAATAAGAACTCCTAATCCCCTTTTCCCAACCAAGCATGGAAATAACAAAGAAGTATGTACTATCCTGTAAATGCATGAACATGCTGCTACAAATCTTTGGCAGATCAACATTCAATTATATTCATGCTACTCAAAATCTTTGGCAGATCAACATTCAATTATATTCATGCTCAAAATAAAAGAAAACTAGACCCCAGATCCATCAAATGCATTTTTATTGGCACTCAAGCAACAAAAAAAGGTTACAAGTGTTATGCACCAAATACACAATTTTTTATGCCTCAATGGTTGTAACCTCTTTTTGACAATCATATTCCATTCCTCCGTTGCCAAACAAGCCAAATTGATATAATGTAATGAAAAAAGCATTCCATTCCATTTCATTACCGCAATCCAAACACGCCATTAGAGTTTCTCCGTTGTCAAAGAAGCCAAATTGATATAATTAATGAAGTGACATTAATGTCACTGCAGATGTCACTATATACATTAGACAATTAATGAAGTGACATTGATGTCACTGCAAATGTCACTGCATACATTAGACAACTAATGAAGTGACATTAAAGTAATACCGTAAGGCGTCACTGCATAAATCGCTATTACAATACATCAATGCATAACTCAATTTCATATGATGTCTCTGCATCGTCAAATTTTATAACATCGCGATGTCTCTGCAATGCGGCGTCTCTGCATTGCTGTGTCACTTCATCGTGGTGTCTCTGCAATGCGGTGTCACTTCATCGTGATGTTTCTGCATCGGGGGTGGTCACTGCATCGCGGTGTCTCTGCATCTGGGTAGGTCACTGCATCGTGGTGTCTCTGCATCGGATGTGGTCACTGTATCGAGGTGATCAATGGATCTGGCATGGTCAATGCATCGTGGTGTCACTTCATTGAGGCGTCTCTGCATTGCGGGTGGTCACTACGTCGCTGTATCACTTCATCGAGGTGTCTCTGCAATACGGCGTCTCTGCATCACAATGTCTCTGCATCGGGGGTGGTCACTGCATCGCGGTGTCTCTGCATCGTGGTGTCACTTCATTGCGGTGTCTCTGCATCACGATGTCGCTTCATCGCCGTATCTCTTCATCGCGGTGTTTCGGCATCGCGATGGTCATCGCATCGGGCGTCGCGGTGGTCAATGCATCAGGATGCTCATTGCATCGAGCTGGTCATTACTAGTTGTTTGACTTAATTTCCTCAAAATCATCGATATGTTCTTGCAATTTGTTTTCTCCATTTTGATTCGTTTTTTTCTTTGTTCAAAGAGAATCCATGTGATTTTGCTCTGTTTTGTCTTCTTTTTTTTTTTTTTTTTTTTTTTAATCTTGTCATTGCTTAGGATTTTTTTTGATTTTTATGGAATTTCGGATAGATTATTGTAACATGTAGACGCGACTAGTCGAATCATTGTTTAAATTGGCCTAAGAGCTATGAAATGGTTGCCTAATCACCTGATAATGTTATTATCGAATCCCTTTTGTGCGTAGAAATTGGTTAGAGTCGTGACTGTTCATGTGTCAATTTATGCGTTTTTACTGCTGCTGCTAAAATTAGTTGTTGTTTTCCATTTTGTTGATCAAATTATTATTGTGTGTTTTTTCATTGATGGTCATTACAGCGCCTCTTCTCCCCTTTTTTTTTTTTATTTATATTTTTTATTTTCCATTAAGGGTATTTAAGTCTATCTATCTAATTTGTGTCCTTATAAGTCCAACAGATTTCTTTTTGTCCTTATAAGTCCAATAAGTCCGTTTATTATCTTTTTGGGTCTTTACGCTAATTACTTTTTTTATAAGAATGAATAATGAAATAATCCTCAGAAAATCGGTGAATCTCTCCATTCGGTGAATTTGATAGTGAATCCTAAAAAATCAAATGAATTTCAATAATGAATCTTGAAAATTAGTGAATTTAATTGAATAATTTAAACGGTGAATTTCGACACTGGATAAATAGTTTTGTCCTTTATGCAAAAGTTTCAAAAGACTGTCCTTCTACTCAATTGATGAAATATTTCTGTCATTCTCCCTCATTCCCCCTTTATTCTATATAAAAGACAGGAGAGTGATTTAAAAGGACAAAAAAAGAAGAAGAGGGAAAATAATAATCAGGACAATGAAAATGTAAATTAGGTGATAATGACAAATCTACAGTTCATAACCCCAAATCCACTATTTGTTGCAGTGAAACCGACCTCAAATCCACCGTTTGTTGCAGTGGATATGTCTTTTTACCCAGAAAAATATTCCGCTGTCCTCTTCACACATTTCTATTTCAAATTGTCCCTTTTGACAATAAATCCTAAAATATAATAGAAATAATATAATATTTCATTCAACTCTAATTAGATTAGGCTTTATTTGCATCACATTTAATCTACTAGTGTACCACTTGACATATGTATTGACGATGACAAAATCTGTCACCTATTAAGATCCGGGTTATTCTTCTATGAATGATGAACAACCAAGAACCCTAGCTCAAGAATAAAGAGGGGCGTGGGTGTGTTTATGGCTGAATCTAAGTGGTATTCTTAGATTGCCTACGTATCCTGTTATATGTCCAGGAATCAAGCCGTACGTAGTTCCCCGAACGTTGTATGTATATAGACAATGCATGACCTAACCCTAATATGAGTCGGTTATGAGCTATTGTCGATTTACCCTTAATTGGGCCGCACTTTGCCCAAGTTATCCTGTGAATAAGTGGGCTAACGTGGGTGGTGTGGACTCTGCTCCCGACTTGGAGATCTCGCCTGACTTAGGGTGATCGAGTCTGAACTATCGCCTGCACCGCCAGTAAGTCGATCCTCGTACCCCGGTCTCTGGCCTTGCCTTGGTCTCGAGGGTCGACATGCTTGCCATGGCTTCCAAGTCGATCGCTCGACTTGGCCGGCCTTAATCGCATGCATTCCTTAACACGTACATATCTTGTAGGACCTACTCGATGATCAGATCTCGAGGTGCGTAACCTGGTATCGCCATAAGCCCCCAGCACTTGAGAGGCGACTTCCGTTGTCCGAGGTCAAATCGCTTATTTTGAACTTGTCATCGAGTTGGGCGAAAACTTGGGCGGGAAAGTAGTGTGAACGCTTCACCTACCACCTTTCCGTAGCCAATCGTGGCCGCCCATCGCGACGCTTCGTTTTCTGACACCGTGACGCGTCCTGGATTTGTGCGCTTTTTAGGGGGTTATAACTGCAAGTAACCTCCCTAATCACGTCTTTTCACTTCACGTTGGCAATCAGAACGCATAAAAAGAGGAAGGGAGTCCAGACGACGCAAACGCTATCATCTTTTCATTCTCATTTCTTCCTCAAGGCTGCAAAAACAAGTAAGAATTTTGCTCCATTTTTCTACAATCTACATCTTCTTCCTGCCATTCCTGTCTTAAGCCTGTCCATGTCTAGTAGTACAACAATCTCCGATAGGATAGAGGAGTCTCATTCTGGTGATCAAACTCCTTCAAACATCCAACCAGATTCTCTCCCCCAGCAATCCCCTGAACAACCCTTAGGTGCGGTTAGGGAGCCTAAGAAGATGTCCACTAGAATGGATGGAAAGGTCCTGGCGGATGTCCGACGTGCTTGACCATGGATGACATCAACGAATCCGGCAGAAATTCGGGCTTCCTAGCCCCCAATTTGACATTATACTCCCGTCCGGCCGCCATCAATTCGCCGATGAGGCACCGGAGGGGTTTTGTACGGTGTATGAGGCCCAGTTGTCCAGTGGGCTTAGATTCCCCTTGTGTCCAAATTGGCCCCGGCTAAACTTCACGATTATGAGATCGGCGATCTCAATCAATTAGGGGCCAAACGCTATAAGGACTTTAATGGGGTTTTTGATTGCTCGCCGAGTGGCGTGTATCGGTTTCACTATCCCTTTATTCCGGTGGTGGTACAAAATCGTTGCCAGATCGCAGATAAGATGTGGTACACTTTTCGAGGCGTACCAATCGTCGTGAGTTCGTGTCTCGAGGACCCTCATCTCACGGAAACTTGAAGCCTAGGTTTTTCTTTCTCCGACATGGTACGAATAACCCTTATGTTGGCTTGTGGAGGTCGAGAGACGGCCCGACGACAAATCGGGTCGGGAGGCCGCTTCTAGTGAGGGCTCATACCCTTGAGAAATTTAAGTTCGAGGTGGTCACCCAGACCTAAGTCTCTCTATAAGCCGGGCGCGTCTCAAGAGGCCGGACCTGCACCATGCATTGGTCTCCCTGCTGTCGATCAAGAAAATTGTAGGAGATTTCACACTTTCTTTTTTGATTTATTTTCAAAGTCTTGTCTCTTTAACTTACATTATCATATATTGACTTCTTCTGTCCTTGTCGTCTTGCAGTGGGAAAATTTGCAGCAGCTGTCAATCCTTCCATCCCCCGCCCAGTCGTTCCTCCTCGAGTTGCCGAGGTCGGGGGAGACCAGGCCGCTTCTCAGGTCGAGGGTAATCCACCTTCTATTGATGCAGCTTCGACTGAGGGTACCCCTGTCGACACGTCTATACCCCCATCGACTTCAGGTGAGCTCACGGTCCGCTATGGTTCGTTGAGGGATGAGGACGATGATGCTGTGGTTGTCCCCGAGGAGGGAAATGAAGTCGAAGAAGTCGGTCACCAGATGAAGAGGCCGTCTCCTGCGGATCTGCTTAGAGAGCAACAAAAAAGGGCCAAAAGGGCAAGTCTGCTGAGGCTCCCTCCTCCGACTCGCAATCGAGCTTTGTCTCGCCGAGGAATATATCGTCATGGAGGATAAGGCCTTGCTTAACTCTTTCCGAGAAGTGGGCCGAGCAAGATGTTACTTGTTTTCTTCACTCGATTCCTTTTAAACTCACATTTCGATTTCAAAACTCATGACTTGCATTTCTCTTGTGGCAGAGTTACCTGATGGGTAAGGAAGTTGCTCGACGCCTGAATACGCCTTCGAAGACAATAGAAGGGCTGAACAAGCACATTCGACAGCTCATCTCTGAAAAACTCGCTCATAGCGCCGCCCATGTGGCCTCGAGGGTCAGTTCGACGTGCTTCGGGCACAGGCCGCCTCTGAGAAGGAAAGGCTCGAGAATGAGCTGGTCACTGCGATCGCCGACTGGCGCGCAGCTTTGGAGGCTTCCGGGGAGAAAGATAAAGCTCTGAAAGATGTCCAAGAGACCCTAAGGCAGGAGCAGGAAAGAAGTGCGAACCTGGAACAAGAACGGGATGCATTAAAGCTCGACTTGAGCCAAGTCCTGGTCTAATTGAGAAATCTAGAGCCGACGCCGCTGTTGCGAGTATCGAAGTCCGACGCAATGAGTGATGACCTAACCGTAATCATGAACAAGGCCATCATTGGTGGGTTCACCAAGGCCGTGGATCGATTCGAAGGCATATCCCGAGGTTGGGGTCGACGTAGGAAAGCTTGAAGAGCCTTGGCTTTACGACCCCACTTTGAAGCGATTTATGACCAATGCTTTGCGTAGTTCCAAGAAGGTGTTTCTCTTTACGCAAAGTATCTTCAAGGTCGACTTCGACTTCCGGCAATGCTGGTTCTAGTCTCGAGGCTGCTCCTTAGTTTTTCTTGCTCTTTACATCTTTCCATTGTAACTTTATCTACAACTTTGATCCTTAATGACATTTTGTAGTCAACATACTTTATGGGTTGGTCTTATCGACCTGGCCCAGTTTTGGAATTTTATTATTTTCAAGGGTCGACTTCGACTTCCGGCAATGCTGGTTCTAGTCTCGAGGCTGCTCCTTTATTCATGGTATTTACTTTTGTTTTAGCTGTTTACCCGTTATTAGCTTTTCGCTTGTCGAGTCTGTGACTCTGTTTGCTACTTGCTTTAACTGAGTATTCTTGGCTTTTTACTTGTTATTTGCTTTTCGCTTGTCGAGTCTGTGACTCTGTTTGCTACTTGCTTTAACTGAGTATTCTGCCCCCCAAGTGTTGTTTTGAACCTTTGGTTCTTACACACACTTAGATCTATTTGAATCCCAATCGACCACTTTTGCCTTGGCCTTTCGCTATAATTGGCTTATTAGGTATCGACTTGGGTAGGTTAGCCCGACATTGCGAACTGTGCTTATCTCAGTCGTATTGCCTCATATGTAGGTATAGACTTCCGACTTACACGGTGGCCCGACATTGCGAACCGTCCTTTGTCTTTGCCTTATTCGACCCTAGGTGTCGTTGGGCTTCAGACTTGGACATTGACCCGACCATGCGAATCTAGACTCTGCCTTAGCTCTGTCGCCTCGTGGGCTAACTCGGCTTCTGGCTTGGTCCCGAGTTCCGACTATGCGAATCTTAGACCCTGCCTTAGCTTTGTCGCCTCTTGGGCTAACTTAGCTTCTGGCTTGGTATCGAGTTCCGCTTATCGGATTGCTCAATTTTTTGGAATTCTCGACTACAACTTCGTGTCCCTTTGGACTTAGAATATTATAGTTAAATAAAATTAATAACACGATAAACACAAAAGTAGACGCTTTTATTATGATAACTCTGAATTGTCCTTGACCGATTACAAGTTTCACAAGATCAAAGTAAATACGAGCTAGTCGATCTAACACTTAAACATAATACTTCCGAAGGTTGTTTGCATGCCATTGTCGGGTATCTTTGTTGTTCCGCCTCGCTCGACCTAATCGGGTAGGACCTTTGGGATGAACCTTTAGAACTTGGTATGGACCTTCCCAATTCGGGGCTAGCTTGCCCATCTCTTCTTGTCTACTGGCCTCATTTTTTCTGAGAACTAGATCTCCGACCTTGAAATATCGATATCTGACTCTTTCGTTGTAGTATTGAGAGATTTTTTGTTTGTACCTTGCCATTCTGGCTGAGGCTATCTCTCTCTTCTCTTCGAGATTGTCTTTTTCTTGTCGGACATCGGGTTCATTCGTTTCGATGTTGTACGCCAGAACTCGAGGAGAAGGGACTCCGACTTCAGCAGGGATAACTGCCTCGCACCCATAAGCTAGGGAGAAAGGTGTTTCGCCGGTCGATGAATTTGGAGTCGTCCCTGTATGACTACAGGATGCTCGGAAGTTGGACCGCCTGGTCCTCGACCTTGTTCCTCCAACCTCTTTTTTCAATCCGAGTTTGATCTCATCGATTGGTCCATTCTCGACCGACCGCTTACTGCGGGTGCGCTCATCGAGGTAAAGTGTTGGTCGATCTGATACTCTGCCAACCATTCTCGAACTCTTCGGTCTTCGAATTGTGTTCCATTATCTGAGATCAGTACTTTCGGAATGCCATATCTACACAAAATATCGACCCACAAAAATTTCTTGATAGTGGCTGCTTTGATGTCTGGTACAGCCCTGGCTTCTACCCACTTGGTAAAGTAATCTACCGCGACCACCACAAATCGATTATTTCCTGGAGCTCGAGGTAAATGACCTACTATATCGACTCCCCATATATCGAACGGCCAAGCTGACGAGATAACGTTCATTTCTTGCGCTTGTTGATGGGAGATGTTGTCGTGAACTTGACATGAGTTACACCTCTGAACTAAGCTATTCGCATCTCGTTGCATTGAGGGCCAGTAGTATCCAGCTAATTTGCTTTTCCGAGCCAACATTCTTGCTCCACAATGGTTTCCACAGGCCCCTTTATGAATCTCTTCAAGAATATACTTGCCTTCCGACTCTGAGACACATCTCAACCATGGATTTGTGAAAGATTTTCGATAAAGTATGTCATTGAAAAATGCGTACCTTGCCGATCAAGTCGGATCTTTCTCGACCGCATTTTTGTCATTCGGTAGAATCTCGCCCCTTAGGTATAGAACAATCGAGTCCATCCATGTGGCCTCTTGAGTGATCGGTCCGGGCTTCCTTCTCTTCATAACTTCATTTACTTAGCAATTCCACTGAACTTTTTACTCGAGACAAAATTCGAGGCGAGCTTGAGAGTGCATCGGCCCTCTTATTCGACTTCTCGAGGTACCGCTCGATCTGTATTGAATTGAATTTTGCTTTAAGGTCTTGAACGACTCGTAAGTAATTCTTCATTGTCTCTTCCTTGGCCTCGTACTCCCCTTTCACATGATTAACGACCAGCTGAGAGTCACTATAAACCGTCAGATCTTCGACCCCCAGCTTCAGAGCAAGTTTCAATCCAGTTATCATTGCTTCATATTCGGCCTCGTTGTTAGTTGCCTTGAAGCCGAATCGGAGAGCATAAGGAAACTCTTCTCCTTTCGGGCTGACTAGCAACAGACCTGCCCCGGCTCCTTCTTTACTCGATGCCCCATCGACGTGTAGAATCCACTTGACTTCGTGACTCTGTTTTTCCTGGTCGATTTGCACTGAAATACCTTCCGCTAAAAAGTCTGCCAAGGCCTGAGCTTTAATTGCGGTTCGGGGAGTGAAGTCTATATCGTATTGCGCCATTTCAATTACCCACTTTGCAAGTCGACCCGATGTGTCTGGTTTCGCAAGTATTTGCTTGAGTGGTTGGTCTGTGACTACCAAGATCGGATGGGCTTGGAATAGGGTCTGAGTTTTCTCGAGGCGTGTACCAAGGCTAGTGCGAGCTTTTCAGCTAGTGAGTATCGGACTTCGGGACCGTGTAATGCTTTGCTCACAAAGTATATGGGCACCTGGCCCTTGTCCCCCTCTCGGACCAAGACCGCACTCACTGCTTCCTCGCATACCGATAAGTAAACCAACAATCTTTCCCCCTCTCGAGGTGAGGTGAGGGTAGGTAACTCTGACGGATATGTTTTTAACTCTTCGAAGGCTGTCTGACATTTATCATCCCATTGGAAAGGACTGGCCTTTCGAAGAATCTTGAAAAAGGGCAATGCTCGCTGAGCTGATCGAGATAAGAATCGGTTTAGTGCCGCCATTCGACCTGTGAGTCTCTGTACTTCCTTTGTATTTCGAGGGGCTGGCATATTCTTTAACGAGTCAATCTTGTCCGGATTAGCTCGAATCCCGTCCCTCGAAATCATGTATCCCAGAAATTTGCCTGACCGTACCCCAAAGGTGCACTTCTTAGGATTCAATTTCATTTGCGTATCTCTCAGCACCTCGAACACCTCTCGTGCATCGATTAGAAACTGCTTCAATGATCGGCTTTTAATGAGCAAGTCGCCCACGATACCTCCATGTTTCGCCGATCTGCTTTGCAAAAAATTTTATTGATCGCCTCTCGGTATGTAGCTCCGGCATTCTTAAGTCCGAATGGCATGGTTACATAACGTAAGGTGCCAAACTCGTGATGAACGCCGCCTTGTCTGCGCATCTCGAGGATCCATTAAAATCTGGTGGTACCCTTGTACGCATCTAAAAGGCAAATACCTCAAAACCGATGGTCGAGTCCACTAACCTCGCCGATTTTGGGTAATGGGTAAGAGTCCTTGGACAGCCTTATTCAGATCGGTGAAGTCCACACATCGCGCCAACCGCCATCTGGTTTTTTCACTAATACCGGATTAGCCACCAATTAGGATATAACACCTCTTTTACTATGTTGGCCGCTAACGACTTACCGACTTCGCACTCGATGGCTTCCAACCGGTCCGATCTGAAATTTCTTTTCTTCTGCTTGATCGGCCTTTTGGCCTGGTCAACTTTAGCTTGTGAATCGCGATATCCGTTGGAAGACCGACCATATCTCAAGCTTTCCATGCAAAAACATCTCGGAATTCCGCCAACAAGTCGATCAATGATTGTTTTTCCCGAGTCGGTATCCAAACCCGACTTGGACATTTTGCTCTTCTCCTCCCCCCCATAGGTCAACATTTTCGATCGCCTCGCTTGAAGCCCGTGATTTATCTTCCTCTTCCTCTGGGATCGGTTCTTCGATAAGGACTTGCTGGACTGCCAGATTTCCATTCATAATAATTGAATTGCAACTCCTGGCGACTTCAATATCCCCTTTGACCTCGTGAGAACCATTTCGAGTTGGGAACTTCATATCATTATGGTATGTCGAAATGATGGCTCAGAACTCAAGAGGGCGTGTCGCCTAAAGATTACATTGTACGCGGAGGGGCTTTCACGACCACATAGCTCAACTCGAACGTCCTCCCTCTCTCCCCATCTCCTACTGTCGTCAATAGCTTTATGGATCCCAACGGGTGGATCGCTCACTGTGAACCCAAACAAGTAGGGGGAGGCTATAGGATCAAGTCTTTATCTTTCAACTTCATTCCTTGGAAGGCTGAGTAATATAGGATGTTAACTGCGCTGCCATTGTCGATGCATACCCTCGACACCCTGGTGCGACTTATCACTGCCTCTATCACTAGTCCTTCGCTGTGATTCCTCGACTTGGGAACGTCATCTCTCGGCCCATACCCGACCTCCGTCGAAAGTCTTTGTTGCTTTCCATATCTCGAGCTGTCTTCCGACCCTTGACTGGCTCGCTCTTTTTCCGTTTCCCCCGGCCCAAATATGGTGTTAACATAATTGTTCGGCCGGTTGTCTTCATATCTGTCCCGACCATGGTTATCTCTATCAAGATCCGGAGATCGATCTCGCTGCCTCTCGATGTTCTCTTCCCGATATCCATCTTGGTCGGGATTCTTTCTCTTACTGTTTCTATGCCCCTTGGGCTCTGTATAACGAGTTCTGTCGATAACCTCATCCAGCTGGCCTTCTTGGATGCAGGCTTCGATGTCTCTCTTCAAATCCATGCAGTCATCAGTTGCATGGCCTATGTCCTCATGGAAGTCACAAAACTTGTTTGACCTCCGCCTCTCTCGAGGTTTCTTGATCGGTGGAGGCCTCTTTGCTAGGTTCTTTGATACCATGATGGACAGTATCTCTGATCTTGATCGGTTGAGAGGGACAAAGTCTTTATCTTTCTTTCCTTTTTTTCTCTGACCGATCCGAGACAGGTGCTTCAACTCGATTAAACACGTAAGGTTTATCGACTCGGTCCCAAATGTGCTTTCCTCTCGGCTTCATGTCGCCGAGATTGACTCTTTCCCGACCCTCGACTCTCTTTCCTTGATCCATCCATTCGGCTTGGGTGTGTCTGCAAGACCGCCTCTTCGCCTTGACAAAATCTGTGGACCACGCTCACACACTCGTCCCATAGTTCTCGGGAGTGTTCTACTCAACTTTTCGTATAACTTGGTATTCCTCAAGCCCCTACAAACGAAGTGATCGTAAGTCTGCCTTGAGGTCCTTTACTTGCATTGCTTCGATATTGAACCGCCTTAAATATTCTAACACCGCTTTCGCCTCTAAGTCGCCTCATGTTCATGAGGTGCGCCTCACTTAATCGAACTTTTGTTGACGATAAAGGCGCCTCTCGAACTTTCTGGCCAACATGGAAAAACGGAGATCGACCCGGCCTCAACTTTGTAAACCACTCTGGCTCGACCTACGAGCGAGTCTCGAATGCCCGCACCGCATCTCGCCTGGCGCGCCCATCTAACCTCATCCGCGATAGATACCTATGTAAATGGTCCTCCGGATCGGTGGTGCCATCGTAAGGCTCTATCTTTGGAATCTTAAACCTCGGGTCTAGGAAAGCTTTCAATCTCCTTAGTGAAAGGAGATTCTAAGGACAATGAAACCTTGTCTTTTCCCGTAATCACGCCTAACTCGCGTCTGGCGCTATCCTCTCTGCATCCCTTTGATGCTTCGATGAATTTCCTTCCTCTGCTTTTCAACAGAGCTAAAGGACGCTGATCTCTCTCCTCAAAATTGGTCAAGTTAGGTTTAGGCATGTTAATATTTAAACCTCCTTCAGCCTGTTTTTGCTGAGGATTTTGTCTGCTGAGGACTTCTTGCATGATCTTTTGCAGAGCGTTGATGTCTTGACCTGCCAATTGATCCACCAACAATTGTTGTTCTGGGGCTAGATCTTGCGTCTGCTTCAAGGGATTTTCCTGGATCGGTTCCAGGTTCGGCTCTTTCTGACCCTGCGCTTCCATGCCCACTTCTTCTTCTAACTGCAGATTTTGCGGATCTGTGTTCTTGGAAGTGGTTCTTCTGGGTGGTTTATCCTTGGGCGGCATGTTCTCGGCGTATTCAACGATTGAAGGCCCCTCCTTCTAGCGCCAATGACGATGACAAAATCTGTCACCTATTAAGATCCGGGTTATTCTTCTATGAATGATGAACAACCAAGAACCCTAGCTCAAGAATAAAGAGGGGTGGGTGTGTTTATATCAATCTAAGTGGTATTCTTAGATTGCCTACGTATCTCGTTATATGTCTAGGAATCAAGCCGTCACGTAGTTCCCGGACGTTGTATGTATATAGACAATGCATGACCTAACCCTAATATGAGTCGGTTATGAGCTATTGTCGATTTTTACCCTTAATTGGGCGTGCACTTCGCCCAAGTTATCCTGTGGATAAGTGGGCTAACGTGTGTCGTGTGGACTCTGCTTCCCGACTTGGAGATCTCGCCCGACTTAGGGTGATCGAGTCTGAACTATCGCCTGCGCACCGCCAGTAGTCGATCCTCGTACTTCGGTCTCTGGCCTTGCCTTGGTCTCGAGGGTCGACATGCTTGCCATGGCTTCCAAGTCGATCGCTCGACTTGCGGCCTTAATCGCATGCATTCCTTAACACGTGTACATACTGTAGGACCTACTCGATGACTGTATCTCGAGGTGCGTAACCCGGTATCGTCATGTATCATAATAGAACCGACTTTATGAAAATCGGTTCTGCAGCCTAGAACTGATTTTTCGTATGCGAAGGAATGAGAACCGACTTTAATCAAAGTCGGTTTTCATCAATAAGCCTACTAAAAATCGGTTTTACTGTGATAATAATGGTCTTATTAAGTCGAAACATTTTATATGATACTATGATGAAACACACTACAAATGAAACAATTTTTCATCTAACTCCGTTTAAATAAAGTCGAAATATTTTAGGTTCAAACGGACCGGATTACTGGATTGCCTCCCTCTATGTGAACCCAGCATCTCCATGTGAACCTATTGCACAATAACTATATTTAAATCAAGTCAAAATATTTCATGTCAAACAGACTTTAATGGTTCAAAAAATAGTTAAAACAATTGTTTTGGTAATAAAATGGTTCATGCAAGTTACTAACTATATTATTTTTAATTGGGACTATCTTTTCACACTAATGTTGTTTTACACTTACCAAGAGCCGAGAGTGGGCTTCATTTGGATATTCCACACGCCTACCATTCTGATCGTAATGAGTCCGGAAAATATATATTATTCTGGCCAATTTATGGTCAATTCACACAACAACCATTCTGACCCAAATTGAGTCGAATACGATTATTATACTGATTTTATTCTAGTCAGAATTTTGAATGTTTTTCATACTCAATACCGGTCAGAAAGACATTCTGACTAAAATTGAGTGAAAATACCTTTTAATATTCTGTCTGAAATTCAGTCAGAATCAATAGTTGTGCTCTTATATTATTGTTGTTGTCCTGACCCAATTGTAGTCTGAATGTGTAGAGTATTTCGGACTCAATATTGGTCAGAATGATACTCTGACTATATATGAGTTTGGAAAACTTCAAACATTCTACCTAAAAGATGGTCAGAATCAACCAGTGTGGACTCTCAACACGTATATTCTGACCATATTTCAGTATGGATAATGTGTCACATTCTGACCAAACTTTGGTCAGAATGAACGCGCATAAAATAAAAAAAAGTAAGGGCAAAATTGAAAATAAATTTCTGTATGATAAGATAAAAATTGATGTAAAAAGATATTTCCTTTTAATTTTATCATACTCATATTTTCTCTCAAATTTTAACATGAGATAATCTATTCACTTCATCTTAAAGATAGACGTAATAGCCATTATCATTATCTTACCAAATGACTCAAAACGGTTCTTCCCCCCACCCCCTCCCTTGACCTTTTTATTTGGAGTGACTAGTTTCTGTATGGTAGTCGTTTATGATACCACGTGTACAGATCTAGAACAAGTGTTTAATGACGCTACTTAGATCACAATTAGTCTAAAAATAACTACTTACGCATACGCCAGTTATTCTCGTTTGACTTCAAATAAATTAGTCAACATTACTAAATCAGTATTCCTCAACCTTATATTTTGATATATTTTCGGGGCTTAAGGTTAAAAAGGGTGTTTGACCACAAATCTTGGGGATATAGTCTTTTTTGTTCAGAAATGGTGTAAACAGTCTTTTTGAAGCCTCTAAATCTTCGCGTTTTAGGTGTTTTTTGAACCAAACTAAACCCTAATTAGGAAGGGGGAACCCTATAGGGGAACCCTATAGGGGATTTGAGGACCTTAAGATCGTGCACATTTGTGAAAAAAAATGGAGAAAATCGCGGTAAAAAAAACGGAAAAAAACACAGCCAAGAATTTGTTGAAAAAAGGCTATATAGCCAATTCTCCCTATATTTTCTCTTGTCTTTTCAACATGGGATGCTACATATCTTATTTCCATTTTTATGACATGCATGAAAGTTTTATATTTAGATATATTTTCTTACATTAATTCAGTAATATTATTTGTTTCAATGTTTTCATTGTTACTTATGCATATCATGTTTTGCGAAAAGAGAACTTCAAACTTCACTCGTGGCTCTCATAAGACATTTAGCTCTCTTTGACGATGATTTTCTTACCGAGCTTCATAGCTCACACACTTAAATTTAATACTTAGTAGATGAACAACTTCAACTTGAGACGTTTCTAGAAACTTCACATAAGGGTCAATTCCACCATTGCTTCTCATACTACTTTCATTAAGGCGACCTCTTACTTATGTTGATGCTCTCCTGCTATTCCTCGTCTGCATGTATTTCTTTTGTATTCCTGTCTCAATGGAATTCTCCTAGTTCGAAGGAGTGTACCCTTATTATGTCATTTTTCATGAGTTGCGGGTTGTGTTTGTTGTCTGTCATGACAAAGTTGTGGATATTATGGAGCTTTAGTTAATTAGTGTATAGGAGGTATGTATAAGATGTTTATGTATGTTTTTATGTTTCTATGACTTTGTATGATGATCCAAATGCAATGTAAAGTCCCACATCGGTAAAGTAGTGGAATGCTCATCCCATATAAAGTGTGAGACATCAATGTCTCGTCAACTCGGATTAGCCATTTCAGACTAAGCGAGGTGACAAATTGTTTTGGTAAATATTTTCTGTGTCTTTTCCATTCACAAGAGTGCTCTTAATATACTAGTGGTTACAAGCCAATTGGCTATAATCAAGACTAAAATCAAGCTATACTAATGGCCGAATATTGACCGTATAAATATAAGAGATCTACCATAAATACAAACGATCCACCATAAATATAATATATACTAAATATATGAATATATCTCGTGACACCCCCCCTCAAGTTGGAGCATGCAGGTCACAAATGCCCAACTTGCTTAATAAGTACATAAATTGTCGTTTGCCCAATGCCTTGGTAAAAATATCTGCGAGTTGTTCATCTGTTTTGACGTGAATAGAAGCAATGATACCATCTTGAATCGCATCGCGGACATAATGACAATCTATTTCGATGTGTTTCGTACGCTCGTGAAATACTGGATTCTGAGCAATATGCAAAGCAGCTTGACTGTCACAACTTAATGTTATCGGACGAGGGTGAGTAATCCCTAAACTTGCAAGTAGACCCTTTAACCATTTAAGTTCAGAAGTGATGGATGCCATTGAACGGTACTCCGCCTCGGCAGAAGAGCGAGAGACCGTGTGTTGTTTCTTCGCCTTCCAAGAAACAGAGAGCCCCAAGAAAAACTAACCAACCGTGAGAGAACGGCGAGTCAATGGACAATCGCCCAATCGTAATCGCACCATCCGGATAATGATAAATCACACGTGGCGTCTAACAGGATACCTTGGCCTGGGCATTTTTTCAGGTACCGAACGGCCCGTATAGCCGCATCCCAATGTGCCTGACGGGGAGCCTGCATAAACTGAGCCAAGATGTGTACAGTATATGCCAAGTCAGGGCGAGTGAAGGACAAATAAATAAGACGTCCGACCAGTCGTCGATGTCTGCCCGGATCTGAATACTCCGGACCCTCGGCGAGAGCTAAGCCATGATTCTGTTCAATAGGATAGTCAGCAGGTTTCGAATCAAGAAGTCCACATTCGGCCAGAATGTCAAGCGCGTATTTTTGTTGACAAAGCAAGATACCTTCCGGGCTGCGGGCAACTTCAACCCCAAGGAAGTATTTGAGAGGGCCTAAATCTTTCATATGGAAACAGTTGCCAAGGTACCGTTTAAAGGATAAAAGAGCATCATGATCATTACCCGAGATAATGAGATCGTCAACATAAACGAGAACATTAAGTTGAACTGGGCCTCGAGTAAAGGTAAATAATGAGTAGTCGAAATAAGATTGTAAGAATCCATACTTTTTCAGAGACGCAGTGAGCTTGGAAAACCAACAACGCGGAGCTTGTTTCAACCCATGTAGAGACTTCTTAAGGCGATGCACCATGCCTGGCGTAGTCACAAAGAAACCAGGGGAAGTTTCATGTAGACTTCCTCGTCGAGATCGCCGTGCAAGAAAGCGCCAGGACGTCCATCCGATGTAATTCCCAATTTTAGCCGCCGCATAAATACCTAAAAATACCCGGATAGTAACCATCTTAGCAACTGGGGCAAAGGTCTCGTGATAGTCAAGACCCTCGGTTTGATGATTCCCAAAAATCACCAGACGTGCTTTCAATCGCTCAACATGTCCGTCAGCTTTATATTTAATTTTGTAGACCCACTTGGAGCCTAAAGCTTTCTTGCCATGAGGTAATACGGCCATGTCCCATGTTCCGTTATTTTCGAGCGCAATAATTTCATTTTTCATAGCCTCACGCCAACCAGCATCTTGCATGGCTTCTTTAAAATTACGAGGTTCTATGCCATCAGTAATGGCTGCAAGAAATATGCGGTGTTGTACAGAAAATTTTTCACAATCAACAAAATGTGCTATATGAAAAGATGTACCTGAGGAGCTTGACGGAGACGATGAAGATTGGGACGGACTCAGTGAAACAACAGTGTGTGTGACGTAATGCTTGTGCCATTCTGGAGGACGTTTATCGCGTTGACCACGACCCAAAGGAACAGAAGATGGTACAACATCAGTGTTTGTAGCCGTACCATTGTTCATGTCGATATCCGCCTTTGCTGGGCATGTCAGTAGGATTACCAGAAGGTGTTATAACACTAGTGTCAGCAGCAGTACGGTTGTTCATGGCAGTAGGATTAGGGTCAGCCCTCCCTTCGTCTAGAACGGACTCAAGGTCACTTAAAAAATCATCATCTAAGATGGCCACTTGTGGGGAAGGGATAGGAGGTGCTTCGGGTGATGTGGTGGGAATCAAAGGAAAGGGAAATTCATTTTCATGAAATTGGACGTCACGGGACACAAAAATTTCGCCGGTATCATAATCATACAGTGTCCAACCTTTCTTATTATTCGGATACCCAATAAACACACATTTTCGACTACGGGGTGCAAATTTGTCTCCTTTGGATTTTTGATCGTGAGCAAAACACAGACATCCAAAAACACGCAAGTGATTAAACTCAGGTTCCGTCCCAAATAGAATCTCAAAAGGTGTTTTGTTTTGTAAAAGGCCCGAAGGAGTACGATTTATCAAATGAACCGCCCCAAGTATGCATTCTCCCCAAAAACGAATATGCAAGTTTGCCTGGAACATTAAGGCACGCCCGACATTGAGAATATGTTGATGTTTACGCTCTACCCTACCATTTTGTTGAGGGGTTCCTACGCACGATGTTTGAAAAAGAATTCCTTTCTTATCAAATAGAGGTAACAAAGGTCGAAATTCAGTTCCGTTATCGTTCCTTTTGATCTTAATATGAGTATCAAATTGACATTCGACCATGGAAATAAAAGAACTAAAAATAGTAGTAACTTCGGTTTTTGAATTCAACAGATAAACCCAAACGGCTCGGGAGAAATCGTCAACTGTTAAGGGTGAAATTATGTGGTTTGTAAGGATATATTTTACGATGTTACCCCTCTATATTGTATAATTTGCATAATAATTGGGCTTTATATTGAAATATTGAGCAAACGATATTTTCAAGGGCTTAATCGCAATGTTGATGTAATTATGTGATTTTATAGCTGAATTATAATTATTG
Source organism: Gentiana macrophylla (assembly GCA_026214975.1). Classification (NCBI taxonomy): domain Eukaryota; kingdom Viridiplantae; phylum Streptophyta; class Magnoliopsida; order Gentianales; family Gentianaceae; genus Gentiana; species Gentiana macrophylla. The sequence continues at coordinate 23,891,078 of CM047805.1, forward strand.
GGATATTATTACAGTTTGCAATGTTTTCCCGTGTCTCATAGGTATCATTATGAAGTTCAAATAATGGTAGAAAGAGACGAAATTCAAATATGGTGATTAAAGGAAGAGATAATGATGAAGTAAATTGAAGGAAAGAGATAAAGATGCAAAAATCGCATTCAAGTCATGATGAACGTCATTCCATGCAAAGTCATACCATACCGAACGCGTCCGGAAATTCAGACGGGCGTCCATAAAGCAATTTTGATACAGAGAGTTTGAACGGAAGATGGACGACCGTCTGCGGGGAGTTCAAGAATACCGAACGAGCGTCCATTATGGCGAACGCTCGTTCACCTGACCGACTCAGAGGAACCGCCTCAAATCTCTATAAATACTTGCCTATTTTCACATTGGGGAGGACGAACTCTACAATCTTCGAACCCTAAACCCTAGGGGCGGCTATAAGCTGCGTTTTTACTCTGTTTTTCCAGTTTTTTATGTTCTTCAATTCCTAAATACAGTTAGTTTAGTTTATGCAATTTAATTCAACAATTCAAGCTATTCAAGGATGCTAAGAGGCTAGGCTTCAATCAAACGAGCATTGTGAAGCCATCCAACATTCGTTAATTTCGATTCTTCGGTTGTTTTGTAAGTTTTTAATCAAGTTGTTTCCTTTATCATGTCTTATGTTGATTAATTGCATTTATATCGAAAGATGTGCATGTATGATGCTTTATATTTGATGAAAGTCTTTATAAACATTAGATCACCATGATTTAGGAATAGATCTTTAATTTATGTCAAACGAAAGTTGATAGGTTGAATATCTAGGTTAAAACGTTAAAGTTTACATCTTTGTTCATGTTATGACGCGTTGATTTCCGTAAATCGAAAGATAGAAATTAATAGGCGAATCATCTACGAAAGTAGGATTCATACCTTTGGTAAGATGAACCACAACTTGATAAGAACTGCAACATAATCGGGATGAGAGATTAGTGTTTCGTTGGATAGGTGGATCAATACTCGTTTGTCCGTTTTAAATTTGATTTAATCCTTGAAACTTGAACTGTTTAGTTAGTTTATTTTTCTTATTGCACCTTTAGATTAATCTGTTCGCAACCAATCTTTCCTAGCTTTGGATTCCGTCCTCTGTCTAGTTTATATTCAGCATATATGTTCAGTTAGTTTTGTTTAATCACTGTTTAGTTTAGTTTTCCGTGACATAGTTTAGTTAGGCAAAAACTAGGATTTGCATTCGTCTAGTTCCCCGTAAGATCGACCCGGCATTAACCACTAGTACTACGATCCTTATACTTGGGGTTAACCGGATTATAAATTTATTACTTGTTTGTTTTGCATAGATAAAATCCGTAGACAAGTTTTTGGCGCCGTTGCCGGGGAACCGGACGGTTGCCTAGTTTTTGTTTTTGTTTTTATTTTGTTTTCGATTCTTGTTTTTAGGTTCTATCTTTTCAGTTTCTGTTCGTAGTTGGTAGTTTAGTTGTTTTTGTTCATTTATCTGTCATATTAGTTGTGTTTCTTCGAGTAGTTAGTATTAAAACTTAGTGCTAGCCTATACTCTGTTTTCTGTCTATCATACTCTGGTTTTTCGATCGTTTCGCTTGGGCTTGGGCGAAAGCGTCCGTTTCAATGACGCCCGTCCCGGGGCTTCTTACTTCATCCGACGAGCGTTTATTTTATCGACGCGCCCGTCCGGCTGAAATTTCTTCAAACTCAGATCAATTTCCGACTAAAACGAAGCGCTCACACTTCTCGACGCCCGCCTCATCTCGAAATCGGTCGACGCCGCTCGTCCACAATTTTGGGCGTCCGTCTGCCTCTTTTCCTTCTATCAACCTCTTCTTTTCTTTTCTTTTCCTAGGTTTTGATCTTAGAATAGATTATAAGTCTTTAGCTTAAGGCGTTAGTTTCTTAGTTTATAGTTCTCTTTCTCTCCTTCTTTCTTTCTTGCTCAACAACTTGATCTTGGATCTCGGTGTATGCAAACTCGTAGTCGAAGGACCACTAATCTACTCCTCGACTTCCCGAGCGGACCATAGTCCGACCTAATAGGCGGAAACTTCGGTTCGACGAAGGAAACGCTTCTAGATCAAGAATTTGAGCATTATCTTTCGCGAGAAATCGAAAGAATAGTAATAATGGCGCCGAAGATAGACGGACGCTGGCCGACTATGCCATGCCCGGCATACCAACATCAACCCCACGATTGTTATGCCAGCCATTACTGCTCAAACTTTCGAGCTAAAGCCAGGACTTATTCAGATGATGCAACATGCATCGATTTTTCACGGCTATCAATCTGAGAACCCCCACACTCACCTACACACATTTCTACACATATGCGGTACTACCCGTATCCAAGGTGTAAGTGAGGACGCAATCAAGCTCAAACTTTTCCCATTTTCATTGCGGGGGGAAGCACTAGAGTGGTATCACTCTCTCCCCTCGGAATCCATTACGACCTGTGATGACGGAAAAACTCACTGTTATTTTTATAACTTTTCACCCCGTTTCTGATATCATTTTGAGCACTTTTGTATCATTTTGAGTCTTTAATTCCTAAATTTCATAAAAATATATAAGTCATGAATATTTTATAAAACATCATGTTTTTATGTGTTTTTATTAGTTTTTGTACCGGTTTAGTAACCGGAGTGTCGTGTCGGATTTACGTTTGGTGTTTTGGTGGTTCATTGCGATTATACATTGACCAAGATTCCACGTAACGACATGTTTTGAGCCTAAGAAGATGTATTTTGATGGATGGAAGAATGTGCCATAAGCTAACAAGTTCAAACGGATCAATTGTCCTGAATGCTTCTACCGTAAAATATCTTCGACAGACATTTGACCCAACTTAGAGGCATTTTCTGGGGAAGAGTTCTTCATAAAAGTTGTAGATATTCAAATGAGCTTTCCAACGCATTTTGAATCATGTCAATTGAGGTCTACAACTCAAGTTATGGCTATTTTATCAATAAGCGCCGCTTATAGAAACGCCGGGAAAAGTGGAGATATTTTCCCAACTTGATTATATTCTCCCATGCGCATGCATGTTACTTGCAATGATGGATATTCCCTCCCATGTGCTTGATGATGGCTCCCATGTGCTTGATGATGGCTCCCATATGCTATATATATATATATATATATATATATATATATATATATATATATATATATATATATGTATATCTCTCCTATATATACTCCCCCATTTCCATTCCTTCTTTCTTGCCCCCTTCTTCCCCTCCTTTCTCCATCTTTTCCTTCTTTATTTTATGTTGTTGGGGGCCTATAAATTAGATATATATGTAGTTATAATGTCATGTAATAACCCGACTAGTTATCGCTTTTAATATAATTTCGCTTCCGTTTTTCTTTTATTGCTTTCTTTCATTTTTATGCAATTAGTATAAATACATATATATATATATATATGTATTATATATATATCTATATCTATATATATATATATCTATATATATATATCTATACGTATATCTATATAAATTTGTAGTTATCTTTTCGCTTTGTTTTCTTTCGTTTTGTTATTTTCGTTGTTATTTTCAAGTAATATGAGTAGTTAAACTAAACATAGCCGAATTATGTGAAAACGGGTAAAATTGACCCTCGGGAGACGAGATGGGAGTTGTGTGCGCGTAATTAAACGTTCGTATGATAAACTCATGTTTTAAAACCCGTTTTGATCATGTTAGTAGCTTTGAATAAAATTGACAACTTTGTTCACGGTTACATCGAGCTTATAAATGTATTTTGCGGAGAGATGTGAGATATGGATATCACTAATCATAGTCCTGATTGTTAGATTGACAATCTAAGTGACAGATCTGGACTATGCCTAAGTGAGATTCTTATTTTTACGAGATGTGCGAAACATGTTTTAAAATCACTAAACCATAGTCTTAATCGTTAGATTGGCAACCTAAGTGACACGTTAAAACTATGTTTTCTGTGAGGTTTTTCAACGGCTTTTTATTCTGGTCAACCATGTTAGGCGAGTTAGCTCTCTAAAGGGAGGGTTAATAAACCTAGTGTGGGGGTTAAGTGAGAGTCGCTCGTGATCTTAACGCAAGAATAAAGAGTTGACACCCTTGAATGTCATATGAACTGAATCAGATAAACACACTCCTTATCAAGTTTTTCCCGTGGGGAGATAACCTTGTTGGATCATGGCTCGGCTATGCTTTTTAATCACCTAGTTAAACTCGTTAGAATAATCTTTACTTTTTCGCATTAGTATAAACACTCCACTTAAAACTTTGATCGCCTAGACTAAGTTCTACGTTCGCTTTGGTACTCACAACCACATTTCTCTTGGGACGACCTCGTACTCCTGTAGCTATCCTAACAATCGACCCGGTACTCTGCTGGTTAGAGAGTTGGTTTACCCACGGTTACGAGTCCTTTATAAATTGTATTTTTGAAGGGGTAAATTTTAGCTCATCAAAAATTGGCGCCGTTGCCGGGGAAATGTGTGATATTGTTGTGATATCTTGTAAGTGAACCGAAGGCTTGGGCCTAGGTTTTTATTTTCTTGTTTTATTTAGATGTCGACAAAGAGCTATGGATGCTGAAGTGATATTGTCCTGAACTCGGTTTGAATACGACTTTGGTACTTAGCCTCTTCGGAGGGTGATATCTTGTAAGTCTGGCTAAAACTGGGGATTAGGGCCTTCGGCAACCATAACTTTTTGAGGGGTCTAAATATCGTGTGTTTACGAAAAAAAAAAAAAAAAAAAAAAAAAAAGAAATTTTTTATTGTTTTATTGTTGTTTTCTGAGATCTTGCAGATTGAGCTTAAATGGATGGATTTTTCAATCAAAACTACTCAGCTGAACAACAATACCCCTACCAACCTTATCAACAACAAATTAGGTCCGAGCCTCAATATCAACAAAGCAGAATAACCAAGGTTCATGGAATTATCGCGCCTCTAGTGCATACCAGACCGTAATTATGGTTATTCGAGTTATGAGCCACAACATTACGAGGGTTACCCGAACCCTAATGCTTATCAGATTACGGTGTTCATACTCAAAGACGTTGATAGCTTTAACCATATTCAAATTCTCCGATCGGTGTCCGAATGGCAAGAGGACTACTACTCACCTCCGATGAATCAAAGTCAATATGATCGCATCGCCCCATGCCACAAGAAGAATTCACCGACACCAAATAGAGCAACTAGAACGATTGAACCGGATCTTGGAAGAGCGATCGTTGGACATGCAGGAGTTCAAGGTAAGTCGACTCGCTTATAAGAAATCTTCAAGACAAGGTGGGGCAATTGATTGAATTAGTGAGGTATGTGAAAGAGGCAGAGACAAGTGCAATAGAGGTGGTTAGGGATGAAAATGTTATCACCGAAAAAGTTCGGTGATGAGAATGAGGTTGATAATTCAATTCATGAAGAAAAAGTGCAAGATTTGGAGATGACAGAGTTAGAGGAGCGAGAGATTGATTGGCCATCTTTAGTAAAGCCACCGAGAGAGTTGGTAATAGCCGATATATCGGTCCCGGATTACTACATTCGTCCACTCTGTGAGGATGAATTTTCTGCATGTCCAGGTTTGTGTACTCCCGATGGATGAGCTTTATGGTAATTTTCAAAAGAAGATGGTTCGACAGATGATGATAAAAGAAGGTTCGACGGCCGGGAGGAGAGGTAACATCGAGGGCCAAACGAGGTACGCTTCTAGACAATTTAATTTCAATGGTTCTTGCATTGTTAATTTTTATAAAGTCGTTGATCTTCTTGAGTTCGGATTTTGGTTGATTGAGTCTCAGATAGAGTCACCTGCCGAGCAAACGACGTTAAACAAAAGCGCTACCGGAGGCAGCCCGATAATAATAATTTGGATAAGACTAGTCTGAATGAAATGTAGAATTTGTATGAAAGATGAACACAAAGCACAACCAAGTCTCAGGATGAATGTTTGAATGTCATTAAGAGGGAATGATTAGGTGGTTATCCGAAAATCCCGAGGAATTTAAAGAAAACATTCAAATACATAATTTCTTGGACTTAGGTTGTAGAACCCTCGAGGATCTGGGTATAAAAGACTCACTACATTTCATTTTATGATCTAGTCTGTTTCAAATTTCTAGTAGTTGTAGTATAGTGGTGAGTATTCCCACCTTAATAAAACGTGTGTAATAAAAATGAATTTAGAATAGTGACTTGACTATGATATATGCTCATGTGATACGTATATGCTTAGATGTTCTGTGCTTTTACCCGTGTGGGTTATTTTTTTCCATCTAAAGCTATATATATATTGCCTATCGAATTTTCTACGATGTAACAGGGCCATTATCTTATTATTCCCATATCCATATTCGATGTCTTGCACGAGGACCATGTCCCGTGTTTTCTTTGTTTTAAGTTTTGGTATAGGGATTCGGATCGTGCTTTCATGGTCATGCGTCACGGGATTCGATAGCATCTTTCTGCCTGGTTTATAAGCTAAGTCTTCCTCTCTCTCTCATTTACACTCTGAGAATAATGCAAAATCGTAAGTGGGGTAGAGTCCGGTTGGTTTAGAAATGGCGTAAAGTGTTTAAACCCTTAGTTTTTGATTTTTTTCGAGCATTATTTAGTTGATTAAAATAATCAGATAAGGTATATATTTCATGGATTTAAAGATGTAATGATTAATTTGGATATGTATAACCAAAGTGAACCGTAAGTGCATTTTAGCCTAAATTTATTTGTGTAACATGAATTCCTTCACGTAAGCCTTTGATATTGAAGCGAAAATTTTAAATCAGATCCATTCAATTATCCTAGTGGTTTATTCTAGAAATAGCGATAACTTAGTACCTAACTTCAACATGTACTCGTGTGAATATCTCAAGGTTTGAATGTGATAGAAAGAATGTCAAAATAAGATAAACTATATATATGTCGGTTGTAGCTACCAATGATTTGAGTGCGGTAGGCGTTATCACGAAACGTCCTATACCACTATGAGGCTTAAAAGCTCCCGATCGCTGATGATATTAGTCCACTAGGGGTGTTATCACGAAACATCCTATTGCTTTGGGAATGAGGCATAAGCAATAAAAAAAAAAAAATAATAATAATAATAATAATAAACAACCTAGTTAACTTCGACTATCCCCAAAGATAAACTAAATGATATGCATTAGTGGATTATCCTAATAAGTACACGGGAGGACGTTGTGTGGAATTGTTACTACCTATGCCTAGGAAAGTCATTAGAATTATCGTCTCAATGGATATTTGTGCGTTTGCTTGAATTATTAAAGAGAGGATAGTGGAAATTGAAAAGGCTTGTCACACACTCAATCTGTTATACATTTATATTGCGGTTAACGTGTAGTTATGATTCGAATGGTTGCATCATCTGATTGTCATTTATATCTTATACCTTCATGAATTTTTCCTCATTCATTTTATTTTATCGCTTATTTTGTTCGAGGACGACCAAAAGCTAAGTGGGGGGTTGTGATGACGGAAAAACTCACTGTTATTTTTATAACTTTTCACCCGCTTCGATATCATTTTGAGCACTTTTGTATCATTTCGAGTCTTTAATTCCTAAATTTCATAAAAATATATAAGTAATGAATATTTTATAAAACATCATGTTTTTATGTGTTTTTATTAGTTTTTGTACCGGTTTAGTAACCGGAGTGTCGTGTCGGATTTACGTTTGGTGTTTTGGTGGTTCATTGCAGGATTATACATTGACCAAGATTCCACGTAACGACATGTTTTGAGCCTAAGAAGATGTATTTTGATGGATGGAAGAATGTGCCATAAGCTAACAAGTTCAAACGGATCAATTGTCCTGAATGCTTCTACCGTAAAATATCTTCGACAGACATTTGACCCAACTTAGAGGCATTTTCTGGGGAAGAGTTCCTCATAAAAGTTGTAGATATTCAAATGAGCTTTCCAACGCATTTTGAATCATGTCAATTGGAGGTCTACAACTCAAGTTATGGCTATTTTATCAATAAGCGCCGCTATAGAAACGCCGGGAAAAGTGGAGATATTTTCCCAACTTGATTATATTCTCCCATGTGGTGCATGTTACTTGCAATGATGGATATTCCCTCCCATGTGCTTGATGATGGCTCCCATGTGCTTGATGATGGCTCCATATATATATATATATATATATATATATATATATATATATATATATATATATATATATATATATATATATATATATATATGTATATGTATATCTTTCCCTATATATACTCCCCCATTTCCATTCCTTCTTCCTTGCCCCCTTCTTCCCCTCCTTTCTCCATCTTTTCCTTCTTTATTTTATGTTGTTGGGGGCCTATAAATTAGATATATATGTAGTTATAATGTCGGTGTAATAACCCGACTAGTTATCGTTTTAATATAATTTCGTTTCCGTTTTTCTTTTATTGCTTTCTTTCATTTTTATGCAATTAGTATAAATACATATATATATATATATATATTATTATATATATATCTATATCTATATATATATATCTATATATATATCATACGTATATATATATATAATTTGTAGTTATCTTTTTTCGTTTTGTTTTCTTTCGTTTTGTTATTTTCGTTGTTATTTTCAAGTAATATGAGTAGTTAAACTAAACATAGCCGAATTATGTGAAAACGGGTAAAATTGACCCTCGGGAGACGAGATGGGAGTTGTGTGCGCAGTAATTAAACGTTCGTATGATAAACTCATGTTTTAAAACCCGTTTTGATCATGTTAGTAGCTTTGAATAAAATTGACAACTTTGTTCACGGTTACATCGAGCTTATAAATGTATTTTGCGGTGAGATGTGAGATATGGATATCACTAATCATAGTCCTGATTGTTAGATTGACAATCTAAGTGACAGATCTGGACTATGCCTAAGTGAGATTCTTATTTTTACGAGATGTGCGAAACATGTTTTAAAATCACTAAACCATAGTCTTAATCGTTAGATTGGCAACCTAAGTGACACGTTAAAACTATGTTTTCTCGTGAGGTTTTTCAACGGCTTTTTATTCTCGTCAACCATGTTAAAGTAGTTAGCTCTCTAAAGGGAGGGTTAATAAACCTAGTGTGGGGGTTAAGTGAGAGCCGCTCGTGATCTTAACGCAAGAATAAAGAGTTGACACCCTTGAATGTCATATGAATCGAATCGGATAAAACACACTCCTTATCAAGTTTTTCCTGTGGGGAGATAACTGTTGGATCATGGCTCGCTATGCTTTTTAATCACCTAGTTAAACTCGTTAGAATAATCTTTACTTTTTCGCATTAGTATAAACACTCCACTTAAAACTTTGATCGCCTAGACTAAGTTCTACGTTCGCTTTGGTACTCACAACCACATTTCTCTTGGGACGACCTCGTACTCCTGTAGCTATCCTAACAATCGACCCGGTACTCTACTGGTTAGAGAGTTGGTTTACCCACGGTTACGAGTCCTTTATAAATTGTATTTTTGAAGGGGTAAATTTTAGCTCATCAACCTGGGCCGGACTTGAAAGAGAATTTTTGAGTCAATATTTCCCTCCATCAAAGACGGCCCAGTGTTTGAACGAAATCTTCACATTCCATCAGCAGGAAAATGAATCTTTCTTTGATTGCTGGAAAAGGTTCAAGTCCCTCCTCCGAAAATGTCCCCACCATGGCTTGCCGATGCAAAGGCAAGTCCATACATTCTTTAGCGGATTGACCGAGCTCACTAAGGGCATGGTCAATAGTTCATCTGGAGGGGCATTTTTGAAGAAGACTCCAGACGAAGGATGGGCATTGTTCGAAGACATTGCCAAATACAACTATGCCCCATCCTATCAAGCTATCCATGCACCTCCTCCTCCTCCCAAGGTCGAGGAAGTGACTATGCAGAATCTGATTGCCATGTTGCAAAAGCAAATGGCTAACTCTCAGCAGACAACATCCCAAATTGTTCTTAATCCGAGTAATCAGACTCTTCCGTTTCCACAGAACTCTCAGGTTCTGTATTGCGAAAGTTGTTGTCAACTCCGCCACATGTCCAGCCGATGTCGGGCCAACCCTCTCGCTCATCAAGTTAACGCTGCTCATAATAATGGGCGATATAATCCAATCACATGCCAAGTATGTGATGATCCGAGACACATCGCTTGCTTTTACGTCCCCATGATCGGACAAAACGAGAAGTGAATGCTTTTTCGGCGATCCTAATCTTAGATTCAATAACCAATTCTCGCCGAATAATGCTCAAAATCGTGGCTTGGCCGAATCCGAGTTTCAATCGAGTCCAAACTCGAACTTTAATTCTAACCCGAACTTCAATAGAAACCCTGGTTTTGGGTCGAACCAAAACTCTAATTTTTCCAATCAAACACAAAGGTTTAATCAGAATTGGCCCTCCATTTCCAATTCCAATTATCAGAATCGGCCCAACCAAACCACAAAATCAAAATTTTTCCAATTCTCAAGGCTCTCGAATTCCAATGACTCATATTTGAATGGCACTCATTCAAAGAGGAGCAAAACAAGAACATTCACTCTCGATGAGTACCAATAAGAACCTTGAAAGACAGATAGGGCAACTGGCTGAGCAGTTAGCATCAAGACCCCCGGGGCATTTGCCCAGTTTTACCGAGAAAAATCCTAAGGGCGGTCATGTTGCTCAGGCCGATTTAAGCGGCAGCCAATGTACTGACCTCGTACCAACCATGCACTATGGACAAGAGGAAGCTAGTACAATGAGTTTAAGAAGCGGTACACAGCTGAGTGGCCCCCCTGGCTTTCAGGGAAACCACTAGCCCCTCCTGCCATTGATAAGGCAGGAGGGGAAGTTGAGCACCCATCATCCCCTTGGCTGCAAGCAAGTAATCAGGTGGCTGATCCCCTGATAGGTGAAAAGGTTGGAAATCCTTAGGGGGCTGTTCCCCTGAGGACTGAACAAGTTGGAAATCCGCAAGTGGCTGATCCCTTGAGGACTGAAAAAAGAAAAGAAAGTCAGGTGGCTGATCCCCTGACTACGAAAGCCTCTGAAAAGACGATTCGGTGGAAGGATTTGGAAGACAAAGCTATCAGCGCATCCTCAAAGAAAGTCTTTTCCGAGAGTGATCTGAAGAAGCTTCCGTTTCCACCGAGGAAGAGCAACATTCCATTGGTTGAAGACAAAAAGTACGAGAAGGTGCTAAACCTTCTGAAAAATACTCAGGTAAATCTGCCATCATCCGAGGTCTTGGTCGAGATGCCTAAGTATACAAAGTTCATCAAGGATGTTGTATCTTCCAAGAAGAATTTAGCAGGAATGGATCAAGCAGTTGGTACGGAGTGTTCTCTGGTCAGTTATGAAGGCTTACCAATCAAGAGAAGCGACCCGGGAAAATTTGTGCTCACATTGCAGATGGGAGGACTAGTCTTCCCAAATTCCTTATGTGACACAGGTGCATCTATCGACTTGATGCCATTATCTGTGTGCAAGCAAATGGGTTTACAAAGTCTTAGAACCCACGACCATGAATTTGCAAATTCGATAGGTCCTCTAAGAAAGCTTCAGAATCTTAAGGGACGTATTGGTTCAAATAGATAGGTTTACCTTTCCAGCTTGACTGGTACGTCTTGGATATTGAGAAAAGTGAAAGTGTCCCTTTGATTCTCGGAAGACCTTTTCTATCTACAGCTAGAGCCCTCATCGATTGTGATGGTGGGCACGTGACCATTCGAGTTGGTGACCAGGAGGTGAGTTACATTGTTTCTAAATCTATCAATGTACCTTCTGGATCTCCAACCGGTTGTTCCATAGAGGAGACTTCTGATGACTTCAATGACTCCATGGATACGCAAGTCTTGGCCGTAGAAGCAGAATATGAGCGATTGATGGATAATCTGAACAATCATGGTGTGGTCAATCTAGACCAGTTAGCAGCTGATTTTGAGGATGAGCTAAGAGAAGAAGCCTTGGCAGTGGGACCACTGAGTAAGCTCAGCGATGTTGAGTTGAAGAGTGGCGATCTTAAATCGAGTCTAGAGGATCCTCCCGTAGATTTGGTACTGAAGCCGTTGCCTAAACATCTTAAGTATGTGTTTTTAAGAGAAGGTGACAAGCTTCCTTTGATCATCTCTGCCAAGCTATCTCGTATAGAAGAGCTTAAATTGTTACACGTCTTGCGCAAAAATGAAAAAGCCTTTGGATGGCGGGTGGGAGATATCCGAGGATATCTCCCGACATCTGTATGCACAAAATCAAGACCGAGGAGGGTGCAAAACGAGTTAGACAACCTCAGAGAAGACTCAACCCTCACATGCAAGAGGTAGTCAAGAAGGAAATTATCAAGCTTCTAGATATGGGTATCATATACGCCATTGCATAAAGGTGAGTGGGTATCCCTAACTCAAGTAGTTCCCAAAAAGGGTGGAATTACGATTGATTGAGAAAATGAGAAAGGAGAGGAGATAGCATTGAGGCTCACACAGGCTATAAGTGCAGTATTGACTATAGAAAACTCAATGAGGTCACACCGAAAGATCATTTTCCCTTCCATTCATAGACCGGGATGCTTGAGCGTGCCTGGCGGGGCACGCATTCTACTGCTTCCTGGATGGATATTCAGGATACTTCCAGATACCCATCGATCCTGTTGACCAAGAGAAGACCACTTTCACTTGCCCTTATGGGACATTCGCTTACAGGCGGATGCCATTTGGTCTCTGTAATGCCCCGGCCACCTTTCAAAGGTGTATGATGGCAATCTTTGACGGGCTAGTTGAAAAGTGCATGGAGATTTTTATGGACGATTTTTCGGTTTTCGGTCAATCCTTTGATGACTGCCTCAATAATCTTGATCAGGTGTTGTCTAGATGTGTGGAAAAGGACTTAGTACTCAATTGGGAAAAATGCCATTTTATGGTCGATGAGGGGATAGTTCTTGGCCACAAAGTGTCCGCCAAAGGTATAGAAGTAGATAGGGCCAAGGTAGAAGCTATTGAGAAGATGAGTTATCCTAAGAATGTACGCGAAGTCGAGGTTTCCTCGGACATGTCGGTTTCTATAGGAGATTCATCCAAGATTTTTCCAAAGTAGCCAAGCCCTATCTACTCTCGCTCAAGGAAGACGTTGAGTTCAATTTCGATGAAAACCGCAAGCAAGCGTTTGAGGAGCTCAAGAATCGGTTAATATCCGCTCCAATTCTTATTTCACTGACCGAACTTACCTTTGAGCTTATGTGCGATGCATCCAACTATCTTTGTTGGTGCGCCTTAGGGCAAAAGCTTAATGGAAAGTTCCACCTATCTATTATGCCGGTCCACACATCGAATCCTTCTCAAGTTAACTACACAACCACTAAAAAGGAATTATTAGCCGTAGTCTTTGCTATGGATAAGTTTCGTAGTTACTTGCTAGGTGCTCAAGTGATTGTGTGGATCGATCACGCCGCCTTGCGTTATCTCATAACCAAAAAGGAAGCTAAACCGCGCTATCGCTGCGTTGGATACCGACCACTCCAAGAATTTGACGTTCAAATCAAAGATAAGAAGGGCGTGTGAGAACGTAGTGGCGGATCATGTCTCTAGGATGATAAGTGAGGAAAAGGGTGATCCTGAAGATATAGATCTTTACTTTCCTCTAGAAAACATCATGTTGATCGATGGCGCTCTCTCGATGTTCCATGGTATTCGTCCATTGTGAATTACCTTCATGCCCGTTACCTTGACCCGAGATGTCGTATCGGAGAAGAAGAAGTTCTTCTCTGATATGAAATATTTCGTTTGGGATGAACCTTATCTGTTCAAGATCTGCAAAGATGGTTTGCTTAGGAGATGCGTTCCTGAATCTGAGCAACAAGAGATTATCGAGCAATGCCATAGTGGACCCACAGTGGTCACTTTGGTCCTTGGAAAAGCGGTTGCGAAGATCTTCCATCCGTTTCTATTGGCCTACGATCTTTAAGGATACAGAAGCCTTCTGTAAAGCTTGCGATAGGTGTCAAAGAACCGGAACTCTGACAAGGCGTTTCGACATGCCTTTAAAACCCATCTTAGAGTGCGAAGTCTTTGATGTTTGGGGCATCGATTTTATGGGACCTTTCCCATCATCGTGTGGCAACAAATACATCTTAGTCTGCGTTGACTATGTTTCGAAATGGGTGGAGGCAGTGGCCACTCCTCACAATGATCATAAAACAGTCATGAAATTTCTGAAGAAGAACATCTTTGTGAGATTTGGATGTCCTCGAGCCTTGATCAGTGATGAAGGAACGCATTTCTGCAACCAACCTCTAGAGAAAGTTCTTGAAAAGTATGGTGTTCGCCATAAGACTGCACACCATACCATCCGATGACTAGCGGTCGAGGTTGAGCGAAGCAACCAAAGCATCAAGCAAATCTGGAGAAGACAAAGTGAATGTCATAGAAAGGATTGAGTTTGAAATTGGATTATGCACTATGGGCGTATAGGATCGCCTATAAAACCCCTATGGGTACATCTCCTATCGATGGTTTACGGCAAGCCATGTCATCTCGCCAATCGAGTTAGAGCATAGGGCCTATTGGGCGACGAAGTTTCTTAACTTTGATTCCCAAACTTGTGGAAAACATCGACTGCAGCAGCTGCATGAGTTAGACGAATTCCGGCTCCAGGCTTACGAAAGCGCCAGGATAAGCAAGGATAAGATGAAACTCCTCCATGACGCAAAAATTAAGAAAAGAGAATTTCAAGTAGGGGAACAAGTTCTTCTTTATAATTCCAGATTACATTTGTTTTCTGGAAAGCTAAGGACACGATGGTCCGGGCCCTTTACGATTCTCAAAATCATTCCTGGAGGCGTTCTAGAACTACTCGGTTATAAAGATCAGCCGTTTCGAGTTAATGGTCAGAGGTGCAAACACTACATTGGAGAACCTACAGGCAAGCCTTTGATTGTTAAATTTCTCGATATCCTTGGATGCGGTGTAAATGAAGTCGAAGACTCTAACGAGATTTCACCCAATCTGTTTTCTGAGGATAACGGTAGTGGTCTATCACAGGAAGTTCTAGCCGGTAGTTGGGATATGGAGGAATATGCAAGGAGCAACAACTCAAACGTCGTGCGAGAGAAATCTACAAAGGAGAAAGTCGACCATGGGAAAGGTTCGACGATCCGGAAAATCACAAAGCTTTAATCCCATGCGTTAGGTGTCGTTTACTGCGACCACAATCCCGATCGTAACTTTAACGAGGTAATGGCGGGCAGAAAAGTCAAATGGCCTGACCCAGGCTGAATTTAAATGGTGTCGAGCTAACGACATAAACCAAAAGCGCCACTAGGAGGCATCCTAGATATCCAATCTTGTTTTAGTTTTTCTTAGTTCTTTTTGCTTTAGTATGTTATTTTGGTTAGTTTTACTAAGCTTCTATGTTTTGATCTCATCGGTAGTCTTTGTCTAGATATGGATCTCTACGGAGTTCGCCCTGAGGAGTTCCCACTCATTAGTCGCATTCCGCCGATCACGATAGATGATGGACCAGAGGCACTATAGTTCTTCATGTAGATTTTGACATTAGCACTTTCGTGTTAAGACCATCACGTACGTTATCATTGTTCCACCTTGTTCGGGAGGCAGCGATTTCACGACTGAGGAGTTGTAGGAGGCCATAGGACGTCCTTACACGATTCTTAATGATCCTATGCTGACGGATTTGGCACTAGTGCTGCGGGCTGAGCATTTCAGAGGTGTTGAGGTAGCTGGTGAGGACTGGAGTTTGCAGGATGAGTACGACTTTCCTCCGGCTATCGACATGCTTCGACGTCTCATTCGCTTAGTGGAGTGGGACGAGATCTACGCAGACTAGTGATTTCCTAGTTAGTTTGGCTTTCGTCGAGCCCCGACGTTAAACGGAAGCGCTTGGTGGGAGGCAACCCACTGTTTTAGTTATGTTTTTATTTTCTTCTAAGCTATTTTGTGTTTTAATCTTTCATCATTGTACTTTTGAATCTTATTTGATAATAATAAAAGTTGCACTTTGATCTTAGATTAGCATATCTATGAGATGTTTGTTTTTTTATCACCTTCTATGGTGGACGCCCGTCCATTAAAACGGACGCCCGTCCGGACTACCATCCTTGTGAACGTTCGTCCAATATGATGGACGCCCGTCTGCGAAAATCCCTCCTATCCTGTATGTAAAAATGCCCCTTGACGAGCGTCGAATTTATGGACGCCCGTCCAGTTCTTGCGGTTGCTAGTGAACGCCCGTCCGTCAAGATGGATGAGCGTCCACCCTGGGCCTATATATACCTGTTCTAGGCGTGAACCCTCATTTTCCTGCGTTTTCAAAAAGAGAACCCGACTCTCCCCCTTCTCCAAACCTCAAATCTCCGTTTCTGAACCAAATCTGACGATTCTTGTTGCAAAAGAACGGTATCTCACCCTCTTTCGTTTGTCCACCCATTCCTCCAACAATCAACGAAATTTGGAGAATCGAGATTATTCGGTCATGCCATTTGGACAAAAGTTCAATTTTGGTGGCCATTCTTGGAGTTTTTGGGCTTCCAACCCATTCGATCATCATCCGTACATAGCATTTGGTAAGTCTATAGCAACTTTTCTCGATTCCATTCAAGTTTTTGAGAGCTCGATCTTCGGTTCGACTCATTTTCTTGAGTATGCGCTCATAATGTTTTTATTTTTCTGTTTGTTGCCCTGTTTTTTCCCGAATTGTGGTTTTGATGATGATGTGGTGCGTTTGTGGTGGTTGTTGGTGGTATGCTTTGTGTGAAATCCCGATTTGGACGATAAACGGGTAACCATTTGTGTGAATTGTTTGGTTTAGTTACAAGTTTGACGATGGTGCGTGAGAAGGCAGTTGTGAAACGTTATGGTAAAGGGTTAGCTAGGGAGAGCGGTAAGCGGAAGCGTTTAGAGGTTGATCCCTCCAATATTGTTTCAAACCAAGGTGTTACCATCCGAGAGCAACCCCTTAGGGCGTCTCAGCAACTTAGGACTGAGTTAAGAGATGAGTCCTCAACCAATTCTGAAACCGAGGAAGATGATGAGGTCCCTCTCATTAGAATGTCTCGAGGCACTCGGGGTGGTGAGTCTTCTAGAGCTGAGGGTGGTACTGAGGGTGTCGTTAGGGAGGAGATTGCAACCGAGGCTACACATGCACCCCCTCCTAAGAAGAAAGCTAAGAATGTTGTCCCTCTTGCTATGCCCCGTCGATTCGTAAATCCACGAGCTCATGACGCCTACACTAAGCACTACTCGACCAGAAGTCTTATTTTTGATAGGGAGGTGAAAGTGTCTCAAGTTGATCCTACTTTCGCTCAGATGTTCAAGACTAGGAAGTGGTCAGCCTTGACAACAATTCCATCTACTCCTGTCAATGATTCTATCGTCCGTGAGTTCTATACCAACTTTTCTGAAGCGGATTTAGATAAAGGGTGCGTTATGGTACGAGGTGTTACGGTCCTTTTTTCACAAGCGCGGTCATTAATAAAAATACAATTTACCGGCTTTTGAGGGTTTAGATTATAAGGAGGAGATTGCAAGAAGGCAACATGAGGATGGTCGTGACCCGATGGAGGAGTTGAGATTACGGGTTTGTCCGGATGTGGCTTGGACAATGAGACCCAATGGCCAGAGAAAGGAGTTGGTCACAACGACATGGACCGAGGATTGGAGAGTCCAGTGCCGTTTTATTCAGAGTCGTTTGATCCCGAAGAATAATCTTACACATTTCCATATCAATGATCTTGGGATGTTATATGCTTTGACGTTCGGGTTGAATATAGATGTGGGGCAGGCCTTATACGATGAGATTTCCATGAACCAGAAGGTGTACACCCGGAGTTTAATAGTACCTCATTTGATACATCGCTTATGTCTTGATGCGGGAGTTTTGGAGTATGCAATGGACCACAAGACCAAGAGTTACCCCTATTCGTAGTAGGGAGAAGGTCATTCCCGTTCACGAGCCTGGTTCCACTTCGACACCGCCTCGAGCCTCAGTTCTTTCTGGATTATCTTCTTCCGAGACTACTCGGCATAGTATGGCACATAGTTTGAGGGCGATGTTGAGTGACATCCGGGATGGCCAAGATAATATTTTGTCGGTTTTGGAATGTATCGTTGATGGATGGCAACCGAGAGATCGGCGGGTATTCAATGCCGTGTATGGATTATGTCTTCTCCGGCGGATAGAGCGGGTGATAGCTGAGGTGGTCAAGATGGAGGAGAAGCCCGAGTCAGATGAGGAGGATGAGCCCCCGGTAGACCACGCTCATCGCTTCTTACTACTACGGCTGAGCCTACACGCAGCGGCGTCCATTTGTTGCTGTACCTACTTCAGATCCTCCTCATGTTGATGCCCCTGCTGGTGGTTCTGCTGTTATTCCTCCGTCTGATGCTCCGATTCCGCCTGAGTGATGTTGAGATTTTTATGCATTTTCTGCTTGATGTATTTCTTTCTTTTCTCCGACTTCGATCTGGTTGTACGATGACTATTACTACTTTCCTTTTGGATGCTTCTATGATTTCTGTACTTTCTATTTTT
This sequence comes from Gentiana macrophylla, assembly GCA_026214975.1. NCBI lineage: Eukaryota > Viridiplantae > Streptophyta > Magnoliopsida > Gentianales > Gentianaceae > Gentiana > Gentiana macrophylla. The sequence goes on from CM047805.1 coordinate 23,909,613, forward strand.
CTCGCTACTGTTGACTATCGTAGGCGTATGTTTTATTAAATCATGTAAGCTGTCGAGCACCACATATTTGGATTGCGATTTCGTTGGTATTATGATCATTTTTGGATGACGCTTGTTGTTATATCTCTTTCATTCATCCCTTTCACATTATTACGTTATTGTGCCCCGTTTCCCCCCGAGATTCTGTTGTTTTGTCGAGTAGTGCAGATCTAGTCTTGGTTGAGTTCGGTTTGGACGTTTTTTTATCCCGACGCTTTTGCGAGTGTTGTTTCTTTCATGCTCCGGCCTGACCAACATCTCGATTTTCTACGCGCATACAGCTAAGTTTCTTATCCTTTTACTTTCTGCACAACATGAGGACATGTTGCATTTTTAAGTGTGGGGGAGGGGATAGTTCGATTCGTGCCTATGTGTACACGTTGTTTTAGTACGTTAGATTGTTGTTTTATGTGAAATGAGCGTAAATTTTTCAAAATTTTCCGACACTTTTGTTTTTGTTTTGTCCCGAGTAGGCAATTCAATTTGAAGTTCGTTGTTTTTATGGTCATCTATGCGATATTTCATGTACTTGATAAGTTAGTTGTTTCACCTGACACTACTTTTCACGAGCCATAGTGACGATGAGCTATCTTATAAAGCTATACCCCGTTTTGGATTAGTAGTTTTTGATTTTCTTATAAGTCCTGTGCTTAGTGCTACGTATATATCTTGAGATTTATGATAGTTTGTATTTAGTTCCGAAGTATGAGATACTGTGAATATCTAGATGTTTGAATGTGATAAGTAACACGTAACTAATGGCAAATGAGAAGTTGAAAATTTTTAAAATGAATCTATGTGTGTGTCGAAAGCTAGTCGATGATTTGAGTGCGATAGGGTGTACCACGTATATCCTATACCACTATGATGACTAAGAGCTCACGACGCTTAGGAAAAAGCGCCTTATGATTGGAGTAAGGTAGGGGATTATCTCGAAATGTCCTATTCTGCTATGAGGGCAAAAGCTCATCCTAATGTGTGTTTAAAGTGAATGAATTCAATCAACTTAAGATATGTTGTGAAATGAATAAGGCTTAGTTTTCGTTAATCTTATCCCAGTATAAATTGATAGATATGCTGTAGGGATTATCCTCTGAGTATTTCAGAAAGGCCCTAGATTCATTCGATCATCCTTTTCGGGATATGTCACGTTTGTAGGGTACATCTTATGAGTGTCATTTATTACTATTCTACGAGGGGGTATTAGCTAGTTTTGCTTTGAGTTATTCAAGTTTGGTTTTAGTGGAAGTTTTCTATGGCTATGCACTTACACGATGGTGAACACCTAAGTTATTAAATATATGTTATATTTGTTTAGATGCCTGTTTTCCTTTCTCGAGCCTAATTTTTCGTTTTGTTTTGCTCGGGACGAGCAAAATCTAAGTGTGGGGGAGTTGTTAAGGGTGAAATTATGTGGTTTGTAAGGATATATTTTACGATGTTACCCCTCTATATTGTATAATTTGCATAATAATTGTGCTTTATATTGAAATATTGAGCAAACGATATTTTCAAGGGCTTAATCGCAATGTTGATGTAATTATGTGATTTTATAGCTGAATTATAATTATTGGGATATTATTACAGATTTGCAATGTTTTCCGTGTCTCATGCATAGGTATCATTATGAAGTTCAAATAATGGTAGAAAGAGACGAAATTCGAAATATGGTGATTAAAGGAAGAGATAATGATGAAGTAAATTGAAGGAAAGAGATAAAGATGCAAAAATCGCATTCAAGTCATGATGAACGTTCGTCCATGCAGCGTCCATACCGAACGAGCGTCCGGAAATTCAGACGGGCGTCCATAAAGCAATTTTGATACAGAGAGTTTGAACGGAAGATGGACGACCGTCTGCGGGGAGTTCAAGAATACCGAACGAGCGTCCATTATGGCGAACGCTCGTTCACCTGACCGACTCAGAGGAACCGCCTCAAATCTCTATAAATACTTGCCTATTTTCACATTGGGGAGGACGAACTCTACAATCTTCGAACCCTAAACCCTAGGGGCGGCTATAAGCTGCGTTTTTACTCTGTTTTTCCAGTTTTTTATGTTCTTCAATTCCTAAATACAGTTAGTTTAGTTTATGCAATTTAATTCAACAATTCAAGCTATTCAAGGATGCTAAGAGGCTAGGCTTCAATCAAACGAGCATTGTGAAGCCATCCAATGTTCGTTAATTTCGATTCTACGGTTGTTTTGTAAGTTTTTAATCAAGTTGTTTCCTTTATCATGTCTTATGTTGATTAATTGCATTTATATCGAAAGATGTGCATGTATGATGCTTTATATTTGATGAAAGTCTTTATAAACATTAGATCACCATGATTTAGAATAGATCTTTAATTTATGTCAAACGAAGTTGATAGGTTGAATATCTAGGTTAAAACGTTAAAGTTTACATCTTTGTTCATGTTATGACGCTGCGTTGATTTCCGTAAATCGAAAGATAGAAATTAATAGGCGAATCATCTACGAAAGTAGGATTCATACCTTTGGTAAGATGAACCACAACTTGATAAGAACTGCAACATAATCGGGATGAGAGATTAGTGTTTCGTTGGATAGGTGGATCAATACTCGTTTGTCCGTTTTAAATTTGATTTAATCCTTGAAACTTGAACTGTTTAGTTAGTTTATTTTTCTTATTGCACCTTTAGATTAATCTGTTCGCAACCAATCTTTCCTAGCTTTGGATTCCGTCCTCTGCCTAGTTTATATTCAAATATATATGTTCGATTAGTTTTGTTTAATCACTGTTTAGTTTAGTTTTCCGTGACATAGTTTAGTTAGGCAAAAACTAGGATTTGCATTCGTCTAGTTCCCCGTAAGATCGACCCGGCATTAACCACTAGTACTACGATCCTTATACTTGGGGTTAACCGGATTATAAATTTATTACTTGTTTGTTTTGCATAGATAAAATCCGTAGACATCAACCAATGTCAAAAAATAATGTGCACCACAAGTAAATGGAGTCCGATATGGGCCCCACAAATCACAATGAATAAGTTCGATAATACGATTGACCCTGCTATCACTAACAGGAAAACTATCACGAGTCTGTTTGGCTTGAGGACATACCTCACATGCTTTATGTAATTTCTTTGGTAAAGAGGAACACCCTTTAATTGCAGGAACTAATTTGAGAACTCTATCAGACGGATGACCCAGCCGCCGATGCCATAACTCGAACACGGTTGGAGTAGTAGGCGCGATCCAAAGACACACTACCGGGTTGATCCGTCCTTCCTTTCACCGGTTCCAATCGGTCTCCCCAAACGAGTCTGTATAGCACACGATGTTTTAGTAAAATAATCGAGCAATCGAGTCATCAATTAATTGTGACACCGATATTAAATTGCAACGTAAAGCAGGGACAAAAAACATTTTGAAGAGTGACATCGACCGAAAGGTCAACTTTCCCTTCCTTAGTGGCCATAACGAGTTGGCCGTCAGGTAGACCAACCGACCGAGAGTCAATATTTATGATATGAGAGAAACATGAAATGTCGCCGGTAACGTGATGAGTCGCCCCGGTGTCAACAATCCATGGTGTGGTAGAGGTTGATTCAATTCTCTCAGCCATGGTAGATCACAGAAGACACGCTGGTGCTGCTGCAATTAGGCGAAAGAGAAAAGAAATTTGACAAGAAAAATAATTTTAGGTTTGTGTAGGCTCTGATACCATGACAAATTGTTTTGGTAAATATTTTCTGTGTCTTTTCCATTCACAAGAGTGCTCTTAATATACTAGTGGTTACAAGCCAATTGGCTATAATCAAGACTAAAATCAAGCTATACTAATGGCCGAATATTGACCGTATAAATATAAGAGATCTACCATAAATACAAACGATCCACCATAAATATAATATATACTAAATATATGAATATATCTCGTGACACGAGGACGACCGTCTTAAGCAGTTGGCCGGACCATTTATGACTCATTTAGTGCTACTAGGCCCGGGGTCTGGGGGCGTTGCAGAATGGTGTTCAGAGCCGACTATCAGACGGAACTATGCGCTGCACCGTTAGAGACGGTGTGAGGATGACCTCTGGTTACCTCTTGTGGGGACGAAACTGGGACAAGTCCATTGAGACAAGTCTTGGCCATCATGGAGAGGATGCCGGTCCCTTATTAAGGGGGGGGGGGGGAGAATGTAAAGCCACACATCGGTAAAGTAGTATAATGATCACCCCCATAGAAAATGTGAGACATAAATGTCTTGTCAACTCGGATTAGCCATTTTAGACCAAGCGAGAACGACGGTCTAAGCAGTTGACTGGACCATTTATGACTTACTATTAGGCCCGAGATCTGGAGGCGTTACATACTAGCAACCTTATGTAGTAGTAGAATGATGATGTATTTTAAAAGCACATGGATGATACTTTTATGTTTATCTAGTTATGCATGTGTATTTTAGTAAGGTGAGTTTTTGTAACTTGAAAACTTTTCCATTTATCTCTTTAACGCATCATATGAGACTTCATGATTCGAGATTAAAAAAATTTGCAATCATGGCCGAACGATCTAGATCTAGAGATTTCTCAGTTTTTCAAGTTGGTTTGTTACAAGTAAATCCAATAACCATGGGCGGATAAAGGATCGTTAATGACCACCAAATCAGAGAACCTCATGTCGAAATAGAAGACGAATGCCCCTACAAATGGCAACACATCTCATCCGGGGAACAACAAACCCGAGAGAGAGAGAGAGAGAGAGAGAGAGAGAGAGAGAGAGAGAGAGAGAGAGAGAGAGTAAAGATGATTATAAGGGTGGGGACATGTTTTGAGCTCAAAAAGGTCTAAAGTAAAGTGGTTATAGTTACTGATCACTTTGGACATTGTTATTTGGCAACACACCGAATGTATCAGGACACTACTCAACGGGCAGAATTCGTCTTTACAGAAGTTGACTTTTGTTGTCAACCTTTTCAGAATTGAATTTTGAGTTTAATTTTGATTCTAGAAAAAATGAAATCACCGTGGTATCCAGAAAACAAATTCGATATGATATCAATAACAACGTCATATCACTTGAATTAACTCGATGAAGATTTAAAGTATATGATTAAATATAGGGCCAAAGACCCAAAAATACACAAAACGGACTTATTGGACTTATAAGGACAAAAAAGAATCTGTTGGACTTATAAGGATACAATATTATTACACGGACTAAAATACCCTTAATTAAATAAAGTAACAAATATCAGCAAGCCGGCGTCATAGTCATATGTATGATCAAATTAACAGCGTCGGCTTTTCCTATATGTTCCTTGTTTTATTTTTCTTTTTTGTTTTTAATTTTTTTTCTGGGGTGATAAGCTTCTATATTCTTGAAGATCCTGCACGTTCCCGATCCGCCTAGGGCCATACCAAGTACCAACATAACTGCAAACAAATATCAAACATTGTTTATCAGCATCACGGACATCGCATTTAGCAGCCAATTGAACAAGCACGTGCAATAGCCTTAAAGTACAACTATTATGGATGGATCGAAAGAGTAGCAGAGTTTTGTACTCATGACATTTTCAAGTAAAGCTTTGGATGTGGCACCACTAAATTAATAATCTTTGAAAGGGGAAGACAAGGTTTCTACAAATATATTTGAGCAGGTGAATCACAAAATGAAAGAGGTAAATGACACTTCCTCTGTTAAAAAAGAAATAAAATAAAATAAATAAGAATCAGTTAAAACTATATTACATATTCTCATCCAAATCACCCACTGGCAGTCAGTCCTAATATAGGAAAGGGGCTTTTAACACTGTTTAGTCCACATTCCTAACAATTTAGCCCTTCTTCATCACACGTTTTGCATTCACCGTCGGGATGCATCGACCGCCCCGACGCATTAACCGCCGCTTCGCATTGAATGTCGGGACTGACTGACCGCCCCGACGCATTGACCGTTGCGAGGTATTGACCGTCGAAACGGATTTACCGCCCCGATGCATTGCACTGCCACGACTCATTGGCCGCCCCGACATATTGACCGCCGTGACACATTGGCCGCACCGACGGATTGACCGTCGCGACGTCATATTTTTAGTAGTGACGTCATATTGTCTCGATTTATCCAGTGACATCATAATGTATCAATTTATGCCGTGACGTCTTATGGTATCGATTTATGCAGTGACATCTTACAATGACGTCTTATTATATCGATTTATGCAGTGACGTTTTATGGTATCGATTTATGCAGTGACGTCTTATTGTATCGATTTATGCACGAGGCGCCTTATTATTATATCGATTTATCACGCAGTGACATCATGCAGTGACGTCATGCAGTGACGTCATGCAAGGACGTCGTATTATATCGATTTATGCAGTGACATCATGCAGTGACGTCTTATTATATCGATTTATGCAATGAAGAAAATCCAACGGAAATTTCATCAAATATTTACACAAAATTCTAGGGTAAACATGAAGACAAAAATTCCATTCCACGAAAGTACCCCCTATAATCTTTATCAAAACACGGACTGAGGATGAATGCAAGATCTTCTTCAGCGAGGTTCACAAGTGTGCCTCATTAGATACAGTTTGTCCAGGATCAGCCAATGTTGTTTGTACCGAGGCAAACGTTGATGTAAGTGATGCGAATGGTGGTTGTGTAGATCCTGGTTTACAATCTTTCAACAAGAATAATGGTGGTTGTGTAGATCCTGGTTTACAATCTTTCAACAAGAATTCAGATACTAAAACAGCATGATTCTCCGAGACAACTCAGACAAGTATGAACGAACATGATGAAAAGGATAATTATGTCAGTCCAAGAGACGACGGTACCCCAGAACATGATATCGAGTTGAAGATGCATGATTCCGATGCTGTCAATATCGCTTCATGTTTTCATGATGTTTATGAAAACCAACAGGTTGATCTGTACTCAAATTCTGTTGAAAAACCTTGTGGTGGTACTGCTATCATCTTATCACCACAGAGTAATTATCCATTGCCTGTGAAGCCCGTGTCCTCCGGTTTCTTTGGTGTTCCAAAATGCGGGAATGATTCTCACGAGGGTACATCATTCGTTATTGATTTTGAGAAGAATAGTTATCAAGGTAATGAAACTTCCGGTCAAATTTCTTCAATTAATGGTACTGCAAGGAAAGTGAATGGTGATACTAGTTGCAAGAAGCCTATTATCGATTCAGGTATCACCAGGTTCCATTTGCCTCATGGTTCCTTCTTACAGAAATGTAATGGCACCAAACAGAACTCGTCCGTGCCTGAGCGTCCTGTCATTTCTTCAGAAAATTCAAGAAATCCCTCATGTTTGGATATATTAGATTAGGGGTACTTTGGTCCATGTAGATATATTATGTCCTTATGTTCAACAATTTTTTATGTCTTTTTTACGCTTAATAAATATAAAAACTATACTTTTAAAAATTCACCACCAAGTTTTACAACCTAAAGCCTAATGCAGTGCAAATATGCTCTACAGATCACCGACGATGATCGAGTTGATTTGTTTATTTGCAAAAAGGGCCCTGACCTATTAATTAATTAATTATAATTTGTTACGTGTACCGATGGAGTAATCTGTAACGTACGCCGTGCGGTTGGATATTCTGTAAATCTACCTTATTAAAATGTCAGCTTCGCGTCTCTTAATAAAATGCTTCGTTTATTAAAATTAAAAAAAAAAATTTGTCAGGTTCACAATTGGCTGTTTTTACACGGTTTCATTTTTCCTTCTTCTATTAAGAGCTAAAAATGCTCTTCTCACGTTGAGCCACGTCGATGCATTTTCTTAGGTTGAGCCACGTCGCCCTGGCTGACATTTGTCTGAATTTTGTTTTATATATAAAATATAAAAAACAAAAACAAATGGAGATTTTTGTCGAGATTATATATACCTTTTGGATACTTCGTATCCCAATGGCCAAGGAAAGACGCGTTGGATGAAGATCGAGGAAATCGGACGGCGTACCATGGTGACGAAGTCTTTTCGGCTGAGACATTGTCCTTTGAGCTGTGCTAGACTCTATATAAAGGCGAGTGAGTCAATTTTCTGCTAGATTAAGTGTTGTATTTCACGTAAGGAAAATGATTAAGACACCTAAAAGGTGCACACAACATCCCCCGAATGATTGTTTTTGTGGTGTAGAATTTTTATGTGTTCTGTTTTTATTTTTTTTAATTCTTAATGTATGGTTCTAAAGGATTCGGTGGAAGATTTCTGGGGATGATTTCTGTGGCTGCATCATCCTCCTTCACGTAATTGGCCACAGGATCTCCATTCTACTCAAATTTCGGTGGATAAACATTGTTCAATCAATGATGATTAATGAGAAGTCATCTTGCTAATGCTACCTCAGGCTTATCTTCATTGATATTCTTCCCTAAACCTTTCCATCAGAAATCCTCCTTCAGCCCTAAATCAAGATGGTACTCACAGTTGTTTGTAAGGGTTAGGAGGCCTTGTAACCAGGTAAATACTTGTTCTACGATGTATTAAGCAAGTCTGTATTTCCTCTTCCTTTCTTTAAATCCAAGATTATTGTTTCACTATGCCATAACAAACACACTTTTCATCCTTCCGTGCTAAGGAGATCTTTAGTGCAATTACTTCTACACAACCACCAAATTTATTCCTGCAACTTCAGAGGTCTGCCCAAGTCAAGGTATCTTAAATATTCATTCTTTTTAGTCATATGCGTGCCTGTTTTACTCGGTACATATACATATTGAATGGATTTGTGTTAAAAGAAACGTGTCAGAAATATTTTGTGTTATGGTAGTTTTAGTTAGAATTTCAAAATGTTTGTACGTTTGGCTTGAATGAGATGAACATGGGTATGTATTTTGTATTGTGCTACAGCAGTTTAGCCTTTCATAAAATGTTCCAATAGTTCATGAATTTTTTTATCACAGTATGTTGCATCTCCTATGATACTAAGTTGAGTGTTAGGGGTTCTTCACAGTAAAATGGAATGGGTTTGGGGCTTTTATTCTATCTGTTAACTCACACCTAATTAAGCCTGACTTATGTGCTTTGTGCACCAAGGTAAATATTGTTTTTTTATGCAGCTGGACATGGTTATTTTTTTTTTTTACCTCTGTGTGCTTGCATGGATGTTAGCTCTTTGACAACTTTAGTCTATGTGTTGATGTATGATCATCTATTTACCCTGCTTAGGTTCAACTTCTGATCAGTCTGCTTTGCAGTTTCACCAACAATGCTATCCTATAAACTACGTCGTCCCCGTGGCTAATATGCAGGTATTATTTAAAGTGCTTTACTTTTCTGTTCATTAGAGGTTGTTGTGTTCGTTTATTTTTTATCTTGCTCTACATTAGCATTGACAAAGGTAGATGTATTTATGGGACTTCTAGAAAACAATGTTTATAACAGGTAATTTTTGTCAATACTAATGTAGAGGTATTTACGGGACTTCATTGTTTATGTTTACTTGGGCTTTGTTGAATGTTGTAAACTTTTATGTTGTAGTTTTCCTCACCAGATCATTTATGACACATTTAGTGCTACTAGACACAAGTTGGGCGCTCCAGACTTGAAGTACTGTTTCGTTGTATTCTCGAGTTCATGATTATGCAGCTTTTGAACACATTCATCATGCTTTTTGCCTTCTTGTTTCTTTTTCATTGCTGGCATTTTTAGGCCTGAATGTTGTCATTCGTTGTAGTTTTCCTCACCTTTCATCTTGTTTCTTTTTCATTGCTGGCATTTTTAGTCCTGAATGTTGTCATTTGTTGTAGTTTTCCTCACCTTTCAATAGAGAAATAATGATGATGGCCACCACATTCATCATGCTTCACATATCTCATGTTCCTTGTACGTATTATGGAATGTGTCTTTAATCAAGGATTGAAGTTGCTATTCATAAGAAACCAGTCATATAGACTTTTTCTAAAGTATTTTGAGAAGGCGTTCTAAGGAAACAATGTGCGCACTTATACGGGTTCTTAAGCTGTTTTCACAGGTTGAACTCACACTTCATAGTGCTAATCAGGTAGCGAAGGTGTTGCTTAGGGTAGCTCAGGTAAGAATGATAGCACTGACAGTTGACAAGGGAAATTGGAAGAGCCGCAGTTTTTTTTAGTAAAACAAATGCGTGAAGAAATACACCATCTGCTGTTGAAAGTCCAATTAAGAAGAAGATAAAATCACAAGGAGAAGCAAAGCTAGATTACGTCCTTTTTTTTTTTTCTTGCTGCCATGTGCTCCTGTTTTGTATGTAAAAATAGTTTTTTCATACTAAAGAAAAGGTTGGCTGTGTTGTGGGCATTAGGTAGTATTCACGTATTTCTAATGCCTTATAAAATACACAACTAAAAAACTTTCGGGAGGTGCATGCAATAATCCTCCAATTTTTGCATTGTTGTTTTCCCTTCATTTGCTATGGACATATGAACAAAATGTTAAATCGTCCCACGTGATTTTGCATTTATGTATGGAAGAAATCCCATGGTTGTCTGTGTTGATTCCTTATTTAGCATGCTGCATCTAACAAATGGTCTGTGACAAGCTATTTTACTGATAGGTTGCATTTGCTTCCATCATTAATTGTACTGTATTTGTTTTGGGTACTGCATACACACTGCCGGTAAGTTCTTTTTTTCCTTTCAGATAAACAAGTGTTCATTTAACAAATACTAAACTACGTTGGGCATGCCGTGCCTTGCACGGCATATGAGCCACTAGTAATAAGATAAGGCTTAATGCATTTTGGTTGGCATTCAGGCTTCCGTACAGAAAGCTAGCGTAACGACATCCATCGATCATATCTTATAATCAGGGTGTATTTTATTCAATAGACATCCACACATTACGTGTTATATTTACAACAAAAGTTATAACACGTAATATTTATAACACTCCTCCTTGGATGTCCATTCCACAAATAATCTGTCTCGTTAAAACATTCATTATGAAAAAATCTTGTAGGAAAAAATCATAATGAAGTAAAAAGAGTACAACCTTCATTTGTGTTTTACCCCCCATGATTTGAACACCTCTTCAAATCTTTAAGTCAGCGCATTCCGGTCTTCTTTAATAATTTCTCGAAAATGGCGTGACGATGGTAAGGATAGACCTTGCCACGTGTCATCTCCAGAACGCCTCAAGGTTAACAAAGAAGGATGGGAAGGAAGCTTTTAGGGCCAGGAGCCCCACGGTGGTAAGACTAGTGGTGGCCAAATGCCCCAACCGCCCCCCCTCTTAACCGGAACCGCCGGTTTTGGTTTTTTCCGGTTTGGGCCGGTTGACAAACCGCCGGTTGGTCTGAACCGCCGGTTGACAAAACCGGCGGTTGACGGTTGAAAATCGCCGGTTGCCGGTTGGTGCCGGTTCATGGTTTTGCCGGTTTGCTCCCGGTTCCGGTCACGGTTCAGATCACGGTTCAGGCCACGGTTTTAAAATTTCATAATTTTTTTTTTTAACTTTTTCATATACTACTTATTATTTTCACTACAATAACGATTATTATTCTTTTTACTATAATTACTAAAACGATTGTAATATAATATGAATTTTTTTATAAATAGTTTTATATTCGGTTTTAAATATAATAGTAATATTGTAATATCAAATTTCGGTCTAGTCAAGTAAATTTGATTATAAAATTAAATTTTTTATACACTTGTAAATAAATTAGTTGAATAAAATACAAACAAATTTACTTGTAACTAAAACCGTATTGAAGTAACGATTAAATCATAACAACTTCAAAAATCGGTATCGTAAAGTAAATTTGATTGTTGTTTAACAACTAAACCAACTTGATAATCAAAGAAATGAGTAGAAGATGTAAGAAATTAGGGAAGAAGATGTAAGAATGGTGTAGGAAATTTGAAATGGATTGGGGTAGTATTTATAGAATTTTTTGAGGTGTTTGGAAAAGAAAAAAAATCCGTTACAAAATATTACTGTTGGGCCGGTTCAACCGGCGGTTCCGGTTCCGGCCGGTTTTCACCGGTTCCGGCCTTGCCGGTTCTACCGCCGGTTCCGGGCCGGTTCCGGTTCCACCAAAACCCCAACCGTACTCTAACCGCCTAACCGCCGGTTCCACCAACCGGCGGTTCGCCCAACCGCCGGTTACCTAACCGCCGGTCCGGTTAATTTGGCCACCACTAGGTAAGACCCTTCCCCAGGAGGGAGGTCTGTCCCATCACCTTCCCGACTAGGACACTGCAGAGCAGCTCAGTCAAGTCGGGAGGTAGGACGCGCAGCCCAGGTCAAGACGGCCCGAGGAGCCCATCGAATGCCTACTGGCTCTTTCCTTATACGATAATTCACACATGTGCCTATATAATAGGATAATCATTGGAGAATCCCTGGATTACCGGAAGGAAATCCCATAATTCGAATATAATCTTAATTATCTCTTATTAGAGAAGAACACGCAATGATCCTTAGGGTTTAAGGATTCTACGACTTGTTCAACAAGGAAAGGGGCGAGATGCCTCCCTATATAAACAACCCTAAGGAACTACGGATGACTTGATTCCAATTCGACAATTGGATACGTAGGCAACTTGAGAGAAACTAACTCTCAGGCTCAGTCTCATCATACACAAATCTCAGTCCCCATTGCTTTAATTCTTGTTTAAGTCGTTTTAGAGGTTGATTGGATCTTTAGGTGATATCCGATATCATCATTTGGCGCTAGAAGGAGGGTCTCTTTTTTCAACGATTTGATCAAGAGACAGCGATGGAACCACCGAAAAATACTGGAAAAAAGACTCAGACAACAGCAGCTAGACACGCTACTAAATATTCTCCCTTTGAGCTCGTGTATGGATTCAATCCTAATGTTCCTTTTGATTTTGTCCCTCTTCCTCCAGGGGATCAAACAAGCATTGATGGAGATCGTAAGTCCGATCTGGTCCGCGAATTACACACTAAAGCTCGACAACACGTGGAGGCACAAACACAACGGTATATCAAGCAAGCAAACAAGGGCCGCAAGGAAGTCATCTTTGAACCCGGTGATTGGGTTTGGCTGCATTTTCGGACAGAGAGATTCCCACACAAGCGCCAGACTAAGTTGCATCCACGTGGTGATGGTCCATTCAAGGTGTTGGAAAGAGTTAATAATAATGCCTACAAAGTCGCTATTCCGGAAGAGTGGGGTGTTTCAAACACGATCAATGTTCTTTGATTTAACTCTCTTTGACAATCCACTTGATTTGAGGACAAATCCTCCGCAACCGGGAGGGGGACTGATATGAATCATAATGATCTTATTTCACCAAGAGCACCTATACCCACCAAGATCCATTAATAATCACGGATGGTCCTATGACAAGACTTCAAGCAAAAAGAGTCCGAGAAGCCATGAATGTCCTGATACATGACATTAATACGACTCATGAAGAATCACAGATGACTGGAGAAATGCCAATTAAACTTATCATTTACGCACGTGGAATGGACTGAAGCTAGCTCGTTCTATATCTCCAAATAAAGATTAACTATTTTTATATTTATAAGTATTTTATATAAGTATCTATTAGTATATAAATTGGAGAATTTTTGACTAGAAGTCAAAGAAGGTGGCGCCACAAATATGAAGAGTTGTCAAGCTTGATACATTGCATTTGGAACAATTCAAGATACAAAGTATTATGGAGATACTTGGAACATGGACAAGCTCCATAAATGGCGCCATTTTGAGTCCTTTTACCTTCTTTTCTAGTCTACTTTTGATCCTATAAATAGGCATGGTATTGTACCTTGTAAAAACAGATTATTTTGATATAAAATACATTTCACTTGTTAAGTGTGTTGAGAGTTCTTGTGTAGAGAATTCGATCCCCGACTAAACAAGACTTGAGCGGGTCTTGCCAGTCTATACGAAGATTGCTAGATACAAGTTATCTAGAGGTCAACGTTATACCAAGATTGCTAAGTATATATTACTTAGAGGTCAAGGTGCTCGATTATCCATCATTCTATCCTTCTATCTTACCTTCAATCAACGATCCTTTTAAATCGAAGTCGTGTTAACCATTCCCGGTTCACGCCAGTTGGTATCGTAGCGCTAACTGATTGACGGTATTATATTCTTTTTTTTAATCTTCTTTCTACAAAAATAAAAGGCAAGTTCAACACATAAAAAAAGAGTGGAGGATGTTGTGGCACATATAAGAAGAAAAAAATATCAATTCCATGAGAATTTGAGGAAAAAGAGGGTACACGAGAGAAGAATTCGCCATGCAGAATTGAGGCGACAACAAGAATTAAGATATGAAAGACAAGGGAAATTTTATCACCACGAGGGCTTTCTTTTTCGTGAGGAACGTTTATGTATTCCTCGAAGTTCTGTCCGTGAGCACTTAGTGCGTGAGGCACATGGCGGGGGGTTGATGGGTCATTTTGGGATTACCAAAACTATTGATATGCTTGCCTCTCATTTCTTTTGGCCAAAAATGAAACGTGATGTGCACCGCATTTGTTCTTCTTGTATTGTTTGTCGAAAAGCCAAATCAAAGTCTCAACCCCACGGTTTGTATACCCCTTTACCAATACCTCATTGTCCGTGGACTGATTTATCTATGGATTTTGTCTTAGGTTTACCGCGTTCTAAGACTGGTAAGGATTCAATATTTGTGGTGGTTGATCGTTTTTAAAAAATGGCTCATTTTGTGGCATGTAATAAAACTAACGATGCCTCACACATCGCCGATTTATTCTTTAGAGAGATTGTTCGCCTTCATGGTGTCCCTAAGTCTATTGTCTCTGACCGCGATGTTAAGTTCATTTCCCATTTCTGGCGTGTCTTATGGATGAGATTAGGCACGACACTTTTGTATTCTACTGCTTATCACCCACAAACAGATGGACAAACTGAGGTGGTTAATCGTGTTTTGGGTCAACTTCTTCGTACTTTCATACAAAAGAATTTAAAAAATTGGGAATCTTGTTTACCATTTGCTGAATTTGCTTATAACCGATGTGTGCATTCTGCTACTAAATATTCTCCCTTTGAGCTCTTGTATGGATTCAATCCTAATGTTCTTTTTGATTTTGTCCCTCTTCCTCCAGGGGATCAAACAAGCATTGATGGAGATCGTAAGTCCGATCTGGTCCGCGAATTACACACTAAAGCTCGACAACACGTGGAGGCACAAACACAACGGTATATCAAGCAAGCAAACAAGGGCCGCAAGGAAGTCATCTTTGAACCCGGTGATTGGGTTTGGCGAAGATTTTCGACGAGAGAGATTCCCACACAAGCGCCAGACTAAGTTGCATCCGCGTGGTGATGGTCCATTCAAGGTGTTGGAAAGAGTTAATAATAATGCCTACAAAGTCGCTATTCCGGAAGAGTGGGGTGTTTCAAACACGATCAATGTTGCTGATTTAACTCTCTTTGACAATCCACTTGATTTGAAGACAAATCCTCCGCAACCGGGAGGGACTGATATGAATCATAATGATCTTATTTCACCAGTAGCACCTATACCCAGTCAAGATCCATTAATAATCACGGATGGTCCTATGACAAGACTTCAAGCAAAAAGAGTCCGAGAAGCCATGAATGTCCTGATACGTGACATTAATACGACTCATGAAGAATCACAGACAGTTGGAGAAATGCCAATTAAACTTATCATTTACGCACGTGGAATGGACTGAAGCTAGCTCGTTCTATATCTCCAAATAAAGATTAACTATTTTTATATTTATAAGTATTTTATATAAGTATCTATTAGTATATAAATTGGAGAATTTTTGACTAGAAGTCAAAGAAGGTGGCGCCACAAATATGAAGAGTTGTCAAGCTTGATACATTGCATTTGGAACAATTCAAGATACAAAGTATTATGGAGATACTTGGAACATGGACAAGCTCCATAAATGGCGCCATTTTGAGTCCTTTTACCTTCTTTTCTAGTCTACTTTTGATCCTATAAATAGGCATGGTATTGTACCTTGTAAAAACAGATTATTTTGATATAAAATACATTTCACTTGTTAAGTGTGTTGAGAGTTCTTGTGTAGAGAATTCGATCCCCGACTAAACAAGACTTGAGCGGGTCTTGCCAATCTATACGAAGATTGCTAGATACAAGTTATCTAGAGAGTCAACGTTATACCAAGATTGCTAAGTATATATTACTTAGAGGTCAAGGTGCTCGATTATCCATCATTCTATCCTTCTATCTTACCTTCAATCAACGATCCTTTTAAATCGAAGTCGTGTTAACCATTCCCGGTTCACGCCAGTTGGTATCGGAGCGCTAACTGATTGACGGTATTATATTCTTTTTTTTAATCTTCTTTCTACAAAAATAAAAGGCAAGTTCAACACATAAAAAAAGAGTGGAGGATGTTGTGGCACATACAAGAAGAAAAAAATATCAATTCCATGAGAATTTGAGGAAAAAGAGGGTACACGAGAGAAGAATTCGCCATGCGAGGTGAAGCGACAACAAGAATTAAGATATGAAAGACAAGGGAATTTTATCGCCACGAGGGCTTTCTTTTTCGTGAGGAACGTTTATGTATTCCTCGAAGTTCTGTCCGTGAGCACTTAGTGCGTGAGGCACATGGCGGGGGGTTGATGGGTCATTTTGGGATTACCAAAACTATTGATATGCTTGCCTCTCATTTCTTTTGGCCAAAAATGAAACGTGATGTGCACCGCATTTGTTCTTCTTGTATTGTTTGTCGAAAAGCCAAATCAAAGTCTCAACCCCACGGTTTGTATACCCCTTTACCAATACCTCATTGTCCGTGGACTGATTTATCTATGGATTTTGTCTTAGGTTTACGCGTTCTAAGACTCAGTAAGGATTCAATATTTGTGGTGGTTGATCGTTTTAAAAAATGGCTCATTTTTGGCATGTAATAAAACTAACGATGCCTCACACATCGCCGATTTATTCTTTAGAGATTGTTCGCCTTCATGGTGTCCCTAAGTCTATTGTCTCGACCACGATGTTAAGTTCATTTCCCATTTAGGCGTGTCTTATGGATGAGATTAGGCACGACACTTTTGTATTCTACTGCTTATCACCCACAAACAGATGGACAAACTGAGGTGGTTAATCGTGTTTTGGGTCAACTTCTTCGTACAAAAGAATTTAAAAAATTGGGAATCTTGTTTACCATTTGCTGAATTTGCTTATAACCGATGTGTGCATTCTGCTACTAAATATTCTCCCTTTGAGCTCGTGTATGGATTCAATCCTAATGTTCCTTTTGATTTTGTCCCTCTTCCTCCAGGGGATCAAACAAGCATTGATGGAGATCGTAAGGCCGATCTGGTCCGCGAATTACACACTAAAGCTCGACAACACGTGGAGGCACAAACACAACGGTATATCAAGCAAGCAAACAAGGGCCGCAAGGAAGTCATCTTTGAACCCGGTGATTGGGTTTGGCTGCATTTTCGGAAAGAGAGATTCCCACACAAGCGCCAGACTAAGTTGCATCCGCGTGGTGATGGTCCATTCAAGGTGTTGGAAAGAGTTAATAATAATGCCTACAAAGTCGCTATTCCGGAAGAGTGGGGTGTTTCAAACACGATCAATGTTGCTGATTTAACTCTCTTTGACAATCCACTTGATTTGAGGACAAATCCTCCGCAACCGGGAGGGGACGATATGAATCATAATGATCTTATTTCACCAATGAACCTATACCCACCAAGATCCATTAATAATCACGGATGGTCCTATGACAAGTCTTCAAGCAAAAAGAGTCCGAGAAGCCATGAATGTCCCGATCGTGACATTAATACGACTCATGAAGAATCATGAGATAGCTGGAGAAATGCCAATTAAACTTATCATTTACGCACGTGGAATGGACTGAAGCTAGCTCGTTCTATATCTCCAAATAAAGATTAACTATTTTTATATTTATAAGTATTTTATATAAGTATCTATTAGTATATAAATTGGAGAATTTTTGACTAGAAGTCAAAGAAGGTGGCGCCACAAATATGAAGAGTTGTCAAGCTTGATACATTGCATTTGGAACAATTCAAGATACAAAGTATTATGGAGATACTTGGAACATGGACAAGCTCCATAAATGGCGCCATTTTGAGTCCTTTTACCTTCTTTTCTAGTCTACTTTTGATCCTATAAATAGGCATGGTATTGTACCTTGTAAAAACAGATTATTTTGATATAAAATACATTTCACTTGTTAAGTGTGTTGAGAGTTCTTGTGTAGAGAATTCGATCCCCGACTAAACAAGACTTGAGCGGGTCTTGCCAGTCTATACGAAGATTGCTAGATACAAGTTATCTAGAGGTCAACGTTATACCAAGATTGCTAAGTATATATTACTTAGAGGTCAAGGTGCTCGATTATCCATCATTCTATCCTTCTATCTTACCTTCAATCAACGATCCTTTTAAATCGAAGTCGTGTTAACCATTCCCGGTTCACGCCAGTTGGTATCGGAGCGCTAACTGATTGACGGTATTATATTCTCTTTTTTAATCTTCTTTCTACAAAAATAAAAGGCAAGTTCAACACATAAAAAAAGAGTGGAGGATGGTGTGGCACATACAAGAAGAAAAAAATATCAATTCCATGAGAATTTGAGGAAAAAGAGGGTACACGAGAGAAGAATTCGCCATGAAGAATTGAGGCGACAACAAGAATTAAGATATGAAAGACAAGGAAATTTTATCGCCACGAGGCTTTCTTTTTTAAGAGGAACGCTTATGTATTCCTCGAAGTTACGTCCGTGAGCACTTAGTGCGTGAGGCACATGGCGGGGGGTTGATGGGTCATTTTAGGTTACCAAAACTATTGATATGCTTGCCTCTCATTTCTTTTGGCCAAAAATGAAACGTGATGTGCACCGCATTTGTTCTTCTTGTATTGTTTGTCGAAAAGCCAAATCAAAGTCTCAACCCCACGGTTTGTATACCCCTTTACCAATACCTCATTGTCCGTGGACTGATTTATCTATGGATTTTGTCTTAGGTTTACGCGTTCTAAGACTGGTAAGGATTCAATATTTGTGGTGGTTGATCGTTTTTAAAAAATGGCTCATTTTGTGGCATGTAATAAAACTAACGATGCCTCACACATCGCCGATTTATTCTTTAGAGAGATTGTTCGCCTTCATGGTGTCCCTAAGTCTATTGTCTCTGACCGCGATGTTAAGTTCATTTCCCATTTCTGGCGTGTCTTATGGATGAGATTAGGCACGACACTTTTGTATTCTACTGCTTATCACCCACAAACAGATGGACAAACTGAGGTGGTTAATCGTGTTTTGGGTCAACTTCTTCGTACTTTCGTACAAAAGAATTTAAAAAATTGGGAATCTTGTTTACCATTTGCTGAATTTGCTTATAACCGATGTGTGCATTCTGCTACTAAATATTCTCCCTTTGAGCTCGTGTATGGATTCAATCCTAATGTTCCTTTTGATTTTGTCCCTCTTCCTCCAGGGGATCAAACAAGCATTGATGGAGATCGTAAGGCCGATCTGGTCCGCGAATTACACACTAAAGCTCGACAACACGTGGAGGCACAAACACAACGGTATATCAAGCAAGCAAACAAGGGCCGCAAGGAAGTCATCTTTGAACCCGGTGATTGGGTTTGGCTGCATTTTCGGAAAGAGAGATTCCCACACAAGCGCCAGACTAAGTTGCATCCGCGTGGTGATGGTCCATTCAAGGTGTTGGAAAGAGTTAATAATAATGCCTACAAAGTTGCTATTCCGGAAGAGTGGGGTGTTTCAAACACGATCAATGTTGCTGATTTAACTCTCTTTGACAATCCACTTGATTTGAGGACAAATCCTCCGCAACCGGGAGGGACTGATATGAATCATAATGATCTTATTTCACCAGTAGCACCTATACCCAGTCAAGATCCATTAATAATCACGGATGGTCCTATGACAAGTCTTCAAGCAAAAAGAGTCCGAGAAGCCATGAATGTCCTGATACGTGACATTAATACGACTCATGAAGAATCACAGACAGTTGGAGAAATGCCAATTAAACTTATCATTTACGCACGTGGAATGGACTGAAGCTATCTCGTTCTATATCTCCAAATAAAGATTAACTATTTTTATATTTATAAGTATTTTATATAAGTATCTATTAGTATATAAATTGGAGAATTTTTGACTAGAAGTCAAAGAAGGTGGCGCCACAAATATGAAGAGTTGTCAAGCTTGATACATTGCATTTGGAACAATTCAAGATACAAAGTATTATGGAGATACTTGGAACATGGACAAGCTCCATAAATGGCGCCATTTTGAGTCCTTTTACCTTCTTTTCTAGTCTACTTTTGATCCTACAAATAGGCATGGTATTGTACCTTGTAAAACAGATTATTTTGATATAAAATACATTTCACTTGTTAAGTGTGTTGAGAGTTCTTGTGTAGAGAATTCGATCCCGACTAAACAAGACTTGAGCGGGTCTTGCCGATCTATATGAAGATTGCTAGATACAAGTTATCTAGAGGCCAACGTTATACCAAGATTGCTAAGTATATATTACTTAGAGGTCAAGGTGCTCGATTATCCATCATTCTATCCTTCTATCTTACCTTCAATCAACGATCCTTTTAAATCGAAGTCGTGTTAACCATTCCCGGTTCACGCCAGTTGGTATCGGAGCGCTAACTGATTGACGGTATTATATTCTTTTTTTTAATCTTCTTTCTACAAAAATAAAAGGCAAGTTCAACACATAAAAAAAGAGTGGAGGATGTTGTGGCACATACAAGAAGAAAAAAATATCAATTCCATGAGAATTTGAGGAAAAAGAGGGTACACGAGAGAAGAATTCGCCATGCAGAATTGAGGCGACAACAAGAATTAAGATATGAAAGACAAGGGAAATTTTATCGCCACGAGGGCTTTCTTTTTCGTGAGGAACGCTTATGTATTCCTCGAAGTTCTGTCCGTGAGCACTTAGTGCGTGAGGCACATGGCGGGGGGTTGATGGGTCATTTTAGGATTACCAAAACTATTGATATGCTTGCCTCTCATTTCTTTTGGCCAAAAATGAAACGTGATGTGCACCGCATTTGTTCTTCTTGTATTGTTTGTCGAAAAGCCAAATCAAAGTCTCAACCCCACGGTTTGTATACCCCTTTACCAATACCTCATTGTCCGTGGACTGATTTATCTATGGATTTTGTCTTAGGTTTACCGCGTTCTAAGACTGGTAAGGATTCAATATTTGTGGTGGTTGATCGTTTTTAAAAAATGGCTCATTTTGTGGCATGTAATAAAACTAACGATGCCTCACACATCGCCGATTTATTCTTTAGAGAGATTGTTCGCCTTCATGGTGTCCCTAAGTCTATTGTCTCTGACCGCGATGTTAAGTTCATTTCCCATTTCTGGCGTGTCTTATGGATGAGATTAGGCACGACACTTTTGTATTCTACTGCTTATCACCCACAAACAGATGGACAAACTGAGGTGGTTAATCGTGTTTTGGGTCAACTTCTTCGTACTTTCGTACAAAAGAATTTAAAAAATTGGGAATCTTGTTTACCATTTGCTGAATTTGCTTATAACCGATGTGTGCATTCTGCTACTAAATATTCTCCCTTTGAGCTCGTGTATGGATTCAATCCTAATGTTCCCTTTGATTTTGTCCCTCTTCCTCCAGGGGATCAAACAAGCATTGATGGAGATTGTAAGGCCGATCTGGTCCACGAATTACACACTAAAGCTCGACAACACGTGGAGGCACAAACACAACGTTATATCAAGCAAGCAAACAAGGGCCGCAAGGAAGTCATCTTTGAACCCGTGATTGGGTTTGGTGCATTTTCGGAAAGAGAGATTCCCACACAAGCGCTGACTAAGTTGCATCCAGCGTGGTGATGGTCCATTCAAGGTGTTGGAAAGAGTTAATAATAATGCCTACAAAGTCGCTATTCGGAAGAGTGGGGTGTTTCAAACACGATCAATGTTCTTGATTTAACTCTCTTTGACAATCCACTTGATTTGAGGACAAATCCTCCGCAACCGGGAGGGACTGATATGAATCATAATGATCTTATTTCACCAAAAGAGCACCTATACCAACCAAGATCCATTAATAATCACGGATGGTCCTATGACAAGACTTCAAGCAAAAAGAGTCCGAGAAGCCATGAATGTCCTGAAACGTGACATTAATACGACTCATGAAGAATCACAGACAGTTGGAGAAATGCCAATTAAACTTATCATTTACGCACGTGGAATGGACTGAAGCTAGCTCGTTCTATATCTCCAAATAAAGATTAACTATTTTTATATTTATAAGTATTTTATATAAGTATCTATTAGTATATAAATTGGAGAATTTTTGGCTAGAAGTCAAAGAAGGTGGCGCCACAAATATGAAGAGTTGTCAAGCTTGATACATTGCATTTGGAACAATTCAAGATACAAAGTATTATGGAGATACTTGGAACATGGACAAGCTCCATAAATGGCGCCATTTTGAGTCCTTTTACCTTCTTTTCTAGTCTACTTTTGATCCTATAAATAGGCATGGTATTGTACCTTGTAAAAACAGATTATTTTGATATAAAATACATTTCACTTGTTAAGTGTGTTGAGAGTTCTTGTGTAGAGAATTCGATCCCCGACTAAACAAGACTTGAGCGGGTCTTGCCAGTCTATATGAAGATTGCTAGATACAAGTTATCTAGAGGTCAACGTTATACCAAGATTGCTAAGTATATATTACTTAGAGGTCAAGGTGCTCGATTATCCATCATTCTATCCTTCTATCTTACCTTCAATCAACGATCCTTTTAAATCGAAGTCGTGTTAACCATTCCCGGTTCACGCCAAAGGTTTTTGCAAGCTTTTCTCACCGCCAAACCATTCCAGAGAAATGTTACTTACCTCCTCACTATTCGTCAGAGGAAAGAAGAGACCGTGCTGCAGTACTTGAAAAGATTCAACGAAGAATCTAGGTAGGTTAGGAATGCAGAAGAACACCTCTTGATCACCTCTTTCATAGCAGGTCTGCGAGAAGGTCAATTGTACGCTAAGTTAAACAGCCGACTTCCTAAGTCAATGGATGAATGCATGGATCTAGCCTACAAACACTGTCAGGGTGAGGAAGCGAACCGCCTAAAAAGAGAAGCGGAAGGCCCCAAGAAAGACAAACCAGATGACCGATCTGATAGAAAGCGCAAGCCGGTATGGGACCGAGTTGCTGCACCCATCACTGACCGACTCGGGAAGAAAGGGGCCCTACAAGAAAGGGATTTCATCCCTTTGAATAGATCACGCGAGCAGGTCCTCGCTATAATGCAAAGAAAAGGCATTGCCCGAACTCCACCCCCTATGAGGGGCCCTCGGGAAAAAAGAGATCAGACCAAGTACTGCAAGTTTCATGAAGATATTGGTCATGATTCAGAGCATTGCAGGGATTTAAAAGGGAAATCGACGCTGCTATTATGGAAAGGAAGCTTGACGAAGTCATAGATAGGTCCCAGAATCCTGAACCCCGAGGAAGACGGGAGTACAAGAGGAGAAATTTCGGTCAAGACCGAAAGGATGACTACCGACGAAGGAGGGACCCGTCTCTAGGGCCTGAAGGGCAGCCAGATAATCGCCCTGTCAATACAATTAATACCATCTCGGCCGGTCCGAGTTCGTCTTCCCGACCTGAGGAACAGAGTAGTCACCGGATAGCTGCCACCACAGACTCAGGAAAGAGACAGAGGTTGTCTGGGGAGGTAATTTATGGTCCTCGGGACCCCTTTCCCCTGGTTACTAACAATGAAGGGTTGGTTATTGAGCTGGTAATCAACAAACGTACTGACGATATGGGGTTTCACCCCTCCACATGGAATTATCTAATTGGTCCAGCTGGCATGTGAAGAGTCCAAGCCTTTAGTACTCACCTCGAGTCGAATAAGAGACGGGTCAATAAAGACCACAGCAGCCAGCAGATCTTGCAAGTGTCCTATCTCGAACACCCATGTCGGTGGTATACGAGTCGAGACCAGATTTCTAGCCCAGTTCCACAAGCCCAATATCCATGGGGTTGCTTGGGGAAGGGGCAAGGCCCAATAAGGGTTATTTATGTCAATAGAGGCCACCGACCTAAGTTTTAGGGCAGAAGGTGGACTTATGCCTATAAATACACTACTCTAGGAATTACGCAAGGCTTGATTCCTGGACATTACACAGGATACGTAGGAAATCCAAGATACATTCTTGGACTCAACCATAAACTACCTAAAACACCATCTTCATCTTAATTCGAGCCGTCCTTGTCCTTACCAGCTCACCCTTAGATTACAGTTGGACCTATTAAATCGGAGGTGTGTTATTTAGCATCATTATTGGCGCTAGAAGGAGGGCCTGCTACCGGTGAGTTATTAAGGATATCGTGATGTCACCGCCACCCAGAAGACAAAAGCCTACGAGCAGCAAGAATCCACCGACTGAAGGGCACACGGATTTAGATCCAGCAGGGGTCCAAACCCAAGATCCTGAAATCCCAACTGGGTCTAGACCCGCAGTTGCACAACCGCCAAAGCCTCAGCTTCCCCCACAGTTGCAAGACATGGCCGATCACCTTGCGTCTTTGGACGAAGACGCCGTGAAACGAGTGGTGGCATCGGCATTCATAGATAAGGGAATCTATAACGCCCCTGATGAGCATCTGTTAGACCCACCGGGTCGAAAGGAGCTCGAGAACACAAGGGGAAAGAAGCCTGTCGATCCTCGAGAAGAGTGCGAAGACGAAGTAGAAGTCAGCATCACCAACGCCAAGCAGCATCCTGGACAGGAAAAGCACCAAAGGCAAATCGAGGATAGTATTCGAAACGAGTTTAACCGCATCGTAGGAAAGGACCAGGTTACAGGTTGGCTCGAGTCACCATTCAGTCCTGAGATAGAGGAATTCCCGATGCCTGAGTCTTTTAAGCCACCCAAGATGGAACCCTATGATGGTACTCCGGACCCAGAAGATCACTTGTATCGATATATATCGCCGATGAGATTAAGGAATGCTAACGATGCCATGAAGTGCCGTGCCTTCGATATGTTACTCACAGGTCGAGCTCGGGAGTGGTTTCATAAGCTACGACCTGGGTCGATTTCTAGTTTTCTACAGCTGGGGCAGAAGTTTCGAGATGCTTTTATTGAGAATAAGAAGTTCCACCTCAGTGCCACTCATCTCATGAACGTTAAGCAGGAAAAATGAGAGTCAACTATCGACTTCATGAGGCGCTTTAATCTCGAGGCCATGAAGGTGCATAATGCCAGTGATGCACTTCAGGTCAATTCCTTTGTCAGAGGCCTGTGCAATATGAAGCTATACGACAAGCTTTCTAAGATGATGCCCAATGACATGGACGAATGTGTGAACATAGTCCACAAGTTTTGCCAAGGTGAAGAGGCAGTGCGTCTGCACACCATTTCACTTGGCCTCAACTCAAGGAATGACACCCAAGGCCAGACTAAGGGTCAGCTTAAGGGGCGGAGTGACGAAGGAAAGTCGAACGTATTTGATCGGTTGACCGTACCGATCACGGATCGGCTCGGAAAGAAGGGAAATTTAAAAGATCGAGATTTCATCCCACTCAACCGATCCCGGGGAGAAGTGCTGGCTATCATGATCAAGAAAAACATTGCACGAACTCCTAAACCGATGCCCAAAGATCCGGAAAAAAGGAAGAATACCAACAAGTACTGTGATTTTCACAAGGATGTGGGTCACGACACGGAAGAATGTTACGACCTGAAGAGAGATATCGATGCGTGTATTCAAGAGGGTCGTTTAGATGAGGTGGTCGACAGATCACAGAAGGACGAACCCAAGGGTCGTTGAGAATATAAGAGAAAGAGTTATAATGGGGGGAGAGACCGATCACCACGTCGAGATAATCAGAGGCGTCGGGATAGGTCATCCGAGCCGACTCACAGAGATAACCGTAGGGACGATCGTCGGGAAGATCAAAATCGAGACCCCTATAGGGATAATCGAATCGGGTATGGTGTCAACACAATTGTTGCTGAACACGAGTCGGATCGTCCTCGATCCAGTCGACAGTCTACAGACAGACCGAGGGAAGCAAAGAAACTTAGATTCACGACAGAAGTAAGTTATGGACCAAAGGATGATGTTCCAAGCTCTCATAACCACAGTGAAGGATTGGTGATAGAGGCAGTGATAAGCCGAGGCCTGATCAAAAGGGTCTGTGTCGATAGTGGAAGTGCAATCAACATCCTCTACTACTCAGCCTTCAAAGCCATGAAGTTGAGAGATGAGGACATCGTACCTTATCAACCCCTTTGTTCGGATTCACAGGGCAGGCCATCCACCCTGTCGGATCGATAAACTTAATGACTACAGTAGGAGATGGAGAAAAAGGCAGAACGATGGAAATGACTTATGCCGTAGTTAAGGCCCCATCGGGCTACAACACGATATTAAGTCGACCCGCTGACGGACTATTTCTAGGTTATACAATCCTTACCGGCAGTGTACCGGGTTAAATTGTAGTGCTAGTGTGGTGAGTCAGGTGTCGAATCCTTAGGGAAACGTGTGGTAATTCAGAGTGTGGTTAAACACCAAGAAGCTGTTATTAACTCAATCTAAGTCGCAGTTTTTACCAAATAAATAATCTCTAAACTACTAAAATAGTACATAAATGCATAATACTAATATAGATATATATAGATACATAAATATATATATAAATACACACACACACACACACACACACATATATATATATATATAGATATAAATATATATAGGTACCAATATAATAACTATTAATATAGATACTAGTAATATTATTAGAAACTAGCCAAAAATATGTTATTGAATTACAATCTCTTTTTAGTTCAATGGATGTGCTCGATCTTCCTTTTTAGGTCTAATTGATTACGTGAAACGGTATACTCCTAAACTCAACAATTCCTCCTCACACGAGCGTATGAAATTGTCATATGTCTAGTCCTCTGCCCAATGTCATCTTAAAGTCGGTTACTCCGTTTTGTCATTCGGCCAATATTTAAGATCCTTCGATTAAACAGGTGATTTCAACATAATAATCTCTCGAGTACAAATATTCTGCCCCCGGGTAGGAAATAGGATTCCGTTTGTCAGACGGCCATTTTTACCCTCCGGTTTTTCTACCATTGATCTCATATCCTAACTTCTCTGGTCAGTTCATCATTAGGTTATGATTCTGTTTATATTGATTAGCTATGTCAATACGAACGTGCCATTAAGTTCAAGTAGAAAAAGATTCATCATAATCGATTTTAATCAGTTTTTAACATAGTCATCATCCATTTCCCTAAAAAAAGATAAAATTAATTCAATTACATATCTTGGCTAGATATAAAGTTAGCCTAATATCATTATAACTATTATATAGATACTAATAACAACAAACAAACATAAATATATTAGAAAGTTACCAGATTACAATTGAAGTATCAGAGTCGTATTCTCCGGAAATAGCAACTCTTCTAACAACAACGAGCCTTGATAAGTCTTCTAATTATTACAACGATACTTATGCTACATTATTGTTTCGGCAGAGTGCCTTTTACTGTATTTACAGAATTAGAAACTAACTAAAGATAAGATATATATATATATATATATATATATATATATATATATATATATATATATATATATATATATATATATATATATATATAAAGTGAAATATATATTGGTACACCCCCCAAAGCTGCAATTGGTGGGGTATTTATAGGCAGGGGTAGTACACCGGCGCGTGCCGGTGCCTTCCCGGCGCGTGCCGGTGTTACAGTGCAGATGCCTTTGTGTCAGACCCATGTGCTTGAAATGATGAAGATTCCGGTGCGTGCCGGTCACCTCTGGTGCGTGCCGAACTGTAAAAAATATCTGTCGATAATTTTTTGTTCTTTCGCTTCTGATTCATTGATTTTTCTCGTACTCACCCTGTATTAGTAAAAAACAATTCCCACGGTAAATCTGACAACAAAAGCTATAATTTATACTAATTTTATAATGATGATATCTATTTATAACTAATTAGATTTTTTTATAAGTTTTAGGTTATATTTTTATGAAATTATACGATAATACTATAAATACATAATAAAAAGTCATATAATATAGTTATATTTTTATCATATATCAACTACTCCCCACTTAGCTTTTGATCGTCCTCTAGCAAAATAAGCGATAATAATATATGAAAAGTTATAATGCAAATAATATAGTTCTTCTAGACTAAATTTCTAATTTAATAACGTATGCTGTCCATATTATAATTATATTTAATTTTATCTATCTAAGATTATTAAGAAGACAAAAAGTGTGTATAACTTAATAAATTAGTTATAAAATATTATCTAAATGAAATTCTACATGAAGTACTTAATAAATATAAATAAAATATTCAGAAAGAAATTTATAATCGCCACTATATGAAATATCGGAATCAATGACTAGGTCAAGTAATTGGCAAATTGGCTTATAACGTTCATGCTCAGGGCATTTGGCTAATCGAAAGGATAACAAAGGAAAATCAAAAGAGATAGAAGCAAGTCGTACGTACTCACACCTTCAATTTTCGATCAAAAAATATCTCGATCAGTAATATCCTGATTAAATTCTAACAAACTTAATAAAAATGGTTTTGAAACCTTTTTATTTTCAACAAACAAACATAAAGCCAACAAAAAGAATCATAATAATATGATTTTATAGAAATGCCCATCGAAATAATAATATGTCACGGATTTTATTAACACAAAATAAACAAGTAATAATCCGGTTAACCTCAAGTATAAGAATCGTAGTAATAGTGGTTAATGCCGGGTCGATCTTATGGGGAACTGGCGATTGCTAATCCTAGTTTTTGTTTAGCTAACTAACCTATGTCACGATTACTAAACTAAACAGCGAATGAAACAAAACAAAACAGAAAATAAAACTAGACAGAGGATGTAATCCAAAGCTAGGAAGAATACGGGTTGCGAACCTATTTAAACTAAACTAAACTAAGATGGAAATAAAAGTAAACTAACTAAACAAATTCAAGTTTTAAGGATTTAAATCAAGTTTATAACGAACAAACGAGGATTGATCCATGATGACGTGGTCAAGTTAAATTATTAACTCGAGACCTACTAACCCACTAGCAAGAGAACTAGGTTCAATTGTAGTATAGCCGACAGTCGAGGCTCGATCCCACGAGAGACTCGGCACAAATAAAACACAACTTACTTTATCGGACTTAAATTGAAAGGCGGTCTACGACCAACTAAATCTTGTAAATAAAATAGCGACAACCACAAGACACAAAAATACCACAAAGACAAATCAAAGACTACTAAAACACGGATAATACGGTTGATATTATCTAGACAAATAGTATTGATTACGCTAGTAGATCATAACTCCCTCATGTGAATTAGGTTGATAACGAGACAAAACAAACGTTCAAGATTAATTATTACGACTACGGAGTCATCCCCAAGGTAGATTTAGCTCGGTTAGGCCATCTAAATCATCGTGCCTCCATTACGTGACTTCGCCTTTTGATGCCTCCATCTCATATAACTTCTGACACAATTATTTAACTAGGGATGCCGGTATAAACCGTAACCTCATCTAAGCAACATTCCTATGGTTAGGCGTACTTCTTAGATGCCGATTCAATCTATATCCTAAGTAACAATCACTTTTTGAGTTTCATGTTAAATTATGATGACGAATAATTAAGTTGATCAGGTTTAACTACTCGTTTTAATTCCAATTCAGAGAATCTGACGTAGTCGAAGCCGATCATGATATTGCCCTACAAATTGCCAGGCTCGGTCGATCGAACGACGGCGACTTTCGGGCGACCGAGTGACACGTCTAGGCCGACCGAACACAGTTCTGTGTCGGAACAAATCATGACTACTTCTTAACGTTTCTAACCTAAACACATGGGTTCGTAAATAGATCTACATCACGCAATCAATACAAATAAAATTACTCCATAATAAAACACAACAGATCTACGAATAAAGATTGCATAATTGAATAGTCATACCCTCGAAGACGAGAGCGACTCCCACTCTTTGTCGCGCTCCCTAATCGGAGAATCCGACGAATCCACAATGAACGAACATAAAGAAAATAAAACTTAAAAACTAAAATTGCATAAATTGTTTTGTGTTGTAGTGGTGTGTCTTCTCAATTTCGTAGCTGCTGTTTATATAGGAGTTGTAGCCGACATAGGGAGAATCCAGAAGATTGACACGCATTTATCACCTTAGGCTTGGGGTGACCGAACCTACACGCTCGGTCGACCGAATGGCATGGCTCGGTCGACCGAGCCACCTTCTTCACGCGTTTTCACACTTGGTTCGTCTCGACTTGTTCCCCACTTCACTCGTTTGTGCTGATCTGATTAATCTTTTCTTCAATGCTCCGATTTTCTTCTCTTTTATCTTGAGATCTCCTGATTGTGTGGTGATTATCTTCCCGATTTATCATGATCTGCAAAATCAGCATTTATCACACAATTAATTGCTCTTTTATAATAAAAACAGCTAAATACCAATTATCATATTAATAATCACTTATCATTAAATAATAAATATAAACACGTGATTAAATATGAAATATATATAATTGACTCCGATTTAAGGTTATAATTGATGACATAAATAGGTATATTTTAACCGTCATCAAAATGCCCCCCACTTAAACTTTGCTTCGTCCCGAACAAAGCATCAATAAGTCATTCCCCAAGACAACATTTTCTGTGGTCAACTCATACTTACACAAGAAACCCGAGTCAACTCATACCAGTCATGCTCATAAGATAAGCATTATCCACTACTCGCTATGAATCAAGTGATTGTGTGCATGTGCGTTGGTTTTATATAAATGTAGCCGATTTAGAGTTTATGCATTTCATATCTAAATTCACCAACATCAAGATTCATACCTCTTATGCCTCATAATGGTTAAAGCACTAGAACAATAAGCAAGAGCGTATCTATAGGGTTTTGGACTTGGAGACCGAGTACTACTCAAAGCCTCTAAAAATTAATATTTTCAATTTTTGCATATGTTTGAATACTACTAATCTCAAGGAAGAAAACTTTTAATGAGTATCTCCTCTCTTAGATCATACATAGCACCGAATATTACCACAAGCGCAGGCTACTTTGGTAATTTTTCTACAAGCCAGTGTTTTAATGCATTGTCAAAACACAGTGCGTCGTCCCAAGCTTATTACTCCGCTCTTGTTGGCTAGAAGATCGAAATACATCGATCGACAAATATCGACATTAGGTCCTCATAACCACTTATCTACGCATTGTACACATACTTCTTTCAATTATTATAACTCATGCGGTACTAAGCGATTCATATGTCGAGTAATTGAACAATACCTAACTACTTGCAATTGTTGGCATGAATATCCTTAAGTCTACTAACAAATTATCGCAAAAGTATAATATGACTACGTACTCACGCAACTCGGTTCATGTCCTATTAATTCTAAGTATAAGAGCTTCACAAGTTTAAGGGTACGAGTTAAACAACTTGGCATTTATCCATAAAATTTTAAAATTTGGCTCAATATTGTCTCAGTGTACCGTTTCCCTTGACTGCAACATATAGCACAATATACATATAGCTAAGTCCCCTGCCCCCCACTTAAACATGGCATTGTCCTCAATGACAAAAATAAATGAGTTCAAGATGAAAGACTTAGCTCTGGAAACGGCTCCCAAGTAAAGGAACAATATCGGAGTAATCATCGGCACAAGGTGTGAGAAAAGACACATCTGTATAAACAAACAAGCTCCACGAAATCGTCACATACCATGTCTATGGAAGTTATAAAATAATGTGGCGGTAATTAGATATAGATATCTAAAAGCAGTTTAAGCCACTTTACTTTATACTTGCCAAGACAAGACCAAAAGGATTTAAACCTAAATAGAAAAGAAAAATTCACATGACGGCTATCAAGGAAAAACCTCGTTTATTCCGAACTTAGACTCGAACTTGGCGAGATGAAAAAAAAACCGTGATAGGCGCATGCGACATTATTAAAAAGAAAAACAAAAAGATAGTTATAGGTAGTAGTTCTAAATTTAAAGTCGCTAGCTCGACTCACTCAAGATGGTTTATTCATAGACAGGGTCCTCGAGGTACAAGACTTCCTCCTCGACCTCTGCGGCAGCCCGTGATAATGCTTAATACGATGTCCATTGGCCACAAATGGACTCGTTTTGAAATTGAATAATTCCACTTTGCTCCGTAAGGAAAAACTCGTTGTACTTGAAATGGGCCACACCATCTTGATTTTAACTTGCCCGGAAGAGAGCCTTAAGCGCGAGTTGTACAGAGAACCAGATCACCCTCTTGAAAGGTCCTATCTAGAATCTTTTGTCATGGAACTTCTTCGTGCGCTCCTTGAAAATTTTGGCATTCTCGTATGCCTCTAAACGAAACTCCTCCAGACGAGTTAATTCTAACATCCTCTTCTCACCGCCAACGCCTCATCAAAATTTAGCATTCGTGTTGCCCACATGGCCCGGTGCTCCAGCCTTCCACAGTAGATGACATGCTTTTCCAAAACAATCCTATACGGTGACATTCCAATCGAGGTTTTATATGCAATCCTATATGCCCATAAAGCGTCGTCTAAAACGTGAACGACCAATCCTTCCTAGTTGTATTGACAGCTTTCTCGGAGATACGCTTGATTTCTCGATTGGTGACTTCTACCGTCCACTAGTTTGGGGTGATACGCGTTGCTAGCTTATGCTCGAACCCCATACTTAATCATCACTTTCAAAAGGTTTATTACAAAAATGACTACCATTGTCGCTATAATCGCCCTCGGCGTCCCAAACCTTGTAAAAATATTCTTTTCAAGAATTTAACCACAACCCTAGCATCGTTAGTAGGGGAAGCAATTGCCTCAACCCATTTGGAGACATAATCAACAGCAACTAAGATGTATCGGTTAGATAATGATGAAGTGAAGGGCCCAACGAAATCTATTCCCCAAACATCAAAAAGTTCTACTTCTAAGATACTCTTGAGTGGCATCTCATTCCTCCGAGAAATATTACCTGTCATTTGACAAGCATGACATCCTCTTGCATATTGGTGTGCATCCTTAAACAATGTCGGCCAATAAAAACCGCATTGGAGGACCTTGGCATGCAGCTTTTATCTCCCCGTAGTGTCCTCCAACTTCATACGAATGACAATGCTTCAGGATATCATTATACTCTTCCTCGGGCACACATTTGAAAAACATTATCGATCCTAGCTTAAACAAATAAGGCTCATCCCAATAATAGTGTCTAAGATCTTTAAAGAATTTTTTTCCTTTCTTGGGCGAAGTGAGATTCGGTGGCGTACTTTGCGGAGAGATAATTGACAAACAAACTAAACCACGGTTGTTTCTTCTCCTTCACAACCTCTATTCGCGAAGAAAAACTGCAAAGACAATCATCATGTCCTCCGATGGTGGTGATGGAGAAAAGTTGTTCATCGAGAAAATTCTCCTATTTCGTGGCAATTCCTCACCATCCTCTAACTGTAAGCGCGACGGATGATCGGCCACCACGTTCTCACTTCCTTTCTTATCTCGGATTTCTACGTCAAATTCTTGCAAAGAATAGAATCCATCTCAACGATCTCGGCTTTGAATCTTGCTTTGCTAGGAGATACTTAAGAGCCGCATGGTCATCCATCATGGTGACTTTGGATCCTACTAAGCACGATCTAAACTTGTCAAAAGCGAAGATAACGGCCAAAAGCTCCTTCTCCGTTGTGGCGTAATTTCTTTGGGCAGCATTCAAAGTCCGGCTTGCATAATAAATGGGCCTAAAATCTTATCCTTTCTTTGACCCAAAGCGGCGCCAACAAAGCGAGATCACTTGCATCACACATCGCTTCAAACGGAAGATCCCAATCCGGTGCGACTAGAACGGTGCAGAATCAATCTACTTTTTATTTCGTTGAAGGCTTTTATGCACTCATTAGAAAACACGAATGGTACATCCTTGGCCAATAATTCGGTAAGAGGTCTAGAGATTAGGAAAAATCCTTGATAAACCTACGATAAAATCCGCGTGGCCTAAAAACCTCGCAAAGTTTTAAGATTAGTAGGTGGAGGTAGTTTCTCGATCACCTCGACTTTAGCTCTATCCACCTCTATACCGTTCTTGGATATGCGGTGACCTAGTACTATACCTTCCGTAACCATCAAATGACACTTCTCCCGCTTAAGCACAAGATTAGTCTCTTCACATCTCTTCAACACTCGTGCTAGATGTGTGAGACATGAATCAAATCGTCTCCAAATACGGAGAAGTCATCCATAAAGATTTCCAAGAAATCTTCCACCATGTCCGCAAACAAGTGACATCATACACCGTTGAAATGTCGCAGGGCGTTGCACAATCAAATGGCATTCGATTATAAGCAAATGTCCCATATGGGCATGTAAATGTCGTTTTCTCACGATCCTCGGTGAAATGTGGATTTGATAGTATCCCGAATACCCGTCAAGAAAACAATAGAAAGCATGCCCGCTTTCGATCTCTCGAGCATTTGATCGATGAAGGAAGAGAAAGTGGTCCTTACGAGTTGCGTCATTTAGTTTCCTAAAGTCTATGCACACTCGATGACCGGTGATTAGCCTCACAGAATTAACTCATTCAACTCATTGGCTTGCACCGTCAATCCTCCTTCTTGGGAACTACGTGGATAGGGCTTACCCATTCGCTATCGCAATTGGAAATATAATTCCCATTTCTAGCATTTTTATAACCTCATCCCTAACCACGTCTTTTAATTGCGGGGTTAAACGCCTGAGGTTGTGCAACCGCTTTCTTTTCGGGGTCCACGGAGATCTTGTGCATACATACGCTAGGACTAATGCCCTTGACGTCGCCTATGGTCCATCCAAATGCTCCATGCGTACTCTCTCGAACTCTCATTAGTTTCTCCTCTTGTAAGTCCGTCAAGGATGAAGATATAATTAGCGGCAAAGTCTCATCTTGAAGAAATACATACTTCAAATTCTCGTGAAGAGGTTTTAAAGTCAAATTTGTGGGAGGTTCTTCCAAAGAAGTCTTCAGCTTTTGACCAGTGAGTTTGAGTTCAAAGTATTTATGCCACGTTGGTCTATGATAGAATCTTTCAATCTCCGCAGCACTTACTTCCTCTACAGGCCTTGGGATTCCTCTACTACATCCTGGCCATATCATCCTCTCCTCTTCACTACTTATGTACTTGACTTCATCCTCTTCTTCCAAGACAGCATCCAAGAAATCCTTGATACTTTCATGTTGTTGAAATTCTTGAATGATCCTATCGATGGAATCCAACATGAAACATGCATCTTCTCCATCATCAGGTTGCTTCATAGTCTCAAAGACATTGAATGCAACTCTCTCTTCATTCACTCTTAAAACCAACTCGCCTTTGTAAACATCAATTAGCGTTCTACTAGTGGCCATGAAAGGTCTCCCTAAAATCAATGGCACTTCGTAGTTAGCTTCCATATCTAATACCACAAAGTCGACAGGGAATACAAACTTTTCAACCCTCACTAGCACATCCTCAACCACCCCACACGGTTCCTTGACAGAACGGTCAGCTAACTGCAGTGTGATTGAGGTCTTCTTAAGATCCTTCATGCCTAGTTTCCGAAAAATAGATAGTGGCATCAGTTCACACTTGCTCTAGATCACACAAAGCTTTGTTCGGACATCGTTACCTATGGTGCAGGGGAATGAGAAAACTTCCCGGATCTTTGCATTTCGGGGGTAACTTATGTTGAAGAATGGCTGAGCACTCCTCATTAAGGCATATGGTCTCTAAATCTAGAAGTTTCCTTTTAGTGGAGACGGCGTCTTTTAAAAACTTGGTGTACTCAGCATTTCACCAAAGCTTCAACTAGGGGGTATATTGATTTGCAACTTACTAAACATATCCACGAACTTCTTATACCTCTTATTATCAAACTTAGGTTTCGGCTTTGGTGGAGGATAAGGTAAAGTTGAAGGATCGACATCGATGAAAATTGGGTACTTGTTATCAAAAAGTTCAACTCTAGGGCCAAGCGAGGTTCTTTATATGTTCTTTGCTCGAGCAAAGATTCGAAGTATTAGTCTCATTGCTTGGCTCACCATCCTTATTCTTTGTGACTTTCTCTTGCGGATGGTGGAGTTACTTCTTTTCCACTTCTTGTCATGATCGCATTCAAATCCTTAGGGTTCTTCTCAGTGTTGCTTGGCAACCCTCCAGGAGGTCTAGTTGAGACTTGCTCAGCTAGTTGTCCTACCTGGTGCGTGAGATTTTGGACTAGAGCTTCTGGTTGGTTACCTTGGCATCTGTCTTCGACAATATTGGCTAAAGTTAGTGGCTAACTCACCATAGATTTTGAAAGTTGTCCCATATTATCGGTGACGACATTACTCGGTTTTCTCTATCGCAGACTTCCCAACCAAAAGTTTTAGTCTGCTGTGGTACATAAGGGGTAGGTGGTTTAGGCCTTTCTCCTGCATTTATATCACTATATCGGAATCCAGGATGGTTATGATTGGTCTGTATCCTCCTCCGACATAATTGGCTTCTTCAAGATGCAAATTCTCCCTTGAGGTGCTACCTCGATTCCAGCCCCTTTCTCTACTCTTGTCATCCTCTCTTGCATCCCATCTACCTTATCATTGATAATGAGAAAGTTGTTCTAAGATTTTGGTAGATGCACTATCATCGAATATATCAATGCCATCTTCACAGAGAGCTATGTCATTGCCCCCCATTGGCTATTCATTGCTATTTGTTCCATCTTTCCTTGTGCCTCCTCGGAGAGATAAAGAACAAACGCTCCATTCTTTGAGGCGTCTACTCTAATTTTCTCACTCTCTCTCAACCCATGGTAAAAAGTTTGCATTAAAAGCCAAAGAGAGATGTCATGATGAGGACACTTCCTCATAGCTTCCTTGAAACGCTCCCAAGCTTGATCAAAACTCTCCCCAGTTGTTGCTTAAATCCTAAGATGTCTTGGCGTAACTTAAAGGTTTTTCCAAAGGGAAATACTTATTCATGAATTTTTGCAACAATTGTTCCCAAGTAGTGATAGATCCAAATTCTAAAGATAGAAGCCATTGCTTAGCTTTATCTTTCAAAGTGAAAGGAAAAGCTTAAGACGAATGTTCCTCCGGGATTAATTACAGTTTCACAGTGCTAACGATTTCCAAGAAATTCGCCACGTGAACACCGTGATCCTCGTTTTGGATTCCATGAAAGGTGGAATAGTTGGTCACCATTTGAATTACATTAGGCCTGTGGTGATAGACTTCCAACATCTTGCGGTGCTACGATAATGCGGGAATGAATTGTTCAATAGTGGGCGTTGCATAACTTTGCAAAGTGCGCCTCGCTCCTTGGACTAGGGCTTGGTTCTCATTATTAACGCTTGCATTCACATTATTGGCATTATTGATAATCGGATTAACAAATGTGATTAGGTACTGATTTGGATTGTTCTCAATGCCTTCCATTTCCGTTTGATTCGAATGTTCGAGAATGATCGGTTGTATGTCCTTCTTCCACTCCTTGCTCGCTTTCCTCAAGATTTGGATCCTCTTCTCCTTGCTTAGCCAGTTCCCTAGCTAACTTCCTATTCCTTCTCGCAAATTTTTCTATCTCAGGATTATAAGGTTCAAGCGGTTCCTTCGATTTCCGAGTAGCGTACTATAAAATAATAAACAACAATAAAACAATTAATCACTAGTAAAGGCTAGGCCTTTAACTAACTAAATAAAACAGACTCGAAATAAGTTGGAGAAAAGAAAAAAGTAAATAAAACAGAAGCAGAATATTGTAAAACTGACACAGAATAGAAACAGAAAAGAAAACAAATTCTCGGTCGACCGAGAGTAACGGTTCGGTCGACCGAACGTTTTTTTTTTTTTTTTTTTTTTTTTTTATTTATTTATGACACTGTTTAACATACAGACTCTTATCCACAGAATATTTACGAATCCAGTTCTAACAAAATAAGCTATATCTTAATTTAATGACTCGAGTCCCCGGCAACGGCGCCAAAAACTTGATGACGTGGTCAAGTTAAATTATTAACTCGAGACCTACTAACCCACTAGCAAGAGAACTAGGTTCAATTGTAGTATAGCCAGACAGAGTCGAGGTCGATCCCACAGAGACTCGGCACAAATAAAACACAACTTACTTTATCAGACTTAAATTGAAAGGGCGGTCTACGACCAACTAAATGCTGTAAATAAAATAGCGACAACCACAAGACACAAAATACCACAAAGACAAATCAAAGACTACTAAAACACGGATAATACGGTTGATATTATCTAGACAAATAGTATTGATTACGCTAGTAGATCATAACTCCCTCATGTGAATTAGGTTGATAACGAGACAAAACAAACGCTCAAGATTAATTATTCGACTACGGAGTCATCCCCTAAGGTAGATTTAGCTCGGTTAGGCCATCTAAATCATCGTGCCTCCATTACGTGACTTCGCCTTTTGATGCCTCCATCTCATATAACTTCGACACAATTATTTAACTAGGATGCCGGTATAAACCGTAACCTCATCTAAGCAACATTCCTATGGTTAGGCGTATTTCTTAGATGCCGATTCAATCTATATCCTAAGTAACAATCACTTTTTGAGTTTCATGTTAAATTATGATGACGAATAATTAAGTTGATCGAGTTTAACTACTCGCTTTAATTCCAATTCGGAGAATCGACGTGGTCGAAGCCGATCATGATATTGCCCTACAAATTGCCAGGCTCGGTCGACGAACGACGACACTCGGGCGACCGAGTGACACGTCTGAGCCGACCGAACACGCTTCGTGTCGGAACAAATCATGACTACTTCTTAACGCTTTCTAACCTAAACACATGGGTTCGTAAATAGATCTACATCACGCAATCAATACAAATAAAATTACTCCATAATAAAACACACATGTATCTACGAATAAAGATTGCATAATTGAATAGTCATACCCTCGAAGGCGAGAGCGACTCCCACTCTTTAATGCGCTCCCTAATCGGAGAATCCGACGAATCCACAATGAACGAACATAAAGAAAATAAAACTTAAAAACTAAAATTGCATAAATTGTTTTGTGTTGTAGTGGTGTGTCTTCTCAATTTCGTAGCTGCTGTTTATATAGGAGTTGTAGCCGACATAGGGAGAATCCAGAAGATTGACACGCATTTATCACCTTAGGCTTGGGGTGACCGAACCTACACGCTCGGTCGACCGAATGGCATGGCTCGGTCGACCGAGCCACCTTCTTCACGCGTTTTCACACTTGGTTCGTCTGACTTGTTCCCCACTTCACTCGTTTGTGCTGATCTGATTAATCTTTTCTTCAATGCTCCGATTTTCTTCTCTTTTATCTTGAGATCTCCTGATTGTGTGGTGATTATCTTCCCGATTTATCATGATCTGCAAAATCAGCATTTATCACACAATTAATTGCTCTTTTATAATAAAAACAGCTAAATACCAATTATCATATTAATAATCACTTATCATTAAATAATAAATATAAACACGTGATTAAATATGAAATATATATAATTGACTCCGATTTAA
Organism: Gentiana macrophylla; assembly: GCA_026214975.1. Taxonomy (NCBI): domain Eukaryota; kingdom Viridiplantae; phylum Streptophyta; class Magnoliopsida; order Gentianales; family Gentianaceae; genus Gentiana; species Gentiana macrophylla. The sequence continues at coordinate 23,949,290 of CM047805.1, forward strand.
GGTTATAATTGATGACATAAATAGGTATATTTTAACCGTCATCAATCCACCTATTGTTCAGGGTCAAATTATACGATTTTTAACGATATAATTTATATCAATTTTCCCCATATTCTTATGATTTTCATAGAAATCAAGCTTTGTATTGAAATATTGAGTAAATGATATTTTTAATGGGTTAATTCCAAAACGTAGCGAATTATGTGCATAAATGATGATTTTATATCATTTTGGAATTATATTACATTTTGGTATCATTTGATCATTATTTAGGAGCCTACAAGTGTTCAAGTTTGGATGTGACAAGTGGCAAAAGGATAAGATCAAGGAGGACAAGTCATGAATCATCTAGAATATCCAAGAGATAAGGTTTGTTGCAAAGGATAAGGATGGCTTGTTAAGAGATAAGGACAAGATCAAATCCGTTCACCCTGACGAGTGGAATCGGCGTTCCAAGCCCAGGGATCATGCGTTCCATTATAGAACCAAGGCGTTCGGGGCTGAAAAGCAATCATCGAGAGCTCGAAGATACCGAATCAGCGTTTCACACCCAGAATCGGCGTTCTACATGCTCGAACTGAGTTCAAACTCAAATCAAGCGTTCAAGATCTCTCGCCAATGATTTCCTATAAATCTGGCAGCTCCCAATTCATTCAGGGAGACATTATTGATCGATTTTCTTCCACATACCAAAAACACAGAGCAGCCGCTCCTTGCTGGTTTATAGGCGATCACCCAAGCCTTGTGCTTGGGTGATCCGGTTAGATTAGGTTTTACTTCTTTTGTTTTCCTTATCTTGTTCGATCACCATGATGATCTCTCAAGCTTTGAACTTGGAGCGATCATGTAATACTTTTCAAAGCAGCTTTCTATTTCTTGTCCATGGATGATCTTGTGAGTTTAATTTTAAAGTTGTTTTCTTTCCTTTGATTATGTGTTATGCAATCGATAACGAAAGTTGTATTGCTATTGATGTTTACCGTATGACGAAAGTCGGTGTAAACCTTAGATCACCATAGGAAAGATGAGATTTTTAACCTTGACATAACGAAAGTTGATAGGTTGAATCTCTAGGTAGTTAGATTGAGAGATCTTGCACCTCGTTTTATGATGTGTTAATCTTTAAAATCGAGAGATAGAAGATTACTTAAGAGAGGTGAACCACAACTTGAATTAAATCATCATAAGATAATCTAGTAAAGAATTAAGGGTTGCGGGATGGTGGATCATGTTTGTTCTATGTTATATTGCTTTAGTCGTTATCATGGGTTCGTTAGTTTTATCAAGCTTCGTAGTTGTAGTTTTATTTATGTTGGTTCGCAATTATTGTTTCCTGGCTTTGGATTAATAGTCCTCTCATCCGCTTACTTGTCTGCTTTAGTTTTAGTAATAATTAGTAGTAACAATTGAGAGAGTTAATGAAATTAGATTTCAACATCCCAATTCCTTGTGGATCGACCCCTTACTTATCTCGCTATACTATCAACTACCCGGTGTTTGGCCGGTTAGGAGTTAGTTTTGCATCTAAGTTAGGGTTTATAAATTTTCTTTTGTTTAAATGATGCAAAATCCTCTCAACAAAAGTGGCGCCGTTGCCGGGGAGTTGGTGTTTTGTTGAATCTACTTGAGTTAATTTCTCGATTTTGTTACGTTTTCTTGTTAAGTTTATAACGAACAAACGAGGATTGATCCACCTATCCAAAAAGCATTGATTTCCTATCTCGATTATATTGTGGGTTTTATCTAGGTTGTGATTCACCTTATCTAATTATGAACCCTAATTCCTTAGAAAGTTCATCTATTAATCTATTATCTTCCGATGTAAGATTAATGCGTTTTCTAACCAAAGGTGTAAACTTTATGTTTATAATCTAGCAATTAAACCTATTAACTTCCGTTATGATAGATCCAAGTTACTATTCTTATTCATGGTGATCTAAGGTTTATTAAGATTTCCATCAACAATAAACAATCAACACATGCATATCTTCCGATGTAAAAGCAATTAAACGTAATAAACATGAATAAGAAACAACCTTTAAATAAAAACTCACAAGACAAATCAAGAAAACGAAATCAACAATCGTTGGATGGCTTCACAATACTCGCTTGATGAAGCTTTTAGCCTCTAAACATCCTCAGCAACTCGAATTTGCAGAAATAGTACATAAAAAGTAACTAGTTTAATCTAGATCTAAAGTGCATAAAAACTGGAATAAAAGAAGAAAAACGCAGCCTAAAGCCGCCCCTAGGTTTAGGGTTTTGAATAATGAGTGTATGGTATGTTTTGGGTTGAGAAACAGCCGCTTATTTATAGATTTTAAAGTCGGTTTCAGCAAGTCGGCTACCGGACGCCCGTCTGGTTCCTTGAACGCCCGTCCACTCTTCAATAGAACTTCAAATCGGGCCGAGTCATGACCAGACGCTCGTCCACACAGCGTCCACTCCAGCGTCCAAACATCCTGAATCAACTTTCCTCAACCGGACGCTCGTTCAGTCTCATCAGACGCCCGTTCACTGGACGGGACCTGGACACCAGTTCAATATGATTGAATTTCGATTTCTTGATCTCTATCTCTTTTCTTCTTGTCAATTCCTTCATTATCTCTTTTATCATCCTATATTTCGACTCTTATCTCTTTTTGATCATCATTTGAGCATCAAGTACGCACCTATAACACATAAAAACATCACAAAATGTAATAATGCCCAAATAATCATAAAACCACAATTAAAACACATAAATCAACCTATTTTGCGATTAACTCATCTAAAATATCATTTACTCAATATATCCATTAAACACACGTTTCTTATGCAATTTAGTACAAATACGGGGAAAAATATCATAGAATATAGCGTTATAAATCGTATAAATTCACCCTTAACAACTCCCCCACACTTAGCTTTTGCTCGTCCCGAGCAAAACAAAACAAAGTAAAGGCTCGAGAAAAGATAGACATCTAAACATATATAACACATATCCAATAAATCAGAAGTTCACCAGTGTGTGTGTGCATAGCCATAATAAACTTCCACTAAATCCAAACTTGAGAAACTCAAAGCAAAACTAGCTAATACCCCCTTGTAGACTAGCAATAATTGACACTCATAAGATGCACCCTACAAACGTAAAGTATCCCGAAAAGGATGATCGAATATATCTAGGGCCTTTCTGAAATACTCAGAGGATAATCTCTACAGCATATCCGTCAGTTTCTACTGGGGATAAGATAGACGATAACTTAGTCTTATATACATTTCATAACAATTCATTTAGTTGATTTAACCTTTTTCACATTTAAACGCACATCAGAATGAGCTCTTGCCCTGTCATAGCAGAATAGGATATTCGAGATATACCCTACCTTACTCAAATCATAAGGCAGCTTCTTCTGACTGTCGTGAGCTTTTAGTCATCATAGTGGTATAGGACATACGTGGTATACCCTATTGTTGGGGAGAATTTTGCATCATAAAAACAAAAGAAAATTTATAAACCTATACTTAACATGCAAACTAACTCCTAACCGACCAAATATCGGGTAGTTGATAGCATAGTAGGGTAAGTACAAGGTCGATCCACAGGGAAAAGGGATGTTGAATCTAATTTCACTAATCTCCTAAATTGTTACTCTTAAACGAAATAAACGAAAGAAAGAGACATAAAAAAACAAAGAACAAATCAAATAAATCTAACCTAGAAAACAAAATAAAACAATCTAAACTAAAGACATGGGATCAAACAACCAATATACAAACCTATGTGATCTCAATCCTAGTTAATCTCATGATTCTAATTCGATTTGTGGTTTCACCTTTTCACGAGACATAAACCCATAATTCCTTAGTGAATTTAATCTCAAGCTACGGATTCCTAATTCCTTAGTGAGTCCACTTTATCAATCTCTACTCTCTCGTAAGTTGAAACTGATTTCCATACAACACTCGGTGTAGATTCAGGTTAACTCTCGTATTTTAGAATCTAACAACCTAGATAATTAATCGATTAACTTGTCATCATTAACGATTAAAAATCCTATCTTTCTATGGTGATCTAGCGTTTATGCAACTTCCGTATTATAAACATCAATAGAAAACAAATCTTTCAATCTATTCTCATGGCATCATAAACACATAGAAAAGATACAAAACGAAATCAAATCATGAAGAGAAACTGGAATTGAATTAATCGAAGAGAACTCGCATAGTTTCATACAAGGATTGATCCAAGAACGGAAAAGAAAAGCATCTAAACTACTCCTAATCTAACCTCGGTTCACCCGAGCACAAGGCTCGGGTGACCGTCCTTCAAATCTCCAAGGTGCGGCTGCTGGCCTCTCTTTTGATGTGAAGAAATTTCTGAATGAATTAGGGTTTGGGGCTGCTGTGCTTTAAATAGAAAACTGAGGCGGTTGCTACAGTAACCTAAGTCGGTTTCAGCAAAAACGGCGGCGGACGCCCGTCCACTTTCTCGAACGGGAGTTGGACGCTCGTTTGGACGCGTCTCGAACTCTCTCAGATGTGAATTACGATTCGGATGCACGCTCAAATGACCAGGCGCCCGTCCATAGTGGACGCCATGGGCCTTCGTCCGATTTGCCGACTTCGATTTCTTGATCATTATCCTTTCTTTCCTCCATCTTTATCCTCTTGTATCATCTCTATCTCTTATCAACACTTCAAATTCGACTTTAGCCTCTTCCAAATCTCTTCCAAAGTTAAAGATATGTATCTACACACATCGAAAAACATACCAAAACGTAACACAATTCCAAAACAACATAAAATCACCAAATAAGCATATAAATCAATACGTTTTCATATTTAACCATTAAAAACACCATTTACTCAATATTTACATATATAGCTCAAAATCTATGAAAATCATACGAATGTAGGGGAAATTGATATAGAAAATATCTATAAAAATCACTATAATTTAGCCCTTAATACCTATCACACTCAAATCATCGACTAGCTTTCGACACACCCAATAATTCTTCATATTTTACTTTTCAACTTTTTCATTTGACAATAAGTTACGTGTTACTTATCACATTCAAACCTTAGATATTCACAGTATGTCATACTTCGGATCTAAATACAAACTATCATAAATCTCAAGATACATACGTAGCACTAAGCATATGACTTATAAGAAAATCAGAAATCACTAATCCAAAAGGGGTATAACTTTATAAATTAGCTCATCGCTTACTATGGCTCGTGAAAAATAGATCAGGTGAAACAACTAACTTACTAAACATATGATATATAGCTCGGATGGCTATAAAAATAACGAACTTAGAATATGCATTTGCTCACTCGGGACAAAACAAAAACAAAAATGTAGAAATTTTTTGAAAATTATAGCTCATTTCGCTCATTTTGCATAGAAACATATCGAATTAAGCAAATGTGTAGATACGTATCGAACATTCCCCTCCCCCACACTTAAAAGTCAACATGTTCTCATGTTGCGCAGAATGAAAGAAAAGATAAAAGACTTAGCTGATTTCAAGCGTTACTCGAATCGTCGGTCAGGCCGGAGCCTACTTTGAACTCGTAACCAGATAATGTAGCTCGACAAAACCGCTAAAAAGATACCTGCACGACTTGACAGACACGGAAACATCTCGGGGAAAACGGGGGATTATACTAAAATGAAAAGAGATATCAAAATCAAGATAAATCTAAAGCGTAAGCATTCAATACATCCAAAAAGTATAAACACAGCAGAAATGAAAGTACGGTTGCATTATGGCTTACATGATCCATCGAAAATAAATAGTAGCAATATCAAAATTACAATGAACCATATAAGTAAAAAAATGTCAATACAAAACAACCAACGTAAAAATAGACAAATGAGATCAAGTTTGGCTCGGTGCCGCAGAATCACCAGCTGGAGGATCAGAGGAGGGTCCAGAAGGTGGTGCCGTAGCCCTAGCTTCCGAGTCAGGCTGCTCCTCATCTGAAGATGACTCAGAGTCGTGTAGAACATCCGCAATGACTTGCTCAATCTCATCAAAGAAAGAGATAATCAACGGCTCGGATTGAAGGTTCTTTCGTCCCTCGGTGCCGCCCTCACAGAGATACATTGAAGAATCGACAAAATGTTGTTCTGCGTATCCCGAATATCACCCAGCCATTCCCGGAAACTATTTGCCATGCTTAACCGCATCCTGACAGCGGGAGATAAAGTAGGAAGGGAGGAGGGTCGAGGCGGTGCTGATGAAGAACCAGGCTCCTGAGGTGCCTCCGGCTCAGAATGTCCCGAGGACTTACCCTTTTCCCTTTGTAAAGGCCTCGGGTTTTTCGGCTTATGATCTGCTCCAAACTCAGGCACACCGGCATCGAGGCACAAACTGTGGATCAAGTGAGGGACGATCAAGCTCCGTGTATAAACCTTCTGGTTAATCGATATCTCGTCTTACAATGCCTGTCCCACATCCACATTCAAGCCAAACGTCAACGCATACAACATGCCCAGGTCACCTATATGAAAATGTGTCAAGTTGTTCTTAGGCAACAACCGACTCTGAATAAATCGACACTGGACCTTCCAATCCTCCGTCCAGGTCGTGGTAACCAACTCCTTCCGGTCTCCTCCCGGTCTCAACGTCCAGGCCACATCCGGGCAAACTCTCAATCTCAACTCCTCCAAAGGATCCTGTCCCAAACTCTGTCTATGCACAATTTCTTCCTTATAATCCCGTCCCTCAAAGGCCGCTAAGTTGTATTTCTGATTAATCACCTCCGGTGTAAAGGGAACTTCTACCCCTCGAACCACGACTACCTTTGTCCCCAAGTCGGTTTCCGAACATTTTGCATAAAATTCCCTAACTAGGGAACTATTGACCGGGGTAGTCGGGATCGTCATCAAGGCTTCCCATTTCCTATCCTTAAGCAACTTAACGAACCCCGGATCGACCTTCGCCTCCAAAATAGCCCTCTCAACCAACATGTTCCTTGAGAAGTAATGTTTAGTATAAACCTCATGGGGCTCTGTGGTTCACGAATCGATTTAGGCAATGGCATCGGGCAACGGTTTTAGATTTCTTTCTAGGTGGGGCAGCCTAGGTACAACCGGTTCCTCTTCCCGGTAGCTTCTACGCTTTCTCAACCCTAGATGATCCTCCACCTCTCGACCCGAGGCACCCGTACCAATGGAACATCATCATCCGTCTCAGAGTCCGAGGTTGGCTCATCTCTTAAGGTTGCCCTAGTTTGGGTGGCTCTAGGGGGTTGCTCCCGAATGCTCACACCGCGGTTAGGATCAACTAAGGTAGGGTCAATCTCTTTACGCTTTTTCCCCGCCTCCCGGGCCACTTCCTTACCATGCCTCTTCACGACTGTCTTCTTATGAACCATTTCCAAGCCTAGTCTAAACCAAACAATCCCAATTTGCACAAAAGATACCCGTTTAACATCCAAAGCGGGATTTCAAAACAACCAAACCACAACCACCACCATAACCATCACCAAACAACCCATTCATCACCCATCACAACACCACATCACCAAAACAGAGCAGAAAGAAACACAAAACCAGAGAAAAAAACAAATTATGATGATATTCAAGTGAACGAGCCGACCCAAAGATCGAACTCGCAAAAACGTGAATAAAAACTAGAAAAGTTGTTACTAACTTACCAAGTAGGATGAGTAGATGTTGATCGAGGTGAAAATCAGTCCAAACAACACAAAAATGACCTCCAAAATCGAATTTTTCTTCCAAAAAGTCGGACTTCAATGGGGTCTGATTCTCTAAAAATATCGTGTGTTGGGGGATTTGGTTATGAAAATCAAAGAGAGAGGATCAAGGGCGGCCTAGCACTTTGAATCGCTCAAAATGGTTTAGAATTGACGATTTTAGGGCAAAAGGAGGGAGAGAAACCGTTTTTGCTTTTGAAAATTCTGAAAAGTGAAGGTTCACTCGAAGAAGGGGTATATATAGACAGAGGTTGGACGCTCGTCCAACTCAGCGGACGGGCGTCCACTGGGAAGACAGATGAACTGGACGGGCGTCCAGTTTAGTAGACGCTCGTCCAAGAGTTTAAATCACATACAGGATTGGAGGGAAGAAAGCAGACGGGCGTCCAGGCTTAGTGGACGCTCGTCCAAGAGTTGGTCAAGGCGGACGGGAATCCAGACAGCTGGACGGGCGTCCACGCAGGAAAAAGTGCAAAAATTATAAAATTTCCATACAACTCAAATTCAAAATTGCACTTTCTTATTAAACTTAAATAAAACTTCAAAAATACAAATTCAAATCAAACAGAGTACATAAAATTACTAGAAAATAAATAAAAACAAATAGAAAACAGTGGGTTGCCTCCCACTCAGCGCTTTTGTTTTACGTCGTTTGCTCGACGAAACAACCTAACAACGCTAGTCATCGTAAATGGCCGACCAATCTATAACTCGGATAAGACGGCGGAGCATGTCAATCGCCGGAGGGAAATCATATTCATCTTGCAAACCCCAATCCTCACCAGCTACATCAACACCTCGAAAATGTTCAGCTTGCAGCACTAGCGCTAAATCTGTCAGCATCGGATCATTCAGGATTGTGTAAGGACGGCCTAGAGCTGCCTGTAACTCCTCAGTAGTAAAGTCTCCACCTCCCGAACAGCAGGGAACAATAAGAACATAGGTGACAGTCTTGACGCGGGTACTAATGTCAAAGTCTACGTGCAAAACGATGGTTCCTCCCGGTCCGTCATCTACAGTGATGAGTGGAATCCTCCTAAGGAGAGGTAACTCCTCTGGCTGAACACCGAAATCCATATCTAGAAAGCACACTAACTGACAGATGTAAACAACAACAAAACTTAGTAAGGCTAAAACTTAATAAACTAAACTTAAATACTAAAACTACCAAAGCATAAAAACAAGAATAACTAAAAGAACGATATCTAGGTTGCCCCCTAGTGGCGCTTTTGGTTAACGTCGTTAGCTCGACACCGTTTAAAACTCACCTGGATCGTGCCATTTGACTTTTCTCGCGCCACCACTACCTCGTGTAAGCTCGATCGAGAGTGTGTGGCTGCAGAAACAGCATCTCACACATGGGGTGAAATCTTTAATAGCTTTCCAAACACGCTTAAACTTCCCCATGGTTGACCTCTTCATTCTCTGAGCCCTCTGATGACGCTTCAACTGACGCTCCCTCTCCAATTCTTCCATATCCCAACTACCAGCTAGAACTTCTTCAGAAGGACCACTACACCATCCTCCGAAAGCAGTTGGGTGAAAACTCGTCGAATTCTTCGACTTCCGTAGCACCACACCCGAGGATATCGAGGCAACGGACATTCAAAGGTTTCTCTTTAGGTTCACCAATATAGTGCTTGCACCTTTGGCCATTCACTCGAAACGGGTCACCACTATAACCACAAAGTTCTAGAACGCCTCAGAATGATTTGGAGAATCTCGAAGGGCCGGACTAACGTGTCCTCAACTTTCCAGAAACAAATGTAACCTAGAGTTGTATAGAAGAACTTGTTCGCCGACATGGAATTCTCTCTTCTTAATCTTAGCATCGTGGAGTAGCTTCATCTTATCTTTACTAATCCTGGCACTTTCATAGGCACCGAGTCCGAATTGTCTAACTCATGTAATCTACTGCGATGATGTTTTCCACAAGATTGGGAATCAAAGTTCAAAACTTTGTAGCCCAATAAGCTCTATGCTCTAACTCGACAGGCAGATGACATGGCTTTCCATAGACCATTTGATATGGAGATGTACCCATAGGGGTTTTATAGGCGCTTTACGTAAGCCCAAAGTTCATCATCCAACCTCAAACTCCGCTTTTCTATGATCATTTCTCGCCTTCTCCAGGATTTTCTTGATGCTTTGGTTGCTCCTTTCAACCTGACCACTAGTCATCGGATGATATGGTGTGCCTGTCTTATGACGGACACCATACTTTTCAAGAACTTTCTCTAGGGGTCGGTTGCAGAAGTGCGTCCCTTCATCACTGATCAAGGCACGTGGACATCCAAACCTCACGAAGATATTTTTCTTTAGAAATTTCATGACCGTTTTATGATCATTGTGAGGAGTGGCTTGAGCCTCCACCCATTTAGACACGTAGTCTACGCAGACTAAGATGTATTTATTACCGCAAGATGATGGGAATGGTCCCATAAAATCGATACCCCATACATCAAAGACTTCGCATTCGAGGATGGGTTTCAAAGGCATGTCAAAACGCCTTGTCAGAGTACCGGTCCTTTGGCACCTATCACAAGCTTTACAGAAAGCTTCTGTGTCCTTAAAGATCGTATGCCAATAGAAACCGGATTGGAAGATCTTAGCAACGGTTTTCCACGGACCAAAGTGACCTCCAGTGGGTCCACTGTGGCATTGCTCAATGATATCACGTTGCTCAGATTCTGGAACACATCTCCTAAGCAAACCATATTTACAGATCCTAAAAAGATAAGGTTCATCCCAAACGAAGTATTTCAAATCAGAGAAGAACTTTTTCTTCTCCTGATAAGACATTTCTGGATCGAGATAACGGGCATGAAGGTAATTTACAATGGAAGAATACCACGGAACATCAGGAGGACAACCGTCAATAAGCATAATGTTCTCTAGAGGAAAGTAAAGATCTATATCATCTGGAGCATCCTTCTCCTCACTTAACATTCTAGAAACGTGATCAGCCACTACGTTTTCACTGCCCTTTTTGTCCTTTATCTGAACGTCAAACTCTTGTAGGGTCAATATCCAACGTAGTAGGCGCGGTTTGGCCTCTTTCTTCATCATCAGATACCGCAAAGCAGCGTGATCAATCCACACAATCACTTGAGCTCCTAACAAGTAACTACGAAACTTGTCCATAGCAAAGACTACGGCCAAAAGTTCCTTTTCAGTAGTGGTATAGTTAACTTGAGAGGGGTTCAATGTGTGACTGGCGTAATAGATAGGCTGGAACTTCCCTTGATCTTTTGTCCTAGAACAGCACCAACAGCATAGTTTGATGCGTCGCACATAAGCTCAAAAGGTAGGTTCCAGTCAGGCGATATAAGAATTGGAGCAGATATTAAACGATCCTTAAGCTCCTCAAACGCTTGCTTGCAGCTCTCATCAAAATTAAACTCAATGTCTTCCTTTAGTAAAGTGGACAGGGGCTTGGCTATCTTGGAGAAGTCCTGAATGAATCTTCTGTAGAAACCGACATGTCCAAGAAAACCTCTAACTTCACGCACATTCTTAGGATAGCTCATCTTCTCGATAGCTTCCACTTTTGCCCTGTCAACTTCTATAACTTTGGCGGAGATTTTGTGGCCAAGAACTATTCCTTCATCAACCATGAAATGACATTTTTCCCAATTAAGTACTAAGTTCTTTTCCACACATCTGGATAACACTTGATCAAGATTGTCGAGGCAATCATCAAAAGACTGACCAAAAACCGAAAAATCGTCCATAAAAATCTCCATACACTTTTCTACAAGCCCGTCAAATATAGCTAACATACATCGCTGAAATGTAGCCGGTGCATTGCAGAGACCAAATGGCATTCACCTGTAAGCGAATGTACCATAAGGGCAGGTGAAGATGGTCTTTTCTTGGTCAGCTGGATCAATGGGTATCTGGAAGTATCCTGAATATCCATCTAGGAAGCAATAGAATGCGTGTCCCGCCAGACGCTCAAGCATCTGGTCAATGAATGGAAGGGGAAAGTGATCTTTCATGGTTACCTCATTGAGCTTCCGATAATCGATGCAGACTCTGTAACCAGTGACAAGTCTCAATGCAATTTCCTCTCCCTTCTCATTCTTCTCAATTGTAATTCCACCTTTCTTGGGAACTACTTGAGTCGGGGAAACCCATTCACTATCCGCGATGGCATAAATGATTCCCATGTCCAGAAGTTTGATGATTTCCTTTTTAACGACTTCTTGCATATGAGGGTTGAGCCTCCTCTGGGGCTGTCTAACGCATTTCGCACCCTCATTCATCTTGATCTTGTGCATACAGATGTCCGGAGATATCCCTCTGATATCTCCTACCTGCCAACCAAAGGCTTTTTCATTTTTCTTCAAGACGTTGATAAGTTTCATTTCCTCTAAACGAGAAAGCTTGGCAGATATAATCAATGGAAGCTTGTCACCTTCTCTTAAAAACACATACTTAAGATGTTTAGGCAACGGATTCA